>CM050524.1:8930789-10130789 GCA_027563665.1 Antrozous pallidus | reverse complement strand
TTATTTCAGGGGTTACTGGGAGTGAGAGAGAAACATAACGAGAGAGAATCACTGATCGGCTGCCTCTTGCACGCCCCCTACTGGGAATCAGAGCCTGCAACCCAGGCATATGCCCTGACTGGAAATCAAACCATAACCTTCTGGTTGATAGGTCAGTGTTCAGCCTCTGAGCCACAGATTAGACAAATGTTTTTATTAGTTGCTTCTATATCTTTGCAGTTCATTTATGCAAACACAAGTCAATATTCCATATTCTTTTTTTGTTCTTTATGCAAATGGTAATGAGTGAGTTAACAGAGCTTTTAAAGAGAGAAACCAGTAACGTAATCCAGGGAGAGCCACAAACTCCCCTCCCCCTACACACACACACACATACACACACACACACACACACACACACACACACACACACCATGTTTTTTCATTTCCCAGCAGCAGCCTGTTCTTTAGGCTCTGACTTTCTCAGCCACCTGGTGGCCATGAGAAGCGACTGCAGGAGCCCCTGTACTTCATTGAGAACAGGGCTTGTCAAAGGTGCTGGGACCTTGTGGGGACACAGATGATACCAGTGAAGTATGGCGTGGGCCCAGGGCCTTAGCTTGGAACTGAGCTCTCAGGTCATGCCAGGCACAGAGCACAGGTGCAGCTGGTTTCTCAGTCTTGAGTTCATGCTGGGGTCTCCTGATGTCTGGGCCCCACCCCCATGGACTTGAGAAGCATCACCATGGCTGTTTCCTGGAGAGCCACATATTTTTAATTCATTTTATAGAAGGAGAGAGAATGGGAGAGAGAAACATCGGTTTTGTGGATCCACCTATTTATTCATGCATTCATTGGTTGACTCCTGTATGTGCCCTGACTGGGGACCAAACCCTCAATCAAGATGATGCTCTAACCCAGTGGTCGGCAAACTCATCAGTCAACAGAGCCAAAGACCAGTTTCTTTTGAGAGCCGAAAACCGACTAATGCACGTGGGCCACGGAGTTTTAATCACACTGTACGTGCGCGCCCACGTGTATTTTGTGGAAGAGCCACACTCCGGGGGCCAAAGAGCCACATGTGGCTTGTGAGCCTGCAGTTTACCGACCACTGCTCTAACCCATTGAACCACCTACCAGGGCCAGGGTCACTTTCCTGAATGGGAGTTTTAAAGCTGCTGCAAACACTTGCCATCATTAGTTCCTTTTATTAGTAACTATAGTTCTTTAAAAGCATGTGGTAAGCTTGGGCAGCAGTCTAGCCAACTTTCTCACTTGAAAGATGAGGGAGCCAGTCAGCCAGGGCTGCCCATAAAGTCAGGGCAGATCAGTCCTGGTGCTCGCCACCCATCAGGCCACCTTCAGGGCAGCCCCTCAGTGCTTGCTCTGCCATAGGGGTTTTGAAATGTTGGTGCTGTCACGTTTTAAAATCAGAGCCAAAATAAAAGGGACCTTTCTGTTTTGACTATTCAAGTGACTCCTGTCCCCAAATAAATATGTCGCCCAGACATCATTAACAGAATACACTGTTTCAGCACCGTGACTGAAAGTCCCAAGAGTTGGGGCTGAAGCTCATAGCGTCGTTCAGGCCAGTAATCTGGACCAGCAGTTGTTATTACTTAGCTGTTACTGCCTTCTCACTTGTTAATTCTCTCAGTGTTCAGAGCCTTCTGTGTTCCTGGCACTGTGCTGGCTCTGCTGTCAGTGGTGAGGAAGCTGTGGAGGCTTCATCCACACAGGGCCAGACGGTGATGGGCAGTCTCACACAGTGGAGCCAGCCAGGACAGAGCAGTGGGAAGCCCTCGATAGGTTTCCTAAGAAGGTGATGGTGGACTGAAACGAAAGGCAGAACAATAGTTGGGGTAACTGTTCTGGGCAGGAGATATGGGAGTATTACATCGTGGCCTATTTTCAGAACAATTGGCAGCTGGAATCAGGGCACTGGGGGTGGGGGCACGGTGTGAAGGTGGGCGGTAGCAGCTGGGAGGCACACGGGACCTGCGAGCCCCAGGGAGAGGAATGAATCTCTGACAGCAGCGTGCCTCTCAGCCCCAGCGATGTAGCAGTGACTGTCTGGAAGTGTCCAGGAGGGGCCATGCTGACCAGGACTCCCTGTCCTCTCCTTTCTGCAGGAAAATCCCACCAGTGCCCAGTACCATGTCACCCGTCTCCACCCGTGTTCTTCACCGGACAAATTCACTGCCCACATCCCAGTGTGGGGTCAGCTGTCTGGCAGCAGCCACCATGTCTACATCCCCAGCCCTGCTCTCCTCCACCTGCAGCTCCCCAAACAGCAAATCGGTACCAGCTCACGGAACCACACTAAATGCACAGCCTGCCGCATCTGGAGCCATGGACCCTGTGTGCAGTATGCAGTCCAGACAAGTGTCCTCATCCTCATCCCCGTCCACACCCTCTGGCCTCTCCTCGGTGCCCTCTTCCCCTCTGTCCAGGAAACCTCAGAAGCTGAAGTCCAGCAAGTCTTCAAGGCCCAAGGAGTCTTCTGGGAGCAGCACTGACTGTCACACCAGTGGCAGCCGGACCAGTGGCACCTCAGGGAAGAAGCGCAAAGCTGGTTCCCCACTGTTAGTTCACTCTGCCTCTGCCGCTGCCTCCGCCTCTTCGTCTCATTCCATGGAGTCTTTCAGGAAGAACTGTGTGGCTCACTCGGGGCCGCCCTACCCCTGCACAGTAACATCTTCCCACAGCATCGGCCTCAACTGTGTGACGAATAAAGCGAATTCGGTGAGTGTCCGGCACGAGCAGTCAGGGAGGGGCGCCCCCGGAGGTAGCCCTGCCGAGTCCATCAAGAGGATGAGTGTGATGGTGAACAGCGGTGACTCCACGCTTTCCCTCGGCCCGTTCATCCACCAGTCCAGTGACCTGCCCATCAATTCCCACGGCGCTTACTCACACTCGCACACTCCTCTGGACAAACTCATAGGAAAGAAAAGGAAGTGCCCGCCTGGCTCGAGTGGTGTCGGCAGCAGCAGCAGCAAGCCCACTAAGGTTGCCAAATTGCCAGCCATGAACAATGTCCATGTGAAACACGCAGGCACCAGCCCAGGGGCACCAGGACTGACCAGCAGTTCCTTCCTTCATCAGGTAAGAAGCAGGCTGGGAGCTACCCCTCCCTTGGCATCTTTCTCCAGCATGCATCTCTATGTGGCTGGGTTGGATGGTTTGCCTATAAACAGAATAGCTAGCTTTCTCATATCTTCTAAGAAATGGAAATGTTGGCTTTTCTTTTGCCAAAATTTCTGATGACCTGGACGCTGCCCCTAGGACAGGAACCCTTGGCAGTGCATTTCAGCGGAGAGGGCCATGGAGACCGTTCTGTGTGACGGCAAGATCCCTCAGGGAGCAGGGAGGGGCGGGGCGGGGGCGTATGGGAAGGGCAGGCCTCAGGTCGCCGTTCAGGAAGGAGGCAGGCTGTTTCCTGGAGAGCAGGTCCTAGTGTGCTCCTCGACCTCAAAATTTAGATCATCCCTTTCTAGGGGATGATCAAACTGACCTAGAAAGGGATGGTCTAAATTTTAAAAAGAAAGCTTTTAATATTTTTATATCAGAATTTTACATTTTCTGGCTTAACGCTTTGTATATTTTCCCCTTCCTCTTTTTCCAGGGAGGCAGAAAAAACCAATATAAGGATGAGCATAGCAGGAGACTAAACTCTCCTAAATTCATAGATTAAAAAGAAATATGACAGTGGCGGAGTTGTGCAGAGTGGCTGCGTGGGTGTTGGATTCTTAATTTAACCGTGGCTTTCTGGCTTACGCTGTCTCTGTCCCCCACCCTCCACCTGTCACTTCTCTCCTGGCCTGCTCGCCCGGAGCCATTCCTTCAGCCTCCTTTGCTCTAATGTTCAGCTCATCTCTCATCTTGTTTCATTCGTCAGGGTGTCTCCTCACCTTGTTCACAAACAGCAATGTCAGCAGCACCAGCCCAGAGCCCTGATCTAAAATGTGAGGCTCTTTGTTTGTTTGTTTGTTTCCTGACTCACCTTCAGAACATAACTCAAGTGCCAGGTTAGGACTGTTCCAGAAAATACCAAGGAGTTTCTTATCTTACTGTGATACAGTTTCCTCCATTGTCTGTGTGAATTAAACTCAGTGCCAAAATGATGGGGGAAGTAATTATCCATGTATTTAAATAGCAGCTGCTTGAATTCTTCTCTTTGAGCCTGAAATACACCTGAGCTATTTGTGTGTTGTTGGCTCTTTGAGCAGGGGTCCCGGACAGGTGACAGTGTGCTTTTACTCCTTGGTTTGCAGTTACTGCTTATGTGTAGTTTATAAGCATAAAACTGCAATACAGACACCTCAAGAGATGGTGTACCCACAGGAGGGCTGTTCCACTGTGTGGCAATGCCCACTCTGTATTCCTGAGTGCAGTCTGCCTTCAGGGAGACGTGGCCGCAGACCTCACGCCCCCAGGGAGGACAGGAAGGCACAGCAAGCAGCAGCTGTCAGGAATGGAAGCCCCATCTGCTGCTCTTGCTAACTTGTTACCATCTTCAAGGAGATACTGCAGGTCCAGACTTGTGTGAGAAATTTGGCCAGTTTTTAAAGATGTATTTGATTTTTAAGCAAATAGAGCCCACACAGCTAAGTTTGCCAGCTCTGATTTCCACCTTTTCGGAGGCTGTCCCAGTAGGACAGACAGCCTCCATTTCCATTCTATTCTTTAAATTCATTTCTACAACTTTGTATTTGAGAATGATTTCCTCTGTGCCTTGGATTGCTTTTTATTATGCTGCACAGATGCTATTGGGGCTAGAAATCAAAGGATCTGTGAATCCCCAAAAAGTATTGTATGTTTTTATGTCTGTGCTCATTTACTGCAAGAGAAATCGTTTCATCCAAATCTCAGAGGGACCCATGACTCAAAAATCCTTTAAAGAACACTACTTTGAGAAAAGTAGCAATCTTGCCTCGCTTTTCCTCATGGAGCTGACCTTCAAGGAGAGATGACTGAGCTGGGCGAAGCCCTTACACCAGGGTGCTCTTGCCGTGGCTCATGCCGGGAGCCCAGGAGATGGGGCTCTCCTTCTATTCACTCTTCCCAGCATGGGCGCTGCTCTGTGTGAGTTTTCACAACTGTGTGGACTAGCCCAGCTGACTGTTCAGCTCTCATGACAACCTGGAACATCTTCCAGGAAAAAGAATCAGTAAATAAAGCCAAAGGCAAACACGTGAACTTTTTCTCTAAGCTAGAAACCCAGTGGCATCTCTTCCAGTTTTAGTTTTCTAAAATGATTGTGCCCAATGGTGCTGATGGTTTTTGAAAGCTAAGACTAAATTCTTTAGCTGACTCCTGGCATCACCAGTCAACTCAGACTGTGGAGGCTGCGGCCTTGGAAAGTTCTCATTTATATTGGGATAGCACATTGTGCCACTGCTCACTTACCTTTTCCATGTTTTCCCACCCCTTCTCTTTTGAAAGCCAAAGACACGTCCCTGACAACTGAAAATAGCACGGGGAGGAATAGCCCGGACACTTTTGATGACAAGTTACACCTCCACTCAACACTCTGGACTCCGCGATGCCTTTGAGTCTTTTTTCCCAACCTCCTGCGGGCCTCAAGGGTGGAGCTCTGCGGCTGTTGTTTTAAGGAGGAGTTCCCTGAAGCTATGTCTGTAGCAGAGAGTACTCCTAAAGGACACTGGATCAAGTTCAGCCACCGAATTGCTTCTATCAGTGTTAACGTGGTCTGGACTACTCGTTACCAATCTGTGAGGAATTTTTGTGTTGTTTTTTAACTTGCAGTATATCATGGAGCCTCTCTTCAAGTAGATTGGCTGGGTGAAAGAATGTTCTGGAACATTAGTATAGACTTGTTTCTCTCCCTCCTCTCCCCACCCCAGTTCTTTTTTACACCGCCCTCTGCAGGTCACTGTAGCCTTTAGGCACCTTAACTGTGGAGACACCTTCTGGAGGGGAGATAGTGTGCTCCCCTGAGCAAGCCTCTGGATAGGGAGATGAGAAGGGGTGCTGTCATTGGGTTGTAACAGCGGGGTTCCAGGAACAGGATGTGGGTATTCGCACCGGGACACAGTAACCTGTATTTTGCCCAGCATTGTGCAAGTAATTTGGGATAAGAAACTGTCTGAAGTTTCTAACTTACAGACTGGTTTAAAGTAGTGATGCCCAGAGAGCAAGCGTACACTATTGTAGAGGCTTACTTTTCATGGTACAAAAGCAATTTTCTGTGATTTTTAAAAAAGAAAAATGCAATCTAGTTTTGATAATGGAAAGCCAAATTTGAGGAGGGTGGATAAAAGTCACTATGGAAAAATTTTTTCCAAGATTTCCAAAGAGGTGAAATTTTTCTATCCTTCAAGTCTTCATGACAAAACAGTCTGGCAGATTGGGTTGGTTGTCTTTGCCCAGTCTCTTGTTTTCCAAAAATTGCCTTTATAAAGTGAAATTATCAGGATGCAGCAAAAGCTGTCATTCACAAAGTCATTAATAGACTTAAATGTTTTCAAGGCTCTCTCTGCACTACCCTCTCTATCCCTCGGACACGGCCTGGGAGGAAGGTAAACTACCGCTCCAAGCGCTCTCCACACCGTGTGTGCACTCCCCCTGTCATCAGAGAGGTGTGTTTGGCTGCACTGGGATGAGGAGCAGGAGTGCAAGGTGGGAGGGTGTGTGTGTAGTGTGTGCACGTGCTCATCACCCTCTTCTTCTGGGACTCATGCCGGCTGTCTTCCTGAGAGCGCTTCAGAGACCTTCCAGCATACTTTTTCCGGTACCCCAGCCCAAAAGAAGGAGCTTAATATGTTAAACATCATTGCTTAAGAATTCGGGTGTATGTTGGAGCTGCTTAACAAGTGATTCCACCACCACAGCTCCTGAAAGGAGAGCAGGCACCTGTGCTTAGCAGAGTCACGAAGTTGCTGAACACAGGGTACATTTCCTACCCGGGGCATGCCCGCCCAGCGGGGCTGTTCTGCATCCCTTCCTCCCGGCAATTCTTGGGTTACTTCTGTTTCAGGGACTTTCAGGTTAACAACAGGTGAAATGAATAAATACTTGGTTACCAGCCTAATAATGTGAATTGCTACCGAATTAATCTTATGTAAGAAAACAAAAACTTTATGCAGATACTTTAGCTATAAATTGATGTAAAATACTGATTTTTTTAAAAGGATGGGGAGAAGAGTGTCTTGTTCACTCTTTATGCAATCAATCAGTAAATGTTTTTTAAATGATGCTATGGCAGAGCTTAGTAAGGAGAGAGCCTAGATGAGCCAGTGCAGTATGGTCAGGACAAATCAGTTTGGTTGTTCCATCCCAGTGGAGGGAGAGGAAGTGAGAGGGAATCAGAACGTACTTACTTGATTCCTTGGTGACAAGTGCAATGGGGTATGGGTAGAATTTATTTTCAGAGCCAAGGGGACTTGATGGTTATAAATAAAGTTGCTTTTAGCAATGGAATTTATAGACAGATCATGTTGTTCCGAAAGATGTGAATAGGATCCACAGTAGCAAGTTGGTTTAGAATAATGTAGATATATCTCGATTAGCGGTGTTGATCATTTGATTTCTTAGACTGAGGTTTTAATTGGATTTTATTATGTTTCCCGATAGTACAAAAAGCGTCGGGATTAGGAAATTAGCCATTTTGGATTCTGCCTGCCACAAACAGACATATTCTAAACAGTGCTATTAAATTTTAGACTGTTGTTCAAATATTTTTTCTCCTACAGCTACTTTTTATTATGAACTGTTAAGACAATTTAAAACACGGAAGTACAAGTATTTTTTTTAATTAAATTAACTTGCAAAAACCAAATTTGCAGTGGTTGGGTTGCTTCTAGACAGACTTTGGTATCAATTTAAAACCAAGATAATTTTTATATTCTTTCCAATAGAATTTCATGACAACAACTGCAGTTTTCTTAACTGAAAAAAAAAAGTGCTGCAATGATGAACAAAGAATTATACAAAACCTACTTTTATACCTTTATTTTGGAATTTCTTGCTCTATTATAAATATGGAAGTATCCCTATCTCAGAAGACATATTTTGTTAAAAATGAATTGTACATATTTAAATATGTATTTTTGCACAGGTCTTTTTTTCTGATATCCTGTTTTGGTACAATTGAGAGCATCTAGTATTTATTTATTAATTAATAAAAGTAAATACCTTTTTATAATTTGAAGTGGTTCACTGCCAAGCCAATAGTTCTAGAACCTGCCTCCTTTGCAGTTTAAGGGATGCCTCTGTCCTGTGAACGTCTTTTTGTCCCTTTAAAGTCTCGGGAGTGGATTCAACCGATGAAGTGGGCATTGCTTCTCCCTTAGTTGCCTGGCTTCCCAATAGATGACATGTAACTAAGTGACACACTGCTTTTCTTTTGTTTTATGTGAGAGAGAGAATGTGTGTGCCTGTGTGTTTGTATGTGTAACCTCTGAGCACACGTGTGTTGGTATGTGATGTGGTATAAACTAATGAAAAAAAAACTGAAAGTGCCTGAACCTAGTTTTAAGCTTAGACAGATTCTCTTTCAAAAGACTTGAATGTTCAGTTGAACTTTTGGAATTTGTTTTTTCCACCTAAATACTGTGTCTGAAAATTTAGGGGAGGAGTGGAAAACCACCAATGCTGGTCATTTTATAAGGTATTTTAAATTAAGACTTGTTGGTTCACTGTAATTCAACTGGTGGTCGATTGCCCAGTGGCACCAGGGGTTACAAATTGTTTTGTCAGTCAGCAGCTTAACATGACGTGTCCATTTTGTTACTCACTCATGAAATACTGAGTTTAAATAGAATATTTAAATTTTTTGTATTCCAAAAATGTAATACAGAGTACCTCTGAGAACATTGAAAAAAATGTGTAATTTGAAAAATGTAATTTATAAAGGCAGCTGTCTTCCTGCGAGTTCTGTTGCCAAGGAATTCCTTGATATCTCTCATTCTGTCCTGGGGCAAATGTTGGGCTTTGGAAAATGATTGTTAAAACTTTCATTGTTTAGAAGAAAGTAATCATTTTTACATTTTGTGCAAAACATTTTACATTTTCAGATCATTGAATGAGCACTACATACTGTCAGGTGAATGTGAGGCTTGAAAGCATTTTGCTGTTTTTTGAACTTGGTCATAAAAGCAATCTCCTGTGTTAAATGTGTGACTAGTTTGGTAATTGTGCACAGAATCAAGAGCATCTCAGCTGGACTTTGTGTTGGCTGCTGTATAGAATAAGAACAAATGTCAAGGGATAGAAATTACTTTGGATATTTAAAAGAGAAGAAATATATAGTCTATTTGTTTTGTAACAAGTTTCTGTAAATAAAATAATTTATACTATTTATAAGAAAAAGTTGTGCTTTGCTTTATGAGAAATTAGTTTGTGGAACAAACATGTTACTAATCGGGCAATAAAATTAGGACTTCTCAATAAATAAGGTTGGCTGCATGGACTATTGTACATGTTTTTGCCTTGTGATACTAAGCCCCTTTTGTCAGCACAAGCCAGGTATTCCTAAGGGCCTAGGATGCTTGCATTCTTGGGCACAGAGCTTTGCCTTGGTTAAAGTGATAACTTAACAGTGAACACTACTGCCTTCTTGCCCTGCAGGTTTGTCAACCAAGGGGAGTTGATGGATTGAGAGACACATCCTACTTATACTTGTTTTTATGTAAATTTGATGGCACATGGTCAGTTTGGGTTTAGAGGTAAGTTTTTTTATCCAAAGCTGATATGGTCTCTTCCTTGCCTGTCTGTCTGTATTTATTTTTATGTAAATGTTCCGATTTTATATATAGGCAATTTTAATTTTATTTTTAAAAATTTATTAAGGTATTACGTGTGTCCTTATTCTATTACTCCCCCAATCCCCCCATTCATGCCCTTACCCTCCTACCCCTCCCCCCCCGTTGTCTGTGTTCATTGGTTAGGCTTATATGCATGCATGCATACAAGTCTTTTGGTTGATCTCTCTCCCCCTTTTTCCCACCCTCCCCTACCGCCCCTGAGGTTGGACATTCTGATGTTTCTCCACCTCTGGATCTGTCACTGTTCATCAGTTTATGTTGTTCATTATTTTCCATAAATGAGTGAGATCATGTGATATTTCTCTGCCTGGCTTATTTCACTTAGCATAATGCTCTCCATTTCCATCCATGCCTTTTTTACTGCAGCATAGTATTCCATTGTGTAGACGCACCAGTTTTTTAATCCACTCATCTGCTGATGGGCACTTAGGCTGTTTGCAAATCTTAGCTATGGTGAATTGTGCCGCTATGAACATAGGGATGCATATATCCTTTCTGACTGGTATTTCTAGTGTCTTGGTGTATATTCCTACAAGTGGGATCACTGGGTCAAATGGGAGCTCCATTTTTAGTTTTTTTGAGGAAACTCCATACCGTTCCTTGTCTTTACAAGCTTCTTTTGTGGCGCAACACAAATGCATTTTAGTGTTATTCAAAGGAGAACAATCTGTTATCTCTAGAAACTGGTCAGTGTTACCATTTGCGAACAGATCATTCTAATAAGTTATAAGTTATTTGTGTTGTTTAAAATAAGGGAAGAAGCTGATTTTTGTATGGGGAAAGTGTCCTTTTCTTACGTGAAGAAGTCAGGCTGGCTTCGAGCCCCCTGCCCACGGACTTCCCATTCCCTCCTGAACCTAGCAACTACTCAAATGTGTTCCCAAGAAGCTTTCTCTGTATAGCCTCTTTTACCTTGGATGTCCCCTCTTAAACTTTCTGGGAAAAGATTCAACTCCTCAATCTCTTACCCTCTTTTTCTTCTACTCCCTTCCTTACAGGTGACATGAGGAAAGCAAGAGACTGTCCCCATTCAAGGAAGGGGTTGGTAGTTTTGGATCTTGGTGTGTTGGGAATTCACAGCAGAAAGGTAGGTGAGGTCATTCTGGCCAGAGGAAGCGAGCCCAGCAAGCTCAGATGTGAAGAAATACAGAACATAGAGTAATTCTGGGCACAGTTCATGGGGAGGGGGTGATAGGGTTGGAGAAGTGGGTGCCAGATAGTGAAGGACCCTAAATGTCATTGGGCCTTCATCTTAGGAACATACTGTTTAACCGAATGTAACAGATTTTCATTGTCCAAGCATTGTGCAATTGCCGAAATTAGAGAGTTAAAGCACTTAAATCTCCCTTTTTCTTGCATTTTGATTATCTTTTGTCTTAAATTTGTCTTTATGCTTCTCTCAAGTCCTAATCAAAAAGCTCCTCCTAAACCAAGCCTAAGGTCTTCCCCTTCTTGCCCCATTTTCTACTCTTAACAGTGCGTCTTTCTAATAAATCCCCTCTCCTGTTGCTGATGGAAGAGATTACATTAGTCGTTCACCTTGTAAGGCTATAGGTGACTTAGGTATCTGTTCTTATTTTTCACAACCTGAAATATCCAAACCCTTCATTTTATACACAGATGAAAGGAAGGAGGGCATTGACAATGTTCTACTTGCTCTCAGACCTCTCCCCAGGGGGCCCTCAAAATGCCCCATCTTCCCTACTCACCAGGCCAGAAGGCATGTTCCTGGTCAAGATCAGCAGTTGATTTCATACCCATGCCCCCTGTAAGGCATTTCAAGTGTCTACTCCCCTTTGTAGACACTTTCTCTGGGTTGTAGAAGCCTTTCCCGCCACCCTAGGAAAGGCTACAGAGGTGGATGAGGACCTCGCTGAACATTCTGTTCCTACGCTGGCCTGCCCTCCTTCCTACGTCCGACAGTGGTCTGGCCTTCATCTCTAAAGTCACCCACGGGTCGCCACCCCCCTGCAGATCCACCGGAGCCTACACATCCATAGCCATCCTCAAGCTTCTGGCAACATCAGGAAAATGAACTCACTCCTGGAAACAACACCTCACTAAATCAAGTGTGGAGGTCCAAGAAAGCTGTACGCCCCACTTCCCTTTACCCTCATTCACATCCCGTCAATCCCTCGAGCCCTCCATCCTCGGCCCTTTTGACCTTAGGTATGGCAGACTCTTCCTCCTGGGAAACCTCCAAACTCCTCTGGCCCTTCGGGCTCAGCTCCCTCCCCTCGGCCTCCCTCACTGACCCGTTCTCCCCAGGCCTCCCCCTGACTTTCCCCTTGGTCCCCCACCAGAGCCGGAGATTGAGTATTCCTCCAGCAGCCTGCATCACAGGGATGCTGAAGCCCAAGTGGACAGGCTCACACTAGCTACTCCTGGCCACACCAATGGCAACCCAGCTGCGGGGATGTCCATCCTGGGTCCACTCCTTCATGTTGAAGAGGGCTCCTATACCCCAGGCTCTACCCCAAGCAGCTTGTATCAGAGTGTCAACCTCGGACCGACTTACCTCAAATTCCTAAGGAACCGTAAGCCTCGGACCCTTACTCTAATCCCCTATGAGCCAGGCTTCCCCCATCACCCCTCACTGTCTTGTCTGTGCTGGTCCCTGTCTGTCAGCTCCACCCTGCCAGCCCCCACCCTATCCAACAACCTACCACAGAACTACTCTATGATCTTGCCTATTCTTACTCAAAGCCCCTGCTCCTCTTGGTCCCAGGACTGAACACAGTTGCCGACCTTCTGTGGGATTGTTATCTTTAGGGAGATTTCGTCGACTTTCTTTGGGACCAAATAAACTTCTGGCTAGAAGTCAACTCTGGATTAATTTAACTGGAATTTAGCCTGCGGGCCCTTACCCTTCATTCTGGCCAGTAGTACTCCTCAGGACCTTGTCATTTTCGTTTTTTAATTATTTTTTTTTAATGCACCGTTGCCTTACACATCTGGTTGGAATTACACCCATCTCTGTTAGAGTCTACAATGACCACCACCCCAAGCCTTCTCCTCTTATTGTCTACCCCAAACCTCTTAAGCATCTCCTAAGTCCTCTCTCTCTCTCTCGAATCCTCAACCTAACACATTACCTTTGAATACCACTAACCCCACTGTTGCGCGGGACTGCTGGCTCTGACTTCCCCTCAACAGCTAGCAACATGGCATCCCCAGCCCTCCGTACACGCATGGGCCAACTCCAATCTGCCCTTCAATTATAAGATACATGGGGGGCCCCTGTACCAGCTCATGCCTAAACGAACTTTATAACTTCCAAATCACAGAATGACAAGAGGAACACTCGCAGGCAGAGCTCTTCAGTTACTCCAGTCATATTAAACCCCGTGACTGAACACTCGTGCAGCAAAGCCCCCATCTTAGGACCAGTGACAACCACACTGTCCGAGCATGTCAGGCACCTCTGCGTCAGTGGAACACTCCCTGAGGGAAAGGTTAGGACATTTTGACCAATGCTTACGCACCTTTACTCTCAGCCTGCAGCCTTCCTCGGCTGGGCTAGCTATTTCGTCACCCAAACGGCCCCTTTCCTGAAACCAGTTCCATTCTCAGCCTAGCCCATCATCTCAGTGACCTTCCCAACGGTCTATACCTCCTGGCCCCTTTGCTGCATTAGCTACCCTGGCAGAGTTAAAATTCTTATAACTTTTCCATTCAACCAGTACCTGCTGTTCTGATTATCCTGGGGAAAGAAGCAGGGCAAAAACAAACAAACAAAAAAAAACCCTGTTACCTAAGTGGGTTGATGGATTGATATAGTGGAGTCAACTGTCTAAATTTCTAACTAAATCTTTTTTTTGGGGGGGGGGGGGGGGTGGAGGGTTGGATGATACCACTCAATCTTTAATCAAGTAAGGAAAAACACACACACACAATCTTCAGTTTTAAGGGCAAAGGGAACAAACAGATAAAAGAGAGGAAGTTTTGGCCCTGGCCGGTGTGGCTCGATAGTTTGGGCATCTTCCTGTGCATGGAAGGTTTTTTGGTTTGATTCCCTATCAGAGCACATGCTCAGGCTTCAGCTTATTGCCTGGCAGGAGGGCATACAGGGAGCAGCCGATCGATGTATTTCTCTTTTCCCCCTCTCCTGTACACTAGAAAAAGAAAAAAATTTAAAGGAAACTCTCCCCTCCGCCTTAGGTTTTCCAGATCTGTTGTAGCTTCGCTGAAATGTTCTCAATAAAGAATTAAGGCAGGTTGCTATACAGAAACTGCTGGCATTCTTAGCTAGTGAAGAATTATGGCAGAATAGTCCATACTTCTGAGTCTCAATCATGGTCCAAGAAAGCATATTCTGATTGTAGCAACTGACCAGCCAACCCAGAGTTCACTTAGTTCAGTGGCTATTTTTTTCCATCTCCTTCCCTGAGCAAAGGCCCATGAACGGTCAAAGCTGGAGAACTTACGTCTTCCCCTAATGTGTGATCCCCTCCTCCTGCTCCAGTGAACTAACTGGCCCTTGAGCAGGAGTCGGTGCTGGAGGCTGAACCTTTTCTTTCTGTTTCAGATTCTGAGAATTCTCTCTGACAAAGGCAGTGAGAGGGAAGTGCCCCGCCTCTGACTCCACAGCCTGCTTTGTTCCCAGGGCCATAGGCCATCGGAATACTGCTTCTGAGTGGCTGGCATATAGCTGTGCTAATCATTAGAGGAATTCAGCTTGTGGCTTGAGTTCTACAAAAACAGCCCCTTACCAGAGAGTGCCTCTCCAAAGGAGATAAGGGAGGTATGCACAAAATGGTGACTGATTGTTCAAGATTTGCAGGAGCCTCAGGACAGGACTCACACCAACTGCAGTCAACAGACTGAGAACATTTCACAACCTTGCTCAGACCTCTGCTAGAGCCCAGATGTCTGGTCCTCCATCACCTCTTGGCCCTCCCCTTTTACCTTCCGCCCACAGAGAGGAACCCTGAGTTCTGTACTTGCTTTACATGGTTCTTCGGGACCCCAGTGCTCCCTCTTCTTGGCTCGATGGCTTTCAGAATACAGTCACTTTTCTTGCCCCAGCACATTGTCACTCGACTGAATTCTGACCTACAGCAAGCGAATGAGGTCGGACTTGGTTACAGGCACAGGCATTCCACGTTTTGTATCCCACTTCCAGATTTAACAAACAAGAAATCCGTCCTCCATGACCCACGAAGAAGAAAGCCCAGGTTAACCCTGAAGGAGAGAGTGTTTGGTGAAAACAGACGGAGAACTGATATGAAGAGGGAAGAATCGGGTCTGGGAAGACAGAGAAGGATGAACTTGAGATGGCTGCATTAGAAATTGAGACAGTTGACTCCATGAACCCACTTAGGTAACAGGTGTTACTGTTTTTGCCTTGCTGCTTTCCCCAGGATCATTGGAACAGCAGGTTTTGCTTGAATGGAGAAGTTACAAGAACTTATGTAGGAAGATTGCCCAGGAGTTGAGTATGTGAGTGTGTGGCTAGGTGATTGGTGATGTCTAATAGGGATTCAAGAAGAGGACGAGGCTGTGGGTACAACCCAAGCAGGCACTCTCCAGACAAGCCTTGGGTCCTTTTCCAAGTAACTCTGTATGATTAGACAAATCAGGTGGTTTGTTCAAGGTCACGGAGCAAAGTCCACATTCAATTCGACACGGCCTGTAGTGAAGAGGGACTGATACCCAAGGCAGATCCAGTCACCGGCACTATGACAGTGCCAGGGCACTTTTAGGAACAGGAACAGGGTATAGAGTTGGCATGGAAGTCCAGGTTTCATTTCCAAAATTAAAGCTTGTGATTCCTGGGTCCTGGGTGAAACCACACGGCGGATGGGAAGAGCCCTGGACTTAAGGCTAAGGAACTGTGAAGCTGGGATCTTACTGTGTAGGTTGCCCATTTCAAATCAGGGCTGAGAGGACGAGCCAGCTCCTCAGATCTGGAGTGGGCGGGAGGGAGTAAGTGGAAGGCAGTGGGGTAGTGAGCACAGTAAGTTGGTGGTATTGCTGGGTGGTGAGCAGCTTCCAAGAGAAGCATTTTGAATGAGGGTAGGAAACACAATGACCAGGAGAGAAAGCAGGGGACTAGAAAACCGCACTTTCTCTCGGCTCTAAGTTCGTGAGTGTGTATGGAGAACAGCCTCTAACCCAGGGTTTTGTTCTGTTGTTTTGATTTTTGTTTTTAATATATCTTTATTGGTGTCAGAGAAGCAGGAAGAGGGAGAGAGAGAAATATCAATGATGAGAGAGGATCATTGATTGGCTGCCTCCTGCATGCACCACACTGGGGGCTGAACCCAGGCACGGGCCCTGACTTGGAATCAACTGTGACCTCATGGCTCATAGGTTGACACTCAACCATTGAGCCACACTGGTGGGCTAACCCAGAGGGTTTTGAGAAAAGCAGACTCCTCAAAGACCACGGACCTAACTTTTATCAGCATTCACATTCTACAAATTGCAGACCCTGAGAAAAGGTGTCTGGGAACCTCTACAAGAAAGATTGCCAGGACACCACCGACTGCAGGCTCTGTGGTCACTGCCCCCAGGCAATCTCAGATTTGTGATATATGATAGCTGCATTAAAGCTGATCATTCGGTGGCAAATTGTCCCTTTTATTTCTTACATCCAATCTACAAAAAAATTATTCCCTTATAAGAGATTTCTGATGATAAGTGGTAAACAAACCTTTGATCATGTGCTTCAAGCTTGGACCAAAACTGCTACAAATTCTTGATATCTTTTGTAGGTCTTCAGAAACATAAGAATAATGCAAACTTGTGGCTCTGTGGCTTTGCAGTGCAAAGAGTGATTATTAGAGCTTGCCATGCTTTCCAGGTAGGGATTCAGCTTCATTCCCCATTGCAATCGTGGAGGTCTGAGGTTTGTTCCAGCAGCTGGGAGTTTGATAGCATTCCGTGAGGGAGCATCACTGCCCCATGATCATGGGGACAGAATATTTCAAGGGTCATCTATTAACCCTCTTTAAAAATAAGTTAAAACAGTATCAAGGATTAATTCAGAATCATGTAGTTGATTTGCTGATGATCAGTTACCTACCGATCAATTACTGTTAACGCTTGGCTGGGTTAGGAAGACTGTGTTCAGTCATAAACTCGCGCGTACATTGCAGTACCGTGCTCAGTGAATGCTGCGTGATGTGCTGGGGAGCAGCTGCGACAGGGACCCTTGTAGTCATTTGGGGCAGCTGAAGTTAGTGCAGATACTTAACAACAGAAAATGTTTTTTAGACAGCATGTCCATTCCTAAAAGCCTGCTACTTAGTAAATTAACATACTGACATGGAACTAAACACAATGAAGTGTTTAGTTAACTTATCATTCGATGATAATCATTTTCATATTATGGTCTTTGTAACTAAAACCAAAAAATAAGTGAAAACTTAAAAAAAAAAAAAAAAAAACCCAAGCCATAGAAATGGAAGCTACCAGAAGTAGGATGAGGGTCAAGAATTCTTGGCTAAATTCTCCTGTGATTACTACACAATGTGGGAAGTAGTTCGGAACATGACTCAGCTGCCATGGGGCCAGTACGAGGTGACAGGGCGGCCTGCGGGCTACGTGCTGGAGAACAGAGTAGTCTTTTGCTTGACTGGGAGGGGCACAGTGTAAGCATCATCTGTCCAGGTTTCCAGAGTCAATGGGTAGGAGATTTTTGAATTGTTTTTCAGTTTTTATATGGTGGCCATAAATTATTTCCTTGAAAACATTTTGGGGCTGGGATAGTTGCAACCTGAAGGTGACCAGTTGGCAACTCATTAACATCAGGAGACCTTCCTTGGCACCAGCTGGCTTTAGTTCTGAGTCTTTTGTGTCCCCAACTGTGGGGAATGAGGGTCTGGGCAGGAAATTTCCTTTTATCAGGTTTAAAAATACTCTAACTGACCAAAACCAGAGTCCCAAGGCTTGAAATTAGTGTTCTGTTGAGTCTTACTGCACAACATACATGTGTTTTAAAATATATTTCTATTGATTTCAGAGAGGAGGGGAGAGGGAGAGAGAGAAACATCAATGATGAGAGTGAATCATTGATCGACTGCCTCCTACACTCCCTCCTCCCCCACTGGGGATCAAGCCTGCAACCCGGGCATGTGTCCTGACCTGGAAATGAATTGTTGACCTCCTGGTCAACGCTCAACCACTGAGCACCATTGGCCATACCATATATTTATTTATTAAAAATCAATTTAATAAGGTCAAAAATTAAAACATTCTAAAATGTTTTATCCTATAAAACATAGTCATCCTCTGTGACAGGAACATTCTTTCTTTCTTTCTATTTATTTATTTATTTATTTATTTATTTATTTATTTATTTATTCATCTTTATTGTTCAGTTTATTAATTACATTGTTCCCTTTTTCCCCCCCGCCTGTAGTTCCCCTCCACCTCGTACCCATCCCATCCTCCGCCCTCACCTCCCTCTCCCCACTGTCCTCTCCCATAGTTGCATGATTTTTGTCCAGTCTCTTGCTACACTTCCCACACCCCCTTCCTCCCCAAGAGTTGTCAATCCATTCCCTCTCTATGTCCGTGATTCTGTTACATTCACCAGTTTATCCTGTTCATCAGCTTATTAATTCACTTGATTTTTAGATTCATTTGTTGATTGATGTTTATTTGTTGTTCCTAATTTACACTTTTATCTTTTTCTTCTTCCTCTTCTTAAAGAATATCTTTCAGCATTTCATATAATATTGGTTTGGTGGTGATGAACTCCTTTAGCTTTTTCTTATCTGTGAAGCACTTTATCTGACCCTCAATTCTTCATGATAGCTTTGCTGGATAGAGTAATCTTGGTTGTAGATTCTTGCTATTCATCACTTTGAATATTTCTTGCCACTCCCGTCTGGCCTGCATCGTTTCTTTTGAGAAATCCGCTGACAGTCGTATGAGTGCTCCCTTATAGGTAACTAACTGTTTTTCTCTTGCTGTTTTTAATATTCTCTCTTTGTCTTTTGCTCTTGGCATTTTAATTATGATGTGCCTTGGTGTGGTCCTCTCAGGGTTCCTAAATATTGGGGTTCGGTGCGCTTCCTGGACTCTTAAGTCAATTTCTTTCACCAGGTGTGGGAAGTTTTCGGTCACTATTTCTTCAAATAGGTTTTCATTGTCTTGGTCTCTTCTCTTTTTCTGGCACCCCTATAATTCGGATGTTGGTATGCTTGAGGTTGTCCCAGAGGCCCCTTACACTATCTTCAATTTTTTGGATTCTTTTGGTTTCTTGCTTTTTCAGCTGAGTGGATTTTACCTCTTTGTATTTCAAATCTTTAACTTGGTTCTTGGGGTGCTCCAGAGCACTTTTAGGTCTTTGTATAATATTTTTTGTTTCAGTCAGTATATGCTTAATTTCTGGTTGGTCCTTTTTCATATCCTTGAGAGTCTCTTTTATATCCTTGAGAGTCTCCTTTATATCCTTGAGGGTCTCGTTCATTTCCTTGTAGGACTCATTCATTTTCACGTTGGTCTTGATCATTTCCTTGCAGGTCTCATTCATATCCTTGAGGGTCTCGTTCATTTTCTTGTAGGACTCATTCATTTCCTTTACGGTCTTGCTTATTTCCTTATAGGCCTCGACCTTTTGTTGGAGCCTCTTGAGAAGCCCTATAACCATGGTTTTGAATTCCATGTCCAGTTGTTTTTTTTCCTCCATTTCTTTCACATCTGATTTATTTCCATGTCTCTGCATGGTGGCTGCTTCCCTGAGTTGGTCAATTAGCTTTGTGTGGTGATCTTCCTACAAGGGACAGTGGGTCAGCCTCCCCAGTTACCTTAGGTGGATATGGGTTGCACAGTCTTGCTGAAGTTAAGCTCAGGTTAATCGTTGTTAGCACTTGGAGGGGTTGACCTCCAGGCCAATTGTCTGTGAAGTTCAACTGTGCTCAGGTTGGATGGCGGCGTCTCCGGGTCAAGCAGATAGCGTTAGCTCTGCCGTATGCGGCTCCAGGGACTCTGTGCCGGGGGCAATGGCCGCCAGCACCTCGGAGAGAGAACCGCTGCCAAGCTCCACCGGCTACCAGGGAATTCAGACTCTCCCCAAATGAGTCTGCACACCCAACGTCTCACCCAAGGTCGTAAAACAAAGCAGTCTGACGGTTTCCCAAATGAGATAGCAAGTCGCAGAGCACTCTCTACGCGGTCACATGGCTGCGCTGTTCCCAAGTTCATGCACAAGCTGCCTTCTCCACAAGCCGGCAGACCCCCGCAGCAGCCTGAGCTTCGGCATGCCCTTCCACTGTCCAGTTTTCACCCTGTATGATAGTGGGTTCCCTGGACTTCGCCCAGAGCTGGAGAATCAGTCCAGTGGGACGTCTTTGTCTCCCTGTTCGAGAAAACTGGCCAGTTTTCAGCCGCCCGCCCTCTCCACTGGCGCACACTCCAAACCTCTCTCCGCGCGTATCTTTCAACGCTGTCCGCCGCCGCTCCTCCGAGTCACAGTGTCTTATCTTCACTTTTATTTGTGGAGTTTTCACTCGGCCAGCTTTCTGGTGATTCTGGATGGTGTTTGTTCTTTCATTAAGTTGTAGTTTTAAAATTGCTGTGTATGACAGCAAGATAGGTGTTTTACCTATGCCACCATCTTGGTTCCTCCCTGTGACAGGAACTTTCTAATCATGTTAATGTATTAAGAAATAAGTCTAAGTATACTATCCTCTAGTGTGCAGTGTTTCACCTAAATAAACCTCAGAAGTAGGAAGAACTTGCTTCCAGTATCAGAGGGTTGGTGTGAGGGGTGTAAGACCGGAGTTCGGTGCTCGTAGCTCATGTCCAGTGTGCAATATCATACCAGATGGCCTCATCTCAAAAAGAGATTTGTTGGATTCCAACTTTATTTTCACCTCCAAAGTGTTACTATTATTTTTCATAAAAATAAGAAGAAAATTGACTCCCACTCCACAAACCTGTATCCTTTAGTTTGTCCCAAAGTAAGTGATTCTACTTGACTTATCAGCAGTCTTAGAGTTTGCAGTTTCCCCATTTGCACAGGGACTGGATAGCCTTGTTTCTTTTAGCATCGCTTACCTGTCATCCTCACCTGCTAATTTTAGGCAGTGGGCTAACATGGTAAAAGAATAACATCACATATATTTTAAGCAAGGAAGATATGTTTGGAGACTTCCCTCTCCTTTGGACCGAGAGCAAGTACAAGCCTTGATTGAACAGCCATTGTTGCTTCCTGATCGCTTCAGTGCAAGTGGTTTTAAGGTGGGAGTTGAGGAAAAGGGTTATTTCAGGAAATGGACATTTTAATACTACTTTTTTCCCCTGTAGCAGGAACTGCTAATTTTTAAAAACATATATTTTTTAAATGATATCAGAGAGGAAAGGAGAGGGAGAGATAGAAACATCAATGATGATAAAGAATGATTGATTGGCTGCCTTCTGCAGGCCCCATAGGGGATTGAGCCCACAACCCAGGCATGTGCCCTGACCAGGAATGGAACAGTGAACTCCTGGTTCGTAGGTTGATGCTCAACAACTGAGCTACCATGGCTGGGCTCTGCTAATTTTTAAATGGACACAAGGAACAGTATATTCACAATGACTGTTTAACAGATTGTAGGATCATGAGTTCTGTGAAGGGTACTATCTTCTTTGCAACAGGTCAGGATTTCCCAATCCATTAGTATTCCTCTTACTCAAGTCTTAACATAAATGAATGTCCAAAGGTATCAAATTATTTTCAATTGATGGAGATAGTTTTCTTCTCTAATATATACATACTAGAGGCCTGGTGCATGAAATTCGTGCACAGGGGCGGGAGATGTCCTTTAGCCCAGCCTGCACCCTCTCCAATCTGGGACCCCTCGAGGGATGTCTGACTGCCCATTCAGGCCTGATCCTAATGGGCAGTCAGACATCCTTCTCACAATTCAGGACTGCTGGCTCCAAACTGCTCACCTGCCTGCCTCCCTGATTGCCCCTAACCGCTTCTGCCTACCAGCCTCATCACCTGCTAACACTACCCTGCCAGCCTAATTGATGTCTAACTGCTCCCCTGCCAGCCTGTTTGCCCCCAACTTCCCTCCTCTGCTGGCCCGTTCACCCCTAACTGCCCTCCCCTGCAGGCTTGATTGCCCCCAACTGCCTTCCCTTGCAGGCCTGGTCCCTTCCAACTGCCTTCCCCTGCTGGCCTGATCGCCCACAACTGCCCTCCCTTGCAGAGCCTGGAACTCCCAACTGCCCTCCACTGCTGGCCATCTTGTGGTGGCCATCTTATGTTCACATGGGGGCTGGATCTTTGACCACATGGAAGCAGACCTCTTGTGTGTTGGAGTGATGGTCAATCTGCAAATTACTCTCTTATTAGGACAGAGGCTTGGTACATGGGTGGGGGCCAGCTGGTTTGCCCTGAAAACTGTCCCAGATCAGGGTGGGGGTTCCCTTGGGGCATGGGGCAGCCTGAGCGAGGGGCCTGTGGAGGATTGTAGGCTGGCCATGCACCCAGTGACCCAAGCAGATGCCCTGGTATCTGGGATTAATTTATGTAAACAATTGAAACTTTGTAGCCTGGAGTGGAGCCAAGCCTTCTGCTCACTCTGTGGCAGCAGCCATTTGTTTGAAACGTTGTAGCCTAGAGTGGAAGCAAGGCAGGTGGAAAGCTTGGCTTCTTCCATTGCCAGGGAAACCCAAGCCTCTGTTCTCTCCAGCTCAGTGGCTGCCACCATTTCTGTATCTTTTATAATTGAAACTTTGTAGCATTGAGTGGAGGCCTAGGCCGGCAATGGCAGATGGAAAGCTTGGCTTCCTCTGTTGCCAGGGAAACCCAAGCCTTCCTCCTGCTCTCAGTGGCAGCAGCCATCTTGGTTGGGGTTTATTTGCATAATCTGCTCCTGATTGGTTGGTGGGCCTGGCTGTGGGCATGGCTTGTGGGTGTAGTGAAGGTATGGTCAAATTTGCATATTACTATTTTATTAGATAGGATATATAAAATCTTCATTGTTGAGAAAATTACAGATGTCTCCCTACCCATCCCCCTCTGCCCCTTTCCAGCCGGTTTCCCCCACCCCAGGCCTTCCCCACCCTACTGTCTGTGTCCATATATAAGATCTTTGGTTAATCTCCTCCCACCGTACCCCCATCTCCTTCCCTCAGATTTGTCAGTTGGTTCCATGTTTCCATGCTTCTGATTCTATTTTATTCACTATATTTTGTTCATTATATTTGTTTGTTTATTTTTAGAGTCAATTGTTGATAGATAGGTATTTATTGCCATTTTATTGTTCATATATTTTATCTTCTCAAGAATACCTTTCAACATTTCATGTTTGGTAGTGATGAACTCCTTTAGCTTTATCTTGTCTGTGAAGCTCTTTATCTGACCTTCGATTCTAAATGAGAGCTTTGCTGGGTAATCTTGGTTGTAGGTCCTTGCTGTTCATCACTTTGAATATTTCTTGGCACTCCCTTCTGACCTGCTAAGCTTTTGTTAAGAAATCACCTGACAGTCATATGGGCACCCCCTTGTAGGTAACTACTTTTCTCTTGCTTGCTGCTTTTAAGATTTTTAACCCTTGGCATTTTAATTATGATACGTCTTGGTGTGGGCCTATTTGGGTTCCTCTTGTTGAGGACTCTATGCTTCTTGGACTTGCAAGTCCATTTCTTTCACCAGGTAGGGGAATTTTTCTGTCATTATTTTTCCAAATAGGTTTTCAATATCTTGTCTCTCTCTTCTCCTTCTAGCACCCCCTTTTCGAATGTTTGTACACTTGAAGTCCCATAGGATCCTTACACTATCTTCATATTTTTAGTTTCTTTTTTCTTTTTGCTCTTCTGATTGGGTGTTCTTTGCTTCCTCATATTCCAAATCATTGATTTTATTCTCAGAATCCTCTACTATTGAATCCATGTAAAGTATTCTTTATTTCAGTACGGTGTGCTTAATTTCTTATTGATCTATTTTCATGTTGATCTTAAAAGTCTCACTAAGTCCCTTGAAGTTCTCATGAAGATCCTTGAGTAATCTTATAGCCATGGTTTTGAACTCTGTAAAAAGTAGTTTTCTTGGTTCCATTTCTTTCATTGTGCCATGCTTCTTTGTCTCTGCATTTTGGGTGCTTCCCTGTGTTTGCTTCCATGTATTGGGTAGAGCTGCTATGTCTTCTGGAATTGGTGAGTGGTGTCCTGTAGGGCCCAGTGGCTCACCCTCCATAGTGTCCTTAGCTGGGTACTCTAGATGCACCCCTATGTGGGCTGTGTGCAGAGTCTTGTTGTAGTTGAGCCTTGATTGCTATTGGTGTCTCTACAAGGAATTAACTTCCAGGCAATTGGCCGTGAGGACCCCTTATGACTACAGTAGGAGAGCTGCTATGCAAAAATACCCCCATGGAGCAGGACTTGCTTTAGTGGGGCTTTGGTGCTCACTCAGTCTACCCCTTGAGTGTCACTTGTGGATGTGTAGAGTTGTAATGGTATGGTCTGAAGCTGTCCACAGGATTCATTGACTCTAGGGCCTCCAGAGAGATGCCCAGATGATGCCCAGCTGTGAAGCAATGGCCTCTTATTGATAGGTTTGGGGCATGCTGTCACCAGCTGCAGCTTGTTTGAGAGAGATTTTAGGAAAGTCTGAAGCCTGAGTCAGGACAGGCCATTCAGATGGAAAAGCTCATGGAAAGTTTGGGTGGGGCGGGGATCTCAGGGAATTGCTAGGGCAGAGAAAACAAGGTGTCGCTGATGGAAACTGATATGTCTGTCAGTCAGCTCTACAACAGGAGAGGTCCCAGCACGGGAAATGACCCTCTGAGGATCCAGTATGGGAGAAAGCCACCCACTGAGTTCCTGCCCCTATGCCAGACAATCCAGTTCCTCCCCTTCTGTGTCTGGGTCCTGCAGAGCTGCTGCTTAGCACTGGAGCTCAGAGGAAGAGGGACACTCTAAGTTGATGCGCTGGCCCTTTAAAGGGTACAGCTGAGTCTCCAGCCTCCATGTCACTCAGCCCCAGTTCCCGCTGGTTTTTACAGACCATAGTTACAGAGACTTCTCTTCCCAGCTCTGGGGGTCTGGTGTGGGGCTGGGACCTCTTGCTCCTCGAGGCCTCCAGAGATTATATCCCCATTAGTAAAAACCACACACAATGATGTGCTACCAGTCTCTAGCTGCTTCTCTCTTCTCTAGTTGTAGGACCTTGCATTCAGCAAGCTTTCAGGTAGTTTTAAATGATGGCTGTTCTGTATTTCAGTTGTAATTCTGATGTGGTTGTGGGAGGCAGCAAGTACAGGAGGTTTATCTAAGCTGCCACCTTGGTTCTCCTCTAATATTTTAATGGATTACCATAAATATGCTCTTAAAAAAGCCTTATACTTGTCTCCTCTTCCTTTTCCAATAAAATGACATTTCCTATTCTCTAAACTCACCTCTGCCAAAACTGTGCTTGTCCAGGTTCCCATTCAAAAACCCTAAGATCATCCTTGACTCATATTCTCATCCTCTCCCCCATTCCAATCTTTTAGCAGATACAGCGGCCTCTACAGTCCACACCATTACCTGGCATCCCCCAAGCTGAGTGCCACAGTGACATAGGTAAGTCAGATCGGGCCATTACTCTGCTTAAAACCTCCAGATGTTTGCATAGTCTCTTCGTCCCTCCTTTTTATTGAAAGGTAACCTTACCAGAAACCTGCTATGATACCCCATAGAAGATAGCCCTCCAAACCCTATTTCACCCTGTCTCCTTTATCAGGTTTCATATTTTAGTCACAGCACTAATCCCCATATGAGTTTGTAAGTAGAGGCCTGGTGCATGAAATTCATGCACAGTGGGGGGGGAGGAGTGTTCCTCAGCCCAGGCTGCACCCTCTGGGATCCCTCAAGGGCCTAAACAGTCAGACATCCCTCTCACAATCCAGGACTGCTGGCTCCCAACTGCTCGCCCACCTGCCTTCCTGATTGCCCCTAACTGCTTCTGCCTGCCAGCCTGATCACCCCCTAACCACTCCCCTGTCAGCCTGATTGATGGCTAACTGCTCCCCTGCCAGCCTATTTGCCCCCAACTTCCCTCCTCTGCTGGCCCGGTCACCCCTAACTGCCCTCCCCTGCAGGCTTGATCGCCCCCAACTGCCCTCCCTTGCAGACCTGGTTCTGCTCAACCACCCTCCCCTGTAGGCCTGGTCCCCCACAACAGCCCTCCCCTGCAGGCCTGGTCCCCCCACCCCCCAGCAGCTCTCCCTTGCAGGTCTGGGTCCCCCCAAGCTGCCCTTCCCTGCAGGCCTGGTAACCCCCAACATCCCTCACCTGCCAGCCTGGTCACCCCTAACTGCCCTCCCCTACAGGCTTGATTGCCCCCAACTGCCCTCTTTTGCAGGACTGGTCCCTCCCAACTGCCCTACCCTGCTAGCCATCTTGTGTCCACATGAGAGCAGCCATTTTGTGTGTTGGAGTGATGGTCAATCTGGGTATTACTCTTTTATTAGATAGGATAGAGGCTTGGTACATGGGTGGAAGCCAGCTGGTTTGCCCTGAAGGGTGTCCCAGATTAGGGTGGGGTTCCCTTGGGGCATGGGCTGGCCTGGGTGGGGGCCTGTGGTTATGTGCTAGCTGGCCATGCCCCTAGGAAACCCAAGCAGAAGCCCTGGTATCTGGGATTTATCTTCTACAATTTAAACTTGTAGCCTGGAGCAAAGTCAGAGCCAAGCCTTCTGCTTGCTCAGTGGTGGCAGCCATTTCTTTTGGGATTTATCTTCTATAATTGAAACTTTGTAGCCTGGATTAGAGGCCTAGGTGGCCAGAGCTGCAGAAGCTTGGCTTCCTCCATTGCGGGGGGGGGGGGCAACCCTGGCCTCCCCTCCTGCTCTCTCCAGCTCTGTGGCTGCCACCATTTTTGTTGGGATTTATCTCCTATCATTGAAACTGTGTAGCATTTGAGTAGAAGCCTCCATTGCCAGGGAAACCCAAGCCTTCCTCCTGCTCTCAGTGGCCGCAACCATCTTGGTTTAGTTTATTTGCATGCTCTCTCCTGACTGGCTTGTGGGTGTAACAGAAGTACAGCCAATTTGCATATTACTCTTTTATTAGATAGGATTAGGGGAGGGGGAAGAGACAAGAGACAACTTTCTTTTCCTCACTGCTATTACCATGGTTTTGTGTGTTGGGGAGAAATCCCTTTGCCAGTGTGTATATAGTTTTTTTTATACCTGTTTACTGAGGTTGGCCTTGGCTCATTCTGGAATTCAGGCTATGACAGCCTCCTAAAGACTAACTTCCAATCTTCTATGGCTTTGTTTCTATGAAAAGCTTAGGATATGTGTATCTTCTGTCTGTTGTGCACCAGTGGGGAGACACTTGGTTTTGGTCTACAATATGTAGCATGTACACAAGTGATGGACTTGTGTTAATTACCTCTGTTTTACCAATGAGGCCATTAGTATTTGAACTCAGGAACCACAGAGCCTGTGGCTGTAACCCATTATACCACAAACCAGAGAGGTTTAAATAACACAAAGGTAACATTTTAACATTACTAGACCCTATGCTTAAGAAAAAAGTAAACGGACAGAAACAACACAGTATTTCTTTTATACAGCTGAACTGGGCACATAATGAAGTAAGCTATAAAAATTCCAAATCATATCTCCAAAGGAAATCCTTTGTTTACATGGTTTTACATATTAATTACTCTGGAAAGTTTCTGAACTCTGTTTAGTAGCAGATCTCCTTTCTTGATAGTTTCTTGGTACTGCCAGTTCTTGCTATCAGGTCTATAAATAAATTCAAGGAAAAAAAAATGAATTATTTACTAGTCACATTACTCTATAACAATAGTTGACCTACTTTTAAAAGGCACTTAAGAATGTCCCTAAGTGAAATAAGCCAATCAGAGAAAGACAAATTCAATATGATTTCACTCATGTGTGGAATTTAATGAACAAACTGAACTAACAAGCACACACAGACAGACTCATAAATAGAGCAGGTGGGGGATGAGAAAAAAACAAAACTCATGGACACAGACAACAGTGTGGGGATTGGTGGCGGGGGGGGGGGGGGGGGGGCCTAGAAGTGGAAGTGGGCATAGGGGATCAATGGTGAAGAAACAAAAATGAAATATAATAACATATCTTATTATGGGGAGTATTACAAAAACTGAAATGTACCTGTTGGTTTCCACTATTTCATTCACTTTATCTATTTTGCAGTGTAGTCTCCCAGCAGCAATAAATCTGGAGAGTTCCCTAATTGAAAAAGAAAAGCCTTTAGCATCTGCCTTATGAGGACTCTTAGGAAACTATAAAATGCACTAAATACACGATTCAATTGTCTTACAAGGTAACATTGAGTTCCCTCCATCCTTAGCGACTGAATGTATAGAGACTGAGAAGATCTCTGGTGTATTACAGGACTACCCGCCAAGAGTAAGTCACCTACCAGCATAAACATGACCCCAGAGATTCACACTCCAAAGAATGAAACCATTCACAGCAAATCTTTACAGCTACAAAGGTCTCAGAGATAGACACTGAGGAAAGGAAATAACAGGATTTATTGGGAGCTTGAGGGCACTTTAAATTTCAACTTCACTGTTAAGGAGCAGGTAACTCAGGATTTTCAAAATCCCAAAGAGCATTTAGGAGAAAAAAGAATACTATGTTACAATAAATTAGGACCAGGAATTACTATATGACAGAGGAAAAAAGGTAAATGCCAAGTAATGTACAAAAGCTTTATGAGGACAGCTCTATTATGCTGCTAAAGAGAATAAATGAAAAGATGACTCCTTTAAAATAAAAATCTATTTGTGTTAAATTTAGAGATTCATACGAGTCCTCTTCATCAAGAAAAATCAGATTTCAAATAGAAATTAAGTACCAGATTATTCTCCCAGATAGTAAATTTTGATCCAAGAGTTATCCCTTTCCTCACCATCATTCTGAAGCCACACACACCTTTCTATTCCATTTTACTATCTCTAGACTCATTTCCATCTTAAATGAGGAGAGGCAGCTCACGATAAAAACCCATGGTATCTAAAACAATTTGAACTATATTGTAATGGCTTAGCAAGTATTGGAGGAATCAGAGGGCTACAGGCATCATATTTAACAACAAATCTGACCAGAATTGCAGCAGCAGCCTAAAAACTGGAAGGCAGTGAAGCAGGACCTAACGTGAACTGTGAGAGAGAGACCTAGCGTCACTCCTGCCATGGCAGTGTGGTCCAGAAAGGAGGAGCTGCAGGCTACTTGGTAACAGCTGGTCTAACACCTTTTGCAAAATCCCTTACCCTCTCTACAACTCTGTTAATAGAGGGGGCACACCATGAAGGCAGAGATGACAAATACAACTGTTGATAATGATCTTAAGAAAAATTCTTAGATTTTTTTTTTAATAAAGGGAAGCATTGTTAACAGGAAGAAAATGTACAAATTCACACATCAAAAGGTAACTTTAAAAACTGAATTAGCATGATGCTATGTAAACTTACTGATCAATGAATTCCACGCCAACACCAAAGGCTTCTGCCATGTAGCCAAGGGTTAATGACCTATATGATTCCAGCAGCTGGCTGTAGGCATGAATCCTCATTTCTCTCACATAGTACCGATAATGAGGAGCAAAAAGCCAGTCCTTTTTCATTTCCTGTTCCACAACAGCTGTAATGAATAAGAGGACAAATTATAACTTTCCCTTTCAGATAAATAGATAACTAGGGGACACATTTACAATATAAGATAGCCTTGATCTATAAAGAGCCATTATAAGTAAATAAAAAAAATTGAAAAGTAAAAGGTACACAGGACATTTATGAGCAATTCATGTAAGTACAGATTATTTTATTGAATCACTACTGATCACTGCTCTAAATTGTGAAGATATGACAGTAAACCAAAAGACAAGTTCCCTGCTGCCACAGAAAGTACATTTTCAAACAGCAGAGAGAGGCACAGACATGAGTACTGAGACTACCGTGTGCTGTGAAGAAAAAGTGATCGATGGGTGTGACTAGGCCTCCCTTGGACTGGGGTGGACAGGGAAGACCTTTCTGAGGAGCTGGCCAAGCAGAGAGCAGAAGACAGAGCAGGGCAGTGACAGGAAGGTCCCCAGGCAGGAGGAGCCTGGCTGGGCTCCATTCTCAAGTGTACCCCGAGGACAGACTCAGAAGGCAGCAGGGAGACACAGTGGCAGGGCTATGGAACGAGAGAGAAAAGAATATACAGAACTTGTGTTTCTGGCTTGAACAAGATAAACATCTCTGGAGAAGAAACAAACTGTTTTCTTTTTGGAGGTAGTTTTGGGGGGAGGTCAGGAGTGGGGTGGGGGTTTGCAGTGTTCCAGTGGATTCACCTATTAGATTGTGAGAGAAGGTATCAAGGAAACGGTTGTGCATTGGTCTGGTGCTTGATGGAAAGTTTGAGGCTGGAGGCAGGAATTTGGGAATCACTACCATCCAGGTGTATGACGACATGGAGAGAGAGAAAAGGGCAATGACCAAGTCTAGGACAGTCAATACTGAGAGGTCTCACAAAGGATGAGCCATAAAGTTGTGGCAAGAAGCAAAGAATGGTCCACATCAAAGCAGAGAGGGAACACAATTTAGAACATGGAGATCGATGGCCCTAAGCACAGACGATGTTCGCTCTCACTAATAAAAGAAATGCATAGCCCGGGCTGACGCTGGTCAGTGGTGAGAATGCCGTGGGTTCCATTCTGGTGAAGGGTATGAACCCGAGTTGCAGGTTCCATTCCTGGCCCGTCAGGGAATGTGTGGAAGGCAAGTAGACTATGTGTCTCTCTCACATTAATATTTCTCTCTCTCTCTCTCTCTTTCTCCCTCTCTCTCTCTTTCTCTCCTCCACCCCTCTCTCCAACCCTAACACTCTCTAAAAATAAATGGAAAAAAATTTTCTCAGGTGATTATTTACAAAAACAGACATAAATATCAAATCACTGCTATACACCTTAAACATACATAGTGTCAATTACATATCAATGAAACTGGGGAAAAATAAGGCAAAGAAAACCTACAGAACAGGATGGGGGAAGAAATGTTTTCCAACATAAAATATATTCTATTTTTTATGTGTCATTTAAAAGAAGACTAAAGCCCTAGCTGGTTTGGCTCAGTGAATACAGCGTCAGCCTGCGGACTGAAGGGTCCTGGGTTTGATCCCGGTCAAGGGCACATGCCTGGGTTGTGGGCTCCAACCCCAGTAGGGGGAGTGTAAGAGGCAGCCAATCATTGATTCTCACTCATCATTGATGTTTCTCTCTCTCTCTCCCTTCCTCTCTGAAATAAAAAATATATTAAAAAAAAGACTAAAAAAGTTCAATGAGAAAACTATCCTTAGCAAAAAAAATGCATAAAACATCAATAAAATTACTCTTCTCCTCTCAAACTGGTTAAGGGTATTGGGGGAGGGGGTAGATTCAAATGATGTTCAAGTGAGAGAAATACAATACATCTGGAGGGCAACCACGACCAAGATGAAATGTGTTTACCCTTTGCAAAACTCATTTTCTTGAATTTTTCCTAAGGAAATAAGCAAATGTGGAAAAGATGCAGTGTAAACAAGTGTTCAAAACAAGGTTGCTTATAACAGGGAAAAACTGGACACATAAAGTTTTACCAGTAAAGGATAAAGTATGGCACATCTAATACAATGAAGTATTAAAAGGTCCTTAAAACAAATGAAAGCTATAAGTACTATCTGTACTACCTGTACTATCTGCCACTACACACACACTCAGCCTGATAAATGACAGCCACTTAAAAACACTTACTGACTCAATAACAACCTATTTGTAGAGTGACATGAAAAGATAAACACATTATATTGTGGAGACAAAAAACTACTTAGAAAAACAGCATATAAAATACACCCACATGTTTAAAGGTGTTTCCAGGACACACTTGAAACCTGCTGACAGCAGCTGACTCTAGAGAAAGGACCCTGGCAATCATAGGTTAGAGAAGGCCTTCTTGTATACATGATACTGTTTGAAATGTCCCCATGTGTACACAGAACCTTGTTTTATTTTTTTAAAGTACACATAAATGAATAAAAAGTCTGGAAGCATATAAAACAAAATCTTAAAATGGTTATCTCTGGGAGAATATTATGTGAGTAAATGTGTATATGGATTTGGGAATAGGATGGGATACAATACCTCTCACTTTCTCAGTTTTGTTTTTAAATATATTTTTATTGATTTCAGAAGGGAAGGGAGAGGGAGAGATAGAAACATCTATAAGATTCATCCATGAGAGAGAATCCTGCATGCCCCCTATGAGGGATCAAGCCTGCAACCTGGGCAGGTGCCCTGACCAGGAATTGAACTATGACCTCCTAGTTCAGTGGTCGGCAAATCCATTAGTCAACAGAGTGACAAACTGCGGCTCGAGAGGCTCGAGAGCCGCAGTTTGCCGACCACTGTCCTAGTTCCTATGTCCATGCTCAACCACTGAGCATACTGGGCGGGCAATTAAATAATCAGGTATTACCTTAAAAAGGATGTTATTTCTTTTTTCATATGAAATATTTTAAAGCACAGTCCATGAATATCTGGAGAAGCGAACAGTCTTACAAAGCCAAAGAAACCCTAGTGTCTCACTATACAAAAGAGAGTAAAAAATAGATGATTCTGTCATGTAAAGAAAATAACTACGCTGTCTTTTCCATTTAAAATATCTGGGAGATGCATAAAATTGGTAAAGATAAAAAGTTTCATGGGAAAGTGTTGAACCAAAAGGTTGCTAAGTGTTCATTATAGAATATTTCTAACAGTCAAAAACTGGAGACAATCCAAATGTCCATCAACTAATGAATAAACAAATTGCTGTATATCAATTCAATGGGATATCATTCAAATATGCAACTAAATGAAGCACTGATATGACACATGCTAAAACATGGATGGCCCATGAAAGCATTGTGCTATGTGAACGAAGACAGGCACAAAAGGCCATGAACAAGTAAATCCGGAGACAGAAAGTTTAGTGGTTGTCAGGGGCCATAGGGGAGAATGGGAAGTCACTGTTAATGCACACAGGTTTCCTTTGGGGTGATGGAGATGTTCTCGACTTGATGGTAATTGTTGCATAACCTTGTCCACATACTAAAACCACTGAGGTCCTACCTGGTTTAGCTCAGTGGATAGGGCGTCGGCCTGCGGACTGAAGGGTCCCAGGTTCAATTCTGGTCAAGGACATGTACCTTGGTTGCAGGCATGTCCCCAGTGGGGAGTGTGCCGAGGCAGCTGATCGATGTTTTTAACTCTCTCTTACTATCCCTTCCTCTCTGTAAAAAATCAATAAAATATATTTAAAAAGAAAATAAAACCACTGTTATACTTTAAAAGGGCGAATTTTATGTTATGTAATTTACATCCCAATAAGAGGAAGGGGCATAAAAAAACAGGAATGCAGAGAAGGTATTTGCTCTGACTGAGCAGAGTAATGACCAGGAGACCCACAAGCATGAGAAAGGGAGAACAGGAATTCTGCAATACAACCTTGTGGGCAAATGCATCGGCATCTGCACAAGAAGATAAGGCCAAGCAAGTACTTCAGCATGCCTGCAAGGCCCTGTTCCCATTACATGAGGCGGAGTGTCTGAATTCTCATAAGGCTGCCTAACACATTCGCATCATTTTAGCACTCCATAAACGCTGGCCCAAAACCCACTCTGAAACAGAATGACCATCATTTGGAGTGCCTCCCACCCCAACTTTGTGAATACCTCCTAACCATTTAACCAAATATTTTCTGAGACAAGAGAAGTATATCAATGCCAAGTTCTTTAAGTTTTAGGATCCCCCTCTGAACAAAAATGGGGAAAAGATTAGCCATACTGATCAAAGACCTACAGCTATTTTTTCTCATGTATGTGGAAAGTCACCTAGGTTCTCTGACAACAGGATCAGGACTAAGATGAAGACAGATAATCAAGATGGGCAACTCTATCCTTACCTAGTGACTGGAAGAAAACTGAGTAGCGGCATTCATAGAGTGAAAACAGATACTGCCGAACTGCTGGAAGGCTATGCAGCACTTCAAGAATCTCTGCTCCTTTAATAACCTAGGAATTAAAAAAAAAAAGTATGCTTTATTATAAAAAAAAGTATGCTTTAATTTTTTTTTTTTGTATTTTAAGTTAGAAAAGCATCTTTAAATGTGAATGTTAAAGATTCAGGCATTACCTTTTCCCTGAGGTCTGGTCTTTCTAAGGCAATCATGCTGACATAGACAGTGTAAGTCACAAAGGTTTTATAATCCATGAGCTCATAGGACGTAAATGTTGAAACAGTGTCAAGGAAGAGTTCAGCTGCTTGTTTGAAATCACGAATAGCCACACAATAAAGACCCTGATATACTTTTAGGCGGTTTCTCCTGTCCCAGTCTCCTCCTTCTTCTATTAAGCTATAAAATAAAGATAATTTACAAATCTAGAAATAGACAATGCCACTTTTTACAAGTTTTATGTTATTTTCAAATAGAAAACAACTTTTAACAACTCAAAACAAAAGGACATTTAAGGAAAATATTTCACTAAATATATGAATTATTTGACCAAATTTAGTAACTGTATTAAAAACAGGCAAATTTCTTACATTAATCTCTCGTTTACAGCATCACAGTTTAGACAGAATAAACCCCAATGCTAACAAGTACCTTTTGGCCTTTTCTGTGTTCCGAGTGATAAGGTCGTTATCCATGTAAAACAAGCCAATCCTAAGGAGATAGAACACAATATCCAGTCGGTGACCTAGTGCCACAGTCTTGTCATATGTCTTCCGAAATGCTGTCAGAGCACCCTCCTGTCAAGAAAATCAAGGCAACAGGTGAGAAAAGATTAAAAGGTTAAAAGCTATCCGCTATCTGAGATTTTCTTAACAATGGAGGGGGTGGGGTGTTGGGAGGGTATAGGCAGGAACAGAGATGAAACAACATGGCCATAAATTGGTAATTGTTGGAGCTGGGTGATAATCGAACAGGAGTGCATTATACTGTTCTACTTCCATCAAGTACAAAAAATACATCAGCTATGGCCAAGCACATCTAGAAGACAATATGCAATGCATAATAAAATATTTCCATTGCTTTAAAATATGTACCTGGATAAAATCATGTGTTCATATTTGGTACTTTTATTATATATCTGACTTTGTTTTATGTAATTATTAGCTATACCTCATAAATTCATAAGAGGGACTGGCAGAAAAGTAATGGGTACACCCACCACTCATATTTTGGTTTCTGAAGACTATCCCTCACTAAAAGAAATCAGAGATCCTAGGAAAAATAGATGAGTCCCCATTTGGAAAGAAAAAATAACAGGTGAGCCCACAGCATCTTGCTGTATGACTAATGAGATCAAGTCAAAATGACAAAGAAGCCTTCTTGAAGGAACGCCCAAGAACAAATCTGAAACAAACTGAGCACATAAAGAATAACTGTAATCGGTGGTAACACAGCCACTAACAAAAGCCCCATTAGGTCCATTATTTAGTAAATACGGAAACAAAACAACAACACCCAGAGTAAGCAGGAGGGCCTCGGCAGGGCGGCTCAGCTGGTTTGAGCGTCAAACTGATGCGCCACGGCCATGGGTTCGATCCCCAGCCAGGGCACACACGCATCAATCGACGAATGCGTAAATAAGTAGAACAACAAAAATCTATGTTTCTCCCTCCCTCTCAAAACAAATAAAAACCCAACAAACAACAGAAAGCTGTTCTTTTTAGAATGCTACGTGAAAAACATACAATACTAGAACATCACAAATTTACAACCTGCCTGATACTGACTCAAGCATGTTCTCAAGGCCTCACTCAAAAGTATGAAGTTTCTCATTTAGACACTGGACAACACATGGGGCAACGTCCCAGCCCTCGCTCACTGAGACGCATTGTGCTCCCGGGGGCTGGGACTGGTGTCTGCAGGACCAGAAGCTCGCTGCGTTCCAAAATGGAGAAGCTATGGGACAAAGCCAAGCAGCACACCCTGGAAGAGACCCAGATGCACAACCACATCAGGAGCACCTGGTGTATGACCTGACCAAGTTTTTGGAGGAGCATTTGGTAGGGAAGAAGTCTTTTGGGAATAAGCCGAAGTGATGCAAATGAAAACTCTGAGGGCACTGGGCACTCTACAGATGCTAGAAAATTGTCCAAAACAACTATCCTTGGGGGGCTGCACCCCGATGACACAGCGAAAATAACCAAGCCTTTGGAAACTCTTATTGCTACGGCTGACTCTAATCCTAGCTCGCCGACCAACTGGGTGATCCCATCCATCTCTGCCCTGGCCCTGATGTATGGCCTCTAACCAGCAGAAGACTAAACACATCCTCAGAAGCCACAGAAAGAAAAGACTGCTTTCAATCAGGAAAAAGAAGCCAGCATTAACTACTTCAACCAACAGAAACCTTCACCTGAAAAATTTAATACCTGTTTCCCTTTAGTCCTAAGTTACAAACACCCCAAACCAAAGAGAACTATTCTGTCCTCTCTACTCTTGAACTTTTGCAGTGTGCCTTTTTATTCATCAACTATTTCAATGTTCCATGACTACCATAGGCATGATCTTTAAAAATTACACCTGGCTTTACAAACAAACGATATTTCTTATTCACATGTAATAATGAATATCTTCTTTAAATTCAAACTACAGACACAACCTAAAAAACCACACAAGCCATTAACTCTTTTTAAATGCTTTGCATTTTCCAAATTTTTACCATGAACAAATCTTAACTTTATAATCAGAAGAGGAAAATTTGTTTTAAATTTATTTTAACATTTAAGCATTTTGTGCCAGCTTCTAATCTAAGCTCTTTATCTTTAATCCAAATAAGTAGGGACTATCATTATCCCTATTTAACAGATGAGGAAACTGAGGGCCAGTAAATCATTAACTGCTGAAAAAAGAAACAGAACCTCTCTTATTCAAGAGCCCACTATATATATATATATATATATATATATATATATTTTTTTTTTTTTTAACACCGTATCATCTGTCATCTAAATACTTCAGGGTGCAGTGCTTACAAGTAAGGACAAAACACATCCTCTAAACCAGCGGTCACCAACCTTTCGGACCTCATGGGCCACCAGTTGGTGACCACTGCTCTTAACCACCATTACACAACTAAATTTTTAAAAAATTTAAAGATCTCACTCACTGACAACAGAATATAAATTAGGAGGTCTGCTTTGTGGGAAAAACGGCCACATGTATTAAGATAAAAATTGTTCCTTGTCTCAGCAATTTCCTTTCACAGACTATACCGTATAGAAACATTACCATACATACACAACAAGCGTGTTTTTAGAGAAGCAGCGTGCAATCGCAGTAACAGCTGAAAAATAGTAGAAACAGCTGAAAACAACATCCATGCCCATCAATAGCTCAATAGCTAAGCAAATTGGCACAGCCCCAAAATGGACTGCTAGCTAGCAGTTAACCAGAATCAGCAACCTTTATGTCCATGAACATGGGAAATCACTCAGAAATAATGACTAAAAAAAAAAAAAAAAGCAAGCAGGACAACAGAATACACCACTTACTTTTTTTAAGATTTAAATACAATACTACCTAACCTCTACAGATCACACACACACACATACATATATGCCTATAAATGAACAATAAAGGAACTAAAAAGGTTATCTTTGAGGAGGTACGAAACAAAGAAAGACCAACTAGAGCTTTAACATTAACTGTTTTAGTTTCTTATAAGGAAATTACTATTTTTTTAAATAATTATTTTTTAAATGTTCCAGAACCAATACTTCCCAACCAAGATATGTAAGAACAGTGAACTACTGAGAATGACCCTGATTTTGTGAAAGCAGTGAAAAAACAAATTTCTCTGCTTGTTCCCCTCGGTATGGCGAGCTGGGGAAGCACACACACCTGGCTGCTGTGGGCAGGTAACAGGTGTAGCAAGAAAACTACTAACTTTTCTTTATTGTCTTTGTACTGATTCACTCATGCAGGGAAGCATGTATGTAGTTACCTTCGTAACTTTAAAAAAAAAAAGTTGGTTTCAAAATAAGGCATTATGAACCTACAACAGTGCCCATTCTAGACCTTGCAGAGGGGAAACCATCTCGACTCGCCTTGTCACCAATCCGGCACAGGTACTCCGCCTTTGTCATCATTGCATCGCGGATTTCACTCTCTCCGAGATTCTTCTCTGCATCTTCCAGCTCCTCATCCAAACGCTTCAGCTCTTCTTCATTTGCCTTCTTCATCTTATTGAGCAGGTCCACGTCCACCTGCCAGTCAAGGGATTTGCACAAGGCTTCGTAATAAGGAGCCATGTCTGAGAGCCAAAAAGAAGGAGGTGACTTCAGAGTGGGACATCCCTCCGTCTCCCACCCACGACCAGGAAGGAATGGGGCAGTGCTGTAAAGGGCTGGGCAAAGCGCAAATGCTTGCTGCGGGCAGGGTGCCTCAGGGCCAGTCCCCACACCGCCAGCCTCTGCTAGGGCCGTGTGACAGACCCCTCGGCTCGCCCCTGGGCTGCCTGTGTTCAAGGGGAAGGGGAAGGGGAAGGGAAAAGGGTAAGCGTGTCGATGCACAAAGCACATAGTCGCGTGTCAAAGTAACACAGGCCAGTGCACAGACTGCTACAAAGACCAGGAACCGACCCCGACCCGCCCCTTCGCACGGAAAGCCTAACTCCCCCCCAGGCCAGCCCAGCCCAGGTCCAGGCCGCTGACTCGGCGGCGCGGGCCTCACTATTGTCACGGACAGCCGCCATCAGCTCCTCGCGCACGGCCGCGTCCCCGCGGTGCTCCGGGAGGCTGAGCAGGAAGCGCAGCTGCGCGATGCGCAGGTCGGGGTTCTTGGGCAGACCCTCCTCCTCCAGGTTCTCCAGCGGCATCGCGGCGGCAGCTCGGCAAACAGCGACTCAGCGAAGAACCACGGCGGCGGCGGCGGCGGCGGAAGCGGAAGTGGGCGAAGTCGGCGAGTGCGCCTGGCCGCAGCCAGCCGGCTTCCGGTCCTGGGTCCGCCTCCGCCCGACGCGCCCCCTGCTGGCCACCTCCAGGATCGCCCGGCCTCCCGCGCCAGGCGCTTTACACTGAGCTCTCCACCCGCAATTCCAGATTTTGGGGCCCAACCCCGAGGTTCCATCTGGTGAACCTCTTTCTCCCTCCCTTTTTAGCTGTTTTACTTTTCATTCCGTCTGTAATTGATAGGAACCGACGATCTTTTGAAGATTTGGAAAATATAACAATAACAACAAAAATTAAAATTACTGCAGTTTGAGGAGTCCCTCCTTACTCTTTGGCCTTTTTCTTTTATGTGCCTCATCTCATTTTAATCCTCTCAATACTAGGAGGTGGTACTATCAGCCCATTTTGTGGTTAAGAAAGCGGAGGCACGAAGAGGTTAGGGAGTATAATCACCCCCGCTTAGGTAGCAGCTGTGTAGAAATATCTGCAAAAAAATCTCTCTGTAGCTCTGAAAACCATGTTCTTCCCGCTGTTCTAAGAAACGGCACCCAGAATTCCAGTCTTAATACATCATGTTGTTTATGCATCATTAAAATTACTGCATGCCTGCATTTTCAGCCTATTTTTATTCATGTTGTTACATCTTTTTATTCATGTTGCTATTTCGTGATGTGAAATCCCATCTAGTGGATTTACATAATTTACTCTTACTCTTTCCCCCTTTAGAGGAGCCTTTAAGGTGCTAGGGTTGTGGTTTTCCTAATCTAAACACTGAGATAAACACCATTGGATGCATAGGTCATTTTATAGTTTGTCTTTCCCCCCGCCCCCCCTTAGCAGGATTAATAGACCAAAGAAAGAAACATTTTTGTGATTTTTGAATATTTTATATCCAATTGGTTTTCCAAAAGTTTGAACCAGTTTTCACATCCAATGAGCATATTTGGGACTGCCACATTCTCACCAATAGTAGACATCACCACGTTTTTAATATCATAGTTGTTTTGGTAAAAACAAAATAAGCATTTTGCCCAAAACCAGTTTGGCTCAGTGGATAGAGTGTTGGCCTGAGGACCAGGTTCAATTCCGGTCAAGGGCATGTATCTTGGTTGCGGGCACATCTCCAGTAGGAGGTGTGCAAGAGGCAGCTGACCGATGTTTCTCTCTCATCAATGTTTCTGACTTTCTATCCCTCTCCCTTCCTCTCTGTAAGAAATCAATAAAAAATATTTTAAAAAATAAGCATTTTGAAGGCAACTCAAATGGTAGATGAAATATAAAGAACACAAAAATTTACTAGCACTTCACTAACAGCAGTGTTAAACTATTGGTGAAAAGTGCTCTAAACATCTTTCATTCAATCGACAAACATCACTGCATGATTGCACAGCAGTACAGGCACTGTTCTAGGCACCAGGAACATCTCAGGGAAGAACACAAAGACCCTGCCCTTGTGGAACTCTCATGCTAGAGACATTTAGCTTCACTGAAACCCACCTGGATATATCAATAGGATCACATCATACTTGCACTTTATAAACTGCTTTGTTCACTGCACTTATATTGGTGATACCATTCCATTGCAATATAAATGGAGTAATATCATCATGTCTAATAACCACAGAGGATTTCATTATTTTTATGTACCAACTTTTCCCCTTTCAATCCTTAACTGATACCAATTTGGGTCATATTCTTTTTTTTCCCCCACTCTTATTACAAACTAGGGGCCCAGTGCATGAAATTCATGCACAGGGGATAGAGGGTTTCTCAGCCCAACCTGCCCCCTCTCACAGGCTGGGAGCCCTCAGGAGATGTCCTACTGACAGCTTAAACCACAGTCTGGTTTCCCTTTGTGGGAGGCAACCGGGTTGAGCAGGGGAAGGCACCAGCCCCATCACCCCACTGCTGCCGCCACTGTCAGTCACCACAGCCACAGGTATTTTCACCAACATGGACTCCAGTCTCTTTACCATGAAAAAAAGACAACTTTCTTTAGGCATTTTCAAGGCATGTCTTTCATAAGATATGACATTTCTTTCTTTCTTTTCTTTTTTTATCCTCACCTGAGGATATGTTTCCATTGACTTTTAGAGAATGTGGAAGACAAAGGGAAAGAGAGAGAGAAACATCAAAGTGAGAGGAACACTTTGATTGGTTGCCTCCTGCATGAGCCCTGACCTGGGACCCTGACAGGGAGGAGCCTGAAACCTAGGTACATGCCCTTGATCAGAACTGAACCCAGACCCTGAGGTAGACAGGCGAGACATTACCCACTGAGCCAAACCAGCTAGGGCAGGATATGACATTTCTTACCCCTCCAGGAGCAGACCTTCATTTTTTTCTCAAGAAGTGTGGTGGAAAAACCCTAGATCACCTTTTTGGATTCTTATCACCCAAGTTACTAAAAATATTACCCATGACATACAGGAAGCTTAGCCAATGAGCAGTCAAAAAAGATGTTTCCTCTGTAGTTCACACCAATCGCTGGCTGGGGCCTGCCCAGGCCTAAAACCTCTGGCCAAAGCTTTAGGCCTGGGAGGGGACCCCCAGCCCCATTTGATCACCAGTTCTGCCCTGCCCCCTCATTCTGATCGTAGGCTTTGCCCTGCCCAGGAGCCCCCTGGCTCAGGCCCTTCCCAGGCTACTCAGGGCCCACCCGGGGCTTACCTCAGAATGATCTAGATGCCAGGATGTTCCCTGGACCCAGGCGCTGGATGCCTATGTATGCAAATTAACCACCATCTTTGCTGGGCATATTTGCATATTCACACTAATTTACTATGGGTATAGCGGAAGTACGGTCAATTTACATATTTGTCTATTATTAGGTAAGATACCACAGTGTTGATCAGCTAGGGGCATATATTCTCACACTTGTGTAGTTAATTCTTAACCCAAATCATTAGAAATGTAATTGCTGAGTAAGAGGGTCTGAATGTTTTATATTTTGACATATTATATAAGGACTAGAGGCCCGATGCATGAAATTCATGCAATAGTGGACCTTCCTTCCCCCAGCTGCCAGCACAGGCTTCCCTCTGGCACCCAGGACCCAGGCTTCCCTTGCAGCCCCAGCTTCATCCAGAGGTCATCTGGAAGGACGTTTGGTTTAATTAGCATATTATGCTTTTATTATTATAGATTTTATGTTATTTTTTCAATAATGATATAGCAACCTGTGTCCCTCTTTGCTGATACACTCTTAGCAACCATTTTGAGCTTTGGCAACAGGAGCAGTGTGGCATTTCCGTATCCTTTCATTATTATGAGATTTAATTTATTTCCACATTGGTACTAACCACATGTATATTCCTTTTTAAGGAAATGCCTGTTTTGCTCAGTTCCTCTATGGAATTTGCGTTATTGATTTGTAAACACTCTATATTTTTTGTTATTGTTAATCTTCACTTGAGGATATTTTTTTCATTGATTTTTAGAGAGTGGAAGGGAGGAAGAGATGAGAGAGAGAGAGAGAGAGAGGGAGAGAAACATCTATGTGAAAGAAACACATTGATTGGTTACCTCTGGCAGGAGCCCTGATAGGAGTGGGGATCAACCATGCAAACCAAGTATGTACCCTTGACAGGAATCAAACCTGTGGCCCTTCAGTCAGTCATGGGCCGAAGTGCTAACCAATGAACACACTAGCCAGGGTACTCTTTCTCTCTTAAGATACTAAATGCTTGTCAAGTATTGTGAATTTCCCCCTAGTTATTTCTCTACTTCTTGTAGCAGTAGCAGTGCTGCTTTTGAAATTTTCGGGTAATTTGGCTTGTGGGGACCCGGCCAAAACCGGCAGTTCGACATCCCCTGAGGGGTCACAGATTGCAAGAGGGTGCAGGCCAGGCCGAAAGACCCCACCGGTGCACAAATCCTTGCAAATAAATCTAGGTCTCTAGTTGGATAAGACCACAGACTCAGTATTAGGTTTAAAGGAATACCTGTGTACTTATTGACTAATAGGGAAGGCCGTTTAAATTGTACATGACTGGTACAATCTGGTTTCCAATCCTTCTAGTCTAGATTAATAAACATACTTAGGTTGCAACTGCCAGGGGATCTACGTGACAGGGGATTCTAGCATCACCCCGATGCAGATGTGACGCCCTCCCAGGAGGCCTGCTCAGTGCCTGTGGCAGGCTCTCTGCTCAACTCAGAGGAGTCCCATTTCCGGTCAGAGCTGTCTGTGCTTTGCTTTTTAGCACCCTGGTTACCACTAATTGCTGAGGAGTCAATTCAACCCTGAACTGTTGCAGTCATTTGCTTGATCAAAGCAGCTCTTTGTCCCATAATGACAACTCCTTATTGAACAGTAAGTTGCCCATTTCATCAACCTCTCTGTAGCCATTAACTTGATTGGACTGGATTCACTAGTTTTACAAAGACCCTCCCGCCCCCTTGAAACTTGAAGTCTGGGCTCTTGGTAGCTGCTCAGAGGAAAGATAAGCATGCATCTTCCTTGTAGAATTCTGTTCCCGGGACAATGAAAAAGTGTAATAAAAATAGGAAATGGTGAGCCAAGGACATGTATGTCTTTATTTTTTATTGAAGTAATGCCATATAAATGTCAGGTGTACAACACTGTAACTCAACATCTGTATACTCTGCTAATGCTCCCCACAAAACTTCAGTTTCCTTCCATTACCATATAATGCATGTCTTCTTTATTTGCTCTGATCCTAGGGTTTATTTTTAAATCATACTTTTTTATGTATTATCAGTGTTACAAGTTCTTTTCCTTCTTTCTTTTTTAAAATGGATATAATTGACATCGCATTGCATCAGTTTCAGGTGTACAACACAATGATTCGATATTGGTATGCAGTGTGAAATGATCCCCACAGTAAGGCTGGGTGCCATCTGTCAGCCTACAAAGTTACAAAACGTGTTTCTCCCTGTGATGAGCACTTTTAGGATTTATTCTCTTGGCAGCTTCCAAGTACTTGCATGTAAGGTGCAGGCAGCAGGGTGACTCCAGTCAGTGCCGTTGTTGTAACGATCTTTTCTCCTCCAGCCTGGTCTTTCTTAGAGAAGCTACCACACAGGCCCTCCTGCTTCTTTTCAGCATCTGTCCTTTCCCGTACGAGAGAGCATTTGGCTCTGAAAAGGATGTTCTGTGTTGCAGCGCTGGATTCTTTCATTCTGAGCAGATCCCGGCTCCCTGGACTGGCCCCACGGGCTGTCGTGAAATCGGCCATGCCCACTGCATTCAAAATGTTCCTCTTCCTGTGTAATTAACTTATCTGCTAGGCGGGAGGAGGGGGCGCTCACTTTTAATGACACGCACTTTCAGCTCTTCCCCTTTAATTTCAAAGACGTGCTGTCAGAGGCCCTGCGCGTGCCTGAGACGGGCTTGTGCGGTGACCTCTGGTCCTGCCTGCATCCTTCCTGGTGGCCGGTGACGGATCACACCTCACAGGACACAGACTCCACACAGAGCATGTGCTCGGCACACACACAAATTCAGTGATGGTAGCATAAGAGTCAATCGACAGAGCATGCTCATTTTTTCCTCACTAGATTACGCCTTCGCAAAGGGGCATTTGGGAGGAAGAAGAGCGCCTAGAACCATGGTCGGCAAACTGCGGCTTGCAAGCTACATGTGGCTCTTTGGCAACTTGAGTGTGGCTCTTCCACAAAATACCACGGCCTGGGCGAGACTATTTTGAGGAAGTGGTATTAGAAGAAGTTTAAGTTTAAAAAATTTGGCTCTCAAAAGAAATTTCAATCGTTGTACTGTTGATATTTGGTTCTGTTGACTAACGAGTTTGCCAATCACTGGCTTAGAACATGCTCTTGTTCCAGGAACCGGTTGTCAAGTGAGTAACCAACGTAAACAGCCTCAGCTTCCTCTCCCCATTGCTGGAAGCCATGCACACACAGCAGGAGGGCACAGTGTCACACAGCATGCCACATTCTGTGCAACCCCACTATCAGCTTATGAGTTCACTCAACAGATACTTACTGAGCTCCTACTATGTGCCAAGCCCTGATCTAGTGCTGTGGGTGCAGGACAGACTACAGGCCACTAAGTCCTTGGTGGGGAAGGGATGTCAACAGACAAGCAAATGATAACATACTTGGGAAATGACTCAATTGTGGACAAAATGGGAAATATGTGAGCACATTAAGGGGACAGACATGGTGAGGGAGGACTTTTTGGTGAGCTGACATTCAGGGCAAGATAAAAATGATGGCTTGATTTGGGGTCATCTTGACAGACCGTTATGTTGTGCCAGCTTTCTTAGTTCCCTTAGGTATTACCTCCCTTCACATGCAAAATAAGTCATGATGAAAAGGGTTTACAGCCTTTTCCCCTTCACAGTTATAAGCAATAGTATGATGGGAAAATGGGGCATCTTTTGCACCTGGCCATGTGCAATCATTGAGAACATAATAGATAAAGTCATAAAAGGAACCAAACTCCCATTCCTGGTAAATTGCTAAATTACACCTATCAGCCATGATACCTGTTATTATCCACCCCCCAGCCCGCCCCCCCACACCCCGGAGCCACTGGCCCAGGAGACACAGGGTGCCGGTGCAGCAGCACGAGCGCAGGTGAGCACCTGCCTGTGCCGAGGGGAGGCTGACCTGGCAGGGGAACTTCTGTTTCAAAGGGAAGATGGGGCACGTAGACTTTTCCCTCTCCGAGCTCAAATGAGCAACGGTGGTGAGAACCACCGTTTGGCAGCCCTCGTGATGCAACAGAGAGAAGCTGAGCAGGGGGTGCAGCCTCAGGGAGCCAGGAAGCTGAGAGCAAGCAGGAAGCACACGCAAAAGGGGCAGGGAGAGCAGCCTCCGGTCTGACAGAGGGAAGGAGCCTCCTGGTGATGTGAGCAGGAGCAGACAGAAGCCAGGACATGCCAGCATGAATATCCACCAGCCCAGGAGGGGAAAGAGTGAATATTTGCCGGGGCCAGCCGGCATCAGTCGAGCAGTCCCTGAAAGGGGGGCGAGGCTTACGGAAAGATAGAGATAGAAAGATGGATAGAAATAAAGAAGAAACAAAAGATATGGGATCAGGAGGTCCACAAAGCCCTCTTTAGGACTGCGGCCCCGAGTTTATTTCACTCCACTCTTTTTTTTTAATCTTTATTGTTCAGTTTATTAATTACATTGTTCCCTTTTTTTTTCCACCCTATAGTTCCCCTCCACCTGGTACCCATCCCACCCTCCGCCCTCACCCCCCTCCTCTGTCCTCTCCCATAGTTGCATGATTTTTGTCCAGTCTCTTGCTGCACTTCCCACACCCCCTTAATCTCCAAGAGTTGTCAGTCCATTCCCTCTCTATGTCCGGGATTCTGTTACATTTACCAATATATCCTGTTCATCAGCTTATTAATTCACTTGATTTTTAGATTCATCTGTTGATAGATGTGTATTTGTTGTTCCTAATTTACACTTTTATCTTTTTCTTTTTCCTCTTCTTAAAGAATATCTTTCAGCATTTCATATAATATTGGTTTGGTGGTGATGAACTCCTTTAGTTTTTTCTTGTCTGCGAAGCACTTTATCTGACCTTCAATTCTGCATGATAGCTTTGCTGGATAGAGTAATCTTGGTTGTAGATTCTTGCTGTTCATCACTTTGAATATTTCTTTTTTTTTAATCTTTATTGTTCAGTTTATTAATTACATTGTTTCCCCTTTTTTATCCCCCTATATCTCCCCTCCACCCTGTACCTATCCCACCCTCCACTCTCACCTCCCCCTCCCCACTATCCTCTCCCATTGATGCAAGATTTTTGTTCAATCTCTTGCTGTACTTCCCACAACCCTTTTCTCCCCAAGAATTGTCAATCCATTCCCTCTCTATGTCCATGCTTCTGTTACATTCACCATTTATCCTGTTCATCAGATTATTAATTCACTTTGATTTTTAGATTCATTTGTTGATAGGTGTGCATTTGTTGTTCAGAATTTATATTTTTACCTTTTTCTTCTTCCTCTTCTTAAAGAATATCTTTCAGCATTTCATATAATATCGGTTTGGTGGTGATGAACTCCTTTAGCTTTTTCTTATCTGCGAAGCACTTTGTCTGATCTTCAATAGAGTAATCTTGGCTGTAGATACTTGCTATTCATTTTTTTTGAATATTTCTTGCCACTCCCATCTGGCCTGCATCGTTTCTGTTGAGAAATCCGCTGATAATTGTATGGGTGCTCCCCTGTAGGTAACCAACTGTTTTTCTCTTGCTGCTTTTAATATTCTCTCTTTATCTTTTGCTCTTGGCATTTTAATTATGATATGTCTTGGTGTGGTCCTCTTTAGATATCTATATTTTGTGGTTCTGTGTACTTCTTGGGCTTTTAAGTCAGTTTCTTTCACCAGGTGGGGGAAGTTTTCAGTCACTATTTCTTCAAGTAGGTTTTCATTAACTTGCTCTCTCTCTTTTTTCTGGCACCCCAATAATTCGGATGTTGGCATGTCCTAGAGGCCCCTTACACTATCTTCAATTTTCTGAATTCTTTTTATTTCTTGTTTTTCCAGCCGAGTGGATTTTGCTTCTTTGTATTTCAAATCTTTGACTTGGTTCTTGTGGCCCTCTGGACTGCTTTTAGGACTTTGTGTAAATATTTTTTATTTCAGTCTGTGTATGCTTGATTTCTAGTTGGTCCTTTTTCATATCCGTGAGGGTCTGGTTCATATCCTCAGAGGTCTTGTTCATTTCCCTGAGGGTCTCATTCATTTCCTTATAAGTCTCATTCATTTCCTGGTTGGTCTTGTTTATTTCCTCATAATTCTCATTAAGTTCATCGGCCTTTTCTAGGAGCCTCTTGAAAAGCCTTATAACCGTGGTTTTGAACTCTATGTCTTGTCGTCTTTTCTCCTCCATTTCTTTCACCCCTGATTTCTTTCCATATCTCTGCATAATGGCTGCTTTATGTGGTAGATATCCTCTAAGGGTCAGTGGCACAGCCTCCCCAGTTATTTGAGATGGGTACTCTTACTGCAATCCTTTATGGGTTGTACAGTATTTTTGAGTATAAACCCAGCTTTGTTGTTAGCCCTAGGAGGGTTTGACCTCCAGGCCAATTGGCTGTGAAGGGAGACTGTGTTCAGGTTGGATGGGCGGAGTCTCTGAGCTGTGCAGGCAGCCTCAGTGTCAGCTGCGTCCTATGCGCCGCTCACGCGGGCGGGTCTCTGTTGGATGGGGATGGCTGCAGACACCTCCAAGAGAAAGCCGCTAGTCTCTTCCCCTTGCCAGACAACTCTGCCTCTCCCCAAATGTGTCTGCACCCCCAAAGTCTAGCCCAGGGTTGTAAAATAGATGATTTCCGGGACCTGGAGACAAGTTTCCAGGGGGCAAGTCGTGGGTTTGTGCGACACTTGCGCCCAAACTTCTTTTCCCCGTCTCCAGGTTTCTCGCAGACTAGGAGACCTCTGCTGCACCCCGCTTCCAGGGTGCGTCCCCTGGACCTCGGACCTCGCCTGGCACTGGGGAATCCGTGTCATGGGACGTCTCCGCCCTCCCCATTGGCGAAATCCAGCTGGGGTTGCTGCTCCAGCCCCAGCCCACACTCGCGACCAGGACGGCTCCTAACCTGTTTCTGTCTTCAAGGCTGCGCTCCCGCTGCTCTTCTGAGTCTCAGTGTCCCACCTTTACTCTTATTTGTGGAGTTTTCACTCAGCCAGCTTTCTGGCGATTCTGGGTGATTTTTGTTTTGTTGTTATGTTGTAGTTCTTAAATCGTTGTGTGGGGCAGAACAATAGGTGTTTACCTATGCCGCCATCTTAGTTCCTCCTCACTTTGAATATTTCTTGCCACTCCCATCTGGCCTGCATCGTTTCTGTTGAAAAATCTGCTGACAGTCATATGGGTGCTCCCTTATAGGTAACTAACTGTTTTTCTCTTGCTGCTTTTAATATTCTCTCTTTTTCTTTTGCTCTTGGCATTTTAATTATGATGTGCCTTGGTGTGGTCCTCTTAGGGTTCCTATATATTGGGGTTCGGTGCGCTTCTTGGACTCCTAAGTCAATTTCTTTCACCAGGTGTGGGAAGTTTTCGGTCACTATTTCTTCAAATAGGTTTTCATTGTCTTGGTCTCTCTCTTTTTCTGGCACCCCTATAATTCGGATGTTGGTATGCTTGAGGTTGTCCCAGAGGCCCCTTACACTATCTTCAATTTTTTGGATTCTTTTGGTTTCTTGCTTTTTCATCTGAGTGGATTTTACCTCTTTGTATTTCAAATCTTGAACTTGGTTCTTGGGGTGCTCCAGAGCACTTTTAGGTCTTTGTATAATATTTTTTGTTTCAGTCAGTGTATGCTTAATTTCTGGTTGGTCCTTTTTCATATCTTTGAGAGACTCCTTTATATCCTTGAGGGTCTCATTCATTTCCTTGTAGGACTCATTCATTTCCTTTGTGGTCTTGCTTAATTCCTTATAGGCCTCGACCTTTTGTTGGAGCCTCTTGAGAAGCCCTATAACCGTGGTTTTGAATTCCATGTCCAGTCATTTTTTTCCCTCCATTTCTTTCACATCTGCTTTCTTTCCATGTCTCTGCATGGTGGCTGCTTCCCTGAGTTGGTCAATTAGCTTTGTGTGGTAGACGTGCTACAAGGGACAGTGGGTCAGCCTCCCCAGTTACCTGAGGTGGATATGGGCTGCACAGTCTTGCTGAAGTTAAGCTCAGGTTAATCGTTGTTAGCACTTGGAGGGGTGACCTCCATGCCAATTGTCTGTGAAGCTCAGCTGTGCTCAGGTTGGATGGGCGGAGTCTCTGGGCCAAGCAGACAGCGTTAGCTCTGCCCTATGCGGCCCCAGGGACTCTGTGCTCGGGGCAATGGCTGCCAGCACCTCTGAGAGAGAGCTCCACTGGCTGCCAAGGAATTCAGACTCTCCCCAGATGAGTCTGCACGCCCAATGTCTCACCCAGGGTCATAAAACAAAGCAGTCTGAAAGTTTCCCGAATGAGATAGCAAGTTGCAGAGCGCTCTCTACGTGGTCACGCAGCTGAGCTGTTCGCGCAAGCTGCCTTCTCCACAAGCTCGGAGACCCCTGCAGCACCCGAGCTTCAGCGTGCCCTCCCACTGTTCAGTTTTTACTTCGTATGATAGTGGGTTCCCTGGACTTCGCCCAAAGCTGGAGAATCAGCCCAGTGGAATGTCTTTGTCTCCCAGTTCGAAAAAACTGGCTGGTTTTCAGCCGCCCGCCCTCTCCGCTGGCGCGTGCTCCAAACCTCTCTCCGCGCGAATCTTTCAATGCTGTCCGCCTCCACTCCTCCGAGTCACAGTGTCTTATTTTCACTTTTATTTGTGGAATTTTCACTCGGCCAGCTTTCTGGTGATTCTGGAAGGTGTTTGTTCTTTCATTAAGTTGTAGTATTAAAATTGCTGAGTATGACGGCAAGATAGGTGTTTTACCTATGCCGCCATCTTGGTTCTCCTCTCACTCCACTCTTTTAAACAGTTCTGGTTACATCTTACACAATTCCTTGTTCCCCAAACAACAAAGCTACATTCTATTGTTAACATGTTTCCCCACTAAACCCCTTATCTTAACTAACTTCCTTAGGCTATATCTCCATCCAAGACGCCACCTAAATCTTTTCCCACAGTTTTGCTATTTACAATATTATGTGCTGGAGGGCAGTATTGTTTGATAAACTACAATTGAAGGTAGCCATTCTCCAGGGGGGCAGAAACCATAACTAATCTTTAGAGCAGACGGGCCAATTTGTGACCCGCCCTCTCTGAGAAGCTTTGTTCCCTGAGAGCGCTCTCCACAAATATTCACCAGCCCAGGAGGTGAAGGGACCTGGGCAGGCCTTAGGAGCAGCTGCAGAGCCGCCTCTGCCAGGCCAGTCTGCAGGCCAGTTTCTGTTCTTCTGAGACTGTCACACCCTCCTCTCCCCTCCAGCCTGTTTTCTTGAGTACTCATGGGACATTACCTCAGGGTTAATATTTAAGTATTTATTTATTTCCTTTTTTTGAAAACACATCTATCCTCACAGTAAATGCTAGTCCCTAATAGTCCTCAGGAGGAGCAATTTGACGAAACTGAATACAGTTCCACCGCTGTCCTCTCTGACCCACTCCTAGGAGCACCCGGAAGACACACCTCCAGTAGCGCAGACACACACCCGGCGCTCACGGCAGCAGGGTTTGAAGTCGCACAGTATTGAAAACAACCTAAATGCCCAAATATAGAAAAGCAGCTACATAAACTCTGACACATAAAACACGCTGGAGTATTATATAGCTTTAAAAAGGAATTTTGAGTGGACATGGGGTAATTTCCAGAAATCAAAGGATATCATTTAACAACAAAAATGACAAAGGGGACTGAGGTGGGAGGCAACATCCTATCTAATAAAGAGGGAATATGCAAATTGACCATCATGCCATAATAAAGATGGCTGCAACCACAGCTGAGTCAGGGACCCTTTAATACAAGATAGCTGCACCCACAGCGGAGACTGAGTTCCCATAACGAGCCTTAATGAGCAATCAGCAGAGATCTGAGGCGGTGTGGTGCTGGGCCAGAGCAGGAGACCTGAGGCTGTGCCCCTGCCTGGTGGGGCTTGACAAGAGATGTCAGGCTGGGGGACCTCAGGCCACAACCCCCACCTGCGGGACTTGATGGGGGACCTCAAGGTCCGCCCCCTGCCCTGGCCTGGGGGACATGAGGCTGCGCCTCCCACCTGGTGAGTCTTGACGGGGAACCTCAGGCCACCCCCCTGGCCCGAGCCAGGGAACCTCAGGCCTCACCCTTAACCCCTGCGCTGGGCCAGGCGACCTGAGGTCATGCCCCCTACCCAGTGAGGCTTGTCAGTGGTGGGGCCAGCTGGCTCTGTATCCAGCCCAATGGGGATGGGGCCAGCCAGGTCTGAGTCTCACGCGATTTCAAGGCACCATGGGTGGGTGGGAACTTGACTCTGGTTCCCGTGGTGTGCCCCAGGCTCTGACAGGAGCAAGATTTTCATATACATTTTACTAATTTTCTTTCATCTCTGACACTTCCATTATAGAGAAAGGGCAAATAGCAATATTAAAATATTTCCTCTAATTAATTCCCTTTTAATGTGGCTGAATTTTGTGCACCAGTCATTAGTAGGTTATAAATTTAAAGATAACTCTTAGGACACAAAACACCAGCAGAGAAAAACAGTGGGGCTCTGATTTTTGTCATCAGGAGAGTCGAAGGCAACCACAAGCCGCTGCACCATTGCGCTAGCAGCCCAGTAGAACACGGGGCGCCCGGATTCCAAATGTATCTTAAGATGAACTTGAGAAGCCTTGACCGGATACAGTGAAAAAGTTCTGTACCAACCACCAGCAGATTGAGCAAAGCAGAGGCTGGAGAAAGTGACGTTTGGGAAAGAAGTAGGCAGTGAACATTTGAGCAGGAGCTGTGGTCTAATTGCGGGATACTGTGTTCGGCTTCCTTTTGCTCATCTATACTACTTAGTTCTGCTTTTATTTTGGCCTTTTCTTGCAGGGCCGGTGGGGTGAGGGGCAGTCGGAAGGCTCCAGGGTTTCAGAGGTGGTCACAAATGCTCAGGTCCTGTCTTCTGAAAAGCCCTGTGAAGGGAGCAGAGTGCGGTGTTCCAGGCGATAGCCAGCAGAGGGCAGCAGTGCCCACCGCGTGGCAGGGCCCCAGCGTGGAGGACCCTGAGATCAGGAATTCTGTGCTCCCTGCAGCCTGGTCAAGGGCAGGGGTGTATGGGACGAGGCGCTGATAGTAAGCAGGGAATCGGGCATCTTCTAAATGTTTTCATAGAGAAACCTAGTCATTTAAAAGATGAATATGACCTTTGAAACCCTTTTCCTGATTTTAGTTACCAATGGTGATCACTTGAAAACATACAAATAATGTATTATTTCCTCCATTCAGTCAACTAGTTTATGGAGGTATTCAGCCTTTACTGTGAGTCATATGCTATAGGCAAAAAAAAAACAAAACAAACAAAAAAAAAACAAAAAAAAAAAACAAGAAAGAAAGAAAGAAAGAAAGAAAGATAACCATCTGGGGTCATCAAGATACAAATTTAAACCTCCATTAGAAAAATGCTAGATTAAATTGTGATGGAAGGAGGCTTGACTTGTAGTGGTGAACACACAGTACAATATATAGGTTATGGCTTAGAGAATTGTACAACTGAAACCTATAAAGTTTTATTAACCAATGTCACTCCAATGAATTCAATAAAATATTTTTGCAAAGACTAAAATAGAATGCTAAGTCAATGAATTTTTAAGAGTGACTGAGATGATACCAATTAGGTTTTTTAAAAAGCATTGTTTAAGCAAAAGGCCTGAGAAACCAGTGGTCTGGGCAACTCAAATAAAGAAAGCAGACATTTGAGCCATGGTTGTGTCTAAGATGTTGTGATTTCTTTATTTATGATTTCCTGGGTAAATTAGATTGCTTAAACTTACAGGGAAATTTTTATTTTGATGTGTAGTTTAAATTAGCATGATAATAATAATAATGGCACCAAACTTGTATAGCATTTACTATGTGCTGGGTCCTTCTGTACAAACTCATCAAATATTAAGTCATGAACCTGTACCACAGCAAATGAGAGAGATACAATTATTACTCTATATTACAAAAGTTCAGAGAGGTTAAGTAACTTGACCAAGGGTACACAGCTAGTATAAGACAAAGTAGGATTTAAACTCAAGAAGTCTGGATCCAGCCCTGACTGGTTTGGCTCAGTGGATAGACCATTGGCCTGTGGACTCAAGGGTCCCAGGTTCAATTCCGGTCAAGGGCATGTATGTTGGTTGTACAGGGGCTGTGCAGGAGGCAGCTGATCGATGTTTCTCTCTCATCGATGTTTCTAGCTCTCTATCCCTCTCCATTCTTCTCTGTAAAAGAAATCAATGTATTTCAATTAAAAAGAAGTAGTCTAGATCCAGAATCCATGCTCCTAGCTTATTGTCAAACAGTAACTGTAGCACACTCCCCCCAAAGTAACAAGCAATAAACTTCTGCCCAGAATTAATTCCCTATTCGTCCCCTGGAACCTTAGCTTTGTTCACTCTAGATTGATTGATTAGCCCAGTCTTTTCACCTCCTTCCCTTTCAATGAACTGCCATGTCTTGATAGGAACCTTGGCATTTAAGAGAAGATAAAATTCTTTTGTTGTTTTATTTGGTTTTTTTCTTAAAGAACATTGCACCTAATTCTGACCTTCTTCTTGTACTCTGTGTAGATATTTTAAATAGCTGTTTTTGTGACTGCTTCATTTAAAATGTGTCATTTTGAAATTAATCAATCATCCATTTACCACAATTCACAACATCTCCTCCTCCCTCCCGTTACCCTCAAGAAATGTTTGCTGGGTCACGAGCGGGCTGCCTCCTCTCCGTTCCCGCGAGTGTCTCCTCAGTCATTTCCATGCAGCCGGAGGCCCCTCACTGGCCCGGCTTCTATGACAGCCTCTCACTGCGCTCGCTGGGGGCTCTTCCCGAGCAGCCCACGGCAGGCACGGTGTCTTGCTCGGAAACTGTGCACAGCTGTGCCAACCTCCGAAGAAATTTGGAACTAGTCCTCACCCAGGCTCCAACTTAATGCTATTATTTTCTGGTCCAAAAAAGACTTCATTCTATAGGCAAGTTCATAAAGACAGAAGGTAGAAGAGAGGCTGCTGGATCAGCACTTAATGGGCAGAGTTCAGTTTGGGGTGAAACAAACATGGAGACAGTAGTTTCCAAACATTCTGGAAACAGTAGTGATGGTTTCACCACATGGAGGCAATTAATGCCGCTGAATTATGCATTTACAATAGTTAAAATGTCAAATTTTATGTGACACATTTTATCACAATACAAACATTCAAAAAAAATGTTTGTATCTATCTCATTTTTGTCCAACTAGACCAAAATGCTCTTCCGCACTGGACCCCACCACCACATTTTCACTTTAGACAAGGCAGAACAGTGCTGTCTCTGTCTCCCCAGCCATTTCTGGAATGCTGTGCGTTCCCTTCCGCTCAGTGCACTGTTAGAATAAAAATGGAATCGTGTCTTGTGGCACCATGAGCTTATAGGAACATTCTCCCCAGCGAGCACAGGCCTGCTGAGAGCATCCAGAAACAACTCAACAGGTTTGCCGCCTGGACTCAGCTTCCTCATCAGCTGGTGTCGTCTGGAATCTTCTAGAAAGCCGTAAGTGCTGCTCAGCATGGAGTCTCATCTTCCTCGTGTCAAAAGCAAGCCAGCTGGTCAATTCTCCAGACCATGTACAAGGCCAATGTGTGGAATTTTTAGCATTCCTCTTTGTTCCTAAATGGAAAACATGGATTCCACACATTCAACTTTATTTTAGGAAAAAATAATTTAGCGCCTAATCTGTTGAAATGATGCTATGGTTGCTGCACAACAGCTTTATTGTCACTGAGAATCTCTAAATTTGCAGCGTTCACATCTCCGAGGAAAATCTGTGCTGAGAGAGCTCCGTGCTAAGGAGGGAGGAGGGGGTCTGAGAACACAGCAACCAGAAAGCAGCTCCTGTGTGTCCGTCTCTGCCTCTCAGGGGACCCTCTGCCGAGGCCTCGGACGGTGCTGCTGGGTGAGGCCTGCAGCTCGGAGGAAGACCCCATGGAGGAAACCAGGGAAGTGTGTTCCCCATGGGCTGGGCACAGCGCTGTGGACCAGGCTTCAGAAAGCCCAGGGTAAGGTCAGAGATTGGCTGGTGCAGGAGAGAACTGACCCACAGACATCTGTGATTCCTATGGCAAAGTTGACATGGTGATGCCTCCAGAAGGTGTGCTTGGTGGCAACCCTCAAACTGCCCCCCGCAACACCCCCTCCCCACACACACACACTCATGGGAATGGCCTTGGCCTGCTCCCTTGTGACCATGATAAAGTGTTGTAACATATAAGACAGAAGCCATGCCACAGGAAGCAGCTAAACCACAGTGGAGTAGGAGGCAAGAGAAGACTACAGCCTGAGAACCCCGTCCCCAGCCACGGTGTTTCCATGGGAGGGTTAAAAGATATCTGCAGGGAAGAGAATAGTCAGAAGCTATTATACCCAAGGACCTCTTTCCAAAGAAAGAACCAGCCCCAGGCAAACCAGAAGAGAACTCTCCCATGGGAGAGATGAATAGGAGAGGCCAAAACTACTCAACAGGGTGGAATGGGTCTTCTTAACATCCATCCAAACAACCTGCAGACAAAGCATATTAGGTACCAAACTCTGAAGCTAAACCCATAAAACAAAAACTATTACAAATCCAAGGAAACCTGATAAAATTACTATTGTAATCAGAGATGTCTGGATATTGCTCTTAGCATATCCAGGAAAAAAAAAAAGATAAGAACCCAGAGGAATTAAAACATACAACCAGTAAACTTATTATAACTGGTACTTACAGAATTTTATATCCATTGAATAGGGAATTACATTATTTTCAAAGATCTAGCACTATATATTAAAAGTGATCATAAAGAAAGGACATAAGTCCACAATTCAAAGCATCTAGATTTTATGAGCCACAATTTTCCTATTCATAATCCAATAAAATTAAACATTAAGCAGTTTTAAAATGACCAAAAATGTCACCTTCTTGAAAATGAAAAAGGAGCTGTTGATAACCTTGAGGTTAAGGAAGAACTCAAAAGAAAAATGACCAGTCCTGGCTGGTTTTCTCAGTGGTTAGAGCATTGGCCCTTGGAAGACCCCATTGGTATGCGATCATGGCTGGGGAGGGACGCATGAGGTTGGCCAGCTGGGGAGGGACCACGGGAGGGCTCCAGTGCACGTCTGGCTAATCTTTCTCAGTTCTGATCAGCCAGACCCCAGCAGCAAGCTAACTTATTGGTCTGAGTGTCTGCCCTCTGGTGGTCAGTGCACGTCATAGCAAGCAGTTGAGTGGCCTTAGCATATCATTAGCATATTACACTTTGATTGGTTGAACAACCAACCAGCCAACCAGCCACATTAGCATATTAGGCTTTTATTATATAGGATAACCCCAAACTGGAAATAGTCATCAACAGATGAATAGATAAACATTGTGGTATATCTATACAATGAAATATTACTCAGCAATAAAAAGGAATGTACACACAACAACATGGATGAATCTCCAAATAATTATGCTGAGTGAAAAAAAGCCAGTTACAAAAAGCCCACATAGTATGATTCCATTTATGTGATATTTCCAAAACATACAAATCTATAGAAATGGAAGACAGATTAGTGGTGCTTAGGGCTGGGGGTAGGAAAGTTGGGTGATGATAGTTAAAGGGCATGAGGTCTCTTTGGGGGTGATGAAAATGTTTCAAAATTGATTGTGGTGATAGTTGCATAACCCTCTGACTGCTCTAAAGACCACTGCACTGTACAGTAGATCAGTGAGTTGTATAGTAATACATTTTATCTCAATAAAATTGTTACAAAAATAAACAAATAAAAAGAAGACTCTATTCCCCTCCATTATCTTAACAGGTATATAAGAGACAACTGTGTATAATCCTAATTTCTCATTTTAATTACTCAAACTTACAGTGCTCTACCCCTCAGTACCTCTTATCCCCTTTCCCTGACTATTTCCCCAGCACTTCTCTTTGCCTCGTGGGCAATACATTCCCTTCTTCTCCTTCATGCCCATCTTCTCACGAGAATTCAGCTCCATGAGCGGAGGGATTTTTCAATGGTTTATCCACAGCAGCATCCCCTTTGATTAATCAGCATCTGGCACATAACAGGTGCTCAATGCCTCTTTGCTGAACTAATAAGTACACAAGTTAGAACCCCTGCCTCTGCCAAAGGCCTCTGGAATGATGCCCCTGTAAGTGCCTATGGTAATGATGGTTTCAACACCATATTCAGAAGCAAATTATGTCTCTAATCTCAAAGTCCACATATTTAAATTTAGCATCCTGGACCACCTGTGAGGAACTGGGTGCTGAAAATCTCAATGCACAACAGCTTATGACAATCATAAGAGGGGCGACCCATGTGTTGTGTCTGCTGTCCCATCTCTCCACCCTCCGGGTCTGAGTCCACAGATGGGGTACCAACCGAGGCCTGTGGCTGTAAACCACAGAAACAGAGCTGGTGGTCCCTCCAGGGATGCAAACGAAGCCTGGGGGGACTGGCTTTATTACGGGAGCTCCAAGGAACTGCGGCAGCCGGCCAGTTGCTTCCGGGAGTGGAATTGGGGTGAATCAACCCAGCATTTCTTCTTTTTGATATCACTATTGTCAGGGTTCAAAAAAGTGGGAAGACTCCAGCAGGTCCAGCTGGGCCTCATGCTTGTCCTTGGCAAATCAAAGCATCCTGATCGGCAGTCCGCTGGGACCCTGCTCTTGGGGGAAAGTCACTCCTCAACAAGATATCGAGGTGTGTCCCTAGCAGAAGGGGGACAGCACTTGATGGGGTGCAGCTATGGAGTCACTGCTGTCCAGTTCTGCTTTGGGCCTTTTCGTTTGTCATGATTAGATGATTATTGCTTCTGCAAAGGGTGTGACTTCACTCAAGGTCTATTCGAATTTGGGTGTGAGAGAATTGTCACTATTGTTGATTAATAGCAATAGTCAAATTATAAAATAATAGCTGCCCCTCAATCTCTACCTGACTCATGTGGCAGGAATTCGGCTGGGTCACAATTGGGCAGAGGAATTGGGGGGGTGGGGAGTGGAAAGGCCGCAGCCCCATGTCTAAGGGGCAGGCTCGTGCCTGCTGAGTCAGGTCCCTTGTGGTCTTGGGCAATCTTTCCCACCCTGCCCTTCCCCTCCACCTTCTTCCCTTCTTCCCTTCGCATCCTCCCCCCTGGGAGAAACTCAGTTCCCTACCTTTTTCCTAAGGAAAGTCCTCAGTGATGTAGCTTGTGGGGGAAGCCAGGGCAGGAGCCTGTTTTCAGGCAATCTCTGCTCAAGGCTCTGAGCACAAACCTCTCTGGTCATTGTTTCCTGAGGCTGCCCCCACACAGGGCCACAGCCCAGGCAGCTTAAACAATGGAAACTTATTGCTTCACTCACGACTGCCGTCAGAATGTGGGCCAGCTGATGCCCTGAGTCCTTTCCAGTGGCTTGTAGATGGTGTCTCTTTGTCTTCACATGGCCCGTCTCTGTATGTCTCTGTGTCCTAATCTCTTATAGGGACACCAGTCATTGTTCTAGGCGTCACCATACGGCCTATTTTACCTTAACCATCCCTTTAAAGGCCTATCACCAAGTAGCCATATTCTGAAATACCGGGGCTAGGACCTCAATATAAGAATTAGGGGGACACATGCCTCGCTCAGAGCACAGCAGGATGGAAATACGGTGAGAATCTTCTTGGGGGCAGAAAAGAGGGGATATAGGGGAACAACATGTATCCATCTGCCTCTGTGAATTAGGTGGGTAGATTCTGTTATGGCAGGGGTCACTGGGCCCCTAACTTTGGAATTCTGCTTCATCCTTCTTTTGTTTTCTGCATCCCTGGCTGCGTCAGGGAACTGCGAATGTGTCTGAAGTGTTTGGTGCTGGTATGTTGTGAACTAAAGGAAAGTGAGGGCCGGACAACGAAGCCAGGATTAACACAAGCTGTGTATCATCAACTACCACCTTTATGCCCTGAAGCAGGGGTGGGGAACATCCTGCCCTCGGGCCATGTAAGGCCCTGGAAATCATGTGGTCTGGCCCTGCCACGCCATTAGGGGTGAGTTAGTTAAATGTTTGACCAAATATAGCAGGCTAATTTTTAAGTTGATAATTCTGTATGGCTGGTGTATCTTATGTAATAAAAGAGTAATATGCAAAATTGACCGTACCTTGACCACACTCACAAGCCATGCCCACCAGGCCATCAGGAGCAGATTTTATGCAAATAAACCCCAACCAAGATGGCTGCCACCACTGAGAGCAGGAGGAAGGCTTGGGTTTCCCCAGCAACAGAGGAAGCCAAGCTTTCCACCTACCGTGGCCAGCCTCCACTCCATGTTACAACATTTTAATTATAAAAAATACAGAAATGGCAGCAGCCACAGCTGGAGAGAACAGAGGCTTGGGTTTCCCTGGCAATGGAAGAAGCCAAGCTTTCAGTCTGCCTTTGCTGGCCTGGGCCTCCACTATAGACTACAAAGTTTCAACCAGAAATGTCTGTCGGCCTGGAGCGAGCAGAAGGCTTGGCTCCACTCCAGGCTACAAAGTTTCAATTGTAGACATAGATTAATCCCAGATACCAGGGCCTCCACTTGGGTCGCTGGGGACCATGGCTGGCCTGCAAACCACCACAGGCCCCTTGTCCAGGCCTCGAATCACCCCAAGGGAACCCCCACCCTGATCTGGGACACCCTTTAGGGCAAACCAGCTGGCCCCCACCCATGCACCAGGCCTCTACCCTAATAAAAGAGTAATTTGCAGATTGACCATCACTCCGACACACAAGAGGGCTGCCTCCCTGTGGTCAACAATTCTGCCCCCATGTGGACAAAAGATGGCCACCACAAGATGGCCAGCAGGGGAGGGCCATTGGGAGGTTCCAGGCCCTGCAAGGGAGGGCAGTTGGGGATAATCAAGCCTGCAGGGGAGGGCAGTTAGGGGTGACCAGGCTGGTAGAGGAGGGAAGTTGGGGGCAAACAGGCTGGTAAGGGAGCAGTTAGACATCAATAAGGCTGGCAGGGTAGTGGTTTAGGGGGTGATCAGGCTGGCAGGCAGAAGCGGCTAGGGGTAATCAGGAAGGCAGGCAGGTGAGCAGTTGGGAACCAGCAGTCCTGGATTGTGAGAAGGATGTCCGACTGCCCATTTAGGCCCGATCCTGTAGGATCAAGCCTAAATGGGCAGTCGGACATCCCTCAAGGGGTCCCAGATTGGAGAGGGTGCAGGCTGGGCTAAGGGACATCTCCCACCCCCTGTGCACGAATTTCATGGACCGGGCCTCTAGTGATGTTATAAACATCCAAATGGCCCATGGCAGAAAAAAGGTTCCCACTGCTGCCCTAGGCTCACAGAAACAACTTGCTAGTTGTCCCAAACCCCATTCAGTGATCAGAGTCCGTTCCCGTTAGCTGCCCTCTACCCGTGGTCCCGCTCTGTGGGTACATGGCCAAGCATGACACACTCAGGCTCTGGGGCCAGGGCCTTGCACCTGAATCCTTGTTCCGCTGCTTCTGGACGGCGTAGCCTTGGGAATGCTTCCGACTTTCTGTCTGTCAAAGGGTGGTCATAACCCTGCCCTGGCTACCATGCTGCCACTCGGTCCTCCTGATGCTCCAGGAAAAGTGCTCAGATAGGCACATGCCAGCTGTTTTCCATATGTGGCAGCCAGGGAAATGTCAAATCCCACCTTAAAATTGTCACTGGACAACTTGAGGAGCCGTTTTACTCTCTATGTTGCTAGACACCTAGAAGTAGCCACCTCCTTAGCCACCTGGCTGCCGGGTCTGTGGGACCTAATCCACTGACAGCGAGAGAAGTCCCTGCAGCAGTGGGGACAGCAGAGCCCAGGACCCTGGGACAGCATTTGGCTCGTAGACTTCTGCTTTGCATACAGTTCTAGCCACCTTGCCTCCTGGGGTTTCCAGAAGCAACAGATTAGAAAGTAAAGGAGTGATTAGAAGCAGGCACACGGACAGAGTAGGACGTGACAGCTGACAGCTTGTCAGCTAAGGAGAAGCACAGAAATGAAAATGCAGCGCAGACAGCACGTGGCTCAAAACCCCCAGGCTTCCAGCGTGGCACGATCAATGTTCTCCAGATGACCTGCAGACCTGCGTCCCTGGCTGGGTAACAGCTTCTCCGTCCACTCGGCTGTCCACGTTGGAAAAACCAGCCCCTCCCCAGCTCCTCCTTCTCCCTTCCCCGCTGCATCTCATTGGTCACAAGTCCTATTCATTCCCTTAAAAAAATATATATATATATATACACACACACACACACATACATATACATATATACATATATGTATATATGTATATGATTGACTTCAGAGAAGAAGGGAGAGGGAGAGAGAAATAGAAACATCAATGACGAGAGAATCATTGATCAGCTGCCTCCTGCACACCCTCTACTGGGGATTAGGTCTGCAACCTGGGCATGTCCCCTTGACTGGAATGGAACCTGGGACCCTTCAATCCGGGGCCAACACTAACCACTGAGCCAAATCAGCTAGGGTTCCATTCTCTTTTAAATATATCAGGAGCCCTGCCTGCTGTATATCGGTAGGTTGGAGCGTCATCCAATGCACTGAAAGGTCAAGGGTTCAATTCCATCCAGGTCAGGGCATATACCCAGGTTCAGGTTTGATCCCCGATTGGGTCACATTCAAGGGGTAATCGATGAACGTTTCACTCTCATATCATGTTCCTCTCTCTCTCACTCTTACCTCTCTCTCTCTCTCTCTCTCTCTCTCTCTCAAATCAATAAGACATATCCTCAGGTGAGGATCAAACATAATAAAAATGGGTAAATAATGTATCCTGAGGTTCTGGTACCTGAAACATGAACACCTGGTCCCCAGTGCTTGACCGCCTTCCTGTTTGCAGGAAAACGGTGCGGGGACTCTCTCCGGCCTCCGGCCTCCAGCCCCATCGGCTCGGACAGTGATCACCGCGGAGATGGGGATGCCCTAACAGCTGCTGAGTGTCTGTCACGTGCTGAACAACAATGTCCATCATTCTGTTCAAATAAGAAACAGCTCCACTTAAAGCCACGATGTTACTTTATTTTAGAAAATAAGACTAAGATTATGCTTCCGGAGTGAATTAGAGAAAGTGAAGTAATTGGCGCCGTACTTCAGACCCTAAACCCGCTTTCACTTCCACTGTGCGGAGAGCCGAGGGGCCGGGGAGGGCGTGCGGTCTCATTCTTGGCTGTGACTGGAACAGGCTGCGTCTCCCTCCTGTGTTTCCGATCTCACTCGACTCCTCTCTTTGTGGCAGGACGAGCGCGAGCAGAGTCTGTGGTTTCTCCCACCCGCGCGCTGTCTCCCCGCTCCCCCTCCGCCTGGCACCTGGCGCGGCGTGTGCGCGCTGGCGGCCGGAGAGCCCGCCCCAGATCCCGGTCCGATCCCGGGGATCTCAGGGCTCTCTGGGCGGGGCGCGCGTCCACCCGCACCCGGGCTGTGAGCCCACCCACAAAAACGCCGCCCAGAACTTGTTCTGTGTCTTCAGAAAATCTGCACTGTTTCCACTTCAACCTGAGCTGAATGCAAATTTCTCAGTGGCTTCCGCAGATGTTTCCAAGCACCGGCCCCTCCCGACCACTAGCTCACCGTCGTCTTCTGGGGATGCGTGGAAATGCAGCATCTGGCCAGCTCGGGAAACCCCTCTCCCGAGGTCCGCTGACTCCATGGTTGTCCTATTGTCCTTGTTGTAGGGCGGGCCCTTTACTAACCACAGCCAGTCCTGTGGCAGGCCATGGCCCTGTGTTTTCCTCTGGACCCCTCACACCTGCCCGGACTTCCCCGGCCTCGGCGGTACCCCACCTTTGGGTCGGCAGCACCTGGAAGGCCAAGGGCACGGCCCTGAGGCAGGCTGCCTGTACAATGTGGCTTTTGCCTGCGACCTGAGAGTGGGAGGGCATATCATGGAACCTCACAGGGCCCTGGGAGCGCGCGGCTTCCCCCCAAAGCAGGGGCGGGCACAGCTCCGCAGACAATCCAGCGGCGGCAGGAGGGGATTTAATAGCTGCCTGCCAGCACCCCGGGCCTCCCTGCACGCCCCGGGATGGCGCCTGCTGGACGCCAGCCTCAAGCGACTCACGTTCCTCGCCCACGTGCCCGCGTTCGGAGCAGGAGACAGCGGAGAGAGGATGACACCATTTGTTGTTTTTCCTTCCAACACTTCGGGCCAATTTATGCGGAATGGAAACTGATATAGGTAGAATACCTTTGCTTTGAACTGCCAGTTAGTTTTTCATAAAAGTATGGCTTTTGACATAAATTGGTCAAATATTTGCAGATCCAACCTAAATCACTTTCAAAATCTTTGCTTTTGATAATACAACCAGTTTTGCATATCTTCAAGCACAATTTCACACACACATATATATATGTGTGTATATATATATATATATATATATAATTTATTTCAGCGAGAGAGAGAGAAACATCCATGATGAGAGAGAATCATGCACACCCCTCAACTGGGGATGGAGCCGGTAACCTGAGCATGTGCCCTTGACCAGAATCGAACCCAAAACCCTTCAGTCTGCAGACTGACACTCTATCCATTGAGCCAAGCCAGCTAGGGCTACAATTTCTTTTTATCCGCTCCTCACTCTCTTTTTGCTGAGTTTTCTGATCCTTTTACAAACAAGGTAGAACACATAAGTGATGGCAGAGAAATACGCACTCTGCCTCCTCCAGGAAGTGTGGGGATGCACAGAGAACAGTCTTGTTTCTTAATTTATTGTTTTTCTCATTAGACTCCTTTTTATTATCAGAGAAAAAATGGTCTGTGATGCCACCTTTCAGAGAAGATCACTGTTACCATGTTAGTGCACAGCCTGTGAGTCTCCTTCAACAGCCAGGACGTCTTAAGCACTTTCCGCAGTTTTATAAACTCAAATTTAATCGTAAATTGAGGACCAAGATTTGGTAGCAAATTGAAATAGTTCCAACAGCCAAATAATAAGTTACCTCAACATGACCTTATTCCTGAAAAGCCCCGCCAGGTCCTATGGCGCCGTCTGGGAAGGTTACACAACCTGCTCAATTCCAAGCTCTTACCTGTGGTTTCCATGCGAAGAGCTCTATAATGGAGGTGGAAAAGCTTAATGTCAAAAGAGCAACCAGCATAGAACCTGTGAGAAGACTGGATTTCTGTGAGAGAAGCAGAAACTTGTGTCCCCTAAGCAGTGGTGCAATAGGGGATTCTTTTTAAGGCTCCTCCTGTCATGAATTACCGTTCGTAGTTTTGGTTGTTGCCATCCTTAACACTAATTGTGATTTCCTATTGGGAAGGGTGTAATCCCATTTCCTTTTATCAGCTAGAGAATGTCAACTTTCCTTTCTCTGTGCAATGAAATAGCAGCTTGAAAATGAGAACACGTGGCCAAATGTGATGGGGAGTGCTAATCCCTTCAGTTTGTGGAGAGCCCGAGTATTGTGCTTATTCCCCGGGACGCTTGTCCACGGCCAGCCAGCGGCTTCAGGAAAGATCCACCAATGAGAGACTTCACCCACAAGCTGATGGCAATCAGGACCCAGGGGGGAAAAGAATGCAGCTACGTCACATACACTTTCTCTCCGGGGTAACGCTTCCACCATTATTTTATTTTATTTTTTTTAAGGCAAACTATATTGTCCCCCTGGTCTTACCCTAAAACAATTTGCTCCTTGAACCAGTATCCAGGTAAAGATGGAAAGGGTCAATGCGGTTTGAGAAGCTAGGAGAAAGAGCCCATATTTATGCAAAAAGGACATTTTCATAATAACTAGGCCGGGCTGCTTTGAGTGGCATCCCTGCCTAGTTGTTCCCACATTCATAGACAGAAATGCTGCTGGCTCCATATAATAGCTGCTTTCTGGCTTAGGGCTGCCCTGGGCTATAGTGAGGGGTCGCTCACCATCCCACAGAACAACAGCCATGGATTGGGGTATTGACCCAATCAACCAGCTTGGCCAGAATGTGTTCAAATGGGATCTCACGTGGCTGGGGCTCTGGGTCATGTCATAGTCAAAGAAACGGGAGCCTGAAGGAAAATGGACATCAAAAGCCACTGCAATCTCTATTCTGTCTCCCAAAAATACACTACATAAAAAAGGATATTTTTAGTGCAAAGAAAATGTCCTATAGAAAGCCTCACTAGATGACGCACTGCTTTCAAACTCTTTCACACGATTCTGCCCAAACCCTGCCCTCCCTGCCTCTTCCCAGGAACGCTGTGCTATATCCAGCCCCAGGCACTCTTCTACCTCGGTTCTGATCTTCACGCTCGCCTTATCTCTTTACTATGTGGTTGACATTACCCCTCTTGCTACTTTGTCTTTTATCTTTCGGTTCTCCCATTAGTAAAATTCTGCACAACCAAGTGGAGTCTGAAAGTTGACTCAATAATCAAAAATCAAGAATCCTCCAGACTTTCCCAGTAAGAATAAAAGCACCAGCTCATGAAATGACTGAGGTGCCTGCTTTCTACAGTTGTCTGAAAAAGCTAGCCCTCTCCATCCGTCTCCTTGCTTCAAATACTATTCTCCAAGGGAAATGCTATCAGCTTTTGAAAAAGGCCTTTACTTTATGCCCGCCCATCTTCTGTATTTCTCCCAACCCATTCAACGAATGTTCTGTGCTAGTGCCAAGATGAATAGGACATGCTCAAATGGTGACACCTGAAAATGGCTGTGAGAATCTGTACTGTGTTATTCTGTCTTTGTAATGACACACAGAGAACATGGGTAGAAGATGTAAACTACTCACCTGAGGGAAGGAGTCTCAGTTAAACATGAAGAACACGGGAGGGAAGGCAGTCCTGGGCAGAAGGACAGCATTTGCAAGAGCTCTCATCTACAACGTAAAGAGAGCTGTGATGACTATATTCAGATGGTGGAAGGGTACCCGAGTGGAAGGCAGTTAGCCTTGGTCTGAGTTAGTTCAGGCTGAGAAATGGGATGATGAGGCAAGAATAAGAGAAGCCAAATATACTCCATCTAAAAAGAACTTTCTCACACATAGAACAATATGGTAATAGTGATAATAATAGCAAATACTTACCCATCCCTTATTATATGCCAATCACTGTTCTAAGTGACACATATCCTTAATCAAGACATATATCTATATCTATATTTATACATTTATTATCTATATCTATATCTATATCTATATCTATATCTATCTATATCTACCTATCTATCTATCTATCTATTTTTTATTTTTCATAGCAACCCTCTACTATTACTATCCCAATTTATATGTACAGAAACTGTGGCAGAGTGGAGTTAGATAAATCCAAGGGGGCACAACCAGTAACTGGTGGCCCCTGGTCTTGAATCGAGGCAGCCTGGCTCTAGTATTTGTGTGCTTGCTCCTCCCCTGTAGTGCCCATGGAATAGCAGGTGCCTGTCACTCCTGCAATACTCTAAATCTAAATGAGTTTCCTGTGAGACTGGTAAGTCATCTCAAATCAGCTCCTAAGTCCTAACTCAGAACCATGCTTCTCAAAGTCTCCTTTCTGTCCTCCATTCCAAAGCCACAGATTTACCAAACCATAGGACTTGCAGTCCTTCCTGTGTGACTTCCCCCCACACTCTCTTCTTCTGTCCCAAATTGGGGTTCTGTAGATCAACTCTGCCCATATGACAGCATCTTTCCCTCTTGTCTCTGTTTCCCTTCCCATGGTGCATCACCGAGGTCCAGGGGTTAGTTGGGCAAGGACAGGACTGACCTCTGAGAGTGTGGAGAGACGCTGAGGGACATGATTGATCATGCATGAACATGACTATATAAATGGACATACATGGATTAATGTGGCCCTTTTCTGGCGGGGCTCTCTGTGGACATTTTACCATGGCGACTAAGACCTCCTCGGGTCTGGAGGCAGAGCAGAGTCTGAGGAAGAGACAAATGGAACTGGGTGCTGAGCGTGGCCACTCAGGCTGGAGAGCCTTTGCTGACCTCAGACTGGCTGCAAAGGGGGAGCCATCCCCCATTGCCACAGAGGCTGGGCCTTCAGACATTGTCTTGTGCACAGTCGGGGGCTCTTAAATGAATCTAATTAAGCATTTTCCTGGCTGCAAATACTTCACATTCTATTTTTAAGATTAAAGAATGTTTCCCAAAATGTTCCTTTCAGATGATTGCTTTCAGATAATTTTATCCCCAACACACCATCTTGTGGCCCAGGCTAAATTGCATCATAGAAATTACTCCAACCTGAAGCTCAGCCAAGTCAATAATATTGATTGATGAAGGCAGGAAGCCAGCCGACTGAATCCAGGCTGCAGACCAGACCGCTGTCCTTTAACCTTGTCATATCTGTTGCTAATGCGCCTTCCCCTGACAGCTCCTCCCCGTATAATAAATGTCAGAGAAAATGAAAACTGATCATGTGTGCTCCAGTCGAATGAAGCAAGATGCTGTTGCATGGGAGCCTGGGACCTCCCCTGGAATGTGCTCTGTCCCTGAGACCTGCGGGTGTGCTGGTCACTGCGGGGCTGGCCTTGACAAGCAGGTCTAGCTCTGCTCTGTGCTTCCCATGGCTTTGGCCAGCAGTGTGGTCCCGGAACAGAGCAGACTGCCAGACTGTGGGATGCCTGGTTCCATAAAGTAAACGCTGGAGTCAGAGACAGTTCCTATGCTGTGACCCCGGTCTCCTGGGGCACCTACAGTTACCTCACCAGCCACATGGTCCCTGCAGAAGTCAGGTCTCCTGCCTCTGCTGCCACCAACACCAGAGACTGTAGTCAGGCGAGAACCTGCTCCTCATCCCTTAAAAGGTAACAGAAGCAAAGCCAGAGGTCACCGACCAATACACAGCTTCCCACCATTGAAAAAGCAAAAAGCAAAGAGTACTGTAAGGTTGTGGCACAAAATATCTTTCTCTTCCTCTGGAAAAAGAGAGAAAAAGAAGCTCAACCAATTCAGAGTGGAAGTCTGCAAAAGAGGCCTCAATTCATACACTCGGAGGGTGGTGGTATGGGGGAGTCAGGGGGTAAGGGGTGAGGGTTGGAGATAGGGTAGGGTAGAGGTTAGGGGTGAGGGGTGGGATGGGAGTGGAGATGAGGGGTGAAGGGCAGGAGTGGATGTGAGGAGTGAGGGGTTGGAGTAGAGGTGAGGGGTGGGGGTTGGGGATTGGATGGGATAGAGGTGAGGGGTGGGAGTGGGAGTGGAGGTGAGGGGTGAGGGGTGGGGTGGAGGTGAGGAGTGAGGGGTTGGGTGGGAGTAGAGGTGAGGGGTGAGGCTGGGATAGAAGTGAGGGGTGAGGGTTGGGGATAGGGTGGGGCAGAGGTGAGGGGTGGGGGTGGGAGTGGAGGTGAGGGGTGAGGGTTGGGGTGGAGGTGAGGAGTGAGGTGTGGTGATGGGAGTGGAGGTGAGGGGTGGTGGTGGAGGTAAGCAGTGAGGGATGGGTGGGTGGAGTGGAAGGGAGGGGCTGGAGCTCAGGGCTGAGGTGGGGCAGAGGTGGGGTGGGAAGCACCCCAGAACTAGCAGGGGAAAGAGCAGAATGGGTCACAGAGCCAGATACAAGGAAGGGGAAATAGTAAAAGAGCCGAACGTTCCTCAGGAATTCTTCCCTTGGCTGAGTGGAGCGGATTTCCTGTAATTAGCCAGCCCCAGCTGGCCAGGATGTCAGTAGGGCTTCTCTTTAGAAAAGGGAGGCAGGAGAAGGGCATTGGGCTATGGTGGGTCCTGCCTGGACAGTGAGATAATTTCCCCAAATCTCACCTAGCAGCTCCCCCAAGCCCCAGGGCAGCTTGCCTGAGAGATCAGGGTAGGTGTCCTCAGAGGCAATCACAGCAGACTCACTGTGGGTAGGACCAGCGTCAGGCCCCTCAGGCCCCCAGGAGAGCCCTCGCTGTGGGAAGCTGAAATGCCCGCTGCCCCCGGCCACACGGCAGGGCAGTCTCAGCCTGCTTCCGTTTCCGAGTCCCTCCGCTTACCCACGAGAAGGAGCAGCCGCCATGGGGAAGAAAGGCGGGACTGAGAAGACCTGTTCCCAGGTGTAATGGAAGCAGGGTCAGGGCATAGAAAAGAGAGAAAACCGACGTGGGCCAAAGAGTAGAAACCCCACCCCAAACCCAGGGCTCGCACGGCCACGTCAGGATGAGATAGACGGGAAGGACAGTAGCCATGAGAACTAAAGAACGTGCCTCCTGGAGAGAAAGGGCGTGGCTGCTGGAATACTGGGGCTGGATATCCTGCAATTGATGATTCGATATCTTGAAGTTACAGCCAAACCAACAACCAAAATTGTTCCCATCGTACTGTCCCTAGGTTTTCACAAGCGCACAGCTCACGTTGTAACAGCCCATACACCCCAGCACCTGTTTCACTTCCTGCCCCACTTCAGTGATTAAGGCATTGCCCAGGCTCTCTCTTTGCTCCTACTGCCTCCGACCATCCCTGGTGCTTCTCTGTGGGGCCCGCATGGCGTGTCCTCTCCTCCTGGGGACAGTGAGTTAATAAACTCTCTGTTGAAGGCAGTGTATCCATGTCTTCCATGTGCCAGTGCCCGACTGAACAGTCTGGGGTCGTTTTAAAGCAGCTACAAGACAACAGTGTGTGCCTGCTGGGCTGTGTGACTGACGACAGTGGCTGTGAGAGGCTGTGCTCAGAGCCTGCTTGATTTTGAAGCCGACACCACAGCCCAGCTGCTACTGTCAACAGCCAATACTGAGTGACGTTTTGGCCTGGATCACTAACACTATGTGTTTGTGCTGTATTTGTCAGTAAAGTGTTCGCTTTAAGCAATTTTATTTTAATTTTTATGTTTTATTAGATTAATAAAAGGTTACTAAAGAAAATAGAACGTATCGGTATTAAAAAGGAACATTCCAAATGACATGTGATCCTGCCATTGGAGACAATGACCCTAATTCTTTGCTATCACCCAAACTTCTAGATGTTATATATGTTTAGACACACACACATACACAACTGTGTGTATAATACCTGTATATAGTAAGTGTATTCATATATATGTGTGTACTTATATAATTATACTAGAGGCTTGGTGCGCAAATTCATGCAAGGAAGTAGTGGGTAGGGAGGGGGGGAAAAGGGGAAGGACCACAGGAGGTTGGCTGTGGAAGTGCACTGACCACCAGGGGTCAGTTTCTGCATTGAGCATCAGCCCCCTAGTGGTCAGTGCTCATCATAGCAAACGTTTGTTCTGGTCATTTGGTTGTAATGATTGCTTAGGCTTTTATATATATATATATACTAGAGGCCCAGTGCACAAAATTCGTGCACAGATAGGGTCTCTAGGCCTGGCCAGTGATCAGAGCTGATCTGTGGGGTGACCAGTGGGGGGCGACTGGGGACCAGCCTTGCCTGGCCTGGGGCCTGCAGGTTGGGGGCAGTCATAGCGACTGGTTGTTCTGCCAATTGGTTGACTTGCATATTAGGCTTTTATTATATAGGATACTAGAGGCTCAGTGCATCAAATTTGTATACAGTAGGTGGGGAAAATGGGGGGGGGGGAGTTCCTCTAGCCAGCCTGTACCCTCTTGCAATCTGGAACCCCTTGGGGGATGTCCGACTGCCAGTTTAGGCCCGATTCATGCAATTGGGCCTAAATCGGTAGTCGGACATCCTTCTTGCAATGCAGGACTGCTGGCTCCTAACTGCTGGCCTGCCTGCCTGTCTGCCTGATTGTCCCTAACCACCCTGCATGCCTGCCTGATTGTTCCTAACCCCTCTGCCAGCCTGATCGTCTAACCACTTGCCTGCCTTATCACCCCTAACCACTTGCCTGCCTGATTGGCCCTAACCACTTGCCTGCCTGCCTGATCCCCCTAACCACCTCTGCCTGCCTATCTGATCACCCCTAACCACTCTGCCTGCCTGATCACCCCTCACTGCTTGCCTGTCTGCCTGATTGCCGCTAACCACCTTTCCCTGCCTGCCTCATCATCCCTAACCACTCACCTGCCTTCCTGATTGCCCCTAACCACTCACCTGCCTACCTGGTTGCCCCTAACCACTCGCCTTCCTGCCTGATCACCCCTAATCACCTCTGCCTTGGCTTCTGCCATCGCAGCTTCATCTGAAAGGATGTCCAGGTTTATGACCCAAAGATTGTTTGACTGCCCGGTCTAATTAGTATATTATGTTTATATTATAGATAGATAGGTATGTGTTCTTATATGTATACCATAATTAAATTGTATATAATTCATTCACCAGAATACATTATTATATTTCTATGCCAGTAATTCTCTATATAAAAAATGTTTTTGATTTAATAGTCATATGAATGTACCATGATTTGTTTAATATTCTACTTACTTTCTGTTTTTAAGTATGAGCAATGCAGCAATAAACGTCTTGGGACATATTTCTGAGTAAATGTCTAACTATTAAGGTAATTTTCCAAATAGATGAAAAGTTACTTCTCAGACTCATTTTCCTTTGTTGTTTTCAGTATGTCTTCTTCATCTCTACACACCTGTGGAGCGTAATTTTCTCTTTGGCCAATTTTCTTCAAAATAGTCTCACTTGAAAAATACAAAGAGTCTCATCTGACAATACAAATCTCTAGGTAGAAGAATTCCAGTGAACTTCTGTAACCACCCTGCCTGCAGGGAGGGTACCACAACTCCCATTCCTTAATGGGGGCCGTGCACAGTGACCTCCCTCCAAAGGGCACAGAGCGAGATGAGATGAGGAACTTGATAGTGAAGGAGCCTGACAAACTACCTCCCACTGGTGACCAAGGTCATTAACAATGTTGACAGTGTGCCCCTTTGATAAGATGTGATGAGAATGCACTTTACCCCTGTGGTCTTCCTCCCAATAACCCATAACTCCAGTCTCATTACAAGAAAAACATCAGATAGGTTGCAATAATGGGCCATCCTATAAAACACCTGGAAATTACTCTTCTAAGCTGCCATAAGGATCAAGGAAAGTCTGAGAAACTGCCACAGCCAAGAGGAACCTAAGGAGACATGACAATTGAGTGTACCATGGGCTCCTGGGGTATTAAGTAAAGCAAGGGCCACTGATAAAGTATAGACTCTAGTTAATAGCCTATCAACACCGGTTCATTGATTGTAATAAGTGGACCATACTTAGATATTAATAATAGGGCGACTTGGCACTGATATATGGGAATTGTCTGTGCTGTCTGCTCCATTTTTCTGTAAATCTAAAGCTGTTATCAAGTCTAACAGTGAGGATGCAAGCACCCTATGCCTGGCTGGAGACCCGGCTATTTCCTGAGAGCTGTCTGAGGACCCAAATATGGGAGTGGGGTGAGATTTCAGGCCACAGAAGACTCCTCTGGCTCCTCTGTGTGTGGGTGGGAGGAAGGGTGACCCACAGCACCCTGGGAGTAGGTGCCTTAGAGAGACAGCTCAAGGAAGGGGAGCCATCATTACTATTGATCTTTCTTCCTTCACTTCAACCATTACCTTTCACTGAGTCTAGGTTTCTTTAAGGTTAAAGGTATGTGTTTACAAAGTTATCCCCTGATATTTCAGTTACCCCTGGCACCAAATATGGTCATTACAACATTATTGACTAAATCCCCTAAGCTGTACTTTGCATCTCCATGACTATTTTGAAACTATCAATGTGCACTTCTCAATCCCTTCACCTTTTTCACCCAGTACCCTAACCCCTTCCCCTCTGGTGCTCATCAGTCTGTTTTCTGTATCTACTAGAGGCCTGGTGCATGGATTCGTGCACTGGTGAGGTCCTTTGGTATAGCCTGCATGGATCCAGCCGACACCAGCAGTCTAACACTACCTGCTGCTCCTGCCTGCCACTCCCACTCATCCCAGCCTCGCTGTGCCTGCTGCCGCCACCCCTTGGTAGGCTCGCTGCAGCTCCAATGTAGTCTCTGGGCTGCAGTGGCCATCCATGAGCCTCACGTGAGAGTCGCTGAGAGAGCTGAGCAGTGCTCCCACTGTGGGAGTGCATTGACCACTAGGGAGCAACTCCTGTGTTGAATGTCTTCCCCCTGGTGGTCAGTGCGCATCATAGCGACTGGTTGACCAGTCGTTCAGTTGCTTAGGCTTTTATGTGTATGTGTATGTATGTGTATATATATATATGTGTGTGTATGTATGTATGTGTGTATATATATGTATGTAAGTATATAGATGAACCTGTTTCTATTTTGTTTGTTCATTTAGTTTGGTCTTGAAATTCCACATGTGAGTGAAATCATATGGTATTTGTCTTTCTCTGTCTGGCTTATTTAACTTAGCATAATACCCTCTAGAACTTTCCATGCTGCTGCAAGTGGTAATATTTTATTCTTTATTATGTCTGAGTAATATTCTATTATATATATGGACACACAATGGGGTAGAGACAGTCTATTCAATATATGGTGTTGGGAAAATGGACATATATATGCAAAAAAATTAAACTGGACCGCCTTCTTAAATCATAGACAAGAAGAAACTCAAAATGGATTAAAGACTTACATGTAAGACTAGAAGTCATAAAACTCCTAGAAGAAAACATAGGCAGTAAAATCTATGACATTTTTTTTAGCGATATTTTTTTTCTGACATATCCACTCAGGCAAGTGAAACAAACAAACAACAACAAAATATGGGACTACATCAAGCTAAAACATTTTTTCTCAGCAAAGGAAACCACCAATAAAATGAAAAGACCACATACTGAATGGGAGAACATTTGCCAAAGATACATCGGATAAGGGGTTAATATTAAAAATTTATCAAGAACTCAGATATCTCAACATCAAAAACAATTAAAAAGTGGGCAGAAGACCTGAGAACATACAGGTGGACAATAGCAGTATGAAAAGATGCTCAACATCACTAATCATCAGAGAATGCAAATTCAGACCACAATAAATTATCACCTCACACCTGTCAGAATGGCTAGCATCAATAAATCAACAAACAATATGTGTTGGAGAGGATGTGAAGAAGAGGGAACCCTGATGTTAGTGGGAATGCAAATTAGAGAAGCCACTGTGGAAGACAGTATGGAGCATCCTCAAAAAATTAAAAATGGAACTGCATTGTGACCCAGCGATTCCACTTCTGGCTGTATATCTGGAAAACCCAAAATGCTAATTTAAAAGAATGCATGTACTCCTATGTTCATTGCTGGAGCAAGATATGGAAGCAACCCAAGTGCCCATCAGTGGATGAGTGGATAAAAAAGGGGAATTTTTATAAGAGTGAAATGCCACCACCAGGATCACCATTAATGCCTCAAAGCCACCACAATTGCAACAGCTTTCTCTGCATTGATTCCACTTGCCCTCTCACAGGAGGGACTGTCCTCTGAAGGCTAATTCTGTCAGGGCCACCAGTTATTCATGCTCTCCAGGGACAGCAAACAACAGCAACAATGCTCTTATGATTACTAATTGGCACATTGTAACACACACCAATAACCTAAAGATTTCTTGTTTGCTGGTGACTCCTTTTTTCAAAATATGGCTCTTTTGGACTACTTATAAAAATAGCTAAGGTGTGCTAAGCACTTACTATGTGCCTGTTGTAAGCACTAAATATGTATTAATTAATTTATTCATCACACAACACTATGAGGTAATTGCTTTCATTGTTCCCATTTTACAGGTGAGGAAACTGAGAAGCAGACAGGTTAAGTAACGTACACAAAGTCACACAGGAGGGAGAATTTACATCATGACAGTTTGATTCCTTAATGCATACTCTTAACCTGTACATCATATAACACACCTGTATCCTTACAGTCATATACGTGTACATATGCATATATACATACTAGAGGCCCGGTGCATGAAATTTGAGCACTGGGGAGGTGGTGAGGGGGCAGTGTCCCTCAGCCTAGCCTGCACTCATGTGGTCAAATATCCTTCCTCCACATCTGAGCCACCCAACCCTCTCCAATTTGGGACCCCTTGAGGGATGATTGACTCCTCGTTTAGGCCTGATCCTACCAGGACTGCTTGCTCCCAACTGCTCACCTGCCTGCCTTTCTGATTGTCCCTAACTGCTTCTGCCTGCCAGCCTGATCACCCCCTAATCACACCTTTGTCAGCCTGATTGATGCCTAACTGCTCTCCTGCTAGCCTGTTTGCCCCTAACTGTCCTCCCCTGTAAGCCTGGCCCCCCACCTCTCAACTTCCCTTCCCTGCAGGCCCGGTCACCCCCAAATTCCTCCTCTGCCAGCGTGTTCACCCCTAACTGCCCTCCCCTGCAGGCTTGATTGCCTCCAACTGCCCTCCCTTGCAGGCCTGGTCCCTCCCAACTGCCTTCCCCTGCTGGCCTGATTGCCCACAACTGCCCTCCCTTGCAGGGCCTGGAACCTCCCAACTGCCCTCCACTGCTGGCCATCTTGTGGTGGCCATCTTGTGTCCATATGGGGGCAGGATCTTATGTGTTGGAATGATGGTCAGTTTGCATATTACTCTTTTATTAGATAGGATAGAGGCCTGGTGCATGGGTGGGAGCCAGTTGGTTTGCCCTGAAGTGTGTTCTGGATCAGGGAGGGGGTTCCCTTGGGGCATGGGGGGGCCTGGGTGAGGGGCTTGTGGTAGTTTGCAGGCTGGCCACGACCCCTGACAACCCAAGCAGAGGCCCTGGTATCTGGGATTTATTTTTCTTCTACAATTGAAACTTTGTAGCCTGTAGTGGAGCCAAGCCTTCTACTCGCTCCCTGGTGGCAGCCATTTATTTACCATCTAAAATTGAAACTTTGTAGCATTGGGTGGAGGCTTGAGCTGTCAAGGGCAGGCGGAAAGCTTGGCCTCCTCTATTGCCTGGGAAACTCAAACCTCCCTCCTGCTCTCTGTGGCCAGCAGCCATCTTGGTTGGGTTTCTTTGCATATTTGCCCTTGATTGACTGGTGGGTGTGGGTGGTGAGTGTAGCAGAGGTACAGTTAATTTGCATATTATTCTTTTATTAGATAGGATAAGTATACATGCACATATGTCTTTGTTCACACAAACACTCAAAAATGAATACACTGTTAATTTTTTTATAGTAAGTTTTATTTCAACTGGAGCTCAAAACAGGAAATCATTGACGATTTACTTCCTCACTCCAGGGGATGTACTTACTGATTTTAGAGAGAAGGAGAAGGGGATGGGGAGGAGAGAGAGAGAAATGTGAGAAACATCGATCAATTGCCTCCAGCACATGCTCCAATGGGGAATCAAACCCACAACCTTTTTGTGTGTATGGGACTACTTTCCAACCAACTGTGCCACACTGGCCGGGGAGAAATCGTTGGCTTTTTAAAGGTTCTGAACGATATTTGTGGACGATACTGTATACAGATGGCACAGCAAAAGAAATGGTTTGATACTTAAAAATGAATGCTTAAGCAAAATGCCATTTCGGATCAGTGTTAGCAAGTAGAAGCTGTTAAAGATTACTTGAATGTTATTGCAAGAAAGAAGCTCTCCCCTGGGACAACTTTTACCAACGGTACAACATTCATGTGCGATTGGGAAACTGGACGTCCCCTTGGAGTTGGAGGAAATGGATTTCTCTAATGAGTGCTATTTCCAATTCTCCAGAGGAAAGTAATAAAGGCCAGATTGATTTCCTTTTGGAAAGGCTGAGTAGGCATTTCCTAAGCCTCGCCCACAGTGGCTGACCTCTGACTCGGCATTTCGAGTCTGTAGGTCACAGACATGTCATTTTCATGAGTGCCTATATAATCCCAGAAAAGAGTGCTGCTGGACTTTTGCAACTGTTTGAAAAAAATGTTTTAAAAAATTATATCTAATTTCAAATCACTTTAAAGCATAGCAGAATTTGTAGTTATTTCTTATATCCTCTGGTGGGGAAAGGCCATGTTCATAGCGGCCGAAAGAACCTTGTGGGGAGATATTTTAAGCAGTGAGGACAGGGGTGAGAGCTGGAGTGCGGTGGTCCTGGGGAAGGCCAACTGAACAGCAGATGGAGAAGGATTAGAAGCATCAGAGATGAGCAGAGCCTGTGAAGTGACTTAAGCGTCGTGTGCTGTGATGGTCCTCACAGTGGCTGGAAAGTCTCCCTGGGGGTGTGTTATCACAGAATGGCAGGTTTTTCCTATGTGATTAGGAGTGCTGCTTCTGTTCCTGTTACCATGGTGATACCAAGATGACTAAAGGGGAGTTCTCTAAAGTATTTGTGTTCTATGTCTGTGTATTCTTTTGAGCGTGTCTATTGGGGTGACACCCACCCACAAATCCATATGTATACAAGCATGCACACACAAGCCAAATCCAATTACTGGTGCTTTGTTGGGTAGGAACTTGATTTCAGTATAGAGTCACGTTGAATTTTACATTGTATAAGTGGGTTATCAGTTGAAGGTAGGAAGACTGTTATACAGAAATTTTTACTGCAACTATGGGCCTCCCTGTGGCAATGGTTTCCCTTCTCAAATCCTATGGTGAAATCCAGGGTGGAGAGAGGTGCCTAGGGAAATGTAAACAGGAGGACTGTCTTGAGGTTGTTTCCTTCCTTCCTTCCTTCCTTCCTTCCTTCCTTCCTTCCTTCCTTCCTTCCTTTTTCCTTCCTTTCTCCCTTCCTCCTTCCCTCCCTCCTCCCTCTCTCTTTCTTGGTAAAATCCAATGGAACTTGAGAAAGTCAGGGGCAGCCTTGATTGTGTGTAGAGGGTGAAAAAGACACATTATAAAGAGTTAAATTCACCCCCTCTTATTTCTATTTTGGCTAATGAAATCATGTCATTGTCTAAGTTATCTCTGCCTTTTCCCTTGCTCCCATTTCCAGCATTCCCTGCCACCCAGATGCTCAAATAAGCCTGTGATTTTGCCTTCTGCCTTTATCTTTCCCTCAGCACTCAGCCTGTTTCCCAGTCCAGTTTCTTCTCATAGTCTCTAAGTCACATGTTTCTCTCTACATCCTCACAATGACAGTTTTAATTCAAGCCCTCTTTATCCTTACTGGGACTTCTGCAGTAGCTCCTAATCCAGCTGTTCCCTACTCTAGCACCCACATTGCCACCAAAAAGATTTTTCTCGTCACCGCTCAACACCCTTGGCAGAGCATTCAAGGTCCTTTACATCACATTCACAGGCAGTTCTCCAATAAAAATCAGCAGGCCAGCTGAGGTCAGCGTGCCCCTTGAGACTTAACCAAAATGCAGGTTGAGGTCCTCTCCAGGGTTCTGAGGAAGGTTTATCATTTTCCTCAAAATTTTTCCTAATTTCTAGGTTTCCTGTTCATTTGGCTTAGATTCATAAAATTTGATGTAAAAATTACTGTATTGTATTGAGAGCTTTTTATATGGGAGGCACTATCTTCTACACATATTATTTCATTTAACACAGAGCCCAGTGAAGTTGCAACAGCTATTTATTCTATTTTATGGATCAGGAAGCTGAGGCTTAGAGGAACATGCTCAGAGGTACCCAGACAGTAAGTGGAGAGTGAGTGAGCAGTCAGGTCTATCTGACGGTACCAGGACTCTATGCCACCACCTTCCTCTTTAGCCATTTTTTAAAAATCACTATTCAGTCATTTGTCTATGAGTAAGTACCCCTCTGTGTACCAGGTACTATGAATGGGGCAGATATTGGGGAGAACAGGAAATAACCTCTGCTCCTTAAAGGAAACAGAAGCAGTTAGTAGGTCAGAGGTTGGTAAACTGCAGCTCGCAAGCCACATGCAGCCCTTTGGCCTCTTGAGCGTGGCTCTTCCACAAAATACCACGGCCTGGACGAGTCTATTTTGAAGAAGTGGTGTTAGAAGATTAACTTTAAAAAATTTGGCTCTCAGAAGAAATTTCAATCATTGTACTGTTGATATTTGGCTCTGTTGACTAATGAGTTTGCTGACCACTGTATCAGGTCATTATAGCCTCTCAAGAGCAAAGGTAGGCCCAGAGGCAAAGTGCTCTGAGCTACCCTAGCCCAGCTCAAGAGCCTAAAGCTCCTCATTGCTCTTTACCTGGTGTCCAAGATCCCCTATAACTTGCCATTTTATCCATCTTTTTCTGGCAACACAGCAGCCTCTGTCCTGCACCCCGAATGGGCCAGTTTTCTCTGTGAATATTGGTTAAGTCATGGGATCTGTTCATCTCATTTTGGTTAAGTCTCAAGGGGCATGCTGACCTCAGTGGCCTGCTGATTATAATTGGAGAAGTGCCATGTCAAGTCTCATCTCCTCAAAGAAGCCTTCCCAGATGGCCCCTGGTGACAATAATTCCTTCTGCTCCAGTATTTATGTAACAGGTTGTTTTAATCACTTAGGCCTCCGGTTGCTTTGTCTTTGACCCCAAATCCATTGTTTTATTATTAGGCCTTTTGTCCTCCCTGGAATCCTTGGCAAACTTTCACCCCTTTGCAGTATAAAGGTAGCTCAGCATAGCAGGTGCAGTTTAGGCTGTCCCATTGAACAAGCCTACATTTGAATCCTAATCCCCCTGCTTGTTACCTGTGTCTTGGGATATTTTGAAACTTCACCAGGCCTCAGTTTCTTCATTTGTAAAATGATGATAGTAATATGGTCTTCTTCATAGAGTTGCCATGTGATTAAAGTATGTAACACTTTAGAAACAGCCATGAAACACACACACACGCACACACACACATGTGCCATGTTATTAGATGACATTCACTAGGTACATGTTTTAGATGAAGTTACAAAAAATTTAGTCTGGCAACATCACAGTCTGGAGAGAGGAAACTCTGAACATTCAAACAAAGGACAATATGTGACCAAGAGCAAAACTCCATGCTTAAGATTGATAATCATTTGATGGGATAAGCTATGTACATAATACAGGCATTAGCTGGGTCACCTTGTTGGAACTAGAGCTGCCTCTCATGGACTTTGAGAAGTCCAATGTTGTCCCCAGGATTTCTCTAAAGTCTGCTGAATTCATCCTCTCCTGTCTCAGTTCCCACACCTTGTCAGTTCTTCCTTCTTAATTTCCATTAAATAAAACTCTCACACAACTAGAGCACTTTACTGAAAGTCTACAGAAGGCTCATACAGGGATTTCTATCACAGACATTCCAACTGCTAAGTCAAACGCTAGGAGATCCTGTTCTGAGAGGACCCATGGTCCTTCCCGCCTGGTCACCTGGTCACCTGGTCACCTGGTCTTTCACTTCTTCTCACCCCCACATCCACTGGCATATGGAATCTTTTCTAATGAACTGCTGTTTAGCCAAGTGCTGCCTTACTCCTGCAACATTTAAACTCGTAGGTCCTTATCTTCTTGCTTGGAAATGCATCAAGGTATTTTTCCAAACCAGAGAGTTATCTTTCTAAGAGGAATTCTGGTGCCAGATACTAATCCAGATTTTAAACCCACCACATCTAAATTATTAAAGTTACCCATTGCAATCAGACTGGCATCTCTGCCACTAAGTCTGTTGTCTGTCATCTGGGACACAACTAGGCCACTTTTGACATCCCTACAGAATGGGGAGACAAAACGATTGCTTCTGTCTGCAAACCATATGTGATAATTACAGCTGAAAGATGTGAAGATAATTCTGTTCCAATGCAGTTCAGGAACATAGCCTACCTCAGGCATGTGAACATGAAGATACACAAATCTTCACAATAAGTCAGAACACAAGCCCAAGATTTAAATTGGTCATCAATGTGCTCAAGAGGAAATGTATCATTATCAACTCTCAAGGGGAAAGGTGAAGAGCTAACTACTAAGTGATCAATTCCAGTATCTTAGCCCTTTGATCAACAAACATTTATGATGTAATTCTTAGGAAGTGGCTGTGAGGGTGGCTCTGGCTCAGACTCTCTTCTGAGGACACAGCAAGGGCTAGGTCAGGAGTACAGGCAACTGACTTTTGACCGGGGCTGGAGCATCTGCTCCCAAGACAGCCCACTGTGTGGCTATGGGCAGTAGGTCTCAGTTGCTTGCAGGTTCCTGGTAGAAGTTTCTCACCACACAGGCTTGTCCACAGGATGGCTTGAGTGTCCTCACAACATGGCTGTTGGCTTCCTTGAGACTGAGTAATGAGAGAGAGAGAGAGAGAGAGAGAGAGAGAGAGAGAGAGAGAGAGAGAGAGAGATATTCAGGCTGTCACCTGTGCCACTTTCTAAATAGTCAGATCGTGCAATCCACACTCAAGGGAACAGGAATTAAGCTGACTTTTCAAAGAGAATGGAAGAGAGTGTGAGCATTCTGAAAACCACTGTGAGAACACTAATCTCATAGAACCACCGATAGGTGACCTTCAGGTGAAAATGGAAACAAATATTACAAAATTTAGGGAGGACTCATTCTCTCCTCGCTCTCACAGGTCCTTAGGGAACCCTGTCCCGGATATACAGGGAAAACTGGACAGAGATGGATAGAGGGCAGGCTGAGAGGAAGACTGAATGTGGGGCATGCCGATTTTAGCATTCTGTGCCGTCCAGAGTCATGTTAGCAGGAGAGTGAGATTAATTGGGGAATTGAATTTCCTATTTTCTTGTTCTACTGTTTTCCCTCCCAAATCCTCCTTAGCTACAGAGGTTATCAGACAACATGCAGGGTTTCTTCCTTCATTATTCTTAGCTCTAAGGACCCATTAAGCGGCATAGATGCTTCCAGGGATCAAACAATCAATCATTTCTTTCTCTGAAACTGGGCCAGAGTGATCACACGTTTTGGTCTGCTTTATAAAAGCTATGGCTGGGGAGCTAGCACACACATGATAAAAATACTTTCCAATTGATTTGCAGCTATTATTAGAGCTGGTATTTACTTAAATTGGCTGTGTCACCATATTGCATTTACTGTATTGTGTCAAATAAGGAATATTTAGCACCATCAACAGATTTCTCTTTCTGATGCTGCTAAGCCATGCTGATTTACATCTGCGGTGTGCAGTCACTGCTTCCTCCTCCTGGAAAAAAATACTTTTTCTTTTTTAATATTATCAACAATAAAAATAAATTTAAAAAAATCTAAAGCAAAGAATTCTGGTTTTAAACCAAGCCCTAAATCCGGAACTCTTTTTATGTTTTTTTAAAAAAATTCTGACATATAGATAAATTCAAAGGTTTGCCAAAGATCTTTACTGGCGTATTTAACGTAGTAAGGTCGCAAATTAGATGCATGGGTCTGAGCCATCAGCGAGAACAGCTGTGGAGGCCAGTCATCATTTCCATGGTGAGCAGAGAGGCCATGTTGGAATTAGGAAGGTAATGCCAACCTTACCATGTGAACTCCTTCATCAGCTTTCCTCTCTCACTGCCAGCGACTACATGTGAGACCATTTGAAAACGGAGTTAGACAGGGATATTGAATCAAAGGGTCATCCTGTTGTCCCAGGTGCAACATCTCACTTATGGTAATAGGACTGACCCCATCCAAACAGCTCCAGCTGGGAGCGCATGCACAGAAAAGAAAAGAAGAAAATCCCAAACAGGAGGAGCACTACAGGACCCCTCTGATGACCATGGCCCTGAGATCAGCATCCAGAGAGCAAGTGGGGGTGACTGTGCTTACCAGGGTAATTGGGGTGATTCAGGGAAGGACAACATCTGAAGATGGGGACAGGCTTCCCACGACACTGAGCAGGACCTCAGACCCCGAGTGGAGCCTCATGACTATTTTGTGACTGAAGTTAAGCTTAATCTCTTTGAGAGAAATGAAGGCACTTCTAAACTAGATCCTGAAAGATAGGCCTTATTCCATGAGTATGAACTAGATATCTTGAAGAAATCTCAATTATTCCAGGAACTAGGAATGGCACTACTATAATAACAACATTTTGGAATTAAATAGATCACCCTTGTCCATCCACACTCCTTATCAAAGGTTAAGTCTTAACAAATTTTTATTTCGTAGTAGAGGCCAGGGTACAAAATCATGCACGGGTAGGGTTCCTAGGCCTAGTTTGCAATCACGGCCATCTTCTGCCCACTTGCCAGTCCCCAGTCCTGTCCAGCCACCACCCACCCGGTTCCCCATGGTTCCCCATTCACCATGCTGCAATAGGAGCCTGGGGGCCTGGGTGGGGGGGCGGAGGGGCGGTGGTGAAGAAGAGATCGAGAGGTGGTCAATGCACCTTATAGCGACTGGTTGAGCGGTAGTTCTGGTCATACGGCCACTGGCTTTTTATTATATAGGATTATAAATCCTCTACAGGGCCCTTCGGGAGAATTTGAAAAAAATATAAAATATAAAGAAAAAATCAATCATGTTGCTTTTACCTAGAAACAAACATGAACATTTTGGCTTGCTTCTCCCTAGTAAGTTTTGAAGCACACCGTTACATGGCTAGGATAGATAATATTGCAAGTAGACCTTGGCATGCTTCTTTTTGGAATTTAAAAAATAACATTTTATTTTGACTAAAGAGTGACTGCGCACTTATTGCAGAAAATCTGGGAAAAAAATAAGAAAGTATAAAGCATGGAATATGGGCATCAGAAGGAAACCAGCCACTCATGTGGGCACTGGTAATATTTTGGTGGCCTGCCCTCCTAGGATTTTGTTTCTGGTCTTTACTAAGCTGTAGACTCAGGTGAGAGTGTCAGCCACTCCTTAAGTGTTCAATGACCATCTAAGCATGACTGGAGCTGAAGACTCCTGGAAAGTCAGGTCCTTTAATTAAAATCGCGTGGATTTCTTTTTCCAGTTGACGTTTTACTTTGACCTTGGCGCAGTGCTGCCTGGGAACAAAGATGCCTCTGGAATCTCGGCCTCTGGGCTCCTGCAGGCAGGAGGCTGGCTTTCCTGCTTCAGAGAAGGACTGGGCCGGGGACAGGGCAGGGGACAGCAGACAAGATGTGCGAATGGACATCTGGGGGCTAAGAGGCAGCTTGGGGTGCTGCGGAGCTGCGATCATCAACTCACCCTCAAAATGCCTCAACTGCCAAAGATTCTGCTGCGCTCATAGACTTTCTAGCACACAATAACAACAGAAATTGCAGACGATGGCCTCTCTTTTCTTCCAGGGAGTCCCTCCTTTTCTCTGCGCTGGGATCACGGAGAGTCTTGCCGAGAGGTGTTAAGCTACAAAAGCAGGAAAACCCCAATAATTATTATTCTGGATCTCAGATTTCAATGAATTGCGTTCCACGGCTTCCAGCGGGCGTCGTCGCGGTGCCCTGTGCCCGTGCTCACCGCACGGCGGCCAGCCTGTGGACATGCCGAGTGGCACAGAGACCTTCCCTGAGCTCTGGGTTTATCGCCCGACCAGGGCGCAGGCTACCTGCTCTGCACAGGCGTGGGGCTCAGCTTGCTGACACGGAAAGGGCCTTGCACACGCGGGAGTCGATGCGTGTTCCTCCCGTAATGAAATTCACTGCTGCCTCTCACCAGAGCGGGTCTGGTGGGCGGGGCACTGGCCAGGGCTGGGGCCCCGGGCGCTGCCCTGGACTTCCGTTCACAGGCGGGCGACTGCCTCCCTTTTGCTTATCCAGGTCTGCAGAATTGCAGACAGAGCGAAAGAGATTTCAAGTAGAAAAGATGTCTTAATTATTTATCTTTAGTAAAAGAAAATTGGAATGACATTTATCTGTCATTAGAAAGTAGGACAATACAGAAGAATATGAAATAAATAGGGAAGGAACCCCCACTCAGCATTTCCACAAAAGTAACCGCTGTCACCAGTCGTGTGAACATGCTTGCAGAACTCTCTGTTCACCTCCTAATACATCAACACATGCGCCTGTGTGTTCACATATCTGCTCGGGACGGTGGCAAATCCCCGAGCCAGCACACCACAGTGGCGGCTGGTTTTTAACATGGCTGTGCGAACTTTCCGAGTTGGATGAACCAGTCTGAGAAGAGGAAGAGGTGCAAACAGGAGTCTCCACATGTCATCGGAGCAACTCTGACCAAATACATTGTGCTCTTGTAAGACTCAATAACATCATCTGTAAAATGAGCAACAGAATACCACCCCTATGGCTGATTATGACGATCCAATAAGTTCATGTACATCAAAGCACTTCACAAACTCTAAAGCAAAAAGTGACGCTGCCTCTCACACCAGGAGGGGTGGGCTAGACCACCGCCAAGGCCGACACCGGATAGCACGTTTTATTGTTTGCCCTGCCTGCCAGTGTGAAAGGCCACAGCTCTGGGCAATTCCTCGGTGAAAACGTCATGCCAACTTGTTTGATACCAAAGCCGGCTGCCCTAGAGTTTTCATCTCAGGCAGTTCTGCCCTGACAGAGCTCCAGGAACTGTCCTTCTCCTGTTTTGTAGGGCAGCCCGGGTTCACAGAGGCAGAAGACATCGGCTGCAGAGGGCTCCTCTCTCCTCAGCAAGAGGAAATGGCAGAGAGTGTTTTCCTGCCTGTCTTGTGAACATAAAACAGAACTGAGTGAGCTGGGTCTGGATTCCCTAGTAAGTGGTTAATGCCACTGACAGGAGGGAAGATAAGAATCTGGAGTCACCTGAGGTCAGATTAATAAGGCTCTTTTCTGTTCTCTCTCTCTCTCTCTCTCTCCCTCTCTCTCTCTCTCTTCTCTCTCTCTCTCTCTCTCTCTCTCTCTCTCTCTCTCTCTCTCTCTCGCAGTACTGGGGCATCTCACTCTTATCAAAACAAGGCTAGTGCATCCTCTTGACAAGGTGGATTTGCCTGCGCTCTCAGAGTGGCTGGCGCCCTGGCTCCAGTGCACGGGCCCACTTGTGCGTGGCAATCACGAGAAAGGCCCAGACACACAGTCAAGGCCTCTGCATTCCGGGAGGGAGAAGGGCAGCCGCCTACTGAAGGGCACTCTCCCCTGCAGCTGAGACGGAAGCGCTCAGAGACCGTGGCTCAGCGTCCACCCCCCAGGCCTTAGCTGCAGGCCAAACTAGAAGTCAGGCCCAAGTGGACTTCGAGTTGAGCAGAAGGAACTTGGCCCCCACACAGATTGCTGGGCGTGAGGTCAGTTATCCCTGCAGTTCACTAAGAAGTTTTCAACGTCTTCGTTTGTACCCTGGATCATCAATCTTAGGTAACAACTCATTGGCTTTTAATCAAACAGAACACTGTAGATGAGGAAGGGGTAATCGTCCAACCGAGTACCCTGACTGGAAGCCCCATTCTTGCTGGCTAATGAGTGTTTTTTTTTTTTTTTTCTGTTTCTTACCAGACACTAACACCTGGGAAGTACTTTGAAAAATGCATTAAGGCTTTCCTTTAGGAAAATGTTTCCAGGAGTCAAATTCTCAGCCCTTCTCAGCTTTTCAGGAACAAAGACCCAGGCCCCGGGAGCGAGGACATTCTCTAGCTCCCTGTGGGCCTGGCTCTAGTCCAGGTTCCATTTATTTATTTATTATTTTTTTTTAGAGCCGGCAAGTTTTTCTTCACTGGAAAAGGGTGCTCCTATCACCAGCTGCCATGTGCGCTCTGCTTCACGCTCAGGTGCGGCCGGCCGGTGCGGCGGCGCTCGCAAACCCATTGTTCAGGTGTCCTCAGCACGCACAAGACAAACCATCGCGTCAGAGGACAGTAATTGCCACTCAGAGGGAAAAATGCATCCTGCCAATTCCGGTCCCCATGGTCCCCAGCACGTTTGTGAAACTCCCTGCCCTAAATGGCCCGTGATGCGCAGTCTAAAGAAAACCCCCCACGTGCAATGACTAACAGGCAGATGGGAAACCGCTAACAGGGAAAGCAGGCACAGAAACGAAACAGCCCGTCAAGCGCCGTGTCAGTGCTGAGAGAATGTTCTCACTCCTCATCATCAAAGATTCAAGGCTGCGTGTTTAAGGAGTGGAAAAGAGGGTGTTCTTTAACAAACAGCTAAAGTCAGGTGAGAGGCAGGGTAGTGGGCATGGGGAAAAGGAGTTTGGAGTCAGACTTGGGTACCATTTTTTCTTCTGAAGGAGCTGCGTCTCGGTGTCTCCTAACTTGTTTCTCAGCCTCATTTCCACATTCCGTGGATGGGAACGACAGCTCTACAGCCTCCGTGTTGGGAGCTAATGGACACGAAGTCACCACAGAGCGCTGTATGAATATCCGCATTTCTGAAAAGAAAGGTTGCCTTGGAAAGAACAGAGGTGGCACAGGAGTGGGTGGAACTGTGGCCTGTGAGAGCTGGGATTGCTCTGCACCTTCATTCTTACCTCCCACAGCCCCTCCTCCCTGCGCTGGGAGGTCCCCACTATCAGACCTTTCCAGTGGGTGTGGGAGAGATGCTGGGGTGGGCCACTCAGCTGGGGAGCTCACCAAGGCCCTGGGATTTCCCTCTTGTTCAGGCGAGAACCCTCCTTCATTGTTTGTAAGGGGAAGGCAGATGTGTCGACACTTGAAACAATGATTAACTGAGTTGGCTGCAGTGTTGGTCATGGCGGTTGGCCTGTCAATAAGGGCCATGTGAACGGCTTTGAGATTGCCTGGGATGTTAACCAGGGCCTGGAATGGGGAAATGATACCCTGAAATGGTGTAGGCCCAGCTCCACTGTGTACTCTGCTCCAATTCCCTTTGGGCTTCCAAAGGAGGCAGAGAAGAAGGAATAAAGGAAAGGGAAAACCACAGAGGAAATAAGAGGAAAAGAAGGCACGATACCACCCCCCAAGGAGCAGCAGTACTGGTTCTGACTTGGCAAAGCAAGGGAGTGTCACATCCCTGCTTCCTGCAACTTACGTGTGTCACATGCTCAGGCTTGCCGAGTGCCCATGGCTATGGCCGCAGGATGTGGGACTGCATGTGCACGGCCACGTGTGCCTAGGTCTGCCTTCCCCTCCAGGAGCCAAGGCCATTCCTGAGGAGGAGGTCCGGGTCTGGGTTGCAAAGCAAAGCTTAAGTTTAAGGATTTCCCCCATTCACGTGATATCAGATACCACTTCACTGGGCTGTGATACTGGGGCTGAGCTTTGAGCACTGGATTAGGTGTGGGATGAAAAGGAAGTTCACCGAAGATTAAGGACTCAGCCAAGGCCAGGCACTTGGGAGGGGGGGCGGGGGTGCAAACCCGCCCACTCACCAGAAGTCCTGGGGGGTTATCTGTGCAAATGCTCTCTGCTTTTCTGCATTTTATAACCAGCTCTCCTGGGAGTGTGTCATCCACACCTGTGGTTCCCAAACCTGCCCAGCCCAACAAGCATGCTGGGCCTTTATTTATCTGTGTCCTCCCGCCTTAACCAAATCAGAGACACTGGGACTTGGAACCAAGGGCCTGTTGGTTTTTCTGAATTAACACTAGAGGCCCACTGCACAAAATTTGTGCGCTTGAGGGGGAGCTGTCCCTCAGCCCAGCCTGAACCCTCTCACAGTCCAGGAGTCCTTGGGGTGTGTCCTAAGCCAGTGGTCAGCAAACTCATTAGTAACAGAATGGCAAACCCCAGCTCACGAGCAGCATGTGGCTACTGAGCCGCAGTTTGCCGACCACTGTCCTAAGCCATCAGTCGGACATTCTTAGTGCTCCTATGGAGGTGGGAAAGGCTCCTGCCACTGCCGCTGCAGCATTGACCACCAGGGGGCAGCTCCTGTGTTGAGCATCTGCCCCTAGTGGTCAGTGCGCATCATAGCTACTGGTCGTTCTGCTGTTTGGTCAATTTGCATATTAGCCTTTATTATATAGGATGAAAGTATCAAAAATTTAAGCAAAAGAGTAGCCTTAAATCCCAATCCAAGAACATATGATTTTTTTTTCCAGTTCTGCATGTTCACCTGTACTCTGTGCCTCTGGGGATATTTAGTATTTTCTTACTTTTAGTAATAGCAGATAGAATTTGGTCTTCCACAACTTTCATTGACATTATCTGATGAATATTTTTCTATTTCACTCTAGTTTCTTTTTATTTTACCTCTTTGCTCCCCCTCCGGATAACCACTGTTAAAACTTATGTTTTCTTCCACATACTTCTCTGTGCTTACATATAACATGCTAATACACACATGCTGTTGCTTCCTTTACAACATGCATCTTCTTAGATTGCTTTTGTCACTTAATGCATCATGGAATTTCCTCCAGATTCCTCAGTTAGACATAACTCCTAGGTGCACAATATTATAAGATAGGGTGTGGGACTATCCAGTCAGGGTTATCCAGAGAAACAGAACTCATAGGATAGATGGTTAAGTAGAGAGATTGATTGATTTCTAAAATTAGCTTATGCGATAGTAGAGGCGTGATAAATCTAAAATCTGTGGAGTAGGCTGGCAAGCTGGAGACCCCAGGGAGAGATGCAGTCTTCAAAGGATGTCTGTTGGTGACAATTCCTCTTGCTATGGGCAGCCAGTTTTTCCTTTATTAATGCCTTCAACTGATTAGATGAGGCCCACCCACATTATGGAGGGTAATCTGCTTTACTCAAAATCCACCTATTTAAATGTAAGTCTCATTAAAAAAAAAAAACACACGCTTACAGCAACATCCAGAAGAATGTTTGACAAATATCTCGGCACTGTGGCCCAGCCAAATTATACATAGAATTAACCATCACACAACAAAATTCATTTATTTGCTAATTCACTTCTTTATTTATAAACTTTCAATTCTCCTCCTATATTCTTTTTGCCTTTATAATGCTCATGTATCAGAATTCTTTTTATTTTCACAGAATAGAATCCCAGAAAAAAAGATCATTGGGTCCAACAGTAAGCTTATTTGTAATTTTTAACAGACGACATCGAATCAACTCCGAAAGGAGTTCTTATTGAAGTGAACTGTTAGGGTAATTGTGGCCCAGCCAGGCCAGTTCTAATCAGTGAGAGTTTAAACATTAAGCCCTTTCTTCTGATGACAATGTGGAAATGTTTGTAGGAAACTTTTCCAGGGCTGAGAACATAAAGCTTTTCTCACTCAGATGTGATGGTAACTGCGGTCAGCGTATCTAATAACTGACATTCAGAGCCTCACACATCCACAGGCATGGAAGACGGTGTTGTGGGAAGAGGGCAAGAAGGCACACAGTCCTGGGTCGAGGATGGAAGAGACAGTTTAATGTGGCCTCACTGTACCCTTCGTGACTGCTGGGTAGTATTTTGAGATGTTAATCAATGCTTTGCTTTTTCTCTCTCCTCTGTTCTATTCTTCCCCTCGCCTTTATTCAAGCAGGAGGTTAAGGGAAGTATGTGCCAGAGAAGAAAGTGGACGTGGCCTAGAAGATGTCTTGTCCCATGAAGAATGCAGGAGAGTTCTGCAGTGCTAAGAGAGAAGCGGGGTTGTAAGAAGAGACCTCATGGCAGAGGAAGCAGAAGGCAGTGGCTAGATCGAGACATCCACCCAAGTCAGGGGCAGACGAGGGGAGGGCATGGTGGCTCCTGCAGCCACAGTGATCTCATTTAACACCCGGCAGAGGATAGAGGAGCTCAGGAAAAAGGGCTGAGAGTCTGGCTTAGGCAGATGGGCACTCTGGCTGCCTCCCCAAATATTCCCCATTCCAGGTATAGCACCCATTACCCAACCTTGTCTCAGCCTGAGACTCCAGAACCATGGTACAGCCCTGGGTCAAAACCCCAATAATATTCTATTTCGATTGTCTTAGCTGCAGAATGGGAGGTTTGGAGTAGAAATACATTGATTCCAGGCAGGTTTCTGAACCTTGGCGCTCCTGATCTTCTGAGCTGGGTAACTGTTTGTTGTGGGTCTGTGCTGTGCATGTCGGTGTTGAGTAGCATCCCTGGCCTCTACTCACTAGATATCAACAGCACACTCTCTGCTCCAGTTTTGAGCACCAAAAAGGTCTGCAGACACCTCCAAATGTCCCCTGGGGAGCCACATCTCACTTAACTAAGATCACTGATATAAGGGAAGAAAATAAAGGTGGCATCTCTTGAGTTTATGGACAGAGATCGTTAAGAGCTATTTGCAATGACATCGATTCTGTTACCTGTGCTTATCCCAGGGTTGCCTCCCTGACAGCTGAGTCTGATTATTAAACATTGGCTTTCATTCTCTAACTTGTCCACTAGTGGATGAATCCAGAACTAGAATGACATGCATCTTAATTATACCTGTGGCTGCTGGTGGGTCAGTGGGGCATCCAGTTCCCAGAGCCCTCCTGACCGCTCCCAAGCTGGGGCTGTCAGCTGCGTGGCTGCACCAGACCAATGCCAGTTCTGGAAACCCTGGCTGTCCTCAGGGCCTCAGTTCCACTGTAGTAGGCCTGGTGTAGGCTTTGCATTACGAAGCAGCGAGGGCTATTGCTGATGTCCAAGGTCTTTTCCAAGCAAATGAATGTGTTCTCTTGTCGGCCTCCTCTCTTCTCGCTGAGAAGGTGATTCTTGGAGATAATCCGCTTGTCTGTGGACCTGAGCATAATTCGGAGGCAGCAGTCATGCCAGATGGCCAGCTGATGCTGGGAGTCCTGAGGGGATCCTGAGCCAAATGTCTCACTCCCTGGAGGAGCAGGGCGGAGGGTGTGTTCTAGTATAGATGGGAAAGGCCAAGCTTTTCATTTCTAGAAGGAAGGGAAGACAGCATGAATGGCCACTGCCCTTGCCAAATATGGATGGTGTGGCATAGGTGAAGGGTTGAGAAAACTTCCAGAGTGATGGTTGGTGCGGGCAGACCCTGGGTCAGGATGCCTTTCCTGAAAGTCAGGATCCCTGGTTGGGTGTGATTTCTGCCTGATTCAGCCAGCCCTGCTATCGGGGGTGACCTCACAAGCTGTGTCCCACCTCACAGGTTCCTACATCTGCGTGTGGGCCCATGGAGGGAGGGGCTGAGATGGGGAGCAGTACCATGGAGCGATGGCGGTTGGTAGCCTCAATGAACACGTCATACACTCTGGACGAAACACGTATTGGAGCATGCATCAGAGTTCAATGGAAGAAGAGACCCATGACAGAAGGAGAGCAAAGAAAAGAGAGAGTGGGAAGCAAAGGAAAAATGGGTGGGAGGATCTTTGGAGAGTGACATACATGGGCAATGAAATAAAAGACAAATGAAAGGCCATTGAGACTGAGACAGTGCATTTAGATTTAACAAAATGAAAAGGAAGACAAGTAGGTTTCAGAATGAGGAATATGCTCATTTAGTTATATCAATTTTTAAAATACTTATTTCTTTTTGATTGCTAATGTACTACTGAAATACATCATAGTTCCTTTCTTTCTTTCTTTTTTTTTTTGTCTTACACATTAAGCCCTGGGGAGAACTATCACCTGGGCTTTAGTTTTAGAAGTAATGGTTCTGTTACTTAGTGTGACTCCACAAATCTGGTTTCCTTATGGAACCTCAGTTTTCTGATGTTTAAGTAAATATACACAATGCCTGACTCCTGAAGTGTTATGAAATCAAATGAAAAAAAGGTACAAACTTGTAATCTATATACAAAATGGTAATTATACTCATTTACAACAAAAAATACAGTGCCCTACAATTCATTCTTCACCCAGCTTTCCAAGTAAAAGTCTGAAATCATACCTGATTAAGGGGCTCTCATGTCTAAAATGCTTCAGGGCTCCCTATGGTTTTCCAGCAAATGTTTAGACCTCATGGCTTAGCCCACACAACCTCATGGCTTAGCCCATCCATCCTGGTTTCTGCGTGCCCTTCTGGCCTCATCTCCACCATCCACGCCTGAGGTCAACAGGGCAGAGACCGTAATTTATCTGCATTGTAGATAATGTAAGAGAGTCCTAATGTGGGAGAGTCTCAGCACAGGGAGCATCCCACTGGGCATGATGGCAGGGCGCCTTGGTCCAGGGCTGCAAACCTGGGTGCCCAGGGGGCCAGGCAGGGAACATCGGCAGTGAGTGGGCCAAGCGAAGAGGGCAGTGGAGCACTCACTGCTTGACTCAGCTTGCCGTCTCACCTTGTGGAAACAAGGCCCCTGATCTCGTTAGATCTTTAGGAGAATCCCTTCCAATCTAGATTTTTATATGAACTCTCTTAACTTTTTAAAGCTCAAAGTGTTGTCCAAATAGAATATATCCCCGAGACCGGTTTGGCTCAGTGGATAGTGCGTCGGACTGGGGACTGAAGGGTCCCGGGTTCGATTCCAGCAAGGGCATGTACCTTGGCTGCGGGCACATCTCCAGTAGGGGGCGTGCAAGAGGCAGCTGATGGATGTCTCTCTCATCGATGTTTCTGACTTTCTATCCCTCTCCCTTCCGCTCTGTAAAAAATCAACAAAATATATTTTTTAAAAATGTGCAATGTTAAAAAAAAACAACAAAAAACAAAAAACAAATAGAACATATCACAGGACTAGACTTCACTGTGAGCTACCATATTCAAGCCCTGGCCTTATTCTTCACGTATATTGAAATGAGAACAAAAGTAAACATATGAACACAGTAAGAAATGTTGTTCGCCAAGACCGGTTTGGTTCAGTGGATGGAGTGTCAGCCTGTGGACTGAAGGGTCCCAGGTTCAATTCCAGTCAAGAGCATGTACCTTGGTTGTGGGCACATTCCCAGTGGGGGATGTGCAGGAGGCAGCTGATTGATGTTTCTCTCATTGATGTTTCTAACTTTCTATCCCTCTCCTTTCCTTTCTGTAAAAAAAAGAAATGTTGTTAATCGCTGTTTTGATATTTCTTTACTAGAGGCCCAGTGCATGAAATTCTTGCATGGGAAGGGGGGTGTTCCTCAGCCCATCCTGCGTCCTCTCCAATCTGGGACCCCTCGAGGGATGTCCGACTGCTCTTTTAGACCCGATCCCAATGGGATCTGGTCTTAATGGGCAGTCGGACATCCCTGTCACAATCCAGGACTCCTGGCTCCCAACTGCTCACCTGCGTGCCTTCCTGACTGCTTCTGCCTGTCAGCCTGACCACTCCCTAACCACTCTTCTGCCAGCCTGATTAATATTTAAATGCTCCCCTACCAGCCTGTTTGCCCCCAGCTTCCCTCTTCTGCCAGCCTTGACACCCCTAATTGCCTTCCCTTGCAGGCCTGGTCCCTTCCAATTACCCTCCTCTGCTGGTTATCTTGTGGTGGCCATCTCATGTCCACATGGGGCAGGATCTTTGGCCACATGGGGGCAGCCCTCTTGTGTGTTGGAGTGATGGTCTATCTGCATATTACTCTTTTATTAGATAGAATAGAAGCCTGGTGCATGGGTGGGGCCAGCTGGTTTGCTCTGAAGGGTATCCTGGATCAGGATGGGGGTTTCCTTGGGGCATGGGACAGCCTGGGTGAGAGGCCTGTGGTAGTTTGCAGGTTGGCCATATCGCCTGGCAACCCAAGCAGAGGCCCTGATATCTGGGAGTTATCTTCTACAATTGAAACTTTGTAGCCTGAAGCAGAGCCAAGCTTCCTGCTTCCTCTTGTAGTGGCAGCCATTTCTGTTGGATTTTATTTATCTTCTATAATTGAAACTTTGCAGCCTTAAGCGGAGGCCTGGGCCAGCCATGGTGTGTGGAAAGCTTGGCTTCCTCCATCACCAGGGAAACCCAAGCCACCCTCCTGCTCTCTCCATGGCCACAGCCATCTTGGTTGGTTTTAATTTGCATACTCACTCCTGATTGGCTAGTGGGTGAGACTAGTGGGCATGGCTTGTGGGATAAGCAGAGTGGTGGTTAATTTGCATATTATTCTTTTATTAGATAGGATTTGATCAAATTATTCTGGCCCTTCAAAATAACACCTCTGATGGGAAGCCTTCATAGATATACCCTTCACTTCCCACTCACCATGACTCATTCCTTCTGCCACCTCCTGGGTCTAAGTCTGATTACTGCAGGGTCCTACATAGTCACTCAAGCTTCAGCCATCACCTTAGTGCTGCAGACGGCAGGATGGGGGGAAGGGGCAGTGCAAAACAGCCTGCTTCCAGAGTAGTCGGCTCCTCTCCGGGCGCTTCAGCAGTCTTAGCCCCAAACTTCACTTACTGTTCTAACATCTCATTGTACAATTCTAGCTGAAGGGGTGAGGTGCAGGGATAGGGACCCTTTTTTCTTCCAGGGGCCATTTGGATTATTTGTAACATCATTTTCCAGCCATACAAAATTATCAACTTAAAAATTAGCCCGCTGTGTTTGGTCAAACATTTAATTAACTCACTCCTAATGCCTTGGCAGGGCCAGAACAAATGATTTCACAGGCCTCATATGGCCCGAGGTCTGGATGTTCCCCACTCCTGGGTTAGGGAGATGTAATAGCATCACCAGCTAGGATAAAACCAGGGCTGTCTAGTTGAAGGAATAATGGTTGTACGTGTGCAATTAGCATTCTCTTTCATACCTACTGACTTGTTTTCCTACTTCTACTATCATTCCTACAATTTATATCCAAAAAACCAGTTTTTAAATTGGATTATACCATCTTCTCCAATGTAAGCAATTCTAATGGCTTCCATTATCCTTAGGACAAGACCAGTGCTTTCCTATGGCCTGAAATGTCTGTGTGACTGGGCACCCCCACCCTTTCTCTCCCCAAGTCTCTCCTCTACCCTCTCACTCTCACTCTCTCTCCACCGAGCCACCATGACTTCAGCTTCCCGGATGTGCCAGGCTCTTTCCCACACTGCGCAGCTGCGCCTGCCCTGAGTGCTCTGCCCCTCTGGTTCCTCCATGCGTCAGCTGAAATGTCCCATCCTCAAGAGGCCATGCTCGCCACAGTGCTCAAAGCACTTCTCCATCCCCATTGCTCTTGGCCTACATTCTCACTCATGAGCTCCCCAGAGTTGAGTACACTATTTTTTTTAAAATAAAAAGTTTTAATCCTCACCCAAGGACATGTTTTTATTGGTTTTAGAGAGAGGGGAAGGGAGAGGGAGAGAGAGAAACATTGATCGGTTGCCTCCCAGATGCATCCCGACCGGGGATCAAACCTGCAACTTGTGCCTGACCTGGAATGGAACCTGTAACCCTTCAGTGCACGGGACGATGCTCCAACCAACTGAGCGCACAGCCAGGGCAAGGACACCATTAATTGTTGTTCTTGCCAAAAATTTTATTCCCACCTTTGCACCAGTCTTTCCCATAGGAACAATGCAAACAAGAAAAACATTCTAAAGGCACTTCAAACAGTAAAAGGGACACTGGAGAGCAGAAAAGCATAATAACTGAGCTCACCAGCAGCGCTGGGGACATCAGTAGCCCTCATGAGGGCCCATCTGCAGGCAGGACCAGGGGCGTGTGGCCTGTCCCTCACGAGGCCCATCTGCAGGCAGGACCAGGGGCGTGTGGCTGGCTCCCTGTGCATGTGGCCGGGAGAGGCACTCAGTAAATACTCATTTACCTGAATCACTAACATAAGTCAGTGCATTGGTTTGCCCTCTGGACTTAAACAAGTAAGAGGTACATGAGACTCATCCAAACACTTACAAGCCACCCTCCCTCCCTAAACCCAACACAAAAAGTTATGAATCTAGAATTATATCAAATCCTGCCCCCTAGTCATTTATCAATGCCTAAATGCTCCCCCACCCCCGTTCTCTTTCCATCTTATATGGAACAGCTTTTCTAAGCCTCCTCAGGTCAGCTATTCTGTGCTGAGTGATGAATGAGCAGTGGCAGCTCCCACATCCCCAGTTCAGTTAAACGTATTCATCAAACATCAATCATGAAGCATTTGCAGGGAGAGGATGCTCACTAGTTTCCATGTTGGGAAACCAGCTCTATTTGCTTCAACCTAAAACAACAGAAAAAGTAAACACAACTCAAGGAACTATTTTCCTTTAAACCTCTGCCTCCCAAGTGACAGCAAAACAAAAAACCAGGGCAGAAATTCTCGAGATGTACCCTGCACCTTTCCCTGGGGATTCGAGGGGACAGTGAATGGGGAACATGTGACCGAGGGGCTGGCGCCGTCTGCAGCTGGGGCAGGGAGGCCCCATTATTGATGCTTTTCCTTCCCTACACGTGTGTGCCGATTCTGCACTGACTCTAACACGTGCCAGGAAAAGAGGAGAAGGAATGTTAAGACTCTCTCACTGGCTGACATCTGTTTTCTGCTCCAATTAAAGTGAGACCTTGAGAGTTTAGGGTGATGCTCTGTCCGGATGAACTCTGGCAGACGTCACCACAGGGATGGTCCAGGTGAATGCAAAGTTTGTGTCTCTCCTCTATGGAGACTCCAGGAGAGAGTGTCTCACAGTCTGACACCAGATGCGATCAGATTCTACCCAGATGCTCCATCAACATGTGTCAGCAGTTGAAAAGACTGCTCTTAATTGGGACAAGATTATTATTATTATTATTTCCCCCCCCCCCCAGGAGAATTTTTTATTTTTATTTATTTTATTTATTTTTTAATTTTTAAAAATTTTATTTACACTATAACTTATATTTAATAGTAGTACATATGTTTTCCTCCCCCCCCAAATCCTCCCCCAGCCTCCCTTACCCCCCAGCACATGTCCCTACCTGCCCCCTTCCCCACCCCAGTGTCTTTCATTCATTGGTTATGCTCGTATGTATGCATACAAGTCCTTCAGTTGATCTCCCCCAGCATCTGCCTCCCTCCACTCCAGCCTTCCCCCTGTAGCTTGACAGCCTGTTCGAGGCCACCCTGCCTCTATATCAATCACTCTCCCCTGTTTCTTTTCTTCAAAAATATCTTGCCTCTGCATACTGAAAACAAACGTATAAGAGCAAAAAAAGTTTGAGTGTCAGTTTCAATGTCCAACTGTTCTGAGTCCCAGTTTCAATGTCAAATAGTTCTTCATGTGTACATGACAGCAATGGTATCCAGATGGTGGATACATCGTGGCAATGCAAGATCCATCCTCCCTGGTATGGTCCTGCGACGCCTGCAGACATGCACAGCTGCTGACTGCTAGCATGGCAAGGTGTCGTCAGCGTCCGCCATCTCTGGACCGTCCTCGTGGCTGGAACAGGCCCGTCAGTTCCTCACTGTCGCAGGAACCCACATGGTCTTGGAGTTGTTCTCTGAAAACACACAAACACATTCTCGACCAAAGGTTAACAAAGGGATCCTCTCTGCAAAATAGACTTGGGATTCTTTTTATTTTGGCCTAAATGATTTTCCTTTGGCTTATTTTGACACCATGTGTGTTTTTTCATGGGTGTTCTGCTGTTGGTTATACAAATGGAATTTTCTTTTCTGGAGTAAGAATTTTCTACATGTATTTTACTTATAGGATATTTTTCCTTACATGGTATTACCCCACTGTCCCCCCCCCCCCTTTTTTTTTGGTTAATAGGGGCTTTTGGAAATTTTATCTTGCAGTCTTGGTAATTTTAAATTTTAATTTTTGAACACAAATATTACTGCTTTAGGTTCTTTGGATGTTAGGCAATTTTGCAGTGAGATGAACTACTAATAGATATCTTAGTTAATGTTTTAGGAAAAGCTTTTTGTCCAGTACAGTTAGATTTTCTTGAGTCTTCACTTATTTCACTTGTCCAATTTAAATTAATCTGAAAACTTGATTACTATTTTACTGTCAATTTTAATACTCAAGCAGAAATCTTAGTTTAACCAGTAAATACTTGTGGAAAGGAATATTTGCATTTTTGAGTAGGTCCTCAGCATTCCTGGTAATAAACTAAATTTAGATATAGGGCAGCTATTGCTGGCTGAGTCTCTGTCTACCACCTGGGTCCCGGTGTGAGTTGTGCGTGGGAGGTGTAGCAGCCGTGGGGGTAGGAGACCTTCCTCAGGAGGGGTGAGAATTCAAGCCCCTGCAAGGTTTGTGGATGAGGTTCTGTGCCCCACCTCTGTTGATCTTTTAGTTCTCTCCTGTTAGCCCCTCTGCGACTGTGCCTGCCTTAGGTTGTTCCTTCCCTGAGGAATCTTACCCGTCTCTGGGTAACCAGCCATCCTCCGGGGCCAAACAGGGTGATGTGAGGTTCAGTCCTGTCTCCTTTGTAGTCTATGCCCCCGTGGCCTCCACGTCCAGCATCTGCCTTGGGGTCCCCTTGCCTGCTGGCGGGGTCCCGGTACTGATCACATATCTCGGGAGACCCAGGTTTCTTCTCCAGAGAGGGCCCAGCTCAAGCCATTGGTCGAGAGACAGATCTATGGTGCCAGCTGCCAAAGAGGCTTCAGCCACAGCTTGAACTGAAAGTTCACGCATCAGCTGTGTGTATTTGGATAATAAGAAGAGGGTCCCTCTTGGGACAAGATTATTTTTTCCCAACATGTAGGTAAAATGCCCAAGTGAACATGTAACTCTGTGGCTGTTAAAAAATACCGTGTAGTGCTTTATTTTCCTTAAGCGCAGGGAAAGTTCAGGCTGAGCAGATGTCATCTTGTGCTTGTAGTAAGTCTCTCAGAGTGTAAAGAGTTTGGGAGACAGGAACTGAGCACCTCCCAGTTCCCTTTGCTTAGAAATGACTTTGCTTGGTGGTTTAGGAACCCATCACCCGATGTGAAGACTGTCTGGGTTTCAGTAAACCCTTTCTTGCTGAGTGAGGAGCTCCTAATGTTAACAAGTGTAACTTATTTCCTACTGGAGGAGATACCCAAAATGTTTGTGTTTAGTGTAGAACTTCTGTTCTTCAACCAATGCTTCAACCTCCATTCGTTAAGTGCCTGCCTCATGCCCTGGGCAGTGGACAGTGGGGAGACGTCAGTGAGCTGTGTGTGTGACATCAGTGCCAGCCGGGAGCTTTAAGGAACTCCTGGCGGAGTGGCAGAGATGGCCCAGTAAACAAGAAACTACAGCACTCGTGGAAACTTGGTGATAGAGGAAGATTAAGATGCCACTGGAGCACAAGGCTCACTAGATTCGGCCTGGAGCCAGGGCTGGTCTGAGAAAGCTTCCAGAAGGAAGAGCTGTGGGAGTTCTGGGGGATATGGGTTGCAGGAACCAGGTGAGGTCAAGTGCACTGCAGGCCGAGGAAGAGTGCCTGCCATAACCATGTCAGCGGGTACTAAGGGCACACATTTCAGTTAGGAGATAAATAACTAAAACTGGGCAAAAGCAGAAAGAGCTTCACCATTAAGCGGCAAGTTCCAAATTCTTAGAAGAACGGATTACATTTGGGGGAATTATACAACAGATCTTTCCACTGGGTGAGAGGATGTATGGGATCTATGGCCCAGTCCCAGAGCCAACCCAAGTCGCTGGGCAGAGCTCAGGAGGGTGCTTAGAGCTTCCCAGTGTGTCATTAGGCAAATCAAAACCACTGTAAGACACCACTTCTCACAGGTCAGGATTAGGGAGTCATCAGAATAGCTACTATGGAGAAAAAGAAAAAGAAAAACAGCAAGCGTTGTCAGGGATGTGGAAGAATGGATGCCTTCTTCTTTTGGGGGAGGAAAATGTAGCAGCTGCTGTGGGAACCATGGTGCTTTCTCAACACCCAAAAGAATTAGAACCAGGGACTTGAACAGACATTTTGGTTCCTAGCATTATTCACAATAGCCAAAAGGCAGACACAACCCAAATATCCACCAACAGATAAATGAATAAGCAAAATGTGGTAGGTTATTCAGTCTAAAAAGGAATGCAATTCTGATACATGCTACCACATAAAGACATTATGTCAAGTGAAATAAGCCAGGCACAAAAAGACAAATATTGTAGGATTCCACTCAGATGTGATATCTGGACTAGGCAACAGGAAGCAGTCTAGAGCAGCGGTCACCAACAGGTGGTCTGTGAGGTCTGAAAGGTTGGCGACCACTGGTCCAGAGGTCATGGGGGTGGGGAGGGGAGAATGGGAGTTACTGCTTACTGATTTCAGAGGTTCTATTTGGGGTAGAAAAACGGTTTGGAAATAGCGGCGATGGTTGTACAACAATGTGAATGTATTTAATGCCTGAGTTATACACTGAAAAGTGGTTAAAATGGTTAAGTTTATGTTATGTATATTTTACCACAATTAAAAAAACAAAAACAAAAAGCTCCCCTGCTGAATCTGAATAAGTTGGTCCATAGAGCAGTTTTGGGAGGACACTGAGCTCACTCAGATCTAGGAGTCTCAGAGGCTAAAACAGAGTCTGCATGTCATTAAGTAAAAACAAACTGTGGGGTCTCCCAAGCCTGGCTGGCATCTGCAGGAGCTGAGAGAAGGCCTCCCTCCAGTGAAAACAGCCAGCAAAGCCCAAGGTCTTTCTCCAGGGAGGGCAGGCCTGGCACATTGCAGCTTTTGTGGTCCATGAATCACTTATGCGGAATTTCATTTGTCAGTGTCACAGCGACCTAACAGAAACCAACAATCCCCCACATTCCCTTTGGCTGAAACGCCACATTTCCTATGCATGTATTTTGAATCTTTGGACCTAATTTCCAAAAGGTGGGAAAGGAGGAAGGGTATGTGGGTGAGCATCTTAGCCTGGACTCCTTGAAGAGCAGAGCCTGAAAGGAAGGCTCGAGTACCGGCAGGCTTTTCGGGAACTGGTCCCACGGCACAGGAATGAGGGATGGGGGATACACAGGAAGGAGCAAAGGTCTATTTTGGGAATCGTTCTTTAGTTGGGACTAAAGAATGGGTAATAAATAATCCTGGAGGACATTTTGAGCAGCCGTATAAATGAGAAGTCACAACTGCCACGGAGGGATTGCAGAGGGGAAATATTTATCTACCAGCTCAGTTCCTTATTGCCAGGAAGGCCCTGACGAGCATTAACTGCTTGCATTACACACATGGGGTTGAGTGAGCAAGGACTCTGGAGGACTCAGGCCAGAAGTGAGAGGCGAGTGGCCCAGGGCCAAGACCCAGAGGGAGCACTGCCAGGCCATCTCTCTGGGAAGCTCTCTGCCTGGGTGACCTCATGCAGAGCAGCAGGCGCACTGCGTGGCTGGGCTGAGGACGGAAGTGGGGTGTGAATAAGAGCAGTCCGGGGCAATAAATGATCCTGCAGTTCTGAAGAAGTGTGTGACTGCCACATGGATCCACGATCTTCCTGGGACCCCCGAAGAGCTCCCCATGAAACACTAGCTCCATCCATAGTCTCGTCTACACTCGAAGAAAAATGGCAGGGGTTGACTGGGGGAAGCATCAATCCCGCTCATAAGTGAATAGTGTTTGCTTGTTTGAGTTATAACTTTGATCTCCTCTAAACCACAACAAATAATGCACTTTATTTTTTCCATCATCCATGTATCCCAAGCGGGATGCTTTTCCCAAAATTTCCATTAGTTTCTAAATTTAGGCGCACCCCTTTGCCTCGGGGTAGCCACAGAACCCCTTTAGCCCAGGGTTCTCAAAATGTGATCCCCAACTAGCAGCATCACTGTTGCCTGGAAACTTGAAATTCAACTTCTTGAGTCCCACTCCAGATGTCCTGGATCAGAAACTCTGGGGTTGGGCCTGCAACCTGTTTTAACGAGCAGGTGGTTCGGATGTGCAGCCACGGTTAGGAACTGCTGGCTTAGAGTGAATCAGTCACATGCTTTCAGCCAGGTTCTTATAATCTCCCATTAAAGAAAAGGGCATAAATTCAAGACTCAGTCTTGGTTTTATACGAGCAAACACTGCTTATGCCTGCGTTAGTTTCCTGTGGCTGCTGAAACAAATTACCACAAACCACGTGGAAAATAACCACAGGCCGTGTGGCTTAAAACAACAGATTTTCTCTCACGTTCTGGAGGCCAGATGTCCAAACTTTGAGCTCTGAGGGCTCAAAGGAGAACACTTTTTTTTTTTTTACCTCTTTTTGCTTCCGGCGGCTCCTGACTCCTCTCCGTCTCGTCCTCCCATGGCCTCCCCCTATGTCTGTCTGCCTGAGTGCGTCTCTCTCCATCCTCTTCTAACAACACCGGTCATTGGCTTTTCAGCGCCTGCTCCCAATCTCGTATGGTTTCACCTGGAGATCTTTCAGTTAAGCACACCTGTGAAGACCCTCTATTAAGGTCACAATTACAGACTTGGACATATCCTTTTAAGGGTCAAAATTCAACTCACAGTGATGTCCAACATATTGGAATCCAATATGTTCACGAGACTCAACAGAGTTTTACAGGTGAGCAAACCTAAGGTCTATAACAATTTGGACACTTTATTCTCCTCCATGGGCAACAATCCAACAGAATTATATAGAACTGGGGTGTTGACTCCCCAGTTAGGTGTACAGATGTTATCACCTACACTGATGCTCCAAGTACCTCCATACTCCTTGACCTTGACTGCTTCATGGTTTCCTTTGCCTTTCTATCTGCATGTGTGGAACTCCTGCACATCCTTCAAAATCAATCTCAAATAGTCCTTTGGGAAGCCTTTGTCTATTCCTCTTTGTAGACTGCTGACCTTGAATTCATCAGGGTCAGAAGCTATAGCCTTTTAAGTGTACCCAGCAGAAAGGCTGAATATAAGAGGCTCTTGATAAGATTTTAGGGAAGAATGTCTTTTTCAGCACTTCCTGTGGGTTAGGCCCTCTTCTAGGCCATAGAAATATAAACATTTAATAACAGACACTCTTAGGATGCTCTTTGGGCTGAATGGGGAATGCTCTCTCTCATATCTCAGCACCCTTACTCTGAAATTCACTCGCAATATCTAACATTTATAACAGTGGTAACTAATACATATATGTTCCAGTCACATGTGTCTCATGTTAGCAATGAGATTGTTTCTAAGAAATAGTAGATAAGTTGTGTTTTTATAAAACTTTAAATATAACAAGCCCTTAAATAAAAAATATCTTTGGTGGACTTATTACAATCCATCAAATCTACTTTGGCAGATATATACAATTCTGGAAAAAAAAATCCTTATACATCCACATACATGTGGTCATGTTAACATTTTTCATTGTACAGTGGGCAGACCCTGGGTCAAATTACGGTCCCAGGATCCCCTGCTGCTAAATGCAGAACCTTGATCATGCAAGGGGTAACTTTGGCTATGTTATGCTGACCACAGTCCTTTATGATGGAAAATGAGGGATATAGGGCGAGAAGGTCTATTTATAGTCAATGTTTTTCCTGGTGTAATCTCAGAAAAGGGAATGAGAGGAGAAAAAACAAGTTTCCAATAGAAATAATAAAATAGAATCGGTAAGGCCTTGACTGCTGGGCTCAATAGGTTGAGCATCATCCTGTGCACCAAGAGGCCCCTGGTGCGTTTCCTGGACGGGGCACATGCTGGATCCTTGTTAGGGGATTTTCAGGAAGCAGCAGATCAATGTTTCTCTCACAGTCAGTGTTTCTCTCTCTCTCCCTCTCCCTTCTCCTCTCTCTAAAATCAATTAAAAAAACATTAAAAAACAGAATTGGTAAGCATGCAAAAATATAGATGATTCCCTTAATTTCACTCCATTGAATACGGTCCCTACAAAAATTAACAATCATTTGAGAAGATTAAAGACCATACATAGCCCAATATAGACATGAGTTTTCCCCTGATGCTGTCATCGTTTTTGACAAAGACCCAGTCAGAGGATGCAGACAGATACATCGATCCAAATTTCAGACTTAAGTCTGAGCCATTAGTGATGGGAACTGGAGGAGGCTGTGTCCCTCTCTTTTCCCTTCCCCATAGGTCCAGCCGACTCACATTCTTAGCTGGAACCTGGCTCCGCAGGTTCTGCAGGAGAGGCACAGTGTTGTCTTGGTGAAGGCAGCACAAAGGCTTTTCTCCAGTGCTCTGCTGACATTTCGAATGGGGTTCCATTCGGTTCTTATACCTGTGGTTTGGCCCAGCTAACACAAGGAGAGTCCTGGGTCAATAGCGCATGTTCAAGGCAGGAGACGATGGAAGCAGAGTCACCTCTGAGGGAGGAAAGACTTGGACACTTCCCATGCTCTGCTCTTAGGGCTCCTCTTCCTTTCCAGTCTTCCTCTGTGGCTTGTTCTTCACAGGGCACTTCTTGCCCACTTGGAGGATTTTACTTTTGGCTGTCAGCACATGAGGTTGAAACCTTATTTGTGCCCTGGCTGGTATGCTCTGCTCAATGAGCCCAGCTGCTGGCTTCAGTCTTTAAAAAAAAAAAAAAGGATTTATTTACAGGACTGTAGAAATGGCATTAATTTGCAAGACAAAGAGCTGGAAAAAGGAGGAGGAGGAGGAGGAGGGGGAGGAGGAGGAGGAGGAGGAGGAGGATGGCCCTGATGTCAGAGACTTCTTTCAGGGGACCATAGTGACATATCTCATGAGTGAGGGTGGGTCTACTCAAAACACTGCTGAGCAACTGAGAGGCTGAGGGAGGCACAAAGGCAGGGCTGGCTGCTGGAGAATTACCCCATCCAGGCTGCTGAGGATGCTCAGTGGTGTATTTCTCCTGTTTGGTGACCCTGTGTGGGGTGGGTGGGGGAAGAAGGCACTGGCAGGAGAGCTATCAGTCAGCACCTGTGTTGCTGCCCTCCTGAGTATAGAGGAGCACCGCTCAGCTCCTTCTCTGTGCGGTGTCCAGCAACACCCTGAGGACCAGAGGGACGAAGCAAATGCTTTCCTTCAGCCAGCTCAGGGTAGACTTCAGGTAGGCCTGTTGGGAGCATTTCTCTGGAGATGCAGTGACCCTTTGAAAACACTCCTAGTTGAGAGCCGATGGCTGGGGCCATCCACTCAGTTCAGATAAGAAATAGGAAGGTGGGACTAAAAGCAGCAGAAAAAAACTTATATGCATCTATGCATAACCCACAGACACAGACAATAGAGTGGTGGAGGTCTGGGAGGGGCAGGAACAGGGTGAAGGGGATCAATGAAAAAAACACACAGACAGACAAAGGGGACATCTCTTATATTTCAACAATAGAGATAAAATTTAACAAAAAGTGAACGGTGAAACAAGGCAGACTGATTAGCAATCAGTGGTTTGTGGAGTGAACATATTGGGGGTGATGGGACCATCTGCCATGCCTCAGATAACTAGCTACCTGAGGTCTACACTGAACGGGCCCACAGACTGAAGAGAAACATTTGCTTCATCCCTCTGGTCCTCAGGGATCGGATCTGTTTCCAGACAGTGACTCAGCTTCTTACCCTGCTGTGTCCAGGTCACCAGGGCATGGGTTGAGAGACTGTAAGTAAGTGCCTACAGGCTGTTTCCTCAGCCTGGAAGCGACACTTTACTTCCTTTTGGTTCTATGGTCAGTTTTAGTCACATGACCCTGCCCAACTTAAGGGTGCTGGGAACACATGGATATTCAGTGAGCATCAAAGTCTCAGCCACATCCATTCTTTACACAAAACTCCCTGAGTCATTATCCTGCAGAATTGAGAAACAGCTTTCACATAGTTGACAGATTAAACTTAGAGGACAGATTTTACAGATGATGGGCTCTTTTTCTGGGAATGATTTTAAAACAAAAAATACATAGTTATCCCCCCTTCTCTTTAGGTGAGAGGAATTCATTATGGACTTTGGGGTATGCTCATATTTCTTCCATCTCTTTTATAGCCCAAGAAAATGTCACCTCAGAATGTAGGTGATAAGGTCTGTTTTTCCACTCTGGTGAAAACAGATGAAAGAAAACTCTGGATTGTAGAATAAGTAAGTCGGTTTTAATATTTCTAAAAATTTAATCTCTAAAATTCCCTGCCTTTTGAATATATGCCTTTATGAACCTTTGTCCATGGGACTCCTGTTATAATAAATATAATTAATTGAGTCTAAAATGTTAGAAAAACATTTGCTTTTTCTAGATCTACTTTCCATTACTGAATAGCAAGCATCAACTTTTTCCTTTGTGTTTCTTCTACAGTGAAGCTTTTATTAAGTGTCATACCATCTATTTATTTCTAATCCAGCTGTAGGGTTCTATTGCCTGCTAAGTGTGCTCCGATTTTGTCCTGGCTTGCTCAGGCATATGCTCCAATAAACAACATTAGTAAAATTAGCACTACACCCATGAAAGAAGCATGTTTAAATATGATAATTTATTCCACTTGCTAATAAAAGTTTATTCCTGGGTAGCATTTTCCAGATTGACATTGATTTTATTATTTTACTCCTTCACTTCCCAGTGATGATTTGTTCACTCTATCATAAATCATCTGATTATAATTCAGTGGCATGAACCTTTCACTTTGTTTTTGCATTTATAGGTGATAGCACTTGAAATGTTGATAGCTTCATTATGGAGTCCAAGGGCATTATTACTTAAAATTGGAAAACACTATGCTTAGCTGGAGCTTTTGATAGAGTACCAATTTGGGGGAAACACAGTAATGCAAACTTGATCACAGACACAGCCACTAATAGGGAGCTTGGAGGGAAATTCTGCCTTGCAGCCATTCATCATCCAGAGGAAAGAGCTTTCTATTAGAAGAAAGGCTGTGTGTGCAGGGAACCAGAACACTCCAAGGCGTGAAAGGCTAAGCCCACTCCCTCCTCTCACTCTTTTTGTGCTGAACAAGAAGTTTCAGGAATCTCCCTTTTGACATTTCTTTCAGATATTTTTTGAACAGTGCTGAAAGACAACCAGAATCCTGGCCCCCATGGAGTACAGGTTATAATGGGGAACAGGAGGAAACTCAATTACAAGCTGGTGATAGGGGGATATAGAATCCCATGGAGCCCAAGGTAGAGGCACCTATTTCCAACTTGCTGAGAGCAAACTTTTCGTATTGGAGGAAGCATGACTAAGCTGAGAGCTAACGAATGAAAAGCAGGCAGGTGGAATCGAATAGACAGGAGGCTGAGTGTCTGAAGTGCTTGGTACATCAAGTATAAAGGTTGAGATGCAAGGGAGAGACATGGTGAATGAACAGAAAGACAAATTTGGTTGGATTCCACACCATTCACTGTCATATGCCCATCATGCAGTGGTTTCCATTGATGAGGGCTTGCACGTTCCTGTCTGGATATGTCTGAAACACAATTAGCTGAAGATAGCTAGAAGGCGGCAGACATGAGACCTAGTCCACCACAAAGGTGATGGACCTTGACCAGGACCTTGACCATGACGACTTTCCTAGAGGCATCATCTTACCTGGAAGGAGGCTGCCAGCTGAACAGAATTCACACAGGCTACAAAGTCAGAGGAAAGACTTGGATGGCACCTGCAGCTTAGGAGACAAATTCATCCAGTGTTAGAAACTGCACAGTACAGTCTTGGCATCGGGTGAAGGGGATGTGAAAATTAAACCTCATGGACTGATTTGATTTGCATAATAAGGAGCAGGTGAGGGAGAAGGGAAAGTGGAGCAGAATAAGGTCTGTACCTTGTTCTGTGTGTTTGGGGTGGAAGTTGAGGGTAGGAGAGAGTTTGAGGGAAAGCTGGCATCATGTGAGAAATAGTGGGAGGGGCATTCAAATTGCTGTGCATTAAAATTCAACTCCCCCATCTTGGCCAGGGTGGCTTGGTTGGAGTATCATCTTATACACTGAAAGGTTGCAGGTTCAATCCCCAGTTAGGGCACATGCCCAGGTTGCACATTCGATCAGGGTGCATATTGGAGAAAACCAATAGAAGTTTCTCTCACATTGATGTTTCTCTCTCTCTCTCTCTCTCTCTCTCTCTCTCTCTCTCTCTCTCTCTCTCTCTCTCTCCTCCTTTCCCCTCTCTAAAAAAAAAAACCTCTCCTCCTTTAGCATTTCTTTGGAGACAGTACAGATTTATAATACTTAGTACATATAGATTTATAATATTTTTGGTTCCCTAATGGTGTTTCTTTGAATACACTACTTGACTGAGATGAGGCCAATTGGAATCATAGGTTTTGGGGGGTAGTGGAAACTTTCCTTTGAGATGCTAGCTTTAAGTAGAATGTAAACAACTTTATTTTTTAAAAAATTATCTTTATTGTTGAAAGTATTACAGATGTTCCTTTTATCCCCCCATTGACCCCTTTGTTCTGCTCCTGCCTCCCCACCCCCTGACAGGCCTTCACCACACTATTGTCTGTGTCCATGGATTATGCATATATGCATATGAATGTTTTGGTTATTCTCTTCCTGCCACCTGCTTCCCTAATTCCCTCTGAGATTCAATCTGCTCCTTGCTTCCACATCTCTGGATTTATTTTGGTTCCCAGTCTATTTTGTTCATTAGATTCCACATATAAGTGAGATCATGTGATACTTATCTTTCTCTGACTGGCTTATTTCACTTAGCATAATACTTCATGGACCCCTTCATGCTGTCTCAAAGGATAAGAGATCCTTCTTTTTGAGAGTTGCATAGTATTCCACTACATAAATGTGTGTTTTTAATCCAGTCATCTACGGATGGGCACTTGGACTGTTTGCTCATCTTAGCTATTGCAAATAATGCTACTAGGGGTACATATAATTTTTCTGATTGGTGTTTCGGGTTTCTTAGGATATATTCCTAGAAGTGGGATCACTGGGTCAAATGGGAGTTCCATTTTTTATTTTTGAGGAAACTCCATACTGTCTTCCACAGTGGCTGTGCCAGTCTTCATTCCAACCAGCAGTGCATGAGGGTTCCCTTTTCTCCACATCCTCGCAGCACATTAGTCTGTTGATTTATTGATGGTAGTCATGCTACCTCATTGATGTTTCTAGCTCTCTCCCCCTCTCCATTCCTCTGACTTAATTCATGTATCTTCATGTCCTCAAGGTTCATCCATTGTATTTTATTATTTTAGACATTTTATTTATTCATTCACTGATGGCTGTTAAGTTTGCTTCCATCTTTTTAGCTAATTTTAAATGCTGATTTTAACATGGGTCTACAAATTTTTTTTGAGGCTGTGCTTTCAACTATTTGGGTATACATCCAGAAGCAGAATTGCTGGATCATATGGTAATTCTATTTAAAGATGTTGAGGAACGCCGTGTTTTCTGTAGAGGCTATGCCATGTTATATTCTCACCCAAAGTGTGTGAGGGTTCCCATTTTGTTCACATTCTCGCCCACACTTCATATTTTCTAGCTGTTTTTTTTTTTAACTAGTCATCATCCTCATAGGTGTGATGTAGGAAGACACTTTGGTTCTTACAACTCAGGGGGAGAGGTGCTAGTGGTGTCAAGTGGGTGGAGGTTAGAGACGTTACTAAACATCCCAAAAAGCAAATGAACTGGCCCCAAAGTAAAAAAGGCTGAAGTTGAGACATTTTGATGAACATAGTCAGGCTCATCTTTCCTAGTGCATCTCATCCCGGACACGTGCAGTTTCTCTCTTTTCTGTTGAGATGCTCAAAGGCAAAGTTTCAAAAATCTAGAAAGCGAGGGAGAAATGGCTACATTTCTTTTATTCAAATTTTATTGGGAGTTTACAAATGTATTACAGATATCAGTAAAACAGCATATCCATTGTACAGGATCTCAAGCAAAGTGTTCACAACAGTCTCTGGCAGAGCCTGCACCAAAGGCCCGCTGCAGACCTTCTTAACAGCGAGACGCTCACACAGCACACTGGCCCTCCTCACCTCCTCAGGCCCTCGAGGCTTCGTTTGTACTTGGAATTAAAGCAGGAGACGGACAAAGCTATCCTGTGCAGGAAAGAATGTGTTTAGGAGAGGGAAAATGCCCAAGTCCCAATTTGCTAAGGAAAAGGGAGGATTTGTAGGCCACAGAGTGTTAAGTCAGGGCCCACAAATAGAACCAAAATGCTTTATGGGAAAATATGGAAATCATCAGAAAGGCTTGAGAACAGACCTTACTGGTGAGTAACTCTTTCCAAAAAATGTATTAAAGTTTGGTCAGGGACCTATTGGACATCAATGGCCAAATACCCAGTAGGGCGAAGGGATGTCTCAGAAAACTCTCAGGATAGACAATTTTTTTTCTTTTCCTATGGGTTCACCATATCAGAATCATAGGAATGTTTCCCCAACACTACGGGAGCTTCTCCCTCCTTTGTATTCCCCTTGAGGAATGCTAGTTTTGTCAGCAGGAAGTCAGCCTATGAAACAGTGAGTCATGTTTTATGAGTCTTGTATTGATTGGGCTACTATTATGAGAAAATGGAAAAATAATCAAATCCTTTCTTGATCCTAACCATAGTGACTACTTCCAAGTGGTTGGGCAATCAAGGGTTCATATCTGCCGGGTCCCAGAGGGACCAACCACTGAAGGCAAGGAAAAACTCTCTTCATTTCTACTTCTCAAGAAGAGAAGTACATATACCTCAAAGGGGGCTTGGGACTGCCTTCCAAATCGGATGAGCTACCCCTGGAATGCTACGCTTCTGTAAAGCGCCCGGCTGCATGTGGGTGGGAAGACCTGCTGTCTAGAGCCCTTTCAAAGCCCTGAAGGTACTAAACAGTTGCTAACAGCAACTCTTCTGGCATAAAATATTCAGCTAGTTGGTTCCATCTTCCACTTCCCTTTTTATAGATTCTACTTAGGTGTTAGCATCTGGTTTCTATTAGAAATACACAAAGAGCACTTCTCCTTGGAATTTAAATATTTGTGTTATTTCTTGTTAGAAGGTGGATTAGATGAAGACAAGGACGAACTCTTATCTGACCTCCGCAAGAGGACGAACGGGGGCCGACTATAATACTTGTCCAAGAACACGCGAAGGGAAAAGAAAGCCAAAGAGATTTGTCTTCATTTCGCCTAAAGAAGTTCGCTCCTGTTAGCATCCACAATTTGGGGACATGGAAATTGGACTCTCACAATTACTTATTAATGATGCCTTCTAAGTGGCTGTTTTTGCCCAATGGTAAAGAAGCCCAGAGTGAAAAGACAAATGAGAGTCAGTTCATAAATAAGTTTTGTTATTAGACAAATAAGATCAATTCTGACCAACTGGTTCTGGCTGACTGGAGTGTCACGGATTTTTGAGGCTACCAGTATATCCCTGTTCCCTAGAAAGCACACAGTGACGCATTGGCTACATCTGCCCAGTGGGCAGAGTGTTTTCTATGTATAGGCCATCACTGGCCCCACCTGAACTCCCCCATTGCTAGTGGGACCCAAGAAGCAGGAAGCTTCTGCACAAGAAGGAAATGGGGCCTTGACGCAGTGCAGTAGAGTCCTACAGACAGGAGAATGAGAAAGAGCTGCCTCGGTCCAATAGCAGATGTACAAAACTGCTTGGCCACTGAGCTGACTGAGGGTGGGAAGAAAGGACTGGAGAACAAGATGAATACGGAGAGAAGTTGTTGAACTGACAGCACTAGGGATTCTCCACTTTGAACATGTGCCAAACCAAGCAGCACAGTTCTAGTTTCCCTCAGCTCACTCACCTTCACACTTGGTAGACGTCCCAGAACTACACAGCATGAATGCCACGCTCAATGCCACCAGCCTGCTAAGAAACCTGTCCACAGTATCACAGGTGGTGCATTGACAGGGCCATTCAGAACACTGTCAATGACTTCCACTTCTTTGGAGAGAGCCAGTTCTGATGCCACTGAATTGAGCAGCAAGCAGGACATGAACCGTACCCTAATGCTGTGGTGTCAACCTGAAGACAAGAAGAGGACTAATATGAGAGGTAGAAAAACAAACAAACAAACAAAGCCCTAAGGCATGAGAGCAGAGAGGAAACCGGAAAAAGATTAATGGAAACAGTCTATTGAAGATGAAATGATGATCTAAGAAGAGGTGAGTTCAGGCCTCACTCACAGGGCAACTTGACCAAGAAGAGCTAGTAGTTATGATGGAGGAATCAGCTAAGGACCCTAAGCTCTTGCCTCAGAAAAGAATGCACGGAATTTTTTGGGAGTGGGATTCTGGGATGTTGCATGTAAGTTGTCACCAACAGGAGGAACTCCCAGTACGACACCCTGCTCTCTCTGGGCCTTCACTTGGGGTCCTACCATCATCGTGGGGATTTAGCCGTCCTCCTCGGCATTCTCCATAAGGCGCCCGCTGCATGTGTGTGGGCAGACCTCTGCCACCCGGAACGGATGGAGGGGACCTCACTTGCAGACAGTTTGACCCCGAGGCTTCTATCTACTACACATCAAGCCCTAACCAATTTGGCCACCGGGTGCTCTCTGGGCAACTAGATAGCAAATTGCTCATCCCTTCAATTCCTTTGGACACTAGTGATGTGTCAGTTTCTAGGCCATTTTCTTCTTTCTGCTGATGGGGTAAAGTCTCATCTGGGAAATGCAAGAGGGGCTCTGAGAAGGACGGAGGTAGAAGGCAACCTTTACCAGGAGAATTTCCTTCACTGGGTCCCGGGCCACAAAGTCATCTTCTTTTTCTCTTTTTCCAAAACCACTTTTTATTCTCATCAATCAAGGAACTCGAAAATCCAAATTGGACTTGCCCAATTTCTACCAGAAACCTGCCACTTTAGTCATGTGATGTTGCACATTATTTCTTAAAATCAGTTTGCCAAGCAGTTTACAAACTTACTATACAAATGTAATAGAGTAATTCTCCGGAGGCTCGGATACTTAAGGAAGCATCTAGATATGAAGATAGCATGCGGAAAACAGCCACAACCAACACTTGTATTGCTTTTTAAAAAAATCAGTGACAATGACAAATGTCATATTAATACCTGAAAAGCAAATTATTTTAATATATCCTGAATGGAGTGCCATTTCGACATCCCGTACAGCCTTCCTTTCCCCAGACCCATTTGGCATGGGGTCTGAAAAGCCACGTTTCACATTCTCTCCATAACAAATACTAGAAAATATTAACTACTGTATTGAAAAGAGACCACACTCACCTCACCATGGCAGAGAGCCACTGAGATATACCGTGTAGCACATGGACAGAACGTCTCAGTCAAGATGGGTCCTGTGACGGGTTAGTTCAACCGCCACAATCCATTAAAGGGAGGAGGAGAATGGGGAAAAAGCAAGCGCTTCATTTTTAACTGAAGCAAGGTAGGGAGTTTTATTTTACTATAAACAACACAACCGTTAAATGTCTTCTTGAAGCAAATTCACTTTTGAGCCCATTTTCCATCGGGCCAATGGTCCCCTAAGTTCACAATGGAAATCCTCCTTTCAACAACATCTGCTTTTCAAGGCCTTTACACTGACGCCTCCTGAGCACCTCAACCTTCCTGGCTGACCCAGATACTCTGGATAGGGAGGGTGCTAAACGGAACTATTTCCTCAAGCACTAGGGGCTCGTCAAGCTGGCCGTCACCGTTCCTCTAGTTCATTTCCAGAAGTTCTTCTTCACCTTGGCCTTCCTTCCTATTCTCTGTCAATTCTACCCTCACCCTGCTTTCTGATCACCTCATTTCTTCTCCACGCATGACGCACAACCTAGGACACACCATCTCTCCCAGAGCCACGTCAGAACCCATCTGCCCCTAAGTTCTAAGGCCCAAGTTCATTTGCACTGAGGACAACCGGTTGTCAGGCTAAGGCAGCTGTTCTGTCTGCCTTGGCAAAGGAAAGCGGATAATATAATCCAGGAAACATGAGCACCAGAAAATAATGCCACATTCAAAACAACATCATGCTGACGTCACACAACAGCACCACTCACAGTCACTGTATTTTCCCCAAGAAAGAGATCAACCGTGAGCAGCTTCAAGGTTCCCAGCAGGGATGGCGTTTCTTGTGGAACTTGACTGACACTGATTGGTTTCTCTAATGGGCAAAGGTTATGTTCGCTATTAAAAAAATGACTACCACTTCGTAGAGAATACATTCTACTGAGGGTGGGAGTGGACTTAAGGATGGCTCCTTAAGAGGGACTAGCGCGTAAGATGCTTTGGATAGAATAATTGTTTTTTTTTTTTCTCCACAAAAAGCCAAATTGAATAAACTCCTTTGAAAAAAGTCTCACTGACATGTAACAAATTTGTATAGAAAAAAGAAAAAGATGGTGGTCCTGGCCACTCTGAATACTACACAAAGACAATGCGGATGGCATGCGGGTTTCACTGAGTCTACCATATAGAAATTCATTTGATATTACAAAATACAAAAATATTTTATCAGAACTCTCATTTACATTGCATTTACAATGGACATGTAAATAACTTAGTCTTGGGTCCTGGCTAATAAACAAATCACTTACTGGAAAAAGGGTCCTAAAAGGAAGAGAACCAGAGAGGATACAAACGAGCAGGAAGCAATTTGCCAGCTTGTGAGTGGCAACTGCACACACCCAGGCGGCCTCCCCTGCCGCCACGCCGTCTATAGCGTTTCCAAAGTGAAATGTGCAAATAATAGTCAACATGCCAAGAACTGTGACTACCAACCGAGTCAACCTGCAATCTTGCCTTCATCCACTGAGGGCACGCCCCGTCTTCTCCCCCAGTAACCACCCGAAAGCGCTTTCAAAGAAAAACAGTGCAAGTTTCTGAATTTACATTCTTAGCTCCCATCTTCCCCGACCCCCTGGCCCCGACCAGATTAAGAAATGATACAGTTCTTGCTCTTCTGTCTTTTCCTGCTGTGCAGCTGTCCCCTGCCGCCCAGCGTGGACGACTTGGGGAGGCCATAGGAGCTGTATTTGTGCAGAAGCTCGTCGCTGGTGACGTAGCGCAGGCGGGCAGGCTGGGGGATGGGCTCCCCCAGGAAGTAGCCCTCATTGTCAGACTCTGAGGAGGAGGAGCAGGTGGAACACCAGTCGTACTCGGCCAAGTAGGGTCCCCACCGGTCCCCGAAGGCGTTCTGCAAGGCCAGGTCCGACACAGTCCGGGGACACTGGCCGTACAGGTCCCTGCGGGAGCCCTGGCCCAGGCTCTCCTGGAAGCTGCGCTGGCGCAGGAACTGGTCGTAGTCCTCCCGGGCCCGGAGCAGCGGCCTCTCCTTCAGGCGGGAGACCGCCTCGCGCTCGCTGGCCAGGTGCAGGGCGTTGTCAGAGCGCGAGCGGCGCGACCTCCGAGACCGGTGGGGTCGGAAGTGGCGGGGATCGTCGCGGGACACGCTCCGCCGCCGCGTGCGTTCGCTCATGGGCTGGATCCTGGCGCCCTCCGGCCCCGGCAGCTTGCTGCCCGCCACGCCCGGGTCGAAGTCGAAGCTCTGGTGCATCCGGCCGTGGGCTGGCCGGTCCCGGTAGCCAAGAGGGGCGCCGAGCTGGTGCAGGCCGCCCTCCATGTCCTGGTACTGCTGGGCCGACAACAGGCTGCGCACTGACTCCGCGCTGCGGAACTGCACGGACGAGTTGAGCGTGCCCATGGTGCTCAGCTTCTCCGACACGTTCATGCCCGAGTCCTTGCTGAGGTCGGGCATGGAGAACCGCGACAGGTGCTCCTGGCGCTTGGCGCCGCCATCCGCGGAGAGGCCTGCAGGGAGAGGACAGGGCCCTGGAGGTTAGTACGGAGGGCCGGGAATGGGGACACTGTCACTGCGGGGCATCTGAGTTCTCACCACTCGGTCGCTGTGTTTGGCTGTGCAGTGGACACGCACAGAGGCTGCTGGGAAAGGTGCGGGAGGGCTCTCCCCGCCCACCGCGGGCACTGCCCACTTAGGGACCCCGGCTGAGATGCATCCGCAGACACACTTGACTCGTTAATTCCTGCAGAGGCTCATCCAAGCTACCAGGAGCCCCCTGGGCATCTTGTGTACGGTGCGGTGCTGCTCCCAAAGGGCTTCCATGGCCTCTGTGAGTCCAGTGGTCACCACAGCCATCTAGGGCGGGTATTTTGGACCAGGGCACTTTGGAGGCAAAACTGAGCCTGGCGGGTGGGCTGGGGGATGGGCTCTCATCAGTCCCCTGATGCTGGGCCAGTTCAGACCCCTGTCAGCTTCCAGCAGTTCCCTGATCTGCCTGATGTCTCTCAAATGTCTGGAAAACAAAACACCTCCCTGGGTGTAGACAGAGGGCCATGCACTGCCCCAGACTGTTTAGTAAATGAATGTCCAGGTTCTAAAGGGGCCTCCACAGCCCCAAGATGTAAGTGGGACTTGGGACAGTCCTTCCCCTGGGGAGGCCCTTTTTAAAACAAAGCAGTGACCTGACCGCTCTCTAACAGCAGGGGCCCCAGCAGTAGACCGGCCTTCCCCAATTGCTGTCGCTGGTATTTACTGACATTAAAACCATTTTGAAGGTCACAGGAGATGCCTGCCTTCAATCCCTTCCATTCTGCCCATCGGAAAGCAGCAATCTAAAGAGAAACTTAAGTATAGACCAGGGGGAAAAATCCCATAATTTCTCACTCGTTATCTATTCGGAAAAAAATATATATTATTGACTTCAGAGAGGGAGAGATAGAAACATCAAAGCTGAGAGGGAATCATTGGTTGGCTGCCTCCTGCACACTCACTATTGGGATCAAGCTCACAACCTGGGAATGTGCATTGACCAGGAATCGAACCATGACCTCCTGGTTCATAGGGTGAGGCTCAACCATCGAGCCACATCGGCTGGGCTCGCTATCTGTCTATCGAAAGGATCAGCAATTCTGCCTTTTCTGGTCACAGACAACATGTCTGGATCGCAAAGGCCCATTATGACCCTACCATGGTTACTCCTCCCCACTTACTGGGCCCAACAACTTGCTTCTGCTCCCCTGGTAAATGAATATTATGAGCACTTTGAAAAACTGCTTATCATTATCTACTAAAACTAGCACGCGCGCGCGCACACACACATACACATACACACACATATAGAGTGTGAAAAGGTTGCTTTGAATGTGTCCTTTTTCTATGGACTTACTAATTTCTGTTAGGTATATGAGATTCTATGACTTTCCATCACCCCTTCTGATTATATATATCCATTCATTGGTCAAAAAAAAAAAATGCACAAGGGTCTTCAGAGAAGCTTTCTTTAGAATAGCCCAGAACAAGAAACAACTCAACTTTTCATTAACAGGAAAAGGATAAATAAATTGTGGAACTTTCTAGCCTTCCCATGAAAAGAAATGGCCAATTTTAGAAAAGGAGAAGGGAAGGGAAGAGATTAGTCTGGAACATCATGTTATGCCAAAAAGTAAGGAAATGTTAGCAATAAAAAGCGATGAGAGTTTGTCAGAAGAACACAGGCCCACTTCAAGGGCTTCCCACTAGCCAAAGCTGAGCAATTTGAGCATTATAATATTTAAAACAGAAATGACTTATAAGCCACTGAAAAAACAGGAATTCATGAGTCCATACTGACAATAGATAAAAGCATCTACACTAATAAAAGAGAAACATGCAAACTGACCATCACTCTGCTCTGCCCACCAGCCAATCAGGAAGGAATATGCAAATTAGAAGAACAAAGATGGCAGCCGCCCAGCTGCTCCAGGTGTGGAGAAGCTGGGAGGGGCAGGACACCTGCTATGAGAGGGAGGGCAGGGGGTGAAGATGAAGGAGTGGCACTCGGGTGCAGCGAAGATGAGGACGAAAACTGCAGAGTCTGCAGCAAAGACGAAGATGGCAGACTCTGGTAGGGGTCTGCAGCGAAGACAAACATGGCAGACTTGGGCTGGGGTCTGCAGCAAAGACGAAGATGGCAGACTCTGGCCAGAGCGAAGGTTCCAGGTGCCAGAGGAAAACTGGTGCTGGAAGCCAAGGGGAGGAAGGCCTATTGCACGAATCTCTTGGTGCAATGGGCCCCTAGTCAATAAATAACAGGGGGAAGGAGTGGGCTCTTGTATATAGAACTCTCAGAGGGAGTGCAGACAGGAGTGCTGGGTTAGTAACCATCTCCTGTAAAGACTGGTTCATGCAAGAGTCAATGTATGCTAAATTTCTGGGTAAATATGAGGGAGGTGGCAGATTATTTCTGTGTTAGTAAGTGTCCCCCCTCCCATTGCTTATTATCTGTAAGGGGGATTTAGTAACTATACAGTGGAGATAAAACTTAACATCACTGTCAAGGTGCAACTGGACTTCATGCACCTCTGAGTAGGATGTTCTAAGAGGGACACACTATGACTTATGCAGTCTTCCAGTCAAGAATACATATCCTGGATGACTTTAGAAGTATGATTAGACAAACATCCAAAGGAGGAATGTTCTAATAAGAAGAAAATAGATTGTATTCTTCACAAAATTCAGCATCAGAAAGACTAAGAAAGGTTTTCTAGACTGAAGGATACTAAGGAACCATGGCAGACATTGCCTGAGCCTGGACTGGAATCTGCTCAGCAGCAAAAATATATGCTATAAAGGATGACTGTTATCAACTGACAAAAACTGGGACATGGAAATTGGTAAGTGTATTGTGGTACACTAATTGTGGTTAGTTGATAATTATGATAGTGTTGGAGATAATCCTTATTCTTGGGAAATACACGTGGAAGTCACAGTGGCAAATGGCCAAGGTGAATGCAACTTGCTCTCAAACAGTTCAGAAATTATAAATTGTGTGCAGTCAAGAGAGCAAAAATGATTTTTTATTTTTTAAAAAATAAATCTTTATTGTTCAGATTATTACAATTGTTCGTCTCCCCCGCCCCCTTAACTCCCCTCCACCTGGTTCCCACCCCACCCTCTGCCCTTGCCCCCATGCCACTGTCCTTATCCTTAAGTGTACAATGAGAAAATGATTTTTAAAATGGGGCAAAGTATTAACAATAGGTGAATCTAGGTAAAGAATACACTGTGACTATTATTTGTTCAACTTTTCACTAAATTCAAAATGATCTATCTACACATATAAAAGCCAAGCAACCTGAACAACCAGAATGGCATCACTATAACGCGCACTGCAGCTAGCCAACTGGCCCTATTGGGGGCAAGGCCAGCCAGCCAACCTCCCGTGGCCCTCCCACTGGCCAGCCCAGCCTCGATTGGGGTAGGTGGCCAGCCCCATAGTTTTTGTGACCAAGCCTCTACTTTTCAAATAAAAAGTTTCTTTAAAAATGTAGTATATTTATGTGACACAGTGGTCCAGGGAAAATTATGGGGCTTAGGAGGTGCTACTTGCCCTTAGTGGGCAGATACTAGAGAGATGGTGCTAAATACCTATACTGCACAGGGCAGTCCCCACAAGAATTATCCATCTCACAATGTCAGTAATGCCACAGCAGAGAAACCACTACACTAGAGGATACTACACATCAATAGAATGAATGACTACATCCACCAACATCAATGAATCCCACAGGAAATGAGACAAAAAAGAGAACACAGTGTATGATTCCATTTATATGAAGTTCAAGAACAGGCTAGGGCTATCTATGGTGACAGAGATCAGAATAGTGGGAGGGGGATAAGGGCACTGAAAATGTTCTGTATCTAGATCTGGGTGGTGGTTATAAAAGGACAGGCATAAGTAAAAATTTTTGAGGTGTAATTTTAACACTTGTTCGCTTGATCTTATGTAAGTTATACTTAAAGCAATACTATCATTAAAGAGCCAAATTTAAATGTAGGATATGCCTATTAATAAAGTATTCTGGCCCAGCCAGTGTGGCTCAATGCTGAGTGTCGATCCAGGAACCAGGAGGTCACGGTTCCATTCCTGGTTAGAGCACATGTCGGGGCTGCAGCCTCAATCACCCAGTAGGGGGCCTGCAGGAGGCAGCTGATCCAAGTTTCTCTCTCATCACTGGCGTTTCTATCTCTCTGTCTGAAATCAATAAAATATATTTTAAGAAAGAAAGTATTCTGACCAACACACCGTTCAGTCATCCATCTATTTTTTAAAATTTCATTATGGGGGTAACTTTTGAGTCCACCAACTCCTGCTTTCCCAGCTGCTTAGCTCTGACGTACACATCATCATCGCTCCCAGTACTTTCCCCATCTGAAGGTGGAGAGAAGAGGTAGAAACCTGAGATGATAATGAGTTCAGTGAGCTGATCAACTTCAGCAAGGAGGGAAAATCTTCAGAGATCACATGTAGAAACAAAAGCTATACAGGTAGGCACACTGATCTTTGCCCAGCTGTCTACTCATGCCTGGAAGTGGAATTGGGGTCAGCATTAACAATCTAGCAAATACTGTATATTCCAAGCATGCTGTTCTCCTGAACCCATCTTTTATACGTGCTGAAGTCAAGCACTTGTTGAGACTGTCCTGTGTGTGCAGAGATTCAGATCTCACTGAGGAGGTAACAGTGAAGACAGGCAGCGTCAGTTCCACTGGAGGGCGTTGTCTTCCCGTCTATGGGCCTGTGTCCTGGATGGATGTCCTTAGTCCACTCGCTCTGGAAGAGCAGGGGGACTTATGCGCAAGGCCAGGGTCCACTCAGTGTTACCTACACCTAAGCCCTTCCCCCAGTGGTTGTGTGGTGGGATTGGAAATGCTACCTGGTCTGTCTGTTCTCATTTATTAACTCAGAATTTTTTCCAGGGGCTTCTTCCACGCAGGGCATGAATAAAATGGCCTACAGATGTACTTGCTTCTCAGCAGGGTGGCTCTGTGGCAAAACAGAGTACTTTTGTGGAATGCAAGGCCCTCTGTCTCCCCACAACCACTGGCTGAATGGTGCTCCTTGCGCCCCCTGTTCTGCCTCGCCTACACTCTCCCTCCTCCTCCAGCGCACCTGCAGGCCCACTCCAGCCCCTTTGGAGAACTCTCCCTTTGGCAAAGCTGACTTCCTCTAATCAAGGGCCTCAGGTAAATGTCACTTCTTCCATGGTGCCCGCCGAGCTTGCTCTTTCTAAAGGAGTAAGGTTGTTCCCCACCAACCAGTCTTGCTGCAGTACCTGACCTTTTGGAAGGCCCCCATCCTGACTTACTTTCCTCAGTGTGTGTGTATGTTTGTAGCGGAATGAATGACCATGGGAAATGAATGTGTGTATGTTTGTAGCGGAATGAATGCCCCTGTTCACTGTACTCTCCTGGCAGTTGCACTGACTGGCACCCCACTGGTGCTCAGGAAATATTCGTGGAATTGCGATTAATGAATCCTCACACTACCCACAACCAAGAAGAAGCCACCATCCCATGACCTGGAGTGGACCAGACCTGAAGAACAATGGATTGTGATTCAGATGGTGGGACGCCAACCAAGAGGAACAAAAACACCACCGCCACACCCATCAATCTCACTGTCGCCAGTGGTTCATCATCTGGGGCCCAACATCTGGGGCTTCTCCAATTTTAAAGTTGAAGAACACGTGATTTAAAATTAGCTCCTCCATCTACAAAACATGTTTTGTCTCATTAATCAAAGCTTGTGAGGTCTGTTTAAATGAGCAGTTGCTACGTCCCCAAAATGGAACTGTAGTATCACAGTTCACACCTCACTTAGATAAACGCCCCCTTCCTCTCTCTCTTGGAGCAGAAGTGGAGAGAGAGCCACTTCCTGGCTGGGTGACTCGGGCAGCTTTTGAACCTCTTGAGATGCATCTGTAAAATGAGCACAACATCGGAGATTGAAAACTGTCATGGTTATTAGATGAGGAAATATGTACCTTTCCTTTTTAAGACCCATCACAGCTGTAATACATTTGTATAGGTTTTTTTTTTTCCTTTCCATCTATTTGGCTAGTCTGTAAGCCACAAGGGGGCAGGGGCTGGCTCCTGCTTGCTAGCGCCCATCCCAGGACCTGGATTCAATATGCAGGAAGGAAGTGTGCGGGGCCTAAAAGTCCCCAGTAAAAGACAGCATGTCCCCAAAATTTTACACCAAATATTTGATGAATGCACGATGACAGGAATGAATGGATCTGAGCAACACAACCCACACAGGCCCCCACACATGGCAATGTTTACCATTGGTGAACCACTGTTAAAATAATTTGTGCCTCCAAACTGCAGTCAGGGATTATTCTTCTACCCAGATGAAACTCAGTTCTTTATTCCATTTGTCAAAACGCTGCAAATTAATAGAGTCCAACCAACTGGGGCTCCCAAACACCACTCTGTGATCCTGCAATAAATCGTGGCTCCCTGCTGCCTGAGCCACGAGGTGTGTGCGAGAGTATATGCATGCAGGAGCACAGGGCTGGAGGGGATAGGGAGACTGCGAGCCCAGTTCTCCAGAGAGCCCTGGGAGCAGCCCACATTCTGACCGCCTCATCGGGGTCCCAGCAGAAGATCCCCGAAGTGTGAGCACAGATGCCAGGTGGCTCTTCTCTCAAGTGGAACTCTGTCCTTTTAATAGACAAAGAGGTTTTTTTTTCTTCTCTCCAAATAATGCCGGGCTTTGTGAGAGGTGCTTGATGGAGACTGTGGAGCAAAGGCCTAGATTTGATTCACCCTTATCCCAGGGTCATTGTGGCCAAAATCTACACAAATATCCAGACCCCCGTAGAGGCTGCAAGCCTCAGCCAACAAGGAGAGGTCAGTACTGCACTCAGTCTGTGCCTCTGTGGTTAAACCATCAGCAGTGATGTGCGGCCAGGGGCGTGTAGCAACAGCAGCATTGCTGTCCAACAACATCCCCTCCCTGCACACAGGTCTCACAGAAGCCAGGACAGCAAGAAAATTCAAGGCTTTCCAAGGGTGCTGTGCTCTGAGGAAAGAGAAAGTAAATCTGTGCTATGTCCCCTCTTCCCATTTGTTCTAAGAGCAGAAGCCAGGAGCTCAAGGTTCGAGAGGAAAAACACACAGACTTAAAGGTATACCTTTCTGTGTCTTATTTATTTATTCCACTTCCACTCCTCCAAAAACATTAAGAACAACAACAACAAAAAACATAACAGGCATAAGAAGCCAGAGCTGATTTTCTGCCAACTTAAAAGACACACTCACCTTTCTGTGCGGTAAGAGAAATGGTACCTACTCACCTCTGTCCTCTAGACATTTACCACTCAAGATGAGGATTCTACTCCTTCCAATAAGGATTTCCTATGTGGCTTTGTTTTTTCTTTGGGCCGAAGCAGAGAGTGGATAAACAGGAACTTTTCAGAATAGGGTATTGTGAAATATGGCTCATGGGTCAAGTCCAGCTCCTTACCCTGTCTTCCCAAAAGTAAGACATCCCCCCAAAATAAGACCTACTTACAGTTTTGCTTCTCCCTGTAATATAAGGCATCCCCCTGAAAATAAGACCTCCCGAATAATATTTTTATTCTTGAAACTGAAAAATCCTGGGCCACACAAGCAGTTATAAAGAAGTGGGTTGATTTAATGCTGCTGCTTGTTATGCAAGGGAGACAAAGAGGTCTGCTAGTCTGGGATGCAGCCAGCACTCACCGTGCTAAAGCTATGAAGAAATTTCTTCACAAAAGAAAAATAGACCAAATAATGATTCTTGCAGGAATGACGACCTATCTCCAGACTCTTGATATTGCAATAAACAAGCCATACAAGGACAATTTGCGCATGGAAATTAATGACTACATTGAAAATAGAATGGAGAGAAATCAGCGTGGGAACTTTGTGAAACCTAAACTGTAAGAGGCTGTGACTTGGGTGAAGAATTCATGGGAGAAAATCACTGACAGTTGCATTGCAAATGCACTACGAGCAGGCTGCCTTGACAAGAAGTACTCATTTAAGGACAGTGCTATTGCTAAACATGAGAGATTTGGTCCACTGATTCTGAAAGAAATGGAGTCACAAGAAATTCACCAGGAAATTCAGGGTTTGGATTGTTATGATGATGTTCCAGAAGATGATGACATGACTATCATTGAATAAATCTTACTTTGTGTTCATACCAGTAAATATCAGTATCAGCAAATTGATTGTTGTACATGGAAATAATGGTAGTAACAAGAAATTCTTGATACTGTAGGATTCACAGTTTGTCTGGTTATGCTGGTTTGTGATGACAACTACTACCGTACCATATACAGATAATAAATTTCCTTTTTTTGGTTCAACAATAAATGTGTAATGTATTCTTCATGGAAAAATAAGACATCCCCTTAAAATAAGACTTAGCGCATCTTTGTGAGCAAAAATTAATATAAGACACTGTCCTATTTTCAGGGAAACAGGGTAGTTTTTTTGTAAATAAAGTTTTATTGGAGCACAAGTAAACTACATGTATTCATTTGCACACTGCCTGTGGCTGCCTCCCTGATACAGCGCCGAAGTGAGTAGCTGTGACCCAGACGGTCTGAACTGCAAAGTGTCAGATATTTGCCATCTGGTCCTTTCTAGGAACAGCCAAAGCCTGCTTTAGAACGGGAATGTCTGTGATGCGTGGGCATCCCCAAAGCCGTGACCTTCGCGCTGTGGGAGTGTCCCAGGCCAACCCAAACATGCAATTGAGGTACTAGCTTTCTTAAGTGTGTGGGGGGCACTTTGATCAAGTCCCTTGGGATCCTTTTTCCAATTAAGTCAATTGATATGATCAGCACCCTGAATTCCTAATTGGCAACAGCTGGAGAGCAGCTGTCATTTGGGCAGTGGAGTTTAACCACCACATGTTCTTTGGTGACAGGGCATGGAATTGTTCAAACCGGTATGACAGGGAAGGCTGGGAATGGGGGTGGAAAGAGAATGAGGGAGAAGGAAAGGAAGGGGGCGATTATGACCACATGCTAAGCTCTTGCTACTCAAGGGCGGCTGTGGACCAGCACAGTGACATACATCCTCAGCAGCTTGAAGGATCGGAATCTGCGTCTGCAGCACGGTGGGGACACAATGCCCTCGGGGCTGGAGGAACCTGCACCGATGACAGAAAATGTCCTTCACGACTAAAGGTGCTTCTGCTCCGGGAGACCACAGCCTCATACCCTCAGCGACTAACTCCGGGCTCTCAGCCTCAGCATCATTGGCATCGGGACAAGATAATTCTCTGTGGGGCTGCCCTGGGCTCTGTAGGATGCTTAGCATTCCTGGCCTCACCCACTACACATAATAGCATGCTCTGTAGTTGTGATAACTCAAATGTCCTGAGACATTGCCAAATGTCCTTGGGGTGCAAGAGCCACCGCTGAGCAGATGTATGAAGGGGCCGCTGCTGAGCCAGGCTGAGGGCTGTGCCCCACCCCATCCCGCAAACAGCACCAGGGCCTAGACTAGACAGGGTGGTGCTCCTCTCTAGGGAAGGATGAGCGTGCTCCACTGTTGGGGGTGCTATGTCTCCAAAATCGGGGGCTTTCTCCTCAACTCCCCTCACAAATCCACCCACAGCCTGTTCTCCCCTCAGTGAGCTTGGAAAGCTCCCTGGCGGAGGCCTGTGCCTCCTGACTTCTCTCCCACAGCGGAGCTTTCAGGCTCTATCCCTGGATGCATCTTCCCTACTTCTCGACTCTAGTGTCCAGCCCGTCTAGGTCCCACATGACCATGTGGTCCCACGTGTAGTCACAAGATGTTCTCTGCTCCTGTGGTCCAAGTGCTGGCAGCAGCTTCCTTCAGTCAGCAGCTGCTGAGGGCCCTGGCTGGAAGGGCTGGGAGGGCTGGGAAGGGTGGGTGCTTCTGCTTAAGCCCCACCCCCAGGCTCTGCCTGCCTCCCCCTTAGGGGAGCATTTCCCACCCGCCCACTGTAGGAGACTGGCCCAAACTGAAGATCAGAGTCTTCTTAAGGAGCTGGTTCCTAGGGCCACAGCTGATTCTGGGTTGCCCACCGTAAGGTGCTGTGTTCTAACAGCATTTGGTCTAGGGACTCGCCTTTAAACCACGACTAAAATCGCTTCTTTACTGACCCCATACAATTACCAGGACGAACCTGGTCAAGGCCAAAACTCCAATCCATCTAGTGGTTTGCCACCTTCTATCACTGAATTGCTCATTCCATCAACTTCCTGGTAAATGGTGACCCCAACAGAGATGCAGTGTGAAAGGGAGCGAAGGGGCAAACCAGGACGACACTTATAGAAACAGGCGGGTCAATTTTAGCGACTGCTCCCTCTGAGGGCGAAGGCGCTGTGGCTCTGGGGCCACACAGCCCACCTCTCACTGAAAGGACTCGGGCAACACTCCAGCTGCTGAAGCCTGCCTGCCAGGCTGTCCTGGGCTCGCACCCACCCAATGCGGCTCTCCTGAGTCCACCAGCCGAGTCCACGGCAGCCGCCCGAGTCTTCACTCAGGAAGCTTTGCTAAATGGCTCCCAGGGGTGAAGGGGGCAGCCAGGCCCGAAACCAGCTTGGCTTCTTCAAAGAGTTGGACACAGCCTTGCTACGGCCAGGCTCTATGGCCTCTGGGTACACCACACAGGGCACGGCGCTGCGCAGGGAAGGCATGGGGGTCAGTGCAGACACACAGTTGTCAGGACAGTCGACAAGAGGTGGGGGAAACAGAGCATGGAGAGAGTGTGAGATTGGGTCTACACTGGCACAGAGCTGGCAAAGAATCGCATTGCTGACCATCAGGGTGAGACCTAGAGGATGCAGAGGAGCCTAGAGAAAGTTCCTGTTCTCTGAAAGTGAGCAGAAGAGAGGCATGGAGGGGGGCCAGGAAGGGAGGTAGGGGCCAGAGAGAAGCTGTCAAGGCCAAGTGGGTTTGAGAGTGTCCCAAAGATGCCAGCAGGCAGGATGAATGAAGCAGATGGGACAGCACAGAGGTGAGGCTGTGCAGCTCACCCTCCAGCCCATCTGACAGCTGTGCCTTCTGACAAGGCTGAGCTACACATGCCTCAGCACCCTCATCTGCAAAGCAGAGATTGTGGGACCTGCTCATTAGAGTGATGGGGACTGAGCGTTGGGTTAACGCACCGAGTTCAGATGGAGCTGACACAGTGAGGACAGGTACCATGTTAGTGTCCTTCACCAGGTTCGTCACCTTTGAACATTTTTCTGTGTGGCACCATATATATTGCCAGGCATTCTATGCAACTTTTAGAGGGGGGAAATGAGAGAGGGGACTGCAAGGTCGAACAGCAGCTCTGTCAGCGCTCTGTTGCTCCTGCAGTGCTATGAGCAGGCGGGAAAGGAGGCGGCAGAATGCGGGCAGTCAGGGACCAGAGAGCATTTCCAACAGCGACCAGGAAATGCTGATGTTGCCGGCCCACAGACCACAAAGGAATTGCTTGTTTCTCATGATCGCATCCAGGAAGTGGTGATCACAGAGACCATCCAGGGGACTGTATCTGAGCTTGCACCAGCCACAGACCTCATCCCGGGAGCCAGCAAACCTTAGAAAGAGAGAAGGAAGTGTGGCCCTGTCCATCCTGCTCTCTCCTTGTCTCATCACCAGAACTGCCACCAACCTATCCCCTGCTTCTGACAAGGAACCAGCAAAGCCGGGACTTGGGTTCTTGGAAAGCACAGGCATTGACCCAGGCCACAGAAACTTGCTCCTAGCTCTGGTTCCTGCCAAGCTGGCTGTGTCCTTCCTCTGCCTTCCTGAGGCAGCATGGGCTCGGACAGGTGCATGGTCCACACAGATGGAGGAGCAGCTGCTAGGCTGGGAGGAGCTGAGCATCCAGCATCCTCCAAAGGCAATCGCTTTCTCCTCCCACCCTGAACCCCATTGGGATCAGCCTGGGAGGTAAGGAAAGTCTCCAAATTCCCCCTGAATCATGCAAAAATAATTCTGTAGGCAAGGAAGTTTGGCAACTGCTGAAGGACATTCCAAAACCTTCCACTGCCTCAGCACAGCAAGAATTTCCAGGAAGAGAACATGCTTGGTTTCCCATGTTTTAACAATAGCACCCCATCCCCACCCAGATCCACCCTGACTCAAAAGAACACATTTTGAGGAATACTGGCTTAACACTAATTCCTATTAGAATCTGAACGTATCTGCTTACCATGTCTGTCCCTGGCAGTGTGCCAGGGCCAGGCCCAGGAAGACTGGAGCCTTACACAAAAGGGGATAATCAATAAAACTGACCCTGACTTTATTTACAAATTTGACATTTTGTTAAACATAGATTTTGGCATGAATTTTGCTTCTTAAAATACTGCATTCAAATATTGCTTATCTTGGCTAATGGGTTTTTTGGCACCTCTTTCAATCGTGTACCCATGGCTGTGGGCTGACCCTGGTACTGGCCCCACCAGAAAGGGCCCTCGGCTTTCACCTTAGTCAAATCTTTAATTTTCATTTGTTTAATTCCATGAATTGCATATTTCCTATACATTGTGTTTACCAGAGTAGTGGGAAAAGTCTAGCCCCCGACTTATGATGGCTTGACTTATGATTTTGCGACTTTACAATAGTGCAAAAGCTACTGGCATTCATTAGAAAGCATACTCCAAATTCTGAGTATAGGTCTTCCTCGGCCCTGGGGTATGCGGTGGGATATTGTCATGACACTTGGCGGCAGCGCCGCGGGCCCGGCTCCCACTTCCACACGTGATCCTGAGAGGAAACAACCCCATGCTACAGTGAGGTACTAAATACATTTGGGTTTAATGATATTTTCAACTTATTCTATGTTTACTGGGATGTCTACAATTGGCCTGGATGGCAAGAGACCTAGAATCTCCACTCCTCTGCAAAGATCCTGAATAAATCTTCTCTGCTCTGAGTCTCAGCTCATCTTCCCTCTTGATTCTCCACCAGAGCCTCTTCCAGCTTCTCCCAGCTGAAAGTCTAATTTTTTTTTTGTGTGTGTGTGGGGGGGCAGTATAGAGAGTGGTTTCTTAAATTATTTTTATTGAGACATACTCGACATATACCATTATATTATTTTCAGGTTTATAAAATAAAGAGTTGCTATTTGCACATGTTGGAAAATGATCACTACAGCAAGCCTACTTAGCATCCATCACTACACATGGTTGCAATATTTGTTCTTCTGGTGCGCTCTTCTAAGACCTATCTTCTTAGCCCACATTCAAATATACAATTCAGTGTCATTAACTATAGCCACCAACTGTACATCACATCCCCAGGACTTATTTGTTTGTAACTGTAAGTTTATACCTTTCTTGTGTTCACTCACTTCTGTGAGAGTCTGTGACTTTGATTCTATAACCCAAGACAGATCACCTTCCACTATCTGGTCAGTGTGGAATATTGCATAGGCACCAGGACAGAGCCAATCCAAGGCAAGAATGCCGGGGAGAGAGAGGAGTGATCAGAAATGAAAACACTCTGGGGGTCCTTAGGCAGTCAGGGAACATTTAGGGGTACCGTTTGCTGATAGGAAGAAAAAGAGAGAAACCTAAACTCAAGATTTGTCTACTTGGTCATCTTTCACTCATCCTGACCTGCTACTCTGTCTTTGTCCCAGAAAGTCATACCTGAATGGCTAAGGCTCAGTGTATAATAGAGGTTAGCAATTTTTTATTTCTTTTAATCTGTTTTTGTTGACTGATTTTTAGGGAGAGAAGAGAGAGGGAGAGAGACACATCAATCAGCTGCCTCCTGCTTGCCCCCTAGCAGGGATCGAGCCTGCAACCAGGGCATGTGCCCTGACCAGGAATAGAACTTGTGACCTCTTGGTGCACAGGACTTGTTTAGATGCAGGTTCCTGGTTCCTGTCCTAGACTGACTGAATCAGAACTTCTGGGAACAGGGCTCAAGAATTAGCATTTAAATTCTTTTTTTTAAATTTCTTTATTGATTAAGATATTATATATGTGTCCTCATCCTCCATGACCCCTTCCAAAACCCCTCTCCCCTCAACACTTATGCCCTCACCCCCCTTAGTGTCCATGTCCATTGATTAGGCTTATATGCATGCATACAAGTCCTTTAGTTGATCTCTTCCCCTTACTCCCATCCTCCCCTACCATCCCTCTGAGATTTGACAGTCAATGCTTTTCTGTCTCTGGATCTGTTTTTGTTCATCAGTTTATGTTGTTCATTATATTCCATAAATGAGTGAGATCATGTGATACTTATCTTTCTTTGACTGGCTTATTTCACTTGGCATAATGCTCTCCAGTTCCATCCATGCTCTAATTTGAAGCAGCCACCTTTTCCTTTTTCTTCTTCTTCCTCTTCTTAAAAAATACCTTTCAGCATTTCATATAATACTGGTTTGGTGGTGATGAACTCCTTATCTGTGAAGCTCTTTATCTGGCCTTCAATTCTGAATGATAGCTTTGCTGGGTAGCATAATCTTGGTTGTAGATTCTTGCTATCCATCACTTTGAAAATTTCTTGCCACTCAAGTCTGGCCTGCATCGTTTCTGTTGAGAAATCAGCTGACAATCTATGGGTGCTCCCTTATAGGTAATTAAGTGTTTTTCTTTTGCTGCTTTTAATATTCTCTCTTTGTCTTTTGATCTTGGCATTTTAATTATGATGTATCTTGGTGTGGTCCTCTTTGGATTCCTTTTGTTTGGGGTTCTGTGGGCTTCCTGGACTTATAAGTCTATTTCTTTCACCAGGTGGGGGAAGTTTTCAGTCATTATTTCTTCAAATATGTTTTCAGTATCTTATTCTCTCTCTTCTTCTGGCATCCCCATAATTCTGATGTTGGTACATTTGAAGTTGTCCCAGAGGCTTCTTACACTATCCTCAAATTTTAGATTCTTTTTTCTTTTTACTTTTCTGGTTGAGTGTTTTTGGCCTCTTGGTATTTCAAATCTTTGATTTGATTCTTACATTCCTCTAGTCTGCTGTTAGGTCTCTGTAAAATATTTTTTATTTCAGTCAGTGTATGTTTAATTTCTAGTTGGTCCTTTTTCATATCTTTGAGGGTCTTGCTGAATTTATTGGCTTTTTCTAGGAACCTCTTGGAAAACCTTATAACCGTGGTTTTGAACTCTATATCCAGGAATTTGTTTTCCTCCATTTCTTTCATTTGTCATCTGTTTCTTTCTCTCCTCATTTTCACTGCTTCCCTGAGTTGGTAGGGTAGCTTTGTGTGCTAAGTATCTCAGCCTCCTCTGTTACCTGAGGTAGACACTCTTGGTGCACCCCTTTGTGGACTGTGTGTACAGCCTTGTTGCAGTTAACTCTTGATTGCTGTTGGTATCACTGGGAGGAATTGACCTCCAGGCCAACTGGTTGTGAGGATCAGCTGTGTCTACGCTGAGAGACAGCCTTAAGTGACAAGACTTGCAAATTTGCCAAAGCCTCTCTGCTCAGCTTGGATGGGGCAGAGTTTCAGGGTGGAGCTGACAGCCTTGGCTTCCAGTCAGTCCCACCCCACGAGGTCACTGGATCTTAGTGTCCACAGGCAATTGCTGCAAGCACCTCTGAGAGAAAGGTGCTCTCAAGTTTTGCCCACTGCCAATCAGTTCAGTCTCTCTCCCAATGAATCAGGACTCCTAGGTCTTAGCCCAGCACTGGGGTTCTGTGCAGTCGGAACTGGGTTTCAGTGTTGTCGGAGCTCCTGTCTCCCTCCCACCAGATCAAATCAACAGTCCACCCTCTCTGTGAGCACTCGTACTGTGCCTCTGGAGATCTGCCTTTGGCTGTTCCCCTGAGATTCCGCTTCACAATCCAGATTCCCCCATATGGGCCTGGGTCCCCTGGGTATTTCCCAGAACCGAGGTTCAGTGCAGTCGGAACTGGGCTCAGCATATTCTGGAGCTTTTGTCTCCTTCCCATTAGAGCACATCAGCCAGGCACTCAGATGCCCTGTCCTGTCCAGCCCATCTTCTCCGCATGCGCATGCACGCATGTGTTTTCATATCTCAGGCTTTTCAGCTGCTCTGATTCTCCATGTGCATTTCTGTTTTCTTCTAGTTGTAGAATTTCCAGTCAGCCAGCTTTGCTATCTGGATGATGTCCATTTTGTCTTTTAGTTGTATTCTTGAAATTGTTGTGCGAGGCAGTAGCCTAGGTGTTTGTTTACCTATGCTGCCATCTTGGTTTCTCAGCATTTAAATTCTTCATTTGATTTTGGTGCCTTTAAACATAAAAACCTACTGCTCTGAAGTCATGTGAAAGTGGATAAGGAAACAGGTCCTCAGCACTGGCTCCATCCCTTGCAGGCAACCTTGGAATTTGGAGTCTGTAAAGCTGTGTGTTATGTAACATTCTCACAGGTGCAAGGATTCTGTGACCCGCCAAGCCATGAGCCTCTGTCAGACGTAGGATTTCCAGGACAATTTGTTACCTTTCCCGCCAGATCTTGGCTGGTGAAGACTGATGACTTAATTCCCAGGCCCCGTCACTAAGTGTGGTCCCTGTGCCAGCCCAGCCAGGGTACATGGCAGCCGAGCTCCCCTGGAAACTGTGCAGATGGCTGGCACCTGAGAAACCCGTCTGGATGCTGGAGACTGGTAGAGAGGCAGGAATTTTACTTGGTGTAGTTCCAATTTGTAGGCCATTAGGACTGCTCTCTGCTCTGTGAGCACTTCAAACCCTAAGATATCAGAGCTGGTGGCTGCCACACTGGGCAAACTGTGCAGTCCCGGTCTGCAAGCAGGACTTGCCCTTACCAAGTGCCCAGCTCAGAGCCCCCAGCCTTTTGATGGAAGTACATATTCATACAACCTGGACAAGGCCATTTGGTAGCACCGTAGAAACCTGCCATGTGCATAGCCCTTGTCCCAGAAATCCCACTTCTAGGAATTTATGCTACATAAAACGCGAAAAAGCACATAATCTCAAATAAAAAGGTGTTCAACAAAACACAGATTTCAACAGTGAAAAATCTGGGGAAAATCCAAGAGTCCAGCAAGAGGCTGATAAAATACTATGCAGTGTCAGATGACAGGCGGGATGTGCACCAACAGGGGAAGATGGACAAGATGTACTCTCAGTAAAAAAGGCAACTGCAAAACGGTATGACAACTTTTTGTTTGCAATTACAGATCTGTCAGTGTTTTAATTTTTTATTTGCTCAGAGACAAATACCAAAGAAATAGTCACCTAAGAGGGGCTAGAAGGAAATTTGTACAGACAGTTTTATAATTTTGCAACTTTAAAAAACTGTTTTGTAGTTTTGTAATTTTTCAGCTTTTCAATTTTTTAAGAACTATTTTTTGTTTGCAATTCAAGAAGACGATAAAATCACATGGGACAAGTTGGGAGCTTACCACTTTCCACCTCGGTCTATCGCCCTTGGAGAACTAAATGTGAGACACTTCCTCTGGGGCCTTCACGGAGCCAGGGACAAGGATATTAAGCATAAAGTCTATCATTTCTGGGGCATTGAGAGGTGCGGCAAAGAAAACCCACTCCTCCCTCATTCTTGTACTGTTTTCTGAGCTGTTTAGTGGCTGAAATACCTGGAGCTCACAGGGGGGTCTGAGCAACCAGGGCAGTGGTCACAGAGCTCAAGCTGTGCTCCCAAGCTCTGAGCCCACCCGGCCCTGCTCTGCCAGCGGGTGTGCCCCGGAGCCACACGGACATTTCCTGTGCGAGAGGCACTGTGCTGTCAGCAGCCACGTGGTCTTGGGCAGATCTCTTGACCTAAGATTCTGTTTTCTCATTAGTAAAATGGAGGCTCATTCACTCAACAAATATTTTATGAATGCCGACCATGGGTCAGATTACCAAACACCTACTATGTGTCCAGCAGCACCAGCAGCTGGGGCAATAAGGGAGGGAAAAGGAAACAAAGTAAGGACTAAATGTACTATGTCTCAGGGTGCTCAGTGCTACAGAGGAAGATGAGGCAGGGAAGAGGGAGGAAGGCTCTCAGGCGTAATAACAGACCCACCCTACAAAATAAGCCTCATGCACACACTGCCCTAGCATAGCCCCAGACACGGCAAGTCCTCAATAACCAAAGTCACCTCGCCATCATACTTCACCTCATCACTGTGCACCACGTACCCCCAGATGCCACCACTGTGCCAAGTCCTGTCCTCCCTGAGTTTTCCCCATTGGTATTTCACAAGAGGTACCCTTTTGAATATTTACCAGGGGTAGGGCAAGGTGCTGGCAGTTTTACATATCTGACTTCATGGGAGTCTCCTGAACCCCCTAAGAGTAGGTATAGTAATTCTCATTTTTCAAAGGAGGAATCTCAGGCTCAGAGAGGATGTGGGGGAGAGGGGATTCCCCCAGACCATAAAGGGAGCCTTCAAATCCTGGTTACCTGACAGACAGAAGGCAGAGGTCCTCTGCCTCCCAGGGCAGAAAGCAGGATCCTGCCTTCTCTGCTGGGAGCAGGCTATGTCCTTCCCCAGCACCTGGCTGCTGTGCCCTTTGGCTCGCACCACCTGCCTGGCGAGCCACGCCTGGCCACAGTGCTGAAACACCAGCTAAGGCAACCCGCTATCCTGACCTGCTTTCTTGCTCAGTCCCACTTGGTGCTTTGGGGCTTCCCATCCCACAGACTCAGGAAGAGGGCAGCACGTGCCACTTTAGCTAGAATTCTCCACAAGGGAACGGGGACACGGGGAACAGGTGAACTGAATAGCTGACGTCATGGCTTCCCCACGTTTTATATGAGTTTAAAAGTTCCTCCTCTTCCCTTTCACTGCAGCCTGCAGCGCATCAGGCAGCTCCCATGGAAGGAGGCTCTGGCCTACCAAGGAGAACGCTGGTGGTGGGAGAGGAAGAGAAGGGAGAGGAGGGAGGAAGGAAGGGCTGGCGTGGTCTGTGAGTGCCACAGCCAGCAGTGCACTGAGCGCCGCCCGCTGCTTCATGCCCATGGCCACTGAGGCCTGGCCCTGGGACCGCATAGACATGGGACTTCTCCACGAAAAGAAAGCTCTGAGGCAGACTCCACCTCTGCTGCTAACGGGACACAGCGGTTCTGACAAAGACAAATCCAGGGATTGTCCAAGTGGGGTGTGGGGTGCTATGCACTCCCTGCTCATGGGAGACCTGTGGAGTGAGGGATGGGCAAGGCGCTTTATGAAGCATATTCACCATTCTGGTACCATATTAGCTACTATGTTCACAGCACAAATGAAACACAAGTAGCTCAGCAGTCCAGGGCTACAGCAGAGATTTGCCACCTCGGCACTACTGACGGGGCAGAGTCCTTCTGTTGTGGGGTGGGTTCTGCCCTGGAGGATGCTCAGCAATACCCCTGCCCTCTACCCACGAGATGCCAGGAGACCCCATACGCTCTTGTGACAACTCAAAATGTTTCAAGACATTGCCAAATGTCCCCTGTGTGTGTGTGTGTGTGTGTAAAACCACCCTGGTTGAGAACCATAGTGTTATGGTGAAAAGTACAGGACGCAAGCATTGAGACGCTGGGTCAAGCCACCTACTGTGTTGTGATTCTGTGTCCTAAGTCTTGCATTCCTTACCAGGAAAACGGAGGTGATATGACATAGCATTATTATAACGATTAACTAAGATTAACTAAGAAACGTCTATGTCATAGTTAACCCAGTGTCCCACCTAGAACACTTCACAGCTGTTAGCTCTCTTTATGACGTAGATCTTCACTGCCTTAGGATGCACAGAGGACGGCCTCTGGACAAGAGTGTGGGAGTGTAAACCACGAACTCTGGCAGGGGAGGGGTGCGAGTCTCATGTTCGATTTGTTAAAATAAAAAGCATGCCGAAACCGATTTGGCTCAGTGGATTGAACTTCGGCCAGGTTCGATTCTGGTCAAGGGCATGTACCTTGGTTGCGAGCACATCCCCAGTGGGGGGTGTGTGGCAGCCAGCTAATCGATGTTACTCTCTCATCAATGTTTCTAACTCTCTATCCATCTCCCTTCCTCTCTGTAAAAAGTTAATCAAATATTAAAATAAAATAAAATAAAATAAAATAAAAGGCATGCCTTCTTTAACACCCTCCCCCCCCCCCCCCCCCACACACACCCTGGAGAAACACTGAGTCACTGCTGCTGACAGGTGAGTTGCAGAGGTCCTTGGCTCCTAGGAGGAAAAGCCATGAGCAGGAGGAAGGAGAGGCCAGACCGCCTGTCTCAGCAGGGCACCTGAGTCTTGCTATGGCAGCTGCCGAAGCTGTGTGGGCTGAGGCTGGCTGGTGCCCTAGCTGCTGTGGGTGCCATCTGGGCAGGACAGCTGGGACAAGGGAAGCAAACAATGAAAATGGGCAAAAGATGGGATTTCAATGTGCTTGTGGCAGTTGGCAGACCCTGCCCATCTTGGCTTCATCTGCTGATGTCTCTCTGGAGGACCCTTCCCATCAAAGAAAGACTGAGCTTTGTGTCAACTCCCTTTTCTCAGCCAAGCTTAAGGGCTGATGTCACCAAGAGCCCCTCCTCCTTCAAGAGCTTCTATTTTAGCCCTAGCTGGTTTGGCTCAGTGGATAGAGCATCGGCCTGCAGACTAAAGGATCCCAGGTTCCATTCTGGCCAAGGGCATATGCCCAGGTTTTGGGTTCAATTCCCCCCACCCCCCCACCCCCGCCGCCCAGTAGGGAGTGTGCAGGAGGCAGCCAATCAATGGTTCTCTCTTATTATTGATGTTTCTATCTCTCTCTCTCCCTTCCTCTCTGAAATAAAAAAAATTTTTTTTAAGAGAGCTTCTATTTTATGGAGGGGAATTCAGCTAGGCACACCCCACTCAGCCACTCATTAGTGATGGGACCTCACACGCTGATCCTTAGTTCCTTCATTTACAAGGTACGAGTAACAGCTATCATTGCTGGTTACTGTAGCTCACTTGACTTTCCACTTCAGTCCTTAACTATAACAGGATCAATCCATGAGGGTCTTGAGCATAGTCCACATCTTTGTTGATAATAAAAGCAACAAGCATTTTTGAACGTTTTCTGTGTTTTCTTGCATTACATTGAGTGTTTTCTCATTAACCTACAAAAGGGTTGTTATAGGTGGGAACATTCAGGCTCAGATAGTTTTTTGGGCAATTTGCTTAAGGTCACAGAGCTGGTAATGGACAGAGCCGAGAGTTGAATAAGGGCCTAACTCTTGAGACTATCACCTTAATGGCAATTTCCACGTGCTTTGGACAGGATCAGGTAGAGCAAAGATACTCCTAAGAGTATTCCTAAGTGTGTTGGAAATAACTGCCCTTTCCCTTAGGGTATACACTACTTTGCAGGCAGAAATGATGGACCAAACTGGGGCACTGGCATTCCCCATAAATCATCCTGGAAGTTAGAAATAGACATGCCTGAGGAAGAATCTGAGCTTGCCTTCAATTTTGTCTGCTCTGTAGAATTATTGAGAGGCCTTAAAACATTCCCTCACCCAGGCCAAACCCCAGGGCAGTTAAATTGGAATCTTGGGATGGGGCCCAGGCTTCAGAATTTCTTCACGCTCCCAGACAATTCCAGTGTGACCAAGACTGAGAACCAGTGTCTGAATATTTCAGCACCTACCTTACATCTCCCCAATGGGTGCCCAAACAAACTCTCCCCTAAAAGAGATGGAGAAGGCCTGGTGACCATTTTCTTTAGACTAAGCACAAAGTATTCACTCTCAACTTTCTGAGTGTGAGGTAGGAATTCCCAGGAGACACTGGCTCCCTTATGCAGAGCAAAGTGGGTGGCAGCCAAGGGCCTCAAACATGTGATGGTCCTGAGATTTGTGAGGACCAGTCTTGGTCAGCAGTCACTGAATTTGTCCTCACTGTGAACTCACTGGGTTTCACCTCCGCCTCAAACACTGGGATGAGCTCTTAGAAGGACAAAGTGACATGACGACTCCCCCCAACAATGGAAATCTTCCTGAATGCCCATACCTCAGCCTCAGAGGATTTGGAGATGAGGTAGGAGGACCCAGATCTTTGAAGGCTAGGCAAAAGCCTTCAACGCCCTCCTGGGAAAATGACAATGGCTCCATCTCTCTTCTAAGGACCAATGAACACCACCTTAGCCCCGGAGTCTGCTTGCCATGGCTAACACTGGCTGATTTGTGCAATAAAAAAAGAAAGGGATTTGTAAATCATACTTCTGTTTAGCCATGTTTTCAAGGTTTATGTATTCTTTATTTATGGAAAGGCTTTTAATCAGATTCATATATTAGCTGTCTGGCTAAGCCAGGATAGCGGGGTAATATTCAAATGTGCCAGATATATGACATCCAGGAGATGGCCAAGCCAGAAATCAGCACTGAAGGGAAAAGTACAGTACAGCAAGAGAACGATCAACAGAGTTTACAGATTTTTAAAAAAATCAAACATTTTGGGTTAAATGGCATGTTCTTCCCTAGCATTACCCAACACACGATATTTTTGTTTCATTTTGGATTTGCTTCCTAAACCCACTCTGCCATTCTTCTGACTCTTTTCTGCTTTCAGGTAACAGTGAAAAGGGGGACTAGGACAGTGCTCTCGGGGGACTCCAGGAGGCTGAATGTGAGCCAGCAATAAAATGTGACGGCTTCCCAGCTCTAAATAAAGCTCTCTTCCCCCTGGACAACCACCCTGCATTACACCGGCCTGCCTGCAGTCCCTGCAACCACTGCCTCAGGGCCTTTGCCTAAGCTACTCCTCCAGCTTCATTTCCTCCCTCTCCTTCTCCCCTCCTTTGCAAGGTCAAGTCCTCACCAGCTGAAATAACACTTCAGAGAGCTTGCTTGGCCTTCCTTTTCATGTGCTTAACCCTCAGTGTTCTATATTTCCCACCCTGCTCATTTCTTTCTTAGCATTTATTACAATCTATCCTTATGTGTGTTAATAACCCATCTCCACCCCGTTGTCCTCTGAAAGCTAGGCCAATCGCTGGCTTTCTTACCCTCTGACTTCTAATTGGGTCTGCCTCATGGGAGGAGATCAGAGGGCAGCAAGAGAGCTCCTCGGGGTTCTTACTACACTGGTGCCCCGGCAGGTTGGCTGTAGTTCTCCAGCTAAGGCCCCGGGTCCCACCCAGTAGCTCTCCTCACTAATTACCCTTTGAATGTGCCATCTGCTTCCTGCTGGGGCCCTGACCCACACAGGATCTGGGTCTGATTAATTCACCAATGTATACTTGGCAAGCAGCAGAGTGCCTGGCACATGGTAGACACTCAATAAATATTTGTTGAATAAATGAATATAAAACAACTCAGAATCAAGATTTTCTCCTCTCCATTCTTTTTGTTTCCAAAAAAATTTCTATCCAACTCTTGTATGAAACATACAATGGGTGTTGGGATTGTGGGTGGATGTGGGAGACACCCCAGCACAGCTCCCTTTCAAAGAGCGGCATATTAGAGATTATTTGTGGGGACATCCTAAGGGAAGATGTGGAATCTTATGCAGTGTCTGCAATGGAGGCCCACTGTGTCCGGGACTGGGCTGAGAGTGTATAATATTTACATCTCAATGTTCCCAGGAGGATGTTGGGTTCCGCTGCTGAGTGACAGTGGGGGTAAAGGGGCAAGGAGGAGATGCCACTTCTCCACAGAGTGTGTGAAATTTTCCTTTTGCAGTAATTCCGGGCTCAGCGGAAAGCTGGCATAAAAAACGTCTTTGGACCTGACGTGTCCATTGTCAGGTAAAGGGGTGTCTCAGATACCCCTACTACAAAGTGTCCCACAATAAACAGCTGGCGGGCACAAGTGGAGGGCACCTGTGCTTCTTGGACAGCCTAATCCTGAGCAGAACAAGAGCCACAAAGGACAAGGCCCAGGTGACAGAAAGCCCCACATCTGCTGCTCCCCATTGGCTCAGGGAGGACTGGCTTGTGTGGCATCAAGCAGCGCTTATGAGCACCTGGTGGAATTCCTCTCCTTACAGGGGCCCAGCTAGAAAGAGCTGGGCAGGCAGGGGCGTGGCCGGGCTCCCTCCTAGGGCTGATAAATATTTTTATGGACAATTTCCATCTACCCCCCATTGTCCTCCAGCTCAGGGCCCAGGCTCCACAGGCCTTTTTCTCATCTACAGACTCAGGGAACAAATTAACTCCTCTAAACTGTGGCAAATGGGAATTATCTGAGAAGTTAATTGATATGGGGGTGGGGGGGTGGGGGCGATGATTAGGAAAGGAAAGAAAGGGTGGAGACCAGTTGGCTTTCTCACTGGTGAGGCCCGGCTCCATTAGCGCTAATAGGTGCTGCGTGAATATAATTGGGCCACAGATTCTGGGAGCCTTGCTCAGACAAGGCTGGAAACTGAGATTCAGGGAGGAAGGGCTCATCTTTCTGTGGCCAGTGTGCCTGGAGCGTCCAGGCAGAGTCCCCAGTGGTGGGTGTGGATACTGGCACCTACAGAACTGCCCACCTCAGGCCCTGTCACTGGCTCTGGCTTCCCCATCCATCCACCTCAAGCCCAGCCACTGGCTCTGACATCCCTGTCCATCCCCAAGTTCCAGTCCATCTTCCTTGTTTCTGGTAAGTGAGCAATGAATGGGTTGAGGCAGAATTGAAAGGAAGGTGGCAGGGGGCTGACACTTTGGGTACCTAATAATAAAAGTGATAATAACACTCAAATACTGAGTTTGCCAAGTGTCAGGCATGCCAGTAAGTGCTTTCTGCACACTGCTCCACAACAGCTGCCTTGGCAGACGTTATATGGACTCTCAGAAGCCGGGGGCCTGAGAGACTTAGGCATTTGCTAGGATTTCAACTAGATGGTCTGATTCTTTTAACACCAAACCCTACTGTGTGCTGCAGCTGAGGTCAGAGCTGGAAGCAGAAAGTGTTCTTCCAGCTGCAGAGGGGCTTCCGCAATGCCCAGCCAGGCAGGCCCTCACCTGGCACCAGGCCCTCCTCTGTGGCTCTGAGTGGCTTCAATGGGCACTGAGGACTTCCAGCTCTCAGCCCTGTTCTCAACCTTGGCACTAATGGCTTATGAGGCCAAGCAGTTCTTTGCTGGGAAGAAAGGTGCTGTCCTGTCATTGTAGGATGTTTAGCAGCACCCTTGACCTCTACCCACCAGAAGTCACTAGTACCCCAAGCTGTGACAACCAAAAATGTCTTTAACCATTGCCAACTGTCCCATCAGTGGCAGAATCCCCAGCCCTCCCACTCTGCTGAGGAACCGTGGGGCCAGACCAACACCCTCCCTCCCCCCAACACACACACACTGGGCAGTTTGTGAAGGAGTGAGCATCAAAGATAAAGGGAGATGCACAATGATCTTTCTCTGTAAGACCCAGCATACTATCTAATAATGAGGAAATATGCTAATTGACCATCACATCCTCACAAAAGCAGGGCCCACAGCCAATAAGGAGGTGCCCACAAGAGAGGAACCAAGATGGCGGCATAGGTAAACACCTATCTTGCTGCCCCACACAACAATTCCAAAACTACAACTTAATGACAGAACAAACATCATCCAGAATCACTGGAAAGCTGGCTGAGTGAAAATTCCACAAATAAAAGTAAAGATAGGACACAGTGACTCAGAGGAGTGGCAAAGCGCAGCTTTGAAGATACACGCAGAGTCAGAGGTTTGGAGCTGTGTGTGCGCGCCAGCGGAGAGGGTGGTCAGGCTGCAAACCCGGCTGGCTTTCTCCAACAGGGAGGGCAAAGGTGTCCCACTGCACTGATTCCCCAGTTCCCGGCGAGGTCCGGGGAACCCACACTCATACGGGGTGAAACTGGGTAGTGGGAAAACATGCTGAAGCCGGGGCACGGCAGAGGTCTGCGAGCTTGTGGAGAGGGCAAGCGTGTGGAGAGTGTACGTAAACTTGGGATGAGCAGTTTGCCTGCACACTTGGGAACAGAAGTGTGTGACCGCGCAGAGAGGACTCGTGAGTTGCTCCCTTGTTTGGGAGACCACTGGACTGCATTGTGTTGCAACCCTGGGTGAGACTTTGGGGGTGCAGACTCATTTGGGGAGAGGCTGAGTTGTCTGGCAGAGGGTAGAGATCGGCGGTGGCTTTCTCTCGGAGGTGCATGCAGCCATTGCCACCCGGCACAGAGACCCAGGTGCTGCATAGGGTGGAGCTGACGCTGCCTGCTCAGCCTGGAGACTCTGCCCATCCAACCTGAACACAGCTTACTCTCACAGTCAATCGGCCTGGAGGTCAAACCCTCCTAGTGCTAACAACAATAAGCTGGGCTTAACTTCAATAATACTGTACAACCCATAAAGGACTGCAGCAAGAGTATCCACCTCAGGTAACTGGGGAGGCTGAGCCACTGTCCCATAGAGGACATCTACCACACAAAGCTAATGGAAAGCAGCCACAATGCAGAGAAATGGAAAGGAATCAGATGTGAAAGAAATGGAGGAAAAAAGATGACTAGACATAGAGTTCAAAACCATGGTTATAAGGTTTTTCAAGAGGCTCCTCCTAGAAAAGGCCAATGAACTTAATAAGACCTACAAGGAAATGAACAAGACCTACAAGGAAATGAACGAGACCTACCAGGATATGAAAAAGGACCAACTAGAAATTAAGCATACACTGACTAAAATAAAACATATTATACAAAGACCTAAAAGCAGTCCAGACAACTACAAGAACCAAGTCAAAGATTTGAAATACAAAGAAGCAAAATCCACTCAGCTGGAAAAGCAAGAAGCCAAAAGGATCTAAAAAACTGAAGATAGTGTAAGGGGCCTCTGGGACAACCTCAAGCATACCAACATCCGAATTATAGGGGTGCCAGAAAAAGAGAGAGAGCAAGATAATGAAAACCTACTTGAAGAAATAGAGAGCGAAAACTTCCCCCACCTAGTGAAAGAAATTGACTTAAAAGCTCAAGAAATGCACAGAACCCCAAAATATAGAAATCGAAAGAGGACCACACCAAGACACATCATAATTAAAATGCCAAGGGCAAAAGACAAAGAGAGAATATTAAAAGCAGCAAGAGAAAAACAGTTAATTACCTACAAGGGAGCACCCATACGATTATCAGCGGATTTCTCAACAGAAATGATGCAGGCCAGACAGGAGTGGCAAGAAATATTCAAAGTGATGAATAGCAAGAATCTACAACCAAGATTACTCTATCTAGCAAAGCTATCATTCAGAATTGAAGGTCAGATAAAGTGCTTTGCAGATAAGAAAAAGCTAAAGGAGTTCATCACTACCAAACCAATATTATATGAATTGCTGAAAGGTATTCTATAAGAAGAGGAAGAAGAAAAAGGTAAAAATATAAATTATGAACAACAAATACATATTTATCAACAAATGAACCTAAAAATCAAGTGAATTAATAATTTGATGAACAGGATAAACTGTGAATATAACAGAATCATGGGCATAGAGAGGGAATGGACTGACAATTCTTGGGGAGCAAAGGGATGTGGGAAGTGCAGCAAGCGACTGGACAAAAATCATGCACCTATGGGAGAGGACAGTGTGGGAAAGGTGAGTAAGGAGGGTGGGATTGGTACCTGGTGGAGGGGAGCTATAGGGGGAAAAAAGGGGAACAATGTAATTAATAAACTGAACAATAAAGATTTAAAAAATAATAAAAAAGGAGGTGCACACAGCCAATAATGAGGGAATATGCTTATTGACTGTCAAGTCCTCTAAGATGGTGGCATCCAGTCCCCTCAGACCCTGAGCCGCTCAGGGCTGGCCTGAGGCACAGGCAAGCCTTGGATGGTGGCTGCCCAGTTGCCTAGGGTGGGCCTGAGGCACAGGCAAGCCTCGGGTGATGGCTTCCCAGCCATCAAGTGCCACCTGAGGCCTGCCGGCAGTGGGAGCAGCTAGGGTGTGATGTGGGTGTTGCCATTCCCTGATCACCAGGTCGCCTCCTGCTCCTGAAGGCTCCTGGATTATGAGGGGGCAGGCTGGGCTGAGGGACCCCCCCTCCAGTGCATGAATTTTCATGCACCAGGCCTCTAGTCCAAATATAAGGAAAGAAATAACAAGGGTGGATTACTCTAGATTGTTCTCTTCTCTTTCTCCCCCATTCCAGCTCTGAGTTCTGTCTGCTCCCAAGAAAAAGACACACGTAAACCTGAAATGGACTTCTGCGCCTTTGAAAACGAGCACTTATAATTTGAAAGGCAGTCATTGGAAGTCAACTCCTGCTGGTACAAGATGCCCTGGCAAGATCCAGGGTGCTCGCTGTTGGACAGGACAGAATCACAGCCAGGGACTCCCACCAAACCCACAACGTCAGAACTGGAAGGAAGTCCCCACAGGAGTCCTTGGACTGATGACACCCTCAGGGAGGCAGCTGCGACTGGGAAGGACGACCAACTCCAGGAAGCAAAAATCCCTTAGACTGTGCACAGCCAAGTTGAGGATTTGTTCCAAGAAAAGGGCCAGAGAATACATACACAAGGGCAGTTTCTCCTCCTCTGTGCAAGGAGCTTATTTTTGCCCCCATTTCTTGTGCATGAAAAAAGTAAAAGAGAAAAGAGAAGACAAGAACTGAATAACCTGCAAAATGGAGCATCAAGCGGTTGGGTAGTCAGGAGTTTAGAAAGGCTGTTTTTTTTTGGAACAAAGAAAGTAGCGTGGGGGATGTATGCCTGCTCTAGCTAAGTGGATAGGGAATTGAGCATGATATTTTTAAGCTGTTATAAGTTTTTATAGCAAAGAAAACACTAGGCTTTTTCTTAGTGATTTTGTGTGTCAAAATCTTCTAGATGGTGTCCCGCCTATTTGCACAGCCTGATTTGTGACAGCTGCCTCCCAGAAACATGTCAAGGTCTGTTTTGATTTGGGAAGGGCAGGCTGGAGGAAATTCCTAGCAGAACAGGGCTAGAACATCTCTCTCTCTCTCTCTCTCTCTCTCTCTCTCTCTCTCTCTCTCTCTCTCTCTCACACACACACACACACACACACACACACACAGGCGATGTCAGGTGTGCTCAAGGCGATGTCAGTAAAAAATAGAGGAGGGCTGGTGAAAATTTATTTTAGGTTAAACAAGCAACATACAAGCCAACCTATAATTCTTATGAAACTTGGTTTCATTACTTTAGATTTTCCCACTGATTTAGGACAGAAATGTACCCTGCTTGAAGATTAAATGTCTTCCTGTCCACTTTTTCTAATGCATTCAGTGACAATACCAAAACCACTTAGCAAGTATCACTCTTTTCCATATTTAATCCACACTGTGTAATTAAGGAACACACCATCCCTATGTTTCAGATAATGTGCTCTTCACTCATTAAGATGCTACTTACTGAAGCAAGAGCTATGTGATGCCAGAGACCTCTTTTCAGAGCAAGCAAGTGTGGCCCCAGGGCAAGGAGAAATGGAAGTTCTAACCATATAAGAGATGGTAAGTATGGTTGATCACTCAGCTTTCTCTAGCTTAGTGGTCCTCAAACTTATTGGTCCTACAAGTTCTCTGGGGGCACCTGCTAGAAATGCTAAGTCAGGTCTGAGCCCTGAATCTGTTTGTGAATCTGGGATTAGGCCCAAGAATCTGTATTGTTGACGAACATCCCAGATGAATACAATGTATGTGATCTGTGGATTCCTCTGATTGATGGAGGGATGGTTAACTGTTTACATAGAGAAATGCACTCCTGAAAGCTGGCTCCAGATGGTTCATATGGGTGCCTGGGAGACAGTTCAGGTGTGGGTTGAAGGACAGTTAAGACAGGTGGTGATGGCTGGCACAGAGCTGCTGACAGGCCTCAGGGCCACCAGGACACGGGGAGGAGATGCTTTTCCAAGTGGCCGAGATGAGATGGTCAAGGACCCGATAGCCACTGAGCCAAAATATTTAGAAGGTTTGATTATGTTTGTAAGGAAAGGGAGGGTAAGAAAATGACATTTTGTTGATGGGAATCAAAGAAAATCACCATTTAAACACAAATCAATTTGGAAACTGCATGCGTGTCCAATTAAAGAGTTGTGGTTGCATCCACTCAGCGGAGCATTACTGTAGCCATTAAACTGACGATTACAAAAGCGATGAAAACAGGTTGATGGTAGAATGCAAATGGGGATGTTCTAGACATCAAATTGTATCTTCAAAACTCGGGGGGTGGGGTGGGAAACAACTTACCAGGAGAGAGGGGAAAACATGAAAATTCTCCAAAATATTAACACTAGTCAAGTGGTGCAAATTTGGATATGTCTTCCCCATTTCTATTCCTTCTCTCATTTTTTCTTTTCTACATTGTCTTAATTACAGATATATTTAAAAACACACACACAAGAATCTGAGTTTCAAAGCCATTTTCAAGTGCTCAAGAGCTCTCTCATTTCCTTTTGTGAAATCCCCAAATCCAAAGGTTCTAAGAGGGTCGTGTCCACATCCTTTAGTAACCTGCTCTCTCAGATCTCACGCTAGTTTCAAGAGCTCATCACCCCCAGCCGCCACCTGGCTCCATTTTTCCAGTGTTGCCTTTTCAGTAATAAAATGAAAACGATCAGCAATCTTTTCTCTCCTGTCAGCAGCCATGGTTACTTACTCTGGGCACAGATGACTGCTCACATCCAAGGAGGTTATAGATAAGCCTCCTGAATGTTTATTAAACCCAGGACACTGGAAAAATGTCTCTGGACCCAGAAAATGTCAGCAAGACCATGACATGTGGCAGGAGAGCCCCAGCCACTTGGGCGTGGGCTCTGTCCCATCTGCCCTCTGCTGCCCTCTCACACCTGTCTCTGCTTCCCCAGACAGGGAATGAACCTGGGAAGAGAAATGAGAGACAAACAGCTTCTCCCAGGCCTTTCATGCTGCTGGGCCATCTGACCCCTGTGAGCTGGGGTCAGGGCCATCATGTGCCCATCAGGGCACCGCTTCCTTGAGGAGCACAGAGGAAGTCACCCCATGGGACCCCATCAGAAGGCTTTCCTGAATCATATCCTCAGCACTGAGTGGAGAGGGTTGGGATCCATCCCATCTGCCCCTCCAAAACACCTCCTTGCTGGTCTGAAATCCACCCCCCCCATTAAAGTCACCACAGAAACATGCCCCAAAGACTCAGAAAACCATGGGTACCAGACATATTGGACATTTGATGTCAAATTCAAAGGGGGTCAGGAGGGGGGGATTTCTGAAGGAAGGAACCAGTCCAGGGAGTCAACCACAGATGGGGGGACACCTATAGTTCAGCAGGAGATGTGTGGTTTTTACTCTCTTCCTTTGAAAATATTATTTCAGTTTCCCTTTGAGAAGTGCCCTTGCTTCCCACCTCCTCATCCCAATGCCATTCTCAGTCCCTGCAATTTCTTTGGCATTGACCCTACTGCCTGGCTCCCAGGATGGGCATGTGACTCAGGCATGGCCAATCAGAGCAACCATCCTACCTGGCCACATGAGTTAGCTTAACAATTGTTAGGTGACCCAAATCAGGCAAGCGTAACTTCATTCTGGGACTTTTTGGTGACACTTAAGAAAAGCGCAGTCCCCACACCTCTTGACCTAAGGCAGCGGTCAGCAAACTAGTTAGTCCACAGAGCAGCAAACTGTGGCTCATGAGCCGCATGTGGCTCGCAAGCTTCAGTTTGCCGACCACTGACCTAAAGCATGTTAGCCGGTAGCTGCTGAGCCACCTCTGCTGCCCTGGGAAGAGCCTGCCTGAGCACAGAGCCAGCAGCCAGGCGGGGAAGCAAGGGCAGAGGAGAGAGACGCGGAGGCTGGTGCCATCAGTCCTGCTGACACCTGCACCCAGCTGGGCCTGGAACCAAAACCCCGTGAACCTGTAATCACTTGATTTAGAAAATGCCTCTTTGTTACACAAGTTGGAGTTGGGATTCTGACACTTGCAAACAAGAGTTCTGTAATTCCTGTGAACAGACAGTCCCTGCGCATTTTTCCAGGAGTTCCCAGGCTGGCCCGAGAGCCACCAGACAGGGCTCAAGGTGAATGGGAGTGTCTGAAGTGTTGTAAAGCCAGCCTGGGCACATGTCCTCCCCTGGAGAGGGCGTGAACAAGGGGGGCTGAGGGGAGCCATGCAAGTGGCAAGTACCAGGCACCTGCTGCCCAGGAGGTTCAACAACAGTTTAGAAGAAATTGTGTAGAGAAAGGGGAGAAATGTTCCGCATTACAAGGAGGAAAGCCATCTCGGGCATTCTTGTGCGCGAGCCGTTGCAGATGCCTACCCTGCTGTTTTCTTGTTCTTTTTGTTTTCCAGCAATGCTGAAAACTCCTGCACTGCCCCCGAGCAATCAGTGCATCTCAGTGTTGCACAACCAAGTTTCCTTGTCAAGGTGTGTGGGCGATGTGTGTTAAAGGCGTGGACGTGCCCCAACAATGCAACATGGTTCCAAGGCAGCCACAGGCCCTTTCAGACTTCTATTCCTGCTGTGTCCCTGCACATCCAGGTCAAGGACTCATGTACTTCCAGCGGGTGCTGGTCTGGGACACAAATCACAGAGAAGCCCTGGCTGGTGTCGCTCAGTGGTTAGAGCATTGGTTTGCACTCCGAAGGGTATTGGGTTCGATTCCCGATCAAGGGTATGTACTTGGGTTGCAGGTGTGATCCCTGGCCTCAGCTGAGGCATGTATGGGAGGCAACTAATCAATGTGTTTCTCTCTCTCACTCTCTCTCTTGCTCTCCCCTTTCTTCCCTCCCACACTCTTTAAAAAATTAATAGAAAAATAAAATATCCTTAAGTGAGAGTTAACAACAACAACAAAATTAAATCACAGAGTAGGTGAACTTATCCATTTCTATGTTTTCAAATTCATCCTCTTCTTTCTCCCAGAAGTCTTCCCCCAGGAACACTGGGAACCTCTGCCAATTTCCTCTCCTAAGTCACCTTCATCCTCTTATTTCAGTCTCCACCCTGTTTACACCTTGGCTGCTGCCATCTTCACCTCTTTCCTGGCTGCAGTCTCGGACTGCCTCCTATGTGCCTACCAGCATCAGCACTGGCCCTCTTCCGGTCAATGAATTCCTCACAGGGAAGACGAGCCATCTTTAAAAAATGCAAATCTGATCATGTTACTTCCCCTCCCATTTGTCCTGAAACTTCCAGAGCTTTCCATTGTACTGAATGCTTCTCTACCATCTAACCCTTGCCATCCTTCTTAGTTTACCGCTTTCTGTGTTCTACCCATGGGGTGTTCTCCTAGTTCTTTATACTCGCTACCACAGGGCCTTTGTATATGCTGCTCTTGCTGCCTGGAATGCTCCTCCCCTTATCCCTTAAGCCTCTCTCTTTTAGGATATCATCTCTGAACTCCTGACTCAGCCATATCCCTCTCTGTATATGCCTTCCTAGCCCCACATTTACCAGAGATGGAATTTTATATCACACAATTAGACTGTTACTATCTATTAAACTCCACCTCACTGTGAGGTACAGGAGAGCAAGGCCCATGGCTCAGCAGTGGACACATAGCACCTTGCACAGAGCATGGCACTGCCCAATAGTAATAACAGCTAATAGTCCGTGAACACTGAGAGGGTGTTGGGCACTGTCCTAAATTTTTTATGCAGATTAACTCATTTAATTTCCACAAAAACCTACATAGCACTGTTGTCATTCCATTTCAAAGATGAGGACACTGAGGCACAGAATAGATAAGCTTACCTAGGTATTAAACTGCAAAGTCCAATTTCCAACTCATTCATTCTGCTGTAGCTCACAGGGCAGGCACTCAAGGCACATTTGCTGGCTGGCTGACTGAATGAACATAAACCATCTTTATCTTTCCCTCACTACTATCCACACCTGCATTCCCTTCTCACAGACGCCGCTCTCCCTGACCCAACCTCTCCTCACAGAATCGGCCGATCCTCAGGTCCCAATTCCAAGTCTACTGTACACCTGGCCCCTGTGTGTGATGTGAGCCCTGACCCTGACCTGCGCTACAGCCTTCGTCTTCTCTGCACTGCGGCCCCTGCCTGGGGCCAGACCTGCACGTGTCTCCTCTGCCTTTCTGGCCTCTGACCAGGCTCACCGCCCGGGACTGCACCTTTGCTCTCACTGCACACTTGTGCTCTTGAGTTTCCCTCTAGCCCTGTCAGAGCCACACAGACGCTTCAGCAAACTGCTGCCACAGGAAAAGGAGTCCTATCCCTTTCAATTGAGTCACATGCAAATCTCCCAGGTGGGCTCATGGCCCTTCACAGGAGGATGTGCACCAGAGCGGTGAAGAGCAAGGGCTTTGCTGACCCTCCTCCGGGGTCCAGTCCTGGCCATGAGTGGTGACTGAGGGGAGATGACAACGCTTTGAGCTAGAGTGTACTCACCTATAAAATGGGTATAATAATCAGCAGTATCTCACAGGGCTGTGGGGAGGGTTATGTTACCGATGAAGTCATTAGCATGTCAGGTCACAGCCAGTGGTCTGTTGTGATCACCCTCAGCTGCCGTCACCATCATCACTCACTGTGGCCATGGTGTAGTGGCTGAGGGCACAGGCTTTGGAGCTAGAATACCCATGTTTGAGTCTTCCTCCTCCACTGACACCTGTGTGGCCTTTCTGTGTCTCACATATTTCACCTGTAAAATGGGCCCTTGACAACTCTTTCTACCTCACAGGGATGGTGAGTTAGTCCACAGAAGGTGCTTAGAACTATACCTAGAGCATGGTAAACACCTATAATGTTAGCCGTCATGGGTGTTACTACTGTTTCAAATACTATGATCATGCAGCCTGCAGGCTGCGTTGGAGTCGCATTAAGGGAGTGGCTTCTGCATGGCTCCTCCTGGCACTGTAAGTGGGGACTGTGCCTGCTGACTCACTCCCTGTGAACACAGGGATAGACTGTTTTCCAAGGAGGGACATACACTCCCAGTTCTGGCCAAACCGGGAGGTGCCACAGCCCACATCTGAGGCTGGCACGCCACTGGGCCAATCTGTTCTTCCAGATCTGTTCTAAGGAAAAATGGTGCCCACAGAAAGATCATGCTTCATGCCAGATTAAACATTACAGACATATTCAATAAGATAAGTTGCTGACCATGGGGGAGAAATCCATTATCCTGAAATCTAGCTTTCATCAAAGCATCAAGGTGTTACCACTAAGCCCTAGTGAGACGTATGTGTTACTCACAGTTCTAGGGTTTAAAGATGCTCTGACAGTCCAGACACTGCCTTCTCAAAAGACAGCTGAGTTTTCTGGCAAAATCCAAATGCAACAGTGTGAGCTGGCACCAAAGACCGACTCCCCGCTAGTCAGCACCGCGGCCCTGGTGGTCGCTATATGCAGTGTAGGGTCTGCTCCAGTGACACACAGTGAAGCAGTGTTTCAAACACTAGTGGCAATCTGTCTTCCAGGCTATTGTCTGACAGATCCACAGAAACAGGAGCACAGGATGGGTTCCCTGTTTCCCTGCCCCTCCCACGCTGGTTAGGAAGAAGAGAGCTTATCGGAGCATCTTCAAACCTGGACATGTGTGCAGATGTGCACAGCTGGAAGACACCAGGAGCTGTTAGCCACTAAAACCTGTCTAGAGGCCAAAATTATGCACTTGCATGTTTGAGATGAGAGAAACAATAAAAATAAAAACGTATCAGGCAATCATTTAGAGGGTCAGATGTGTCAAGAACGATGTTAGAGATTTTATTTTATTTATTTTTTTTTATATTTTATTGATTTTTTACAGAGCAGAAGGGAGAGGGATAGAAAGTCAGAAACATCGATGAGAGAGAGACATCGATCAGCTGCCTCTTGCACGCCCCCTACTGGGGATGTGCCCACAGCCAAGGTACATGCCCTTGACCGGAATCGAACCCGGGACCCTTCAGTCCGCAGTCCGACGCTCTATCCACTGAGCCAAACCGGTCCTGGCGATGTTAGAGATTTTAAATGCATTATCATTTAATTCTGACAAAAACCCTACAAAGGAAGTATGATTGTTCACTTAATGTCATGGATGAGGAGACGGAACCTAGCAGACTTGCAGGGCTCACCCTGATGAAGGCTGGATTTGGACCCAGAAGTGACTCCATAACTGGTGCTCCAAACCCTTAATGAACTGGGAATCTTAAAAAACCAGAGCTCCTGGAGGAACCAAGATGGCGGCTTAGGTAAACACCTATTGTGCTGCCCTGCGCAACAATTCCAAAACTACAACATAACAACAAGACAAACATCATCCAGAATCACCAGAAAGCTCTGGCTGAGTGAAAATTCCACAAATAAAAGTAAAGGTGGGACACTGAGACTCAGAAGAGCGGTGGAGCGCAGCCTTGAAGATATGCGCGGAGACAGAGGTTCGGAGCTGTGGGGCACGCGCGGGCTGTAGGGATGGCAACAGCAATCCTGGCTGGATTTCTCCAACAGGGAGGGTGGAGATGTCCCACTGCACAGATTCACAAGTGCCAGGCGAGGTCCGAGGTCCGGGGTATGCACCCTAAAAGCCAGGCGCGGCAGAGGTCTCCTAGTCTGAGGAGAATCCGTGTAGCTTGGAACAGCAGTTTGTGCACGTAAAGTGTGCAACAGCATAGATTTGCTCCATGGCGACTTGCCCACTGGTTTGGGAGACCACCGGACTGCTTTGTTTTACAACCCTGGGTGAGACTTTGGTGTGCAAACTCATTTGGAGAGAGGCAGAGTTGTCTGGCTAGGGGTAGAGACCAGCGGCGGCTTTCTCTTGGAGGTGCCTGCAGCCATTACCACCCAACACAGAGACCCGCACGCCGCATAGGACATAGCTGATGCTGCCTGCTCAGCTCAGAGACTCCGCCCATCCAACCTGAACACAGTTTCCCTGCACAGCCAATTTGCCTGGAGGTCAAACCCTCCTAGGGCTAACAACAACAAGCTGGGCTTAAATTCAAAAATACTGTACAACCCATAAAGGATTGCAGTAAGAGTATCCACCTCAGGTAACTGGGGAGGCTGAGCACTGTCCCTTAGAGGACATCTACCACATAAAGCAGCCACCATGCAGAGACGTGGAAAGAAATCAGGTGTGAAAGAAATGGAGGAAAAATGACGACTAGATGTAGAGTTCAAAACCACGGTTATAAGGCTTTTCAAGAGGCTCCTAGAAAAGTTCGATGAACTTAATGAGAACTACGAGGAAATGAACAAGATCTACAAGGAAATGAACAAGACCAACGAGGAAATGAACAAGACTTATGAGGAAATGAATGAGACCTACAAGAAAATGAATGAGACCTACAAGGAAATGAACAAGACCTACGAGGATATGAACGAGACCCTCAAGGATATGAAAAAGGAACAACTAGAAATCAAGCATACACTGACTGAAATAAAAAATATTACACAAAGTCCTTAAAGCAGTTCAGAGGGCCACAAGGACCAAGTCAAAGATTTGAAATACAAAGAAGCAAAATCGACTCGGCTGGAAAAGCAAGAAACAAAAAGAATCCAGATAATTGAAGATAGTGTAAGGGGCCTCTGGGACAACCTCAAGCATTCCACATCTGAATTATGGGGGTGCCAGAAAAAGAGAGAGAGCAAGATAATGAAAACCTATTTGAAGAAATAATGACTGAAAACTTCCCCCACCTGGTGAAAGAAACTGACTTAAAAGCCCAAGAAGTACACAGAACCCCAAAAAATAGGAATCTAAAGAGGATCACACCAAGACACATCATAATTAAAATGCCAAGAGCAAAAGATAAAGAGAGAATATTAAAAGCAGCAAGAGAAAAAACAGTTAGTTACCTATAAGGGAGCACCCATATGATTGTCAGCGGATTTCTCAACAGAAACGATGCAGGCCAGACAGGAGTGGCAAGAAATATTCAAAGTGATGCATAGCAAGAATCTACAACCAAGATTACTCTACCTAGCAAAGCTATCATTCATAATTGAAGGTCAGATAAAGTGCTTCGCAGATAAGAAAAAGCTAAAGGAGTTCATCACCACCAAACCAATATTATATGAAATGCTGAAAGATATTCTTTAAGAAGAGGAAGAAGAAAAAGGTAAAAATATAAATTATGAACAACAAATACACACCTATCAACAAATGAATCTAAAAATTAAAGTGAATTAATAATCTGATGAACAGGATAAATGGTGAATATAACAGAGTCATGGACATAGAGAGGGAATGGACTGACAATTCTTGGGGAGAAAAGGGGTGTGGGAAGTGCAGCAAGAGACTGGACAAAAATCTTGCAACAATGGGAGAGAACAGTGGGGAGGGGGAGGTGAGGGCAGAGGGTGGGATGGGTACAGGGTGGAGGGGAGCTATAGGGGGAAAATGGGGAACAATATAATTAATAAACTGAATAATAAAGATGAAAAAGTAAAAAAAGAAAGAAAATAAAAATTAAAAACAAACAAACAAACAAAACACACACACACAAAAAAAAACCAACCAGAGTTCCTTTGAGAAGGTCCATCCTAGCATCTCACCTCTCTTGTCTGTGCTATTTGCTACACGTGGCTATCGAAATTTAAACTGATTAAAAAGAAATGAAATTTGAAATTTAGTTCATTGCTATTGAGCACTTAAAATATGGCCAGTGCAGCTGATGGCCTGAACTTATAACTTCATTTCATTTTCGTTAATCCAAATGTCAATGGTCACATGAGCTAGTGGCTACAATGCTGGGCAGCGCTGCTCTGAGGATTTTTTCTCGGCTGCAGCAGACATGGCTCATGCTGTTTTCCAACTCTTAGAGACAGAGGGCCTTGAGTAGCTTTGACCAAGGAGCCACAGAGAACCACAAGGATAAAGACTCTGTTTCTTTCTAAGATCAGAGACAATATGTTCTTCAAATGTACCTGCATGGCCTTTCCAACGTCCCCCAACTCTCAGATCTGATTGCCCCATAAGTTCCAGTGTGAGGATAAGAAAGTAAGGACAGAAAAAACCCAGGAACAAGTGCTCTCAGACAGCACGGAGCTGGTTAAATCACAGGCTCCTCGGCCCCACCTCTGCAGGCTCTGTTGCAGGGGGAGCTGGGGCCTGGAGCCCATGTTTGAATCAAGCAGCTAATGATTGTGATGCAGGTGGTCTAGCTTTGAGGCACTGCTTCGGAGGCTGAATTACTTATCTCCTGGCCTCTTAAACAACTATAGCACATAAATCTTTGGAGAACAGCGCAAACTGGGCTGGAAGCCAGGCAGTCATCGCTCCGCACTAATTGCTCACTTCTACGACATTAGCAAGGTGCTTAGTCACCAAGGCCTCACTTTTTTCCATCTGAAACATGGGGGTGAGGATGTGTGCTATTTGTCCACTAGGACAAGGGAGAACACAGGTGTGAAAGCATTCGAGGTGGACGCAGCTAAAAACACACCGTGTAGATATCCTGCAACTCAGAGACACGTTCTGCCTGTTTAGCAAAGAGTTTACATAGATTTTGAATTAAAAAAAGTAAATTTTTAAAAGCTATCTCCACAAGAAGAGAGCACTCATTCTCTGTGGTTTTTTCTTTTTCTTTTTCATTAATCCTCACCCAAGGATATGTTTTAATTGACTTTAGAGAGAGAGGAAGGGAAAAGAGAGAGAAAAAAAAAACATCTATGTGAGAGAAACATGGATTGGCTGCCTCCTGCACTCACCCTGACCTGGGATAGAACCCACAACCCAGGTATGTGCCGACTGGGAATCGAACCCACTGGTGCACAGGATGATGCTCCAACCAACAGAGCTGACCGGCTGGGGCAAGGGCACAGCTTTAACTTGTGTGAAGCAACTGGGAGATATGACAACATGGGTTCATGTTAGGTTGAGCCTGATAGCTAGGAGCCACCTCCTAGCCACCGGGCTACAACCTGGTGGTTAGGGTCATGTGCACAGGTTCAAGATCGCCTCCACCTTTGAAAACCTGGGTCAAGTCCCTGAGCTTCTCTGTGCCTGATCTTCAACTCCGAGATGAGAATTTAATAGTCTTCCTCCTTCATGGGGTGTGATAACTTAACCGAGTGAATATTTATAAAGTGCTTAGAACAAGGTTTGGCACAGGGCAAGAGCTGTGCCTCCAGCTGAGTGAATAAATAACTGCACGTGGCAGCACACAGCGGAAGCCCACCCAACCATTCTCACTGGACCATGGGACCAGCTATACCCGGGAGACGTGATCTCCCTCCTCCGGCCAGGCCACCAGGAGCAGACACACTTAGTGTATTGTAGAGCGGTACTTCTCAAGCGACTCGTGGTGATGGATCAGCTTATATTGAATCCACTGTGGACTGACGGGTGCCTTCCTAAACAGGACTGATACACAGCAGTGCCACATGCAACTCAAGCAATGCACCATAAGTTCAACCACACCCTCGCTGTTGTGTAGCTGGGCCAATAAATGAGCACAACAAGCATGCACTTAGGTGTTGTCAAATTGCTCTATGAGTCCCTGAACATTGTCCTTTCAGTCATTATCTCGCTGGGCATTGCGGCCAGCTCTGGTCCTCAGGCCCTTGGAGTAGTGCCAGCCTAGGGAGCTACGTCTCCACACGCACACGAACCAGCCAGACAATGTGACTGGAGAGGGTGGGCATCGGGTTCCCCCTCTCTCCATCCTCTCCACTCTGTCCTTGTCAGCTTTGTCCACGCCTCTTTTGTTGTTATCTGCACATTAAAACCAGCTCATTAATGAGATTCTGGGCCCAGAACACCACGTTGTGGACGTGTCGGTGCCCCAGGTAGCACCCGATTTTGTGAGCATGGCCTGCAGCTCACAGCTGTCCCTTCTCCTGGATGTCACCTTGGACCAGCAGGAGCTGCTTGCCCCATGCCACATCCACAGCCTCGTGTTCCAGCTGCTTGCCAGCAGCCCAAACCCAATGACCAACTGACACAGTGGTGCCAATGCCAGCCCCTTTGCTGCAAGGGGGAACCAACTGTGTGTGGCCCCATCCCCAGTGAAGCTGGTTCCTGTCCCAACAGCACCCTTCACTTGGCTCCTCCTGGTCCCTGTACTATATCCCTGCTCCCCTCTCTTGGGAAGCACCCTCGACACGTCACAGGCACCCGGGCATCTTTCTTAGCTCTGCTTCTCGGGATCCTGGTCACAGAAGTCATCTGAGACTTGGGTGCATCTTCCCCAGTGACCTGCTGGAGGGGGTGCATGGTGGGACAGCATGAACACCTTGAGGACCAGCATCAGATCACTCCCAAGGTCATCCAGCAGTGTGCCTGCCAGGGGAACAGAACCTACCTGTGGTGTTAGACAGGGCCAGAGATTCCATGGAGCCCCGAGGGGTCTGCTCCGTGGGTGTCATGTCCTCGGTGTATTTCAGGGAACTCAGTGGACGGCGGGTCCGGCACTGCTGAGCGGACATGCCCCCTTCCTCCTCCTCCTCCTCCTCGTATTTGGGGACCTGGATGCTGCCTCGGGCCTCACCGAAGCTCTGACTGGACATGTCGCTGTAGCTCTCCTGGGACCGCAGTCTTCCCGGGTAGTAGTCTTCCCGGCACTCCTGGATGAAGCTGCCACCATGCCCCTTCAGGGCCAGGGACGAGCTCCTTTTGGGGTTACTGAAGTGCGGGGCCCACATGTCGGGCGTGGCGCCCGCCCCCTGTGCCGCGGGGCTGTAGGAAGTTCTGATGTTGCACTGGCTGAGGAGCTGCAGGGGGCTCTGTGGCTGGCTCTGCTCCAGTTTGTTCCCATAATGGAAGGGCTCGTCCCGGCTCCTCCAGATGGGGTCCCGGTTGAGGCTGGGCGTCTGGCCGGCCAGGCTGAGCAGGTCCATCTGCATCGACAGGGGGTCCACATCGGCGGACAGCCGGTTGGAGCTCACCTGTAGCTGGCCATGCGGGCTCAGCACGGGCTCCTCCGTCTTGCCCTTGTTCTTGCCGATTTTGGCGCTGCGCCGGGACTCCTTGGCCCTGGCATTCTGGAAGGCTGAGTCAGAGGAGTCCGAGCCATTGGGGTCCTCCCCAGCGCTGCATGCCCGTGAGCAGAATATCTGGCCTTGCTTGGGGAGGAAGGGCCGCCCGAGGAGGGACTTCTTGCAGTGAGCGCAGCAGAAGCAGGTTTCGGTGGCGTGCCAGTGCTGGCCGTCGTAGGTCATCTGGCCCTGGTCGATTCCTGAGGAGAGAAGACACGGGAGAGGCTGGTGAGCAGCTGACTATTCCCTACATTGTGAGACGTACACATGCTGGAGTGGTAGGGCCTCCACCTGTGGCAGGTTCCACCTGTGGTTAAACCCGCAGTCAGGCCCTTCGTAAATGCTACTCATGCCCTATCACCCGAACCTCCTTCTTGTTCCAGGCGGCTCCTTGTTCCTCATTTGAGTAGAGAAACTATGTCAGAATGGCCTGCCACGAATCCTCCCTGGGACACACTTCTCCGGATAAACAGCATCATAATACCAACGGGGGACAAATGCTTTGCATATATGTAAACTCATTCAACCCCTCCACGGGATGAGGGAGATGACTAACATCATTTCCACTTTTTCAGATGAGAAAACAGGTGCAGGAGGCCAGATAACCAGCCGAATGTAAAACAGCTAGAAGTCACAGATGGGCTCTACCCAGGAAGTCCTGCCTTTACCATGACATGGGGACTGCTCCTTCACTCCACTTAGGGGTCTGCACAGGGGCTAATTCATTGGGGAAGTCGTCTGTCCTCCCCACAGACACCTCTCCATCCTTCCTCACCCACACCTGCTGCTCTCTTCCTTACAGAATCACCCATCTGCCATCGGACTGCTGCGCACATGCCCTTGTGCACCAGCTCTCCCTCCACAGCCACTAGGCTCTAGGACGCGCTATTCCGTTTCTTTGATTCCCCCAGGAGCCTGGCCGGAGCGTCGAAGGTCTCTCCATAGGCTGAACTGGTGGGCGAACTGAATCCCTCCGCCAGTGTATGCCGCTCCGAAGGGTAGCCACTTTGACCTGCGCCTGGGCGGCGTTGGTACACACTATCTGCTTACACCCGAGTGAGGCTGCTCACTGCCCGGCTGGCTGGCGCTCAGCACTAGGCCTTCTTCTGGTAATAGGACTGAATTTCCCCAGGGGCCCCATCTCCCGCCTCCCAAACCAGGAGCTTTGGGTGGGGATAAAGCTACACCCGGACCCAGTACTGGCCAGGAAAATAAGGTGTCTCCCAGCCTAGGGGCTGGTTCAGGGTGGGTAGGTGACCTGCACCCGGCCAAGAGGAGCCCTGAGACTGCAGTAAGACAGCTGCAGAAGGAAAGCCGGAGCTGCGGGGCCTGTCCTGTGGGGAGCCTGCTGAGAACACAGCTCCGCAATCGCTGTGGGAAGGAAGGGGACCTCTGAGGTCTGAGGGGAACGTCTTTCCAAAAGGTAGTACTAACATGATCCTTCCCCTTTGGTGGCTGAGAATAGTAAGCCCTTCCAGGAATAACTTTCAGAGACTTGTCCAGAGAGGCAGCAAATGAAAGCAGAGAGAAAGAGAAGGCCAACACCGGGCAGTTCTCCTGCCCTGTCTGTGCGCCCTCACTTCACAGCCCCGGGCCCAGGAGAGAAAGGCAGAAGGCACAGGCTTCTCTGCTTGGCTCCTCCCCAAGCCAAGGGTCTTGGTTTCTTTAGGAGTCAGCCCTGGGGACCCAGAGGGGACTATCAGAGGGACAGGAGCAGCCACAAGGGCCATCCCAGGGGGAGTGGGACACTGGACGAACTGGCTTCCATTCGGCACGGCGCTCCCCACAGGGTGAGAACTGGCTGAGGCAGGACGCAAGGGTGGGCAGCACCCTGGCAGTTGAGCGCGACCCTGCCATTCCAGCTGGCTGTAAAGACGCCGAGGTCCGTCAGCTCGGGTTCAAATCCGGACTCTGCCAGCAGTGCTCTGTCGACTAATGAGTTTGCGGGCCACCGCCCTAGGCAATGGCTCCACCTCTCTGTGCCCCCCTCTCTCCCTAACTGAACAGGGATAACTGTAGCGCTTATTTCGTGGTTGTTGTGGGGACTGAGTTAATATGCAGAGAATGCTTAGACCCCTGCCTGTAACTGTTCTCAGTGCTCTTCTTGTGTTTTTTCAGGTCCTGATGCCTGTCTCTCTCTTGGTTCTGCTGGCTGCTGCCTGGATGCAGGCCAGGGGAGAACTCAGGCTGACTCGGTCTCTGCCTCTCTCTCCCCCCCAGGGGCCCGAGCTGCCCTGGGCCCTCCTCACTGTGGGCTCCTGCTCAGCACAGACCCCCGCAGTGGAAGCCTTCCCTCCCGTCACAGGCTCACCGGGAGGCCAGTTCCTGCAGCCCGTCCTCCACCCACTTCTCCAGGCTTCTCTGTGCTTCTGCAAGGAAACACGCTCAGATAGGCAGCAGGGGCCTCCTTCTGGGGTGAGGGCCTCGCAGAAGGCTGGGTCTCTGTGGGGAGGGGCTGGGAGGCCCCAGCCGACAGCGGAACATGGTCCCTGATAAACATCAGCAACAGTCACGTGGTGCCCTGAACTGCTCCTGAACTCTAAGCATCTGGAAAGGGCTCTGCTGGTCCACATCTAAGAGCTCTTTTTTCTCCCCTCTAAGCCCCTTAAGTACTTCTCTGAGGGTGATGTGTCTACTGCTGCTATGGCCGCCGTCTGTTTATAGGACTGTTTGCTGTGCGCAGGCAAAAGTACCGTTGCCCTAGCAACGGCTGCCTGATGCAGGGTCTGCTCTGAGCAGCTATATAAATATGGAATATTTGCAGAATGTGGTCAGAGTAAAGCACCAGAGACTGCGGTATGCATGGTACACAGAGCATACCTTTCACTGCCGCAGGAAATTATGTTTTACAGAAAAGTGAACCTAGAACAACAACAACAACAACAACAAAACCAGCGGCAGCATTTTAACGCAGCAGTGACAATTCTGCAGGCCACAGAGCTCCTCTGCTAAAACACGCATGCCTTTTTATGGATTTAAGAGGAAAGAAGAGGGAACGCCTATCACCGTTCTCAAACAGCTAGAAGAAGTGAAGAGAGGAGGCAGTGGCCTTCTGCGGGGCGGTGGCTGTGGGCACGATCAGATGTTCTCTTTCAAGCCACTGAGCACAATCCGAATGACAGTATCTGGAGCGCCTCTGACTCCTCCCAGGAAAGGGACAGAAGACGCAGAAATACTGATAAGAAGGGGCATTGCTGCTGTGAGCACGTTTTCTGTACACTCAGCCCTTGTCACCTGAGCAAGCACCTACTTGCAGACTCAGAACCCACAGTGAGAATGTGGGGCAGGTAGGTGCTCTGTCTCCCCTGACAGCGTCCCATCCCACCCTTCTCACGGGCCCAGACAATTGTCCAAATCAGGGTCCCCATTCCCCAATGCTTACCCTACAAGGAAGCTTATCCCATTTTGACCTTGTGAGAGTGAAAGCTGTGGGAATCTTGGTTGGCACCAGGCCATGGAGAGTGAGGTGGTTAGGGCTGGGGAAGGAACCTTGGTCTCCGTCAGGCCCCAGGAGGGAATGCTGCTGGGCAGAGGTAAGCACAGCAACGCTCAACCCTGGGCCTGGTAGGGCCGCCAGCCCGGGAAGGCCTCTGAGAAGCAGTTCATTTGGAACAGACACCCGACAACGACAACGAAGGCCTGAGCACATGTAGGTGCCTTGTCCACAAAGCTGTGATTTTTATCAACACACAAAACCCTCCAAATGACTAGCTGACTTTCCATTTGAATGCATCACTTCTGATGAACCAGGGCAAGCATGTCAAACTCACGGCCCCCGGGCAGCAAACCTCATTTATTTGGCCTGTGTTAGCCTTTGAATTTGACATGCTTGAATCAAGGAGACAAAGTCACTTCTTCTTGTTGCTGATAAAATCTCTGACTTTCTCCCCATCTACCAACCGCAGGTGAGACGCTGGCAGCTTCTGAGCATGTTGCCTGGAACTGCACAAACCACAGGAAGACCAGATGCTGGCCTCACAGACCTTGATCCCTGGCCAGCTTTTCTTTCTTTTTAAAGGGCAGCTCTTTCTCAAGGTGCCAGAATAGGCAAGTTGAATGAAGAAGCCACAGATCAGCCAGAATAGCATTGGAGGGCAAACAAATTGGTTAGTATTTGCAAAGGGAAAATGATTTTCACCATCTCAGAACTGCCACTTATTTGGAGAGTCTATAGCTTACGGGCTATTTGAGGTTTTCTTACTTTGTATTTGACTAGGTCAGCCCCCCACCTTTTTTTTTTTTTTTTTTAAGACATGCTTGCCAGAACCATTTGATTTTCTTGACTATCCTCCCAAGAAAGCTGCTTTGGTTCCTCCCTCTATTAACACTTGAGTTTTCCAGGGAGGCAGTGGAAGAGATCTGTTTATATTTTCCTTCTGAGATTTCCCCCTCCCCTTGGTAGTGGGGCTGTACATCACATAGTCCCACCCAGAGGTGGGCCTATGACTCAGGTAGACCAATAGGAATCTAGGAATTCCTTATTCTCTTGTTTCCAGAGCAGAACACATGACCGGACCAGGGCCTATGGTGTTCCTACATAGAGACATGACTTGGAAGAGCACAGTCTCACTCTTCTACAGGATACAATTGCTAAGATGCATGTAATTGGAGGGTTGTCTTGGCCGCCATGAGAAGGCAGCTTGCTCCTGAATGATGCAAACAGAAGGCAAGCTGAGGAGAGACACCGAGGGAAAAAGAGAGTTTGTTTAAACCCTTGATCCATCTCTACCTGATATCAACATACTCCTTGGCCTTTCTAGTTATGTAAGCCAAGATAGACCCTTGATTCACTATGCTACTATGAGTTGGGTTTCTACCATTTGCACCCAAAGGGATTCTAACGACACCAGACACAATGAAGGTCCAGTCCTAGGAGGACCAGGCTGAGCCCCCCACGTTGCCTCACCTATGTGTTGGGCACAGGTGTCACAATATTCTGCATACAAGGACTCGAAGCAGTGGCAACAGTAGGGCCGTCCCTCCTTCATGATGTAGCGCTGGCCGCCCAGCACTGTCTCGCACTCAAAGCAGCAAAAGTGTTTCATGTGCCAGTGCCGCCCCTCGGCTTCGGTGCACTCGTCGGCAAAGATGATCTGGAGATGGGGAAGCCAGATGGTTAGGACACAGCCAGGAGAATGCACGTTAAATGAGGACAGGGAGGGGCCCACACTAGAAGGGTGGGAAAGCTGTCGCCCCAGACAAATTGTTAAACAGAAGTGGATTAGAATATGCTCATTCTATATCTAATCAGCTCCCACATTTGGATTTGTCTGAAGTACAATTAAACATGGCTTCCAGTCTGGCCTTATAATTAGTTTAACCACATTTTGATAAGAGAAAGAATGTTCTAAATATGAATAATATAGAGCAGGACCAAAAACTGACAGCTGTCTGGAGCGGTTTTGAACGTACGTATCTGGGCACTTGGAATATACCTGTTTTACCTGGCCTACACACAGCATTTTTAAAAGTGGGAAATGCCATATAAACACCTGGAATCCTGGTTTATCTTCTGAGTGTATCATATGTGGCAACATGCAGTGTACATCCCCCTGTGTATGAGTAGCTGGGGCAGGAAGACGGGCTGCTGCTCCCAGGTGAGCGGTGAGTTCTCAGTTTGGTCCTACTCATCACCACCACTCACTGGTGCCTTAAAATTAGCCATCTTCCTGTGCAATATCTGTTGCCCTCAGAGCATTTGTGTTTTGACCTTTAATGTAGAGTTTTTAAAAATCTAAGTATAGATTTAATAGCTTTCTATAAACTGCAGTAGGCAGGACAGTGGGTACTGGTATAAGAATAGACATGTAGATCAACAGAATGAAATTGGAAGCACAGAAATAAACCCAAACATTTATGGCCAATTGATTAGCAACACAGGTGCCAATGACATACAATTGGGGAAAAATAGTCTCTTCAACAAATGGGGCTCAGACAAGTGGAGAGCCACAGGCAAAAGAATGAATCAAAACCCCTATCTCACACTATTCACTATAGGAACTCAAAGGGATTAAAGACCTAAAGAGCCAAAAACTATAAAATACCCAGAAGAAAACACAGATATAAATTTTCATGACCTTGCATTAGGCAATGGTTTCTTATGTATGATACACTAAAAACATAAGCAACAAAAGAAAAAACATATAAATTGGACCTTACCCAAGTTAAATAGTTTTGCACTTGAAAGGACATCATCAGGAAAATGAAAATATAACCACAAAATGGGAGAAAATACTTGCAAATCATATATCTGATAAGAAACTAGTATCCAAAATATATAGTTACAAACCCACAGTGAAAAGAAAAATCACATAAGAGAAAAAATGGGCCAAGAATTTGAACAGACATTTCTTAAAAAAAGAAAAATACAAAATGGCCAATAAACACATGAAAAGATGCTCAACATTATTAGCTGTTAAGGATAGCAACCCACAACCACTTTATAGTCACTAAGATGACTATAATAAAAAAGATAAACAATAAATGTTGAGAATGTGGAGAAATTGGAATCCTCATTTATTGATAGTGGGAATGTAAAGTGGTGTAGCTGTTCTTGAAGAAAGTTTGGATTCCCTCAGAAAATTAAACAGAATTTTCATATGACCCAGCAATTCCATTCATAGTGAACTAGAATTGTGTCCACACAAAAACTTGTACATGAATATTCATAGCAGCATAGTTCATAATTGTTAAAAAGTGGGAACAATTTAAATGTCCATCAATTGAAAAATGGCTAAACAAAATGTGACATATGCATATGATTGATTATCATTCAGCCATGGAAAAGAATACAATACTGATATAGGCTACAGCCTGTGTTAACCTTGAACATCATGCTAAGTGAAAGAAGCTAGAGACAAAAGGTCACACATTATCTGACTCTATTTATATAAAATATCTAGAATATGTAAACCCATAGAGACAGAGACTAGATTAGTGGTTTCCAGGAGCTGGGCGAAGGGGGAAAGGGAAGTTGTGCTAATGGACAGAGTTCCTTTCGGGGTGTGATACTAATGATCTGGGTGATGATTGCACAACTAATGATCTAGTGATGATTGCACAACTCTGTGATTGTATTAAAAATCACTGAATATACACACTTTAAAGGGGTGAAACTTATGCTCTGTGAGTTACATTTCAAAGCTGTTAAAGCATCATATTCTATTTGCATTAAGTAACATATTGTATTATGAGCACTCATTTCCAGATGTGGAAACAGGCATGAACGTAAAGTGGCGGCCTAGAATCTCCAAGCTGGACCTGAACTCAGTTTCCCGGCTACTTGCCTACTGGGTCTCTCTAAAACATCACCATTAGCATTAGAATCAAATTAGTTAAGGCTGATCAACTCTCCTAGAAGAGCGAATCTCTCTTGGGCAATTTATAAGGAAGAAATGCCCCAGTGGTGGTGAACTCTGGCTAAAAAAGGGAGTATTGTTTATAAGTCCTGCATTTCTGTTTGCAGGGTAAAGAGAACAAAAAATCCACTCTGCAGGAGGAAACCCATGTCCAAGATCTTTCCCCTGATGAATCCCATAATAGTGGTCAGCTTTAGCACTTTCTTCTTTTTGTTCCAAACTCTTAAAACTTTCTTGAGCCTATACGCTCCAAACCTTTAAAGCTAAACGAGGTGTTCTAGTCTTCCAGTTCACAGGTCATACCTGGGAGTGCTTCGGGCGGGAGAAAGCACCAGGCCTGGCTTGTGTTCCTATCTGCTGTCTTACTCTGGGTAGCAAATTCAAGTTCTTAGAGTGCTGGGCAGAGGTATCCAAAGGGAATATCCATCTGCCTCCTGCATCCGCATCAGAACTAAGTTGTGGGAAAATTAAATAATGCTACCAGCTTTTTTCTCAAACCAACCTTTCCCTCTGAAGCTCAGAAAACAGAGCTTTTAAAGATATAAATGGCACATCATTACTGATGACTACTCCCTGGGATTTGGGCTGAAATCTAAAGCTGTATAATACCATGGTTTTTTTCTTTAACATTCTGAATGGACCCAAATTCAGGAGTCACTCAGCTACAGAAACCAACTGCCTTCCTACCTGGGTCCATGAGGCTGTGCGTTCAGTGATGCAGGCCACGTCCCGGACAGGCCAGCCACCTGGGATGGGGGACTTCTCTTGGGAAAGGGTGAATACAGGAAGGTGGAGTGGCCTATGGTTTTCCTCTCTGCAGAAAACCACAGGGCCCCTCTGTGGGTTATGCCACAGCGGGCTGTGGGCAGGGCTGCCAGCCATGGGAATGCACTGACCTCGTCACAGGCTGCGCAGCGTGGCTTCAGGCACTCGGCGTGGTGCCTGCCGCAGTAGATCTTCCCATCTTGGTAGAAGTAGATCAAGTCCACCAGGAGCTCGCTGCACACGGTGCAGATGAAGCAGGGTGGGTGCCAGCAAACCCCATGGCCGGCACGTGACGCGAACACGGCAATGTCCCCACCGTTGATCTGGCCTCCGCACTGTGAGGCAAAGGAAAATGTGAGTGTGAACAGAGTGCCCACCTCTCAGGTGACAAACAACCGCCACCTCCACCAGTCTCGACCTTGGAGCACTTACATTCTGAAGAGGCCCTGTGCTACCTGCTTTATACGTGCATGCCTCCCCCTCTCTCCTTGCATAAGGCCTCCAAGTGAGATGAAGATTAATTAGGTAACTGAGAAAATCGCGGGAAAGAGGAAAACTCTGCAGCAGGAGGCACATTGCACACACTCCATCTGGAGGCAGACAAGGTTAAGATGATGATGAGGAGGAGGCTGTGGGGCTGAGGTGAGAGATGATAAGGGGAGTGGGTTCATTCAAATGTGTCCGCCTTTAACTATTTCTCAGTCTTTCAGGCCTGCTTTTAGCCTGCTTCCACTCGCATCTTTTTATATAATCCTGACGGAAAAGGCATCACTTCTAAGACCAGCCTCTGGAAAGGGCTTCTTCCTTGTCCCTCCCTTATCTTCCCACTCACATTCCCAAGCTCCTTCCCCCATCAAAAAAGGGGCAAGGCAGAGTCCCCAGTAGCCCGTGCTTAAGGCTGGGGTTGGGGTAAAACAACTACGGTCTGTGGGCCTTTGAGGGAGGAATCAAGTGTGAGGCAGTGGGTCTGGGACAGGCTCTCTGCTGACCAGGGTGTTGGCATGAGATTCACAGCCTGAGGGCCCAGTAACAGGGTCCCACATGAGGGGCAGAGCTTTGGGGACAATGTCTATAGAGTAAAAACGCCACCTCCAAACCCTTTCTATATCATGGCCTCCCGTAGGTTGAACTGCTTTCTAGAAAAAAAAAGAAAGAGCTCATGGAACTGGCTCTGGGAGCCCAATCATGTGATCAGACAAAGGAAAGACTATGCTATGAAAAGCACTAACCCTTCCTCTTATAACATAGGTAGAACCCTTCCTCTTATAACATAGGTAGAACTGGAGTAGCATACTGCTAACAGATAAACTGAGGCACATTCAAAATTTCAAAAGTTTACTTGAGCAAATACTGAATCGAGCGGGGCTGCACCAAACTGAAGATGGTTGAAGCCTCCCATGCCCCACGGATGGGAGCTCAGGGGCAGGTTCTTACAGAAAAGAGGCGGAAGCAGAGAAAGCAGTGGTTTGAGTGGCTATACCTTAAGTGGTTGCCTTCATTGGGAAAGACTGATTCGAATTTGTGATTGATTTTTCTTAAGTTTCAATTTCTTGGATTCTAGTACATTGATTTTGGCTTAGGTTTTGGTTTGCTACTGTACAAAGTATTAGAGCCACCTCAGTGTAATGACTTCTTTAATTACTTTAACGAGACAGAATCCCATTTAATGGCAACATCATTCTATGACATAGACACTTGTTATCCCCATTCATGGCCAGGGTCAACTGGGAGAAACATGAGTCAAACTTACATCTTTCTGCCTCCATGCTCTTGTTACTATTCAGTCCTACTTCTGACATCTCCCTACTAATGCCCGACCGTCCTCCTGTCTTAGGTGAGCCCCGCTGGGCTGCCTCTGGGAGAAGGCTCTGAGAGCAGGAGAGGTCTGGCATTGAGCTCCCTGAGTCCCACAACGTAACCACTGATGATCTGCATCTCCAGGTGGGTCTTAAGGATAAAGACCCACTGCCAAAAACCTGGTCCTCTGGCTTCCCTATGAATCTTCCTTCCACAAACCTGAAGCTTCTCACTCTATCCCTCTGAAATCTCAAAAACAAAAACAAAACACAAAATGTCACCCTGCTCCCTCAGGTTCTATCTTAGTTTCTCTCTCTGATCTTGCTCACGTATCTTCAGCACATGAATGGGCCCCTTTAGACCAGGGGTGGGGAACCTTTTTTTCTGCCAAGGGCCATTTGGATATTTATAACATCACTAGAGGCCTGGTGCACAAAATTCATGCATGTGTGTGTGTGTGTGTGTGTGTGTGTGTGTCCCTCAGCCCAGCCTGTACCCTCTCCAATCTGGGATCCCTCTCACAATCCAGGACAGTTGACTCCCTCTCACAGTCCAGGACTGCTGGCTCCCAACTGCTCGCCTGACTGCCTTCCTGATTGCCCCTAACTGCTTCTGCCTGCCAGCTTGATGACTCCCTAACTACTCCCCTGCCAGCCTGATTGATGCCTAAATGCTCCCCTGCCAGCCTGACTGCCCCTAACTGCTCTCCTCTGCAGGCCTGGTCACCCCTAACTGCTCTCCCCTGCAGGCCTGGGTCCCCCCGCAACGGCCTTTCCCTACAGGCCCAGTCACCCCTAACTTTCCTCCTCTGCCAGCCTGGTCACCTCTAACTTCCCTCCTCTGCAGGCTTGATGGCCTCCAACTGCCTTCCCTTGCAGGCCTGGTCCCTCCCAACTACCTTCCCCTGATGGCCTGATTGCCCACAACTGCCCTCCCCTGGTGGCAATCTTGTGGCAGCCATCTTGTGCCCACATGGGGGCAGCCATCTTGTGTGTTGGAGTGATGGTCAATTTGCATATTACCTCTTTTATTAGATACCTCTTTTACCAGTATGGAGACCTGGTGCACTGGTGGGCACCAGCTGGTTTGCCCTGAAGGATGTCCTCGATCAGGGTGGGGATTCCCTTGGGGTGTGGGGTGGCCTGAGCTAGGGGCCTGTGGTGGTTTGCAGGCTGGCTACGCTCCCTGGCAACCCAAGCAGAGGCCCTGGTAACTGGGATTTATTTATCTTCTATAGTTGAAATTTTGTAGCCTTGAGTGAAGGCCTGGGCCAGCCAGGGGGTGCAGGAAATTTGGCTTCCTCCATTGTTAGGAAAACCCAAGCCTCCTCTTTGCTCCGTGGCTGCAGCCATCTTAATTGGGTTAATTTGCATACTCAGATCCTGATTGGCTGGTGGGCGTGGCTTGTGTATCAGAGGCATAGTCAATTTGCATATTACTCTTTTATTAGATAGGATTCTTAGGCTATACAAAATTATTAACTTAAAGATTAGCCTGCTATATTTGGTCAAAAATTTAACTCGCCCCTAATGCCTTGGCACTGCCAGACCAAATGATTTCTCGGGCTTTATATGGCCCACCTGGGAATTCCCCATCCCTGGTTTAGAGCTGAAGCAGCTGGATGGGTCTGTACAAAAAAGCAGCAGGGCTAGTGAAATGCTGAAAATGACAGTCAGCACTAGAAGGATTTTGATAAGGCGAACACAGATAGGCTGGATTCCCAGTACCTTGCTTTCTTTTTCTTTTTTCAATTGATGAGAAAGAGAGTAAGAGAGGGGGAGAGAGAGAGATAGAGATAGAGATAGAGAGAGAGAGAGAGATGAGGAAGAGGAGAAGGGAATGAGAGAGAGAGAAAGGGGAAGACAGAGAGCTTGGCTGCCTCCTGCATGCATCCTGACAGGGAATTGACCATCACCTTCTGGCTCCAGCCAAAAGGCCCCCCACTGGCCAGAGCAATCACCACTGTCCTGCTGTCTTTAAAACCCTCCTCCGCCATGCCCTGAGAGTAGGAGAAAAAACAAATCCAGACTCTTCAACCCAGGGAGGTCCCAGGGAGAATGCAGGGGGCCTTCTGCACTTTGCTAAAGAGCCTCAAACCAAGCAGATGACCATTTCCCACCCTGTAAATGTCACTGATCCTGAGAAAGAGGCTGACCCAGATCCAGCAAACTCCACTTTCTAAAGGATTCATTTAAAATTTAAACCTATCATATGTCAATCCCTGGCCTAACTCTTTCCAGTGGATACTTAACCCCCAGGTCTGGCCCTCTGTCAGTTCTCCTCCTTCATCCCCTCTGTCCTGCCACACTGGCCCACAGGCAATTCGGTGAACCCAACAGCAATGTCCTGCCTCAGGGCCTGTGAGCCTTCTGTCCCCTCTGCCCCCGCTGCCCCTCCCCAAGGCCTACATGCTTCCCTCTCTCAGTTCTTGCTTGTCTTTGCTCAGAAGCCACCTACTAGGGGGAGCACCATCCAGGCCACTTCATGAAAACTGCAACTCCACCCCAACTCCCAGCACTTCCTAACCCCTTCCCTGCCGTATTATTCTCTGTCTTGCTTATCCATGCTATTGTTTGACTTTCCCCCCTAGAACATAACTCCTAACGAAGGCAAGATCAAGCTTTTAGATGTTTGTTCACTGCTGTATCCCTCTGCCCAGAACAGCGCCTAGCCCAAGCAGGCACTCAGAAAGTGAGTGTGAAGGGCAAGGTCAAGGGAAGGCCAGCCAGGGCAGTCCCGCCTCCACGCTCACCTGTTCACAAATGGCTCCCGTCATGGTGACTGGGAAGGGCCTGACATTCCCTCGGCCCAAGTTTTCACGCTTCCTCTGGTTGCTGAAGAGCTTCAGCTCCCTCTTCTCTTCCTCATCCAGGGAGTTGCAGTATCGGACCTGAAGGGGCACAGAGGTGGCACGAAAGAGTCACTCTTCGCTCTTCTCCTTAGGCTTCTCAAAGCTCAGGCCTCAGTTTTCTCAGCAAACGTGCTCCTATTTGGTGTTATGATCCTGGCCTGGACCTCAACCCCGCCAGGCTTGGGGACATTTGAAATAAGTCCCTATCTAAAGGAGATCACCAAAGGCACCAAACTCTGGAGCCCAAAGCTTGGGCAGGATGAAGGTCTGTAGGTGTTCCTCATTCTCACTGCCTCACTCTGCTCCCCACACTGAGACCCCACTCCCAGATCTGGGACTTTCTCCTTTTTGCCAATGCATTTGCATCTTCAAACTGATTGTGGGGTCTTGATACTTTCATGGCAGGGTGCCCAGGTAAGCGGTCCTTCACACCAATGATGGCTCCAGGCCATCAAGCCAGAACCATTGTTGGTGGGCTCATAGCTTCTCTTTTTAGGAAAATGGGTAATCAAAGGCTTGCGACTGAAGAGTTTGCTCAAAAGCATTTGTGTTGCTTCATGGGAGTCCCTGCCTGCTTCTCTGTGAGTCGGAGGAAAAAGCCGCCTGCTGGACTTTGGTTAATGCATCAACTTGCATTAAGCTATGATCCTTCTTATCAGACACAGACACATAAGTAAGGGAGGGACATCATAGACATTCGATCCAGTATTTCCATCTCTTCCCTTATGTCCGCATACCTTGAGAATTTTGTCAGAGTCTTTAAGTAGTACCTACTTAATGGTACTGTTGTGATTAATAATAGAACAATTATTAACAACAGGAGAGGAGCAAAGGGAAGGCCAGGTATTATGGGCATGTCATTTGGGCAGTTTCAGCTAAAACTTTGCACTCCCCAGTGGTCCAGCAAAAGGGATGAGAGACAAATGCTCAGTAAAGTTGGGGGTGATGACTGAAGGTGCTTTCCTGATAGTCACACCAGGGAGCAGGTCCCTGGCCAGGGTAGGCATGGACACCACAAAGGCATGAAATTTGGGACTTTTGGTCCCCTGAATAAAGGAGTTCACACTTTTAATTCCCCTTGGCTTTCTGGTTTTCTCTTGGCTCTTCATGTGTTTTGGTTGACTTTTGGCTCGTGGGGCTCCCCTGAATTCCCCTACATGGTCCATGGCCATGTGGACCCCACACACAATGGACTAATGGACTGCAGCTAGCCTGATGTTGAAGTGGACCTGGCTCCAACATGGAAGGAAACCTGGGCACTGGCTATGGTTTCAGCTCCACTGAAGCCCCAGTTATACTTCTTCCAGGACTGGACTTAGGGAAATGGGACTTTGGAAACCCAGGGATGTAATTCCATGCAAATAAAAATCACTCATTCTCCCGTGTGAATCTCAGAAAATTCTTTTTCTTGAGATGTTGTAAGGACACCACCCCCAGCACTCAGTGAGGAAAGGGATACCCCACTTCCACCAATAACACTTAATACTGTTTTAACACTGACTCACTTTTTAAAACTTGAATAGGTTGACTTAAAAAGAAAGTATATTATGATTATCAATGGCAAATCTGTATTACCTGTAAAAATCAGAGGGCGACCATAAACTAAACAATAAATAAATAAATAAAGTGAAACGAAACCACATGGCTAGATTCTATCTGGATGCCTTTGCCTGTGGGAGGTCCTGAAATGCAGATTCTTAATGCTGCAGCTTCCAAGCAGACACCAGGAGGATGTGCAGAAGTGCCACAGCTGCTGGCCCTGCCTGAAATGTCTCCCTTGACATACAACTTACAAGGCAGTACTTTCTTATTACGTGGTTCAATTACATACTGCCTTGCCCATGTCCCACCTAAAGTCCTGTGTCTACCACACTGTAGCCAACATTGCCCTAATCCTACCGCCTGCCTTACTTTAGAACAGTGGTTCTCAACCTCTCTAATGCAGTGACCCTTTAATACAGTTCCTCATATTGTGGTGACCCCCAACCATGAAATTATTTTTGCTGCTACTTCATAACTGTAATTTTGCTACTGTTATGAATTGTAAGATAAATATCTGTGTTTTCCGATGGTCTTAGGCAACCCTGCTAGCGGTTCCCACAGGTCGAGAACCGCTGCTGTAGAACCTAAGACCATCAGAAACGCAGATATTTACATTACAATTCATAACAGTAGCAAAATTACAGTTATGAAGTAGCAACGAAAATAATTTTACGGTTGGAGGTCACCACAACATGAGGAACTGTATTAAAGGGTCACGGCATTAGAAAGGTTGAGAACCACTGCCTGAGCATCAGAAGGTTAACTGAAATGCTCAGATGACCGTCAGCCAGATAGCTACAGTGGGCCTTTGAACTAGACTGGTGCATCCTAATTTGTAAACCAGGGCGGCTGCAGATATCAAAATTGTCTTCTCTGGGTGAAAAAAAAGAACGATCAAATATTCACTTTAGGGTCACCCTTTGTTCTCCACAGGGCCAAGTAAAAATGGGTGAAACTGCCTCCTGGGCACATGGAAGGAATTCTCACCAGTGGAAAGGAAAAATGTGAAAGGTCTCTTTTCATGAAACCACAGTTAACCTTAAACAGAAGAAACCATTAAAAGCAGAACAGAGCGGATCAGGTCCCTCTGTCATGTAAAAAGTTAACAGAAGAAGAAACTGTCTTCAGGTGGGTGTTTCTCGCTGGGAGGGAAGCCAGGGCCCCCAGCAGCCCAGACTCTGTGGTACACCCCTGACACTTGAGGTATGGACAAGCTTTCAAAGAAAGCACGTCTCCTGTCTCCTGCTTGTAAAAACCGGCATTTTCACTTCCAAGCTAGTTAACTGGGCATCAGGTTACAAGGTTGGCTCTCAGCTTTAAAGAGAAACATTATTTATACTTTTAAAAAAATGAAATCTACAATAAACAATAGGGAAGGGAATCACAGCCCTCTTTCTGGGAGTGGCCTCAGTGTTTAAGCTTTTGCTCCACTTATTCAAATGGACTTTCGTGGCTCCTGATTTATCCTTTTCTTTAAAATGTGGGGCGGTAAAGACTAAAAAGCACAGTCATTTCCCTGGGATCCAGCTCATGGGTGGGGCAGAAGGGTAGGAAGCTGGTGTCTCACCAAGCGGTTACCTCTCTTTTCAATGGAAAATTATGTTTCTGTTTAAAATCTAATCAAGTTCAGTGGGCAATTCAATTCTATGGGATTACAATTCTTACAAACCAGATACTTAAAAATTAATTATTAGTTTACAAATCTAAACCCCTCAAGAATGATGACCTTTTAAAAGCATATTTACAAATGTCCTTTTATGATCAATTTATCTCCAAAGATAAATGCCTGCTCACAGGGCTGTGGGTGTGGGTTCAGAGAAAAGGACAACCTGCAAGCCATACTTTCAAGGGTACAAAGGGTGACCTCAGCAACTTGGACTTTCAATGACAGAAACACAGCTTTTCAGAGCTGCACATCTGAACACATAACGTCTGCTGCCATGGAGCGCGGGAAACGCGTGCACCCATTTAACATGAGATGATGCCGAAAATTAAAAGAGAGTCACAAAGTCGTTGCAGGGTTTGAACTGCCCAGGGAATCTCAATCGTCCCAGATGCTCAGGAAACCAGCCTCACACATTCTTCTTCAACTAAGAAAGCCTGGACTCCACCTTCAAATTTTCACACTCCCCGAGGTTAACCCCAGAGTGCTAGCAGTGCCAGGCGAATCCAGCCCGTGGTGAGATTTTGCTCTTTGGTAATGTTCTCCAGGTGTCTGACAGCTGCGTTAGGCTCTAATTAAGAAAATTAATACCTAAACTGAACTGCCAGAATGTTTCTGTGGAGATCTTGACCACAGCATTCCAACTGTGGAAAGGTCAGTGTTCAGGGAAGGTTCTAAGGAAAGGCTTCCTAAGGCCCCCAGCCCCTTACCTCATTGTCATGCGGCGGCAGCTGGTGCAATAGCTGCTTGATTCGCAGCTTCTCCCCAGGACTGTTGACGTAAGGAACCTTCTCTTCGGGGAGACAGCTGTAGTACTGGTGAACCTGAGGGTGAAAAGCGCACAGGTGAGCGGTCCCTGCCACTGTCGGAGATGACCCCCACCGCAGGACACAGGCTACTTCCCGCTGTCCCACCCTGCGTGGGACACAGCGGCATGCCTTTCTCACTGCAAGCAGGGAAACTCATTCTCCAGGAAAGAGGCTGCAAATCCCCCATCTGTTGGGGGCTCTCCCTCTCTCTACAAGGGACAAACAAAAGCCACAGAACTCCCCTGGAAGAAGAGAAATGGGCAACCATGCTGGCGAACCCGGAGGGTAGGGCTTTCTTGGGCTCCCGGAGCTGACTTTACCATTTTCCCTGCTGGTCTCCAGCATGTAACACGCCTCCTGAGCCAGCGGGATATGTCAGTGCCTGCCCTGGCAGCGCTGGAGTCAGAGCCCGATTTTGGCACTCACATCCCTCAGCCTCCTCCTACACGCAAAGCCCTCCAGGTCCTGAGCCCTTTGTGAGGACAGGCAGCAGCTCCCATCTGTCAGAAATCTGGGATACATGGCATTTAGTGGAAAACCGTCAGTAATAAAGAGTATTTCTGTACATCCTAGAATACTCCTGCTTATGACAGGGCAGATTCGTGCACTTTCTAAGCTAGGTTAACCCTAACGATGACTTTGGGAAGCACCAAGCACCTATTTTTGTCTGAGAAAAGAAAACATTCTACCATCCAGCTGTATGCAAAACTAGAGAAAGGAAAAACTGACCCAAACTAGAGGTATGATATTATATGGGAGAGACACAAACAAACAAACAAACAAAAAATCACGCAAGCTCAGATGACATCATGGAAAATACTTTCCAGCTATCTCTTAGTAGCATCATGACCAGCTCTTGAGAAAGAAGGCATTCATTCAGTAACAGAGAAGAAAGAAGACTTGGGGCTCTAAATTCAGCATGTTCCTCACAGTCCACAAAATTGGTCGAACTCCCAAGTTTAGGGAGTCTTGGATATGCACACCATTTTGGGAATGCTGGGAGGAAGAGTTACGACAGCTCTGTCTACTCTGATCTCCAGAAAGGAAGTCGTAAGCAGAAGAGAGGGGAGAAAAGGCTTTGCAATGACAAGGCCTTAAAAAAATGTGAAAGCCATCTTTATTTTCCAAACAAATAAACGCAACCATTCACCACCATCTGCATATCATCCTCCTAATCAAATCCCAAAGGCAACCATAAACAGACTTCTTGTCCTAGACCAGCTGGCTTGGGGAGGCGGGGCCTCTGCAAGGCTCCTGCAGGCACCTGGAGGGGAGCCACATCCTGGGAAGGGGAGGACCGCCCCAGGTTCTGTGCGCCCACAGGTTAAGGCACTCTCCAGAGAAGAAATGAAAGGCCAGATGATGAGTTTATTTGGTGCTGAGTCCCTCAGAGAGCAGCACCATATGGCTCCTCAGGTAAGTGCCAGGTATAAAAAGCAGACCCGGCTTCATGTCTTGGAGAAGGGCTTTGCCTCCCAAGCCAAATAACTGCTTATAGAAAGGCCTCAGTTTGCAGTTCTCACAACACCATGATCACTACAGAACGGTAGGGACAAATTCGAACATGGAGAGAATCCCTGTGGGTGCTTGCTAGTGAACTAATTTGAGCTGCACCCCTCATTATTCACACAGCACCCTCTTCACTGCCCAGAACAAAGTCATCCCTGAAAACCCTTCCGATCTAGTGCCTGAGCCAGGCCCTCTCTGATACTGCCCACAGCTGGCCCAGGTTGGAGTCTGCCCCGCACCGTCTGTGTCATGGCCAGGGAGACCCTCGCACCCCGGCTCGACCATGCTCCATGCCTGTGTCCTCAGCAAGTTACATTAACCACTCAGACACCTCATTGGAAGATCAGGGCAATGCAGTGAGAGTGGAGGCAGAGCTTTTGCCTCCTAACAGCCACACATAACATGAATGTATAGCAATTAGTATGTTATCTAGCCTGGCATACTCCACCTGGAACAATCCAGAGGCTTCCTGGACTTCCTTCCATTTTAAAATGTAGGGCAACACTGTCAGCTTATAGAGTTAAACTAAACTCCGCCCCTCCCAGTCTAAGCAAGAAGGTTGGAAGGAATAAAAGGTTGCAAGGAAGGTTGCATCTCAATCTAAGCAAGAAGGTTACAAGGAATAAAATGCTACTTAAGCTAGTTTGATTTCAGAGGTAAAATGGAAAATTATTATAAAGGTGTGATGCTTTCTCCAGAAACCCAGCAGTAGCCTCAGGCCTCATGAGGAAACGGAACCTGCTGCTGGAAGGTGATCGGGTCAGGGATTCTCACCTCTCTAAGCTCAGTGTCCTCTATTTGTCTCTTGCTGCATATTTGCTTCTTACCTTCTCAAAGTTTAAGGTTCCCCATAGAGCTTGAATTTATACAGCCTCAGTTCCTAGACTGACTAGCTTTGTTCAGACCCAAAACCCCCAGAAAAAGACCCAGACTGCCTATTTTGGACAAGTCCACACCTGGAAAACAGTCCCACACACCTGACACTGGAGGGCAAAGGAGGTTCTTGGGAGATAAATAAATATCTTGGTATGCTGTGTGCCATCCTCAAGACTTCAAATTCTTTTTTAAAATTACAGTTATTCTCAATATTATTTGTTTCAGGTATATAACATAGAGATTAGACAATCATATATTTTAAAAAGTGTTCCCCTGATATTTCCAGTATCCACCTGGCATCATACACAGTTATTACAATAATATTGACTATATTCCCTATGCTGTAATCTACATCTCCATGACTATAATTACCAATTTATAATTCTTAATTCCTTCACCTTTTTCGCTCATCCCCCATCCCCCTGCTCTCTGTCAATCGTCAGTCTGTTCTTTATATCTCTGAGTCTGTTTCTCCTTTGTTTATTCATTTATTTTATTCTTTAGATTCCACATATAAGTGAAATCATACGGTGTTTGTCTTTCTCTGCTGATTTCACTTAGTGCAATGCCCTCTAGGTCAATCCATGTTGTCACAAATGATAAGATTTTGTTCTTATTTATGGCCGAGTAATATTCCACTGTATATATGTGTCACCACTTTTTTTATCCTCTCATGTATTGATGAGTTCTTGGGTTGCTTCGATATCTTGGCTATGGTAAATTACGCTGAGTGAACATAGGGGTACATATATAAGACTGTGAATTCTTAAAATCAACAGAGGGAACAGAGCCCTACTTTTCCTGGCCAGACATCTTATGCTGTCTTTTACAATTCAAGCCAATGAATTAGCACCACTGAAAAGTGTCTGTTCTACTAGTATTTCACTAATGCCTTATATATGGAATGTGCTAAAATATTTTTTCACAATAATTTGGTGGTTGCTTTTAAAACGGACCTAATTAGTGGGATGCCCTATTATTAAAACAGGTCAACTAATATTAATTAACAATCTACCAAAACAGCCCTGCGTCCTGTTGTAGGTGATCTGATTTGCTCTGAGGAAGGACAATGAGTTGATCGAGCCTCCTGCAAGCCTGGTCCAGTCCAGGAGAAAAAGTCATCTTCTCATGTTGGCTTGCATGTCTCCACCTGGTATTGATCTGTATAGGTATAGAGCATATTTCTCCAAGAGCAGGTCTATTGAATGTTCTACAAACTTTGGTTCCTTTAAACATTCCCAGGTAGAGGTGCCTCGTGATTCTGCCTTGGATAAAAATGCTATACTAGGTACACCCAACCCCTGCCACCACTGCCCCACCCCACAAAAGCATTTTGAATACAATATACTGGTTTATGAAAACCATAAGGCTGAAGGCCTTTATTTAAGGTGTTACTCCCAACAGGAAGGTTTGGCAGTACCTTCAGTCTGCCTGGCGGACTGTCAGAACGTAGTGTGCAGACAACATCCGCAGAGCCAGGCCTCGCCCAGTTCCAGAGAACGGGCTTGTTTGCACTTTTGACAGCATTTCTGCCTGGGCACAGACAGAAGGGAGGGAGTCAGGGGCTCCTCACTGGAGAGAAAAGTGTGCTAATTTTAAAAAGTGGGCACAGTGCTTTATTTAAGGTAATGAGTCTCAAACTCTGGCTTACACCAGAACCCATGGAAAGCTTTGCTGAAACACACATTGCTATTTCAGTAAGCCTGGGGCAGGCTGATCATTTGCATTTCTAACTGCTCCACAGGTAATGCCCCTGCCATGTTGCAGGACTAGGATTTGAGGTTTAGAGTTACCACAAGATCTCCCTCCACATCAACCATAGGAAGCTGCCAGGCAGATGGTGGGGTTCCTGTTTGCTCCAAGAGATCCAGGAAGCCCAGAGGAGGGGAAAACATGTGTCCAATCCCCCTCAATTTTGCGGGTGTCTCCTTCCAAACCTGCAGATATATTTCAGCCAGGGGATTCCAGCAGCTCTGGCAAGATTGAAAACTCCTTCAGGAAAGGGCTCACGGGTGGAACACTTCCGTATCAAAAGCATCCCTGGTTTCTTGAAGATGGAACACAACTAAGAAGTCAGACTTTCTTGGTTGATCTCAGATTCAACTATCCCTCATTGTCTTTGAAGAAGGGATCCATGAATGTATTTACTTATTGAATGTTCTTACACCCAGAGTGTTTCTACACACATATCTTGGGAACCCACCCCCATCCTGGAGGTTGGTATGGTATACTCACCAGATTGAGCAGCACAGAGCTAAGAAGTGGTAGAACCACCTTTGGCCTAGCCTTCCTCCTCCTCTTTCTCTGTTTATTGAGGATTCTTAGCCTTCCTTGTCAAGAAAAAAGACACAGATAGACTCCCAGGGCATTTGTCTGACTGACTGCAGAAATGATGAACATTTTCCTTTGCTGTTCTCCAAAAAATGACCAACACATAGTCCAAAACGAACTCACAGTAAGTAAAAAGCGATGCAATCCAACGTAGTCTTCCCACTACATTACAGCATGAGAGAGTAAAGGAGTCGTGATAGGTATGGCTGCCCCCTATCCATTTTCCTCTCTGCCTTAGTAAGAATGCCATCATTTTACTCTGACCATCAATATGCTCAGCTAAGAACAATATTTCTGCACCTTGCTAGTAGCTATGAGTGACCATGTGAATCAATTCTAACCAATAATATGTAAAGATGTGACTTATGAGATGGCTCTTTTAAAGGGTGCCAAACAGTTGGCAAAGGCCCCTTTTTGCCCATTCCCTCTTCTCCCTGCTTCCTGTCGGAGCTCCAGCAGCCACTCTATACCATTAAGTAACCTTAAGAAGGGAAGTTTTTTTTATTACACCATGGATCCACCATACCAGCCCTGGATTGCTTATCTCTGAATATCTTTTACCAATGAGAGAAATAAACTATTTCTTTATTTACAAACTCAATTGCTAGGAAATGAATGCAATTCCTAAACGATACATCAGTGGCTCTCAAACACTAGCAAACTCCAGCATCATGTGAGGACCTTATTGAACATTATCCTCATTTTCATCCTTCTGGGTCTGAAAAGGAGCCCAGAATTCTGCATTATTTTTAAAAAATACATTTTTATTGATTTCAGAGAGGAAGAGAGAGGGAGAGTGAGTTAGAAGCATCAATGATGAGAGAGAGTCATTGATTGGCTATCTCCTGCACACCACTTACTGGGGATCGAGCCTGCAACCCGAGCATGTGCCCTTGACCAGAATTGAACCATGAACCAGGGAACATTTGGTCCACAGGCTGACCCTCTATCCACTGAGCAAAACCAGCTAAGGCCAGAATTCTGCATGGCTAACATCTCACGCCACACTAGGAGAAACATTGCTTGGAGGGGAAAGCTAACATGACTCCATGGGTTAAAGGTAGAACTCCTGGAATGTAATCTCCAGGGCAGGCTGGCACATTCAGAAAGTTTCAAAAAAGCCCATCTTAACCCAGACACCTACTAGAAGATGGGCCTTTATTTCACAGTCTCCCTCTCTTGTACTTTGAGAAGTTTGGAACCTCGGTTAATCTACTTCAATTAGGGGAAGCAATATCTAGAATTTGCCTGAGGTCTCAGAAGGCAGATGCTGCAGAGAAAGGAGAGATGCTGCCTGAATCTGCAGCACGTGGTGGTTTTTATGAAATGTGCATATTAGTTCCCGAATGGGGACCTGGAGAACAATCAGGCAGTACTGCAGCTATGAGCTGTAGTGATCGGCTGCTTTGGGGGCCCGTTTGTTCACTTTGCCTCTACTTGCCAGACTTCCATTCCCTAAGCAATAGGAGAAAAGTGCTACTAAGTGGCATGCATCTTAGCAGTAAAATCCTACCACATTTGGCTCCTTTCTGTTTCTTCAAGAGACCAACAATATAATTTTAATGGGTTTACTCAGGAAGTAATTTAGGATATAACAGTCTAAAATCTAGTGCCTCAACTATGTCTCCATCATGCTTAAACTCCCATGGGAATAGGAGAAAGAATCAGAAAGAAAAGCTCATTTGGGGTATTTTCAAAGAGGAGTGTTTCAAACACTCCCCACCCCCATGCACATACTTTTTTGCTTGTATCCGACAACTAATTCAACAGCAAACTGTTAGATGTAGGTTCAAAATACATGCAGATTCCAGTCGCTGCCCCGCCTCTTCACAGCCAGTCCCCTACGGCTGACTAAGTGCTCTCGGGATTGTCGCCGTGGTTGCTCTGGATGTCGGCTTTCACCTGTGTGTCCCATAGCTGACTCTCTATTCAGCAGCAAACACAAGAACAACTCTGTTTGACCATGACCCACGTCAGGTCGGTATTCTCAGAACCCTGATGACTTCCCATCCTCCTCTGATTCAAAGCCAAAGTCCTTCCCATGACCTTGCTCCCTTAAGACCTGGCTGACCATATCACCTTCTATCATCCTCTGGTCCAGTTCTGCTGACAATGGGCTCCCTACTCTCCTCTCCCATCAGAGCCTTCGCACTAGCATTCCCTTTGCTGGGAACATTCTTCCCCAGATATTTAGACAATGCCCATAGTCACTGTGTTGCATCTTTGCTCAAAGGCCACCTTATCAGAGAGGTCTTCCTTAACTAATAAATTACAATCATCTCTTACTCTCTAGACCTGTGATTCTCAACCAAGAGCTACTGCTGACCCCCAAGGGATAACTGAAAATGTATAAAGACATTTTTTGGTTGTCACAATCGTGAGTGTGTGTGTGTGTGTGTGTGTGTGTGTGTGTGTGTGAGAGAGAGAGAGAGAGAGAGAGAGAGAGAGAGAGAGAGAGAGAGAGAGAGAGAGAGAGTTTGTGTGTGTGTATGCTATTGGCATATAGTGGGTCAAGGCCAAAGATGCTGTTAAACCTCCTACTATGCATAGTACAGCTCCCACAGTAAACAGTGATCTGAACCAAATGTCTATATGCTGATAAACCCTGAACCCGCTTTTCTTCTGAAGAACTGAACCAGTTGTTAATGCATAATATACCTGTTCATTGCCTCTTTCTTCTTTCTAGAATGTGAATGCCTGGGACTTTGTGCATCCTAAACTCCCAGAAGCGGGTCTCCCATGTAGTAGGTGCTCAACAGATGCTTGTTGAATGAATGCATGCTGTATTCAAATCTCATCTTTCCAACTTCCTGGTTTAACAAAGGTTTTGGACAGGGATATGAAGCAAATGAATACACAGGTGAGGTGTCAGGAGGAAATGAAGTAAAACTCGTGGAATGTTCCTTTCAGTCCATCAACGCACTTGCTTTTTCACCAAAGATTACTGGTGTGGGGTGGATGAAAAAAGATTCTAAGAGAAGGATGAATGGACTTAGTAACTGATAACATAGTTTCTTTAAGAGGAAGGGGCAAAAACAACACTCATTTGGTCCTGCCCGTGTGGCTCAGTGTTGAGTATTGACCCAAGCACCAAGAGGTCACCAGTTCAATTTCTGGTTAGGGCACATGCCAGGGTGCAGACTCAGGCTCCAGCAGGGGCATTCAAAAGGCATCTGATCGATGTTGAGTCTCTTCCATTGATGTTTCTCTCGCTCTCCTGTTCCTTGTACTTGATCTCTTTCTCACATGCTGACTCTTTCCAAACCTTTGTTTTTAAATTTTTCATTTATAATATTAAAGCTCAAAGTTTATTTAGAATGTATTTTCCATTGGTTTGGAGCATTATTTGACAGCTATTGATTTTATACTGGCTTATAGAAAAGGCCCCAGAAATGGAAGATACTGGAGTTTAAGTATTTTTCTTTTAAGCTACAATTACATAAAGACTCCCCATTCCAATTTTACCAAAACATTCTTTGTAGGATGTCTGCACATTCGCTTATAAGTCCTGCTAAAAATTCCCCAACAGTTGCTTATTCGTTTTGGTAACAGTTTCAATATTGTCATTAGACAAAATACACACATACACGTATGAAAAAAGCAAGATGGCACTTTTCTACATTGGTTAATGTTTGGAGCCTGCAGTCACACTGTTTGGAGCTGAATATTGAATAGAACATTTACCATCTGTCCATAGTTGGGCAAGTTACTTTATCTCTTATAGACTGAATATCTCCATCTGTAAATGGGGACAATAATACAGGGGTGGGCAAAAGTAGGTTTACAGTTGTGAGTATGCAAAGCAGTTTATTCTTGTACAATAATATAATCATAACTTGCATGTCTTTTTACATATGAACAACTGTATGCCTACTTTTGCCAACCCTGTATTTACCTTGAAGCAATGCAAAGGCTCAGATGGCATCATGTAACTAGTACAGAGACAGGCACACAGTAAAGGCTCTGTATTTCTTTGCTTTAAAGCATTCTAATGTATAATCATAAATGCCTATGTCATGGACTGAATTGTGTCCTCCTGCACTGAAAATTCATTTTAAAGTACAATCCCCAATGTCACTGTATTTGGAGATAGAGACTTTTAGAAAGTAATTAAAGTTAAATGAGATCGTAAGGATGGGGTTATAATTAGAAAGGACTAAAATCCTTGAAAGAAGAGGAAGAGACACCAGAAATGCACATGCACAGTGAAGACACAGTAAGAAGGTGACTGTCTACCAGCCAAGAAGAGAGTCTTTAACAGAAACCAGCCCTGCTGGCGCCTAGATCTTGAACTTCTAGCCTTCAGGACTATGAGGAAAGAAATGTCTGTTGTTTAAGCCACCCAGTCTATGCTGTTTTGTTACTGCAGCCAGAGCAGACTAAACCATCTACTAAAGTGATGGGCAACCTTCTGAGCTTGGTGTGTCAAAATTTGTCAAAAAACTGAGCATAATTTGGGTGGTGTGTCACTTAGAAAAAATATATAATTTCGTGATATTTATAGTTTAAATAACAAAAATGTATAATTGTAATATATAAATGTATTTAATAAACCAAAAACTAATTATTTAACTTACCTGCTTAGTGACTTCTTTGTTTATCTGTCAGTCAGTTTCTTTTGTTGGTCCTGATATTATTTAACTTGTGAGGGGTGCCATGAACTAAGATAAGTGAGGAGGAGGGGTAATTCTCTAACTAACCTGCCTATCAGTGACTTTTTTGTTGCTGAATTTCATTGGCTAACCCTTCAATTGAAGGTTGGTATTTTCTACATTTCAAACCCAAGCAAGCGCTACTAACTTCATCTGTCAATCTGTTTCTCTTATTGGTTTTGATATTATTTAACGCTGAGAATAAGTTCTCACAAAATTACGTAGAGGAAAAAATTGTGAATAAAGCCATTGCTATATTTTTCAGGGTGCTAAAAGTGTCTGGTAATTGGTTCCAGGCACTCCAAATTTCCTGTTCATAGTGGCACTCCTCTTGATACTCCAAGTGGCACCTTTCCAGATTCTCAAGCTTTGACCTCAAGTCGACAAACACCTGAGCCCAGATGCTGTCTTGAAATTCTGCAAGTTGCATCCAAATCATCAATTTGCATCCATTGGAAATCATTTAATTCCAAACTACTGTAGACTACTACACCAGGATACTTAATTATTTTTATGGTCTGTTCTAGGCTTCTAAATTTATTAAATCTATCACTGAACTGGTCAAGTAAGGAGTCTAAAACATGCTGGTACTTTATATGCAAGGGTTCCATTTCATTTTGTACAGCTGAACTGGCCTTCTCAAAATACTTTTTTACTCAAGGAAATATTTATAAATTTTAGTTTCTACATCTTGCTTGAAAATTTTAAGCTTACTTTCAAAAGCTTTTATGTATCCAAACATAACGTCAATACTTTTGCCAAAACCTTGTAACTTTAAGTTCAGTTCATTAAGATGAACAGAGAGGTCTGTAAAAAACATCAGGGTGTTGGCCCACTTATCATGATTGAGCTGAGAAAAGTTTCCCAGATCCTTATCCTGAAGAAATACCTTAATTTCTTCAAAGCATTCCACAAAGTGCTCAAGAACTTTGCCTCAGCTCAGCCATCTTACATTATTTTACATCAGCAGTCCACTGTAGGTGGAATCAACGTCCAGTAAAAGTGAAGAAAATTCCCGCTTGTGAAGGGAGCGAGCAGCTATTAAATTAACTATTTTTGTAACAACTGACATTAAGTCATTTAAGTCGGTGAATCTTGCCTTGGCACATAAAACCTCCTGATGGATAATACAATGAAAAGGCACACTGGGATGTCCAATAGCTTCCGTAAACAATTTGACAAATCTGACTTTTTTCCTCACCGACACAACTTTAGAGATATCAATGTTTGTATAACAACCTTACATATTTCGCTTCCTGATGTACTTGTTGGCACTGATACTAACTTTATCAACTCTTCTCTCATTGTGAGACCATCAGAATATCGACTAATAATGGCCAACTGAGCATTTGATGTGACATTAGTAGTTTCATCAAGAGAGATCGAAAAATATTTACAATTACTTATGTCTCTCTTTAACTGATGTTGTATGTTTGTGTTCAGTCTCATTATTTGGTCTTTTATGATATTTCTACTGAGTGGTGACTCAGATATTCTTTTAATAATTGCATCTTTATTCTGCATATCGTGAAATAGAACTGGTGCATATCTTAGTAGAGTTTCTTTAATAAATTTTCCCTCACTGAGTGCTTTTCCATGCTGAGCTACGGAGTGAGCAATGCTCAGACTTGCAGATGTTAAATTTGTAGACCCTTTCATAAATTTAAGGATGGAATTAGATTGGCTCTTATCAAGGTGTAGCTGCCTAGAAATGTATTCCTTCCTTTCATCCTCACTTTTTTCCCAAGAGCTGGGAATGATTAGTTTTAAAATGTCTATTTATATTCCATGTTTTACTTACTACTGTTTCAATACATAGGACGCAAAATGATCTGCCATTTTTTTCTATAATGCCATATATTTCAGTCCATGTCTCTTGAAAGGGCCGGCTACTGCTCCTACCACTTCCTTTACTTAACCTTGGTTTTTATTTTTTGGGTTCTCCATCAGGGGGGCAGTGACAGAAGATAGACTTATAGATAGCCTGTTAGCCCTGCTGGAAATTAGGGGTTAACTAGCCTAACTGACCACAAGATGGCACATGTAACTGTCTTTTAGGAAAGGGCAGGGTTAATAAGCAGAAATAGGGGTTAATAAGGATGCCCAACAGTAATAGTGGTGCAATGGAGTCTGCACTATGCTGCAAAATGACGTTCCTTGTATAAATTAAGATGGCTGCTGCTATTTCTAACGGCGGGAAACGGCACCCATAGCACAGGCCCTTGCCTCTCCCAGCCTCCCCCTCACTTATCTCAGTAATGATGGTCAATTAGAAATCCACGAGACCCCAGATCAGTGGATTGGATGATGGTTGCTGTGGTTATGTGGTTGCTGATAATGGCGATCACAGGGCTCCCAGAGATGTGTCATCCATGGCATTCCGCTGCTCCCTGTTCCAACGGCCAGAAGTGAGATCAAAGATCCCCTAATGCCTAACCGGAAGTCCCAGAAATAGACACTCTGTGCTGGAGTTCTGATGTTTTGGTCTGCAGACCTCCGGCACAGGGTGTCTACACTACATTACAGCAAATGTTTCATCCTTGGCTACTGAACCTGGCCGTGCAGTAGCCAAGGATGAAACATCCTTCTCGGCATGCAGCCCCATACTTCTCTGTATGTGACCGAGTGTGGCCGCATGTCATTGAAAATGGCTACGCGTGTCAGTGCTGACATGTGTGTCATAGGTTCACCATCACGGATCTACTATATGCCAGGAACTGTTGATTGCTTATGAGGAAAGGACCCACATATGAATAAGAAATTTCCCCTGGTTGAAGGGGTTTATATTTCAGTAGAGTGTATAAGACAAGTAGGTACATGACTATAATGCAAAGTAAATGCACAAGCCAACAGAGGTAGACAAATATACCACAAGGTTCAAGAAACAATAGATTAAATTCCTAAAGCTATAGCATTTGCCAATGTCAGTGGTGTAAATATTCCTATCCTGGCTGATTGTAAACCACCAACATGATGTCACTGGATGTGGGGTTGGGAAGAGATGCACACTAGCATGGCACAACATAGTGGTTCCACCACAGGGATCGAACAGATGACATGACCTCAAGAGCTTAGATAATAGTGAAATATGGGAAAGGAACTATAAAGAGATGAGTCTTGATTATGTATTACCTTGCTTTTAATATAATTTAATTATAAATTTATATAGTTAAGTTTTAAAAATGGCTCCATTTAACAACTGACTGACAAAATTCCTAAAAACTGACCAAGTGGATCTTGTGATACTGTCTGAGCCAGTTTCAGCACATCACTGGCAGAAACTTATATAGTCAGTTTCTTTGGCAAACTCTCTTTAAACAGGCAACAAGCAAAGAATAGAAGAGCTGTAAACACCTCAAGATTGTTGGCAAAGGGTATGATGACAACTACCTGTTGTCTATTCTTCTGCCTCAGATGGTTCTTGCAAATAGAACTTCTTGTAAGGAAGCCAAGTTATCTACCTCAGCTGACATGTACTTCAAAATATTTACTTTTTTGTCTCCTAGTCTTCCATATCCCTGCCCTCTTTCTCCTCAGAATTTTACCTTTTCTTTAACTTTTTTTGAGTGTGGGGAGGGCATTAATCCTCACCCAAGGATATTTTTTCCATTGCTTTTTCAGAGAAAGTGGGAAGGAGGAAAGGAGGGGAAGGGAGACACAGAGGAGAGAGAAAGACCAACATCGATGTGAGAGAGACACATCGACTGGTTACCTCCGCTATGCACTCTGACCGGGGTCAAACCTGCCACCCAGGTACCCGCCCTTGACCGGGAATGAAACTGAGACCCTTTGGTGATCAGGCCAACGCTCCAACCACTGAGAAACCCAGCCAGGGCTGCCCTTTATTTATATATCTTTTCCTTTCTTCCCTTCTTGTTTTCTTTTAAATTCCTAGGTATAAAACAGAACTGAAAACACACACACACACACACACACACACACACACACACACACACACACACACATTTAAAAGCATATATGTATTGGCTGATTTATCTTCTAAAGTAAAAAAGGATGTGAGGTGAACATACTGTAGGTCTCAATGAGGAAGAAAAACAACAACAAAAACCTCCACCTTAAACCTAAATAAGTACCCCCCCTTTTTTTTAAAGCTAGCATGTGATCAACCAACTGTATTCTAGTAGGTGAGTGGTTCCTTATTTAAAAAATGGGGGAAAAAACCACCCATTTCTTATAATAGAATCAGGGGCATAGAAAAGGAGTGGACTGACAATTCTAGGGGGGAAAGGGATGTGGGGGATGCGGGAAGAGACTGGACAGTGGGGGGGGGGCGGTAAGGGCAGAGGGTGAGGTGGGAACCGAATGGAGGGGAGTTTTGGAGAGGAAAAAAGGAACAATTGTAATAATCTAAACAATAAAGATTTATTAAAGTAAAAAAAATCCCCCCTTTTCTGAAATATTTACTCAAACATCAATTATGTTAACATTTGCCTACAATGTAGGAAAAAGAAGCTACATTTGATGTTTAGTGTTTGAATCTTGACTATGACAAATGCTAAGTCTGCAACTGTGGCCAAGTTACCTTAACTTCTCTGGGCAGCAGTGACATCATCTCGAAGACAAAAATAACTGCACCCATCTCACAGGATTGTGAAGGTCAAAGATGATGACAGAATGAAAACACACTGTTAACTGCAAAGCTGTATATACTAGTAATTGTCATATCGGTATTATTACTGAAAATACCAGCATTAGAGATTAGAATTGCATTGGGCTGCTAGTAATAATAATCTAAGTAGAGTGGTCTAGAGTTGATGGAGCATACTGTAAAAATCATCACGTGTCTGAGCTCTTTCCATCACTCTGTACCACTATCCTAAGTGTTTGTGGCATCTATGTTCAAAAATCACAAGATCACTGCTGGAACTCCAGCCATCATGTTCGTGTTCCAGGCAAGAAGATGGGTAGGGCAAGGGGCAAAAGACCAATCTCCCAGTTCGATCAATAACAGTTAAAGAAATGTCCTGCAAGTACTATCCAACTTCTATTAATTAAGACCTTGGCTAGACCTAGCTCTAAGAGAAGCTGGAAAATATAATCCTTAGTTGAACATATTGCTGCCCAGAATAAAATCAGGTTTTATTTGTGAGAAAGGAGGAGACACCAGTATTGGGTGAACACCTAGCATTATGTGTCTCTAATAAATATATGAGTTTTGGATTATCTCTTATGTAGGTGAACTCCTTATGAATTTCCCATACGGTATCTTTCCTGTGTGTTAAATCATTGTTTTTGATTCCATACTTCATATATAGCATAAGTAGTCTATTCCCCCCTTCTATTATTAGTGAGTGCAGACCAAAAATGTCATGTAAACTATTCTGAAGAAAGTTTAGAAAGCAACAGGAGAAATGCTAGGACAAATTCAACTTTTTCACTGTCCAACATGATACATATTGACAGATATGCTATGATTCCAAGAATAATTCTTTTATTAAATAGAGCTTGCTGGTCACAGGCATTTTAAAAATATAGGTGACCTTTGTTCAGAACCAGTTCATTTAAGTCACTTTCATTTGTTCACATTAAAATAACTGAAGGTGAGTCCTGGCTGGTTTGGCTTAGTGGATAGAGTGTCAACCTGCAGCAGATTCAAGGGTCCCAGGTCTGAATCTGGTCAAGGGCATGTACCTTGGTTGCAGGCACATCCCCATTGAGATGTGTGCAGGAGGCAGCTGATTGATGTTTCTAACTCTCTATCCCTCTCCCTTCCTCTCTATAAAAAATCAATAAAATATATTAAAAAAAATAAAAAATAAAATAACTGAAGGCAAGAATCCATGGAAAAGTATGGAAATGAAGGAGCTCACTTATATGTTCTGAAGGAAGGATTTCTGACCACTATGGCCACTTTCAGCCTAGGTTCCACTGGCTGTTCATTAAGTTGCAAATGTATTAAGGATACAATTGCAAGAATTAGTCTTCTTGTTCTGAGAAGCCAAAATATCAGTGCAGGTAATAGCTTGGTCTGCAGGGAATGTTAGATACGGCCATAAAGCTCTGAATGTCCTATATTACCCCATTCCAGAGAAACAGATAGGAAGAAACAAACACCACCAAAATGTTACCAGTTTTGCACTACCATTTCTTTTTTTAAAAGGCAAAATAGGTTTTTAAAAAAATATATGTTTGCATTGATTTCAGAGAGGAAAAAAGGAGCAATAGAAACATCAGTGATGAGAGAGAATCCTCAATGGCTGTCCTGCATGCCCTTTAGTGGCGGTCAGCCTGCAACATAGGCAGGTGCCCTGACTAGAATCAAATCTGACCTGTTGGTTCAGACATAGGTCAGCACTCTACCACTGAGCCGCACTGGCAGGGCTACAGTTGTTTTTTAATGAAAAATAATTTTTCTTACTGTGACAAAGCATACGTAAGATTTGCCATATTAATCATTTCAAAGTGTACAATTCAGTGGCATTAATTACACTCATAATGTTGCGCAACCATCACCACTTTCTATTTGCAAGTTTTTCCATCACTCTGAACAGAAACTCTCTAACTATTCAGCAGCAATTCCTCATTTACCCTCCTGCAAGCCCCTGGGAATCTCTCCTGTCCCTATAAATTAACTTAGTCAAAGTTATTTCATCTAAGTGGAATCATACCACTTTTGTGTTACCTTATTTCATTTAGCATAATGTTTTCAAGGCTCATTCCGCGGCATCTGTCAGTACTTCGTTTCATTTAAGGCTGAATAATGTTCCATTGCATGAATATACCACACTTTGCTTATCCATCATCTGCTTGTGGTCACTTGGGTTGTTTCCACTTTTACTATTGTAATGCTTCAATGAATACTGGTGTACAGGTATCTGTTTGAATCTTGCCTTTCAGTTCTTTTGGGTGTATGCTTAGGAGCAGAACTGCTGGGTTATAAGGCAATTTTGTATTTAACCTTTTGAGGAGTAAGCCACACTGTTTCCCACAGTGGCAACAGTGCTTTACATTCCAATCAACAATGTACATGTGTGAGAGGTTCAATTTCTTCACATCCTTGTCAATACTTGTTATTTTCCAATAAAAAAATTATAACCACTCTAGTAGGCGTGAAGTGGTATCTCATTGTGGTTTTGATCTATATTTTCTAATGACTAGTGATGTTGAGCAACTTTTCATGTACTCATTGGCCATTTGCATATCCTCTTTGGAGAAATGTTTATTCAAGTCCTCTGTCCATTTAAAAATCGTGTTGGGTTTTATTTTGTTGTTGAGTTGTATCAGTTCTTTATATATTCTGTATACTAAACTCTTATCTACACCACAATTTTATTTATTACTCACACTATATCTCTAATATGGGTACGCAGAGAGTCAGGTGATGGCAACTCTACAATGCTGTTTCTATATCAGCAGAGAAAAGTAAGGCTAGAGCAGAACACTAGCAACAAAACACTGTTATCTCAATGTGATGCGTGTGACTTCTGTGTATATTTCATTGGTTAATGCAAGTCACATGGCAAGGTGTAATATGCATGGAAATGAGAATGCCCAATCTCCCACCCGCTCCCTGAGCCTGGAAGAAGAGGGAGCCAATCATTTGTGAGCAGCCCTACTTCTCACCACAGCAGGGAAAGAATGGAGTGATGTGTGAGCAAGAGGTTACCTTTTGTAATGGGAAGTACAGATATGCTCACAATGAACACTGAATTAGTGACTACCGAGCCATTGTTCCTAACAGACATATGGGAACGGGTTCCCACTAACCTCTGGTCACATCATTTTTGTCAATGGATGAGTCCATGTCTCTGTTTGATGTGAGGTTCTCTTTAAGGACACCTTACGTAATATATATTGTTTCGTTAACACTGAATTCAGTCAACAGCACTACAACTCACACTGAACGAAGACTATCTAACGTATTTTCTCTGTAAGGCATCTCATAGGCTTCTTGCCTTAGGAAACAAGGGAGCACTTCAGCACTAAGTTTGGGGCCATTTTAAAAGCACCCTCCACCTAAAAAAAGCACAAATGCAAAAAACATGGTACTACAGAGGTGACAAAAGCACACTTGATGATTGCATGAGAGATGGAACCAAAGTAGAACATTGCCTCCCTCCCCTCGGCTGGCAACATGCACACAGGCCCATTCAAAATCCCCTCCCCCTAATACATATCTGTGAATGTATTTGAGAGTGCTGTGAATATTGATTTTGGGGGTTACAAACAAATTTTGACAGATAGGTGAATTTGCTGATAGATGAAAAATGAGGACTGACTAGGCTGCAGTGCATTTGCCCTGCTTGATTGAAAGCGGCTGAGCCAGTACTTAAGTTTAGGTCTGATAGCAAAGCTCATGCTCTTTCCCGCTTCACTGCACAGTCTCTATAAACCAGTCACAGGATTACCTTTGCCCTGAGCATTCCATGAATCAATGGCCAATGCAGTCACAGTTTATTCTTCAAGCTTGTGATTCCTATTAACACAGGCTAGAGTGGCTATTAATCACGAAAGACACATGGACTAGCTGCAATTCCAAAGAAGGTAGAAATCGCCTGCCTTATAGAAAGCCTGTGCACTTTGAATGTTCTGTGCATACATTACGTAGCAAGGGCCATGTGAGCTGGCTCACGTGGACAACTTCTCTTTTCTCAGAGATCCATGTAAGAGATGTGAAAGTGCTCAGGTTCACGCCTAAGACAGGCCATGTGGTTCTTGAAGCAACTGCTTTAATTCCTGAGACTATATTTTTTAATCTTATTACTTTACTAGAGGTCTGGTGCATGGAATTTGTATACTTGGCAGTGCGGGGGTGGTGTCCTCCAGCCTGGCCTCTGCCCTTCCAGAATCAATTGCTTCAAAGAGGTAAGCCCAGCTCACCCATCTAGGGCTCCTCAATGGATTGCTCCAAAGAGGTAGGCCAGAGCCAGGGGTCCCACCTCTATGCCGCATGGAACCATGGGACCCCCAGGCCTCACCACACAGAGCCACAGGCCCTGACTCCACACTGTGCACACAGCGTCAAGCCCCCGCCCACCTGTGCGTGCACATAGCCCTGCCCATCCATGTGTACCCGCTGTGCACGCAGCCTCCTGGTGATTGCTCATTGCGGCATGAGGGCATCATGGCGTGACAGCATGGTGGTCACGTAGGCTTTTATTCTATTTCAGGTATTTATTTATTTTGTGGTAAAATACATATAAGCATAAATAAAATTTACCACTTTATTTTTAAATGGTACTAAGTACATTGTTGGGTGACCATTACCACAGTCCACCTCTAGAAAACCTTCATCTTCCCAAAGTAAAATTCTATTGCTCTTGAGCAATAACTCCCCATCTCTCTCCCCCGTTCTCTTTCTGTCTCTGTGAATATGACTAGCAGAGAGTGATTTTCATTACATGTTGGGACCAAATGTTCTGCGGTAACACTTGTCTGAAACTATGGTGAACATCAGTGGGGGAAAATGAATTGGACAATATACATACATTTACATTTGAGTCCTTTGATAAGCAACTTTCCTGAGACAATTAGGGAATGCGGGGAGCTGGCCCCAGCCCTCAGGCTCTGGAGCAAATAAGAGGACCTGGAAACTCAGCCTTGGCAGTGTTTCCACTGAGAAGACCTATGAGATAAATTGCCCCTGACAATGGGCAAGTTATTGCTTCTGCATTTTTAGCCTCGGGCATTAACTCAACATTTTACAGATCATATGATTCCCATTATGTAGCACTTCTTCCTAGCCCATGACAGAGTCATCTGACTGCTTTAGAAATGGCCTGAGACGCGACCAAATGTATTAGTGAATAATTGCCAGAGAAGTGAACTCAGTATCAGCCAGGCTCAGACAAAATAGCAGTTCCGGACAGGCCCTGTGCAGCATTGGCATTTCTGATGTCTAGTTTAACACAACACTTACCCACATGCTATCGGTCACATCCCAGAGCCAGCAGATACCATCATGTGTTCAGCCAGAGATCTGCCCTGCTCAGCAGCGCCACTAATATGGTCTCTACGGGACGATCTCCTTTCCCTTCACTGCCCTCAGCTGTCCTGACCCTTGTTTTACTCACTCTACCAAGAGCTCCTCTAAACCTCTTTTGGAAATATGCAAGAGATTTGTATTTAATTAAAGGAATTATTATTCAACACAATAAAATGGTTCATTTTAAGTGTATGCATATTAAATAATGGCCTCAAAAGCACATTTTATATGTTGAAAATAGAAGGAAAGAAAATGCATCTTTAAACATCTTATGGAATCTTTGACCATATATACTTTGTTAGAGCTATGTGTTGAAGGGATGTTTTGTTTTTGCATTATATATGAACTCTTCTTTAATGTGACAAACACATCATTAAAGGCATAGCCATAGAGAGAGTTGAAGGTGGCTGCCGATGGGAAGGCAGACTGCAAATAGTGTGTGAGTGAGAAAACAAAGGGAGAGTGTGTGGTCAAATGGGGAGTGTTTGTTGGTCAGCTGAGGAACGGCTATACTCCAGGAGACTGTGGGGGACTGTCCGAAGGGGCTCCCCTGAACAGGCAACCCCCACTGCTTCTGGGTTCCCTCCCAGAGTGACCAGCTCGCATGTGAAGACCACACAGTCTTGAAGGGGAAAGTGGATGTTAGTGGAAGCCTGAAAAGCCTAGGGAATCTACAATTATGGCATCCACCAAAGAGCTGCGAATCTGAGAACACCGGACCCCAAGTGATGCAAGCATGTGAATTCAGAGGATCTCTACATTACCTCACAGAAAGGTCAGATTTTGCCTGGGATAAGGAGAGAGAGAACTACATAACCAGAAACCCAGAGAAGAGAGATAATGGGGAGACAAAGAAACAGCCCACATATGAAAACAAAAGTAGGCATCATCAGAAAAGGAAGTAAATGAAATGGAGGCAAACAACCTGTAAGAAAGAATTCAGAGAAATGGTCATAAGGTGGATACAAAGAATGGAAGACAAATTTGACAATATGAGTAAGAACCAAGAAGAAATAAAGAAGGACCAAGAATAAGTGAAAAATGGCATCACTGTTGTAAAGAACTCAATAGAAAGCATCAAGAGTAGACTAGAAGAAGCAGAGGACTGCATCAGTAAGCTAGAAGACAAGGTAAGAAAAAATACCCAAGTAGAACAGCTTCTAAAAAAAAAAATTAAAAAGCAGGAGGAGAGCCTAAGGGAAATTTGGGACAACATGAAACAAAATAATATCCTCATAATAAGGATGCCAGGAGGAGAGGAAACTGAGCAAGGAATAGAAAACATTTTTGAAGAACTAGTGACAGAAAACTTCCCTGATATAGAGAAGAAAAAAAAACCTACACAAATCCAAGAAGCTCTCAGAGTCCCAAGCAAAATGAACCCCAAAAGACTGACGCCAAATCACATTATAATTAAATTGGCAAACAACAATGACAAAGTAAGAACCTTAAAAGCAGCCAGAGAGACACAAGATCCCCCATCAGAGTGATGACTGATTTCTCAACAGAAACACATCAGGCCAGAAAGGAATGGAATGAAATATACAAAGTCATGCAAAGGAAGGGTCTGAATCCAAGTATACTGTATCCAGCAAGGGTATCAATCAAAATTGAAGGTGAAATCTGGAGCTTTACAGGTAAAAAAGGACTAGGGAGTTTATTACCATCAAACCAGCAATGCAAGATAAAAAGGCAATAAAAGCGATAAACAAGAAAAGCCCAGTGTAATCAGAAGGAAGGAAATAACTGTAGCTTTGCTACTATTATGAATCATAATATAAATATCTGTGTTTTTTCGATGGTCTTAGGTGACCCTGCTAGCAGTTCTCAACCTGTGAGTCATGACCCACAGGTTGAGAACCACTGCTGTAGAGCCTAAGACCATCGGAAAACACAGATATTTACATTACAATTCATTAACAGTAGCAAAATTACAGTTATGAAGTAGCAACGAAAATAATTTTATGGTTGGGGGTTACCACAACATGAGGAACTGTATTAAAGGGTCATGGCATAGGGAATGTTGAGAACCACTGCTCTAAACAAAAAAAAATCAGCAAAGAAATATCAATCCTAAATGACTCACTAGATCAGATGGAATTAATTGACATTTTCAGAACATTTCACCCCAAAGCCACAGAATATACATTCTTCTCAAGTGCACATGGGTCATTTCCAAAAATAGACCACATGTTGGGTCATAGGTAAAGTCTCTTCAAATTCAAGATGATAGAAATCATATCAAGCATCTTCTCAGATCACAGTGGCATAAATCAACTGCAATAAAAATAATCCCCCCCCAAAATCAAACACATGGAGACTAAATAGCATGCTATTAAAAATGACTGGGTTACCAGAGACATCAAAGAAGAAATAAAAAAACATCATGGCAACAAATGACAATGAAAATACAACAATCCAAAATCTCTTGGACACAGTGAAAGCAGTCTTGAGAGGGAAGTTCATAGCTCTACAAGCCTACTGCAAAAAACAAAAAAACTCCAATTACAATAAATTACCTAACCCTCCAACCCAAGAGTTAGAAAGAGATAAACAAGAAAAACCCAGTGTTAGCAGAAGGAAGAAAATAATAAAGATCTGAGCTGAGATAAACAACAGAGACAAAAAAAATACAAAAGATCAACAAAACCAAGAGCTAGTTCTTTGAAATGATAAACAAGATTGATGAACATCTAGCCAAGCTCACCAAGAAGCAAAGAGAAAGGACCCAAATAAACAAAATCAGAAATCAAAGAGGAGAAATAACAACAGACCCCACTGAAATACAAAAGATTGTTAAAAAATACTATGAACAACTCTATACCAACAAACTGAACAACCTGGAGAAAATGGACATATTCCTTTAAAGATACAACTTTCCAAAACTCAATTAGGAAGAACTTAGACATCTCAATAGACCAATAACTATGGAAGAAATTGAAGTAGTCATCAAAAAGCTTCCAGCACACAAAAGCCCAGGACCAGATGGCTTCACAGGGGAGTTTTATCAAACATTCAAGGAAGAACTAATACCTATCCTCCTCAGTCTATTGCAAAAATTCAATAGGAAGGACCACTTCCAAGCTCTTTCTATGAAGCCAGCATCACCCTAATACCAAAACCAGATAAAGACAACACAATGAAAGAGAATTACAGGGCAATATCCCTCATAAACAGATGCCAAAATTCTCAATAAAATTCTAGCAAATCGGATCCAGCAGTACATCAGAAAGATCATACACCATGACCAAGTAGGCTTTATCCTATGGATGCAAGGATTGTACAATATCCACAGATCAATAAGCATGATACATCACATAAACAAATTGAGAGATAAAAATCATATAGTCATATAAATAGATGCAGAAAAAAGCATTTGACAAAATCCAACACCCTTTTTTGATTAAAACTCTCAGCAAGGTGGGAATAGAAGGATCATACCTCAACATAATAAAATCCATATATGATAAACCCACAGCCAACATCATACTCAATGGGCAAAAACTAAAACCATTTTTCCTAAGAACAGCAACAAGACAAAGATGCCCACTCTCACCACTACTGTTCGACATAGTACCGGAAGTATTAGCAATTGCAATTAGACAAGAAGAAGAAATAAAAGGCATCCAAATTGGTAAAGAAGACGTAAAGCTATCCTTATTTGCAGATAACATGACATTGTATGTAAAAAACCCGAAAGACTCCATAAAAAAACTATTAGACTTAATAAATGAATTCGGCAATGTAGCAGGATATAAAATTAATGCCAAGAAATCTATGGCATTTCTATACACCAATAGTGAAGTTACAGAAAGAGAGACTAAAAAAGTAATCCCATTTATCATCGCACGAAAAAAATTGATACCTAGGAATAAACTCAACTAAAGAGGTAAAAGACCTATACGTGGAAAACTACAGTACACTAAAAAAAGAGATAAAGACGTAAACAGATGGAAAACCATACCATGTTCATGGATTGGGAGAATCAACATCATTAAAATGTCCATACTACCCAAAGCAATCTGTAGATGCAATGCACTCCCCATTAAAATACCAATGGCATATTTCACAGACCTAGAAAGAACTCTCTAAAAATTCATCTGGAATAAAAAAAAAAGACCTGGAATAGCCACAACAATCCTAAGAAAGAAGAATAAAGTAGGTGGAATCTCAATATTGGGTCTCAAAACAGCCTGGTACTGGCCCATGAACAGGCATATAGACCAATGGAATAGAATCGAGAACTCAGATATTGACCCAAACTATTATGCTCAATTAATTTTTGACAAAGGAGGCATGAACATACAATGAAATCAAGACAGTCTCTTCAATAAATGGGAAAATTGGACAGATACATGCAACAAAAAAAATGAAACTAGACCACCAACTTACACCATATACAAAAATAAACTCCAAATGGATAAATGACTTAAACATAAGATGGGAAACCATAAAAATACTAGAGGAATCCACAGGCAGCAAAATCTCAGAAATATGTCCAAGCAATTTCTTCACCAATACTGCTCCTAGGGCAATGGAAACTAAAGAGAAAATAAATGGGACTACTTCAAAATAAAAAGCTTTTGCACAGCAAAAGAAGCCATTAATAAAACAACAAGAAAGCCCACTGCATAGGAAAACATATTTGCAAATGTTAATACTGACAATGGTTTAATTTCCAACATCTACAGGGAAATTATACAACTCATTAAAAGGAAGATAAATGATCCAATAAAAAAATGGGTAACAGACCTAAATAGAATCTTTTCAAAAGAAGACAGAAGGAAGGCCAAGAGACATATAAAAATATGCTCAAAGTCACTAATTATCCGAGATATGCAAATCAAAATGACAATGCAGTACTATCTCACACCTGTCAGAATGGCAATCATCAACAAATCAACAAACGACAAGTGCTGGCGAGGATGCAGAGAAAAAGGAACCCTCGTGCACTGCTTGTGGGAATGCAGACTGGTGCAGCCACTGTGGAGAACTATATGGAGTTTCCTCAGAAACTAAAAATGGAACTGCCATTTGACCCAGTAATCCCACTTCTAGGAATATATCCCCAAAAACTACAAACACCCATCAGAAAAGATATATGCACCCCTATGTTCATAGCAACATAAATCACCATAGCTAAGATTTGGAAATAGCCTAAGTGCCCATCAGCAGATGAGTGGATTAGAAAACTATGGTACATCTATATAATAGAATACTATGCTGCTATAAAAAAGAAGGAATTCTTACCATTTGCAGCAGCATGGATGGACCTGGAGAACATTATGCTAAGTGAAATAAGCTAGGCAATGAAAGAAAAATGCCACATAATCTCACTCATTTATGGACAATAAAGAATGTTATAACCTGATGAACAAAAAGATAGATACAGAGGCAGTAAAGCACTGAACAGACTGTCAAATTACAGTGGGAAGGCTGGGGAGCTTTGGGGAGAGGGGCAACTAAACGACTTGTATGCATACATGTAAGCACAATCAATAGACACAAGACACTGGGCAAGTGGGATGAGGGCATGCAACAAGGGGTAGGGAAGGCTGGGGGAAGATCAATGGAGGGTGGGGGAGAGATATATGTACTACTATATGTAATACTTTAAACAATAAAAAGTAAGTTACAAAAAATAAAAAATAAAGGCATAGCCATTGATAAAAGAAAATAAAAGGGAAAAAGTTCTAATTTATATGTATATATTTAGGAAATAGATATAAATATGGGACATTTCAGAATAATTTCTTATTTATGTTAAGTGAAGGATCCAGAGACATGAAATTATCCCAAAATTATTACTATTGATATGATTATGCTTTAAAGAGAAACTATCCAAAATTATATTTTACTTATACCAGAGCAAATCTGAATTCAAAGTCAGGTAATGTGGCTTAGAATTATACTGAGATGCAGGCTACTGAAGATGGGAGAGAAAATCTTTTGTAAATAATCTAAGAATTGGTGCATCACATCAAGTCCCTAACATACTTAGAAGGAATATAACTGGAATATATACTTAGAAGGAAGAGCAAATAACTGGATGTTTGTTAAAAATGAATGAAGTGGGGTCTAGAAGAACTAACATTGCGGCATAGGTGAGCACCTATCTAGCTGTCCAAGCAACAATTCTGAAACTACAACTTAACAACGGAACAAACAATGTCCAAAATCACCGGAGAGCTGGCTGAGTGAAAATTCCACACATAAAAGTAGAGGTGGGACGCAGCGGTGACTCGGGAGCAGCGGTACACAGCTTTGAGGTTCGGGGCGCGAGCGAGCAGTGAGGGACGGGCGGCAGACAGCAAGCCCAGCTGGTTTTCTCCAGTGGGGAGGGCGGAGGCCTCCCACAGCACCGACCCCCCAGTACCAGGCAAGCTCCCAGGTTGGGGAAAGGAGGACCCCAGGCGCTGCTGAGGTCTGTGTGTTTGGGGAGAGTGCACGAGTAAATTGGAGTGCGCAACCGGGCAGAGAACTCGGGCAGAGTACACGCAACTCACTTGCTCGGAGACCACCATACTGTTTTGTTTTACAACCCTGAGTGAGACTTTGGCTGTGCAGACTCATTTGGGGAGAGGCAGAGGTGTCTGGCAACGGGGAGATCAGCGGTGGATTTACATTGCCACCCAACACCGAGACCCGTGAGCCGCACAGATAAGCTGATGCTGCGAGCCCCATAGACCTGAAGCGGTGCGCCATGAAGGGTGGACCTAAGCCTGACACTGCGCGCCCATTAGACGCTGAAGCTGTGCGCCACGTAGGGCGGACCTCTGGCTGACGCCGGGCACTGCATAAGGAAGCTGAGCCACTGTTCCTTAGAGGGTACCTATCACACACCGCTAAGGGACCAACTCAGGAAAGCAACCACAATGCAGAGAAAAGGAAAGAACTCAGCTGTGAAAGAAATGGAGGAAAAAAGACGACTAGACATAGAGTTCAAAACCACAGTAATTAGGTTTATGAAGAGACTACTAGAAAAGGCCGAGAAACTTAATGAGAACTATGCCGAAATAAATAATACCTACAAGGAAATGAACAACGCCTACAAGGATATGAAAAAAGACCAACTAGAAATTAAGCATACACTGACTGAAACAAAAAATATTATACAAAGACCTAAAAGCAGTCCAGACGACCGCAAAAACCAAGTCAAAGATTTGAAATACAAAAAAGGAAAATCCACTCAGCTGGAAAAGCAAGAAGCCAAAAGAGTCCAAAAAATTGAAGATAGTATAAGGGGCTCCTGGGACAACCTCAAGCATACCAACATCAGAATTATTGGGGTGCTGGAAAAAGAGAGAGAGCAAGACAATGAAAACCTACTAGAAGAAATAGTGACTGAAAACTTCCCCCACCTGGTGAAAGAAATTGACTTGAAAACCCAAGAAGTGCACAGAACCCCAAAATATAGGAATCTAAAGAGGACCACACCAAGGCACATCATAATTAAAATGCCAAGAGCAAAAGATAAAGAGAGAATATTAAAAGCAGCAAGAGAAAAACAGTTAGTTACCTATAAGGGAGCACCCATACGATTGTCAGCAGATTTCTCAACAGAAACGATGCAGGCCAGACGGGAGTGGCAAGAAATATTCAAAGTGATGCATAGCAAGAATCTACAACCAAGATTGCTCTATCCAGCAAAGCTGTCATTCAGAATTGAAGGTCAGATAAAGTGCTTCGCAGATAAGAAAAAGCTAAAGGAGTTCATCATCGCCAAACCAACACTATATGAAATGCTGAAAGGTATTGTTTAAGAAGAGGAAGAAGAAAAAGGTAAAAATGTACATTATGAACAACAAGTACACATCTATCAACAAATGAATCTAAAAATCAAGTGAATTAACAACCTGATGATCAGGATAAAATGAGGAATAGAACAAAATCATGGACATCGAAAGGGAATGGACTGATAATGCTTGGTGAGAAAAAGGGTGCGGGAAGTACAGCAAGAGACTGGACAAAAATCATGCAACTATGGGAGAGGACGGGGGGAGGTAAGGGCGTAGAGTGGGATGGGTACTAGGTGGAGGGGGGCTATTGGGGGAAAATGTAATTAATAAACTGAACAATAAAGGTAAAAAAATGAATGAAGTGGGAAGGAAGGCATTAGGCCCAGCAGGTTGGGGGTCCTGATGCAGGAGGGGGCCTAGGGTATTTGAAGAGGGGCAGGGGTCAGTGTGGCTGGATGCTAGGAACTGGGGGTCACCCACTATAAGAATAGAAACGTGTTTTATAGCTTTCCAACAAATAAAGGAAAATGAAGGAAACTCAGAAAACTTCACTAAAGAATAGTAATCAAGAAAAAAGAAAAAAGCAGAGGAGTAAAGTTGGCAAACAATAAAACCCCCAAAAAGTGGTAGACATAATCATCAAAGTTATCATAATAAAAGTAAATATATTATACTCATCTATTAAAAGATAGATGACCAACTTGGATTAAAAAGGAAAACAATATCCATCATATGCTGCTTAATTAAAATAAATCTACAAGAAAAGGTTAAAATGGAGCTATAGAAAAGCGTAATCTTGCAGCTACTCAACAAAGGAAAGGTAGTGTGCACTGTTAATATTGTACAAACCAGGATTTAAGTAAATAAAATTAGGAGAGATAAAAAGGGAAGTTATAATTGGTTAATAGATCCTTGGTCATTTCAAAAATTACCAGTGATACAACTTGTTCATTACTTTGTAATAGCTGTCAGTTCACTACTTATATTCCTGGGAAATGTTACGAATGCAGCTGTTTAGAAACTTCTTAAGAACCATAAAAAATATTTTCATGTTAAGTTAAATGCAAAAAAACAAAAAACCAAGCCCACAAAAAACAAAACTCGTAAGAAGGTTTGTTGAAAAAAAATGAAAGGAAAACTCTAAAAATATAGAGTAATCATATACTTAAAGACATCCATAAGTAAAATATATAAGACAAAAACAGAAACAGAAGGAGAAACAAATCTATAAACAATCAGAGATGTTAAGATGCATCTCAGGTATTGAAAGATATAAAGGACAACAATTCTGAAGACTCTAGAACAGTGGTTCCCAACGTGGGGCACATACCCCAGAGGGGGCACTTTAGTTTTTAAGGGGGTGGGGATTTGAGAATGAGTTATTCACAGTGAATTTTTTGCATTTCTTGTGGTTCCAGGGGCCTCATATACAGCATATAAATATATATTATGACATATTTATGCATTTCAGTTCTCTACTATGTTTTGAAACTTTGCTATTTTTTCATATCACTTCATATTTTATTTTTTTTAAACAATTTCTTAGTGATTTCTTCCTCTGTACTTTAACTTTCCTTTCATTCTTTTATTTTTCTCTTTCATGGTTGCCATGTTCTTTGGAAATTTATTTAGACCAGGTTAATGGCCTTTCAGACTTCCTCCAAGTGAACAGAAGTTCACTTTTTGAAGAATAAGAATTATATATCATGGTAGGGGGGGAGCATCGGGATTTTAGAGATACTTAAGTGGGAGATGGCCAAAAAAAAGGTTGAGAACCACTATTTTAGAGTCTATGAAGAGCAATTATTGTCCATGAACTCTATCACCTTTTCCCTAAGAATTTGGAAACATTACTGTGTTTATTCTACTTTATACTGGGAAGAAAAGACTTCACATCCTTATTTTCTAAACAGGAACAGAGCTAGAAGGTGCTAAGAAACTTGGTCCAAGCCACTCAGATACACAGCTATGTAAAGGAGCTTTCTGAACTTGGAAACCCCCTTTTCTGTGATTCTTCGGACCTCACCTTGGGTATTTGCCTCAGATAGTCTAAGAGAAATTACAGTGAAGTAAATTAACTCTGTTTCCTAAATTCTGGCTCTGTGTGACAATGTTCAAGTCATATACTTTTTCTGAGATTGCTTTCTTAAATATCAAATACAAGGGTTAGAGTCAATAATTCCTATAGTCTTATTTCTATAGTTCTTCCCTCCTAATCTCTGATAAGAGCTTCAGGCCTAGATCTCAGTTTTGTTTTCCCAGCTGGGCCTTTCTAAGAAAAGTGTTTTTACACCAATTGGCTGTCCAATCAGTAATTATATCTAACTAGAGGCCCAGTGCACAAAATTCGTGCCCAGGGGGCACGGAGTGTCCCTCAGCCCAGCTTGCACCCTCTCCTGTCTGGGATCCCTTAAGGGATGTCCGATTGCCCATTTAGGCCCGATCTCGGTACAATTGGACCTAAATGGGCAGTTGTACATCCCTTTCACAATCCAGGACTGCTGGCTCCCAATTGCTCACTTGCTTGCCTTTCTGAATGCCCCTAACCACTTTTTCCTGCAGCCTGATCACCCCCTAACCACTCCCCTGCCAGCCTGATTGATGTCTAACTGCTCCCCTACAAGCTTGTTTGCCCTAACTGCACTCCTCAGCAGGCCTGGTCACCCCCAACTTCCCTCCTTGCTGGTCTTGCCACCCCTAACTGCCCTCCCCTGCAGGCTTAATTGCCCCCAACTGCCCTCTCTTGTAGGCCTGGTCCCTCCAAACTGCCCTCCCCTGCTGGCCTGATCACCCACACCTGCCCTCCCTTGCAGGCCTGGTCCCTCCCAACTGCCCCTCCCTTGCTGGCCATCTTGTGGTGGCCATCTTGTGTCCAAATGGGGGCAGGATCTTTGGCCACATGGGGGCAGCCATCTTGTGTTTTGGAGTGATGGTCAATCTGCTATTAGATAGGCTAGAGGCCTGGTGCATGGGTGAGGGCCAGCGCTGAAGGGTGTCCTGGATCAGGGTGGGGGTTTCCTTGGGGTGTTGAGCAGCCTAGGCGAGGGGCATGTGTTGGTTTGCTGGCTGGCCATGCCCCCTGGTGACCCAAGTGGAGGCCTTGGTATCTGGGATTTATTTATCTTCTACAATTGAAACTTTGTAGCCTGGAGAGGAGCCAAGCCTCCTCTTTGCTCCATAGTTGCAGCCATTTCTGTTGGAATTTATCTTGTATAATTGAAACTTTGTAGCATTGAGTGGAGGCCTGGGCTGGCCAGGGTGTGTGGAAAGCTTGGCTTCCTCCATTGCTGGGGAAACCCAAGCCTCCCTCCTGCTCTCTCTGTGGCCACAGCCATCTTGGTTGGGGTTAATTTGCATACTCGCTCTTGACTGGCTGGTGGGCATGGCTAGTGGGCGTGGCTGGTGGGTGTAGCGGGGGCACAGTCAATTTGCGTATTACTCTTTTATTAGATAGGATGTTTTTGACATACCAGGTTCTGTATTAGTTGCCCTGTAAGGGCAATCTTTGCATTACTATGTTTGTGTTATGGAAGAGAAAGAATGACTTCACCAGGTAAAATACTTTGCTCCAATCACACCCATGGCCAGAGCGTGTCAGACCTGGGTCCTGTCCCCAGTGGCCGATAACACAGCAAGGCACTTAATTACTGTGCTTTGGAAAGACCACCATGGGTTGCATTTGAGCAGAGCTGTCCCTCATGTCCTACTCACCACTCAGATGAATTCTTGCTTATCCACATTGGAATGGGGTCCATGAGAGGATGGTGCTTCAAAACTATACACATCCTGCCAGTGTTTCTCAGTGGTCAGAGCGTCAGCCAGTTGACCAAAGGGTCTTGGGTTCAATTCCTAGTCAAGGGCATGTACCTAAATTGCAGATTTGATCCCAAATGGGGTGCTTATGAGATACAACCAACAGTTGTGTCTCTCTCACATCAATGTTTCTCTGTCTCTGTTTCTCTCTCCTTTCTCTTCTCCCAATTCCACCCTTCCACTTTCCCTAAAAAAGTCAATGAAAAAAATATAATTGGGTGAAGATTATCAACAAAAAAGATATGCACAACACAACCTCAAGTTTACCCGCAAAGCTTGACTTGACCCTCTCCCTCAAATAACATGAGCACAGTTGCCCAGTGGTTGGCAAAGTTAATTGGTTCGCATTTATGTTCCTTTCCCTGCCTGCCTCTCTATCAAAGGTTATGATACTTGCAATGATTTGCACAATGATGGAGGAGGAAGGAGAGAACAAAAAAGGACACACTGTTCAGAATCTGGACCACTGAAACCAGAGAAATCATACCCTGTCCTCCTCCTCACACCAATCCCTCAATGCCAGTGAGGATGGAGCCCCACCTTTCTCCCAACACCCTTGCTCAAGAGTCAGAAAACAGGTCTCCCAGAACCCCAGGATTAAGAAGGAAGAAGGAAAAGTCATTGAGTGGGCCTCACTAATACTACAGTTGCTTCTTGGTAGCTGCTAGACTTTTTATTACCTTTGTAGAAATGAGAAAAAGTCACCCTCCTCCACCTCTGACTACAAATTAGAAAAAGCAAGCTCCCCATCTTGGAAGAGTCCTGCATTCCTGTCAGGTAAGCTCTACAGTACCTTCTGTTAAACCAATGTACTCTCCTTTGGAAGGCATCAGAGCCCAGGTGAATATCAGCCTCCAAATCACCCCCGTGGACAGCACCTTTGTGTAATGACAACCTTACAACTCTATGTGGCAACCCTGATCCCTCCCAAACTGAGAGCTTACAAATTTATCTCATTGGTTCAGAAAATGCAGGTTCAAAAATTGCTTGGATAATTAGCTTCCTTCTGCAAGATCTGATCATTGAGTTTTAATCAATCTTTCTAATTGCTATAGCAGCAACAACTACCATCACCATTTATTGAGTGCCAATTACATGTTAGGCAGATCTTAGGGAATTAAAAGAGATGATGAAAGAAGCCAGTCTGTGGAAATGGTTTTTTAGTGCCATCCATCTGGATGTTGATGAGTTTCTGTCCCACATCTCCTTTATTATTATGTATAATTAGTACTGAGAAGTTCTTTCTAACAGTGCTTCTTGGCCAAAGGCTCAATTACATCCATAGGCAAACATGGAACCTTAAGAAGACTCCATCACTAACATGAGAAAGGATGCCTACCTTCCTGTTTGCTAAAGAGCAACTTCATTCATTCATTCAATCATTTTATTGAGGTATCCTATCTAATAAAAGGGTAATATGCAAATCAACCATCACTCTGTCACAAATATGGCAGCGCCCATAGCAGCTGGGGTGGTGGATGCTGGTGGCATCACCCCAGCAACGAGTCCCACAGTCCTGTGTGCCCCTGGCATCGTTGCAGGCTGGGCTGAGGGACCCCTCCCCCACCTTGCACGAATTGCATGCACCGGGCCTCTAGTGTGAAAGATAAACCATACATGTTCAAAATATACAATTTGATAAATTTTGACATATACATATTCAGTACTCTCTATCAAAAGTATCATAACCTTTGATAGAGAGGCAGGCAGGGAAAGGAGCAGAAATACAAACCAATTAATTTTGCCAGCCATTGGGCAACTATGTTTGAGGGAAAGGGTCAAGTCAAGCTCTGTGGGTAAACTTGAGGTTGTATTGTGCATCATCAAGATAGGGAAAATACCTTTTTCCCTCAAAGGCTCCCTCTGTCCTTCTGAAACTCCTCCCTCCCACTCTTCCCTACCTCCTCTACCCCCAAGTCACCACTGATCTGCTTTCAGTTACTACAGATTAGTTTAAATTTTCTGAAGTTTTATATAAATAGAATCCTACTGGCTTTTTTTGTTCAGAATAATGATTTTAAGATAATTTCATGTTGCTGGAAATAGTAACATTTCACTCCTTTTTTATTACAGAGTAGTATTCTACTCCGTGGATATAATACAATTTGTTTATCCATTGAGTTGTTGATGGACACTTGAGCTGTTTCTGGCTGTTTAAAGAAAAGCTGAAATCTGCCATTTTTAAAGTCCCATGCTCAAGGTATTATTTTATTTAATCCTCACAAACACACTGTAGTTAGGTAATAACATTCTTATTTTTCAAATGATGAAATTAAAGCTCACGGAGGTGGATTAACTTGTCCAATTTGAACATTGAGCTACTTAGTGCCAAAGCTTACACCCCTGAACACTAGGAGCTCAGAGGACAGGTACTTAGAAGCTCCAGGAGGCCAGCACAAAGCCTGAGTCTGTGTGAGTCTTCCACAAAGAGATACATGCTCCATTTGCTATGAGCTACTCCCTGCCACAGGGGTTGGGAAGCTCCAGTTTCATACCGAACCTGGGCAAAGCCACACCAAAATCACAACAGAGTAAGTGTACTTAATAAACAACTGTGGCATGAACAAATGGCTGAATACACAAGTGAATGAATAAACTGATGGACTAAACGATGGCTAGACGAAAGAAGGTAGTTATTAACTGACTTGGTGGTGGATTCATTCAACCATCTCATGAAACTACTCAAAATATCTCCTGAATCATAAGGCAGAGGAGGTCATCTTGATAGTAAATGAACTCTCACACCAGCCCACAGAGAAGGCTGCTCAGTCAGCAGAAAGGGTGTGCAGCTGTGAGCTCATGCAGGAAGTCTGGCCCAGAGGTCCACTCCCCATCTCAAGGATCCCAGAACGCATTTACTGTAAAGGTTGAGGCTATCTGTCTTGAAAGCTGGGAACTCCAATGGCAGGTCTCCCTTTCCTGCATTTGCAAATGATTCTTGGCTTCTCTGGGCCTCATGCTCCGCACACGAGCCTTGACAAGACCCTGCTGGTGGAACCTGGCCACACTGCTGCTGACTTCATCTGGCAAAGGCCCTCGGGCCTGAACCCGGTTCTCATCCCATCTCTGAAGGCTCCGTTGAAAACAAGTTGACTAACAGGCAGTTTACTGAATGCTGTGCACACAGGCATGTTTCCCATTGCCATGCAATGACTCAGTGCATTTCTGGGGCCAAGATAAACACAGGATCTTTCCCGAGATCTCTTCAGGAGATTGTTGTGGTGTCTCCTATCTCCTTAACTCCCTTCCCCACTCATCTCTGACACAGCCCTGAAAACCCTGCGTTGAATGACCGTGAAGGCTAACACAGGAGAAGTGCCTCAAAAGAAATGTAATCTACTGCAGGTGGAGAAGCATGCATCTCATGCAGCCATGAAATTCCATTCGGAGCTCAGCATGAGCTGATGGAGTAATAAAATGAAAATGACACTGCAAATGGCTGGTGAGTCTAATAATGGTTTTTGTGCAGTTTTTAGAGGGACTATTCGATTATGCATTCCCTCCCTATGAACCAGACCACCCAGCAAGCCTAGAGAGATGAACTACTTTGTCATTCACTCCTTTCCCCTACATCAGCCAGCTTCTGTCTTTCTTGGTATAAATAGATTCTCACATAAAAAGCGCAAACTGTCAACTGCCTGAAAGTGAATGGTAAAGCTGGGTGCCAGTACTATGGCCCCATCCCAGTGGTGAGTCACAGCTGTAGAATGCATGGTATGGGAGCATCTCTTGGGTTAACAGGCCAACGATAGAGTCAAGGAAGCAGGACCACGGAAAAAATTCGAATTCTCTTGTAACAAACAGCCTTGTATTCAGGCCACATTCAGGGGAAGCCAGTCAGGAGCAAGATGCTGGGAATGAAAGTTGCTCCACTTTACTTCCCATAGTGAACCTGCTTCAGTGTCTTGAAGACCCAAACGATGCCGGTGGTGATGACAGCAGTTACCATTCCATAGGCCTATTATGTGTCAGCATCTCCTAGGCTCTTCGCAGAGTCATTCATTTCTTCTTACAGTTACAGCTCATTTTACATGGTAGCCAAGGTTACAGAGCTAGTAAGGGGAGGAGCCAAGATTTGGCTCCATCTGTTTCCAGCACTGTGGTTTCCAGCGCCCTGCAGCAGTTCTGGACTTGGGCATGCTGCAGAACCACCCGAAGGCCCTGCTCAGACAGACGCTGGCCCACCTCAGAGCTCAGGCCAGGACCCGAGAGCCTTTATTCTGAACAAGTTCCCATGTGATACTCGAGCTGCTGGTGCTCATGCACTCGGAAACCCTGACCGGGCTGACGGCGGAACTTAACCATCCTTCCATGTATCACCTCTTCAGACAGGCTATTTCCTTTTATGTAGATTCTCTAAATCAGGGACCAGCAAACTTCAGCCTGGGGATCAAATCAGGCCCACTGCCTGTTTTTGTAAGTAAAGTTTTATTGTCACTTGGCCATGCTCACTCATTTACATACTGTCTATGCTTTCACATACATCATGTCCTACAAAGTCTAAAATATTTATTGCCTGGCCACTTTCAGAAATGTTTGCCAAGCCTGGCTCTATACCATCACCCGTGTCCACTGCGCTCCCAGCACACCCCTCTCTGAGGGCCTTTTCATCAATCACTGATCTGACTGCCCCACGAGACAGCTCCACAACGGCAGGGCTCCTTCTTTGTTGGGCCCCAATGTCCTCCAGAGCCTGGCTTCTAGCTGGAACTCCACAAAGATTTGCCGAAGGAATGAACGCCATTGCTGAGAGCCCAGGTCCATGATGCTGGGACTTGAGGGCCGTGGAGCAAGTAGAGGAAATGCGATTGACACCATGAGGGCCCCAAGCCAGGATGAGGGAGTGAGAAGAGCCAGCCAGACAGAGGTTGCTGATGGGAGGAGCAGCCTGGGGAGACTGAGCTGTGCTGCTTCCTGCAGCAATGGGGAAACGACTGGAGGTGGGGAGAGGAAAGCCTTAGTCACCAGAGTCAACCTGAGTTTAGGAATAAAAGAGCCTGTGTGACGCCCGCTCCTGCTCTGGACATCCCCAAGCCGGCTTCCTCAGATCTGATGTCCTGGGTGGATCTCCACGAAGAGGCGGATAGAGGAGGAAGAGCCCAAGAGGGTGGAGGGTGGGACGATGGCTGGCCTGAGTCCCAACTCTGCCTCTTACCAGTTGTGGCATCTGGTCTAGTTCCCGGTCCTCCCTGAGCTGCAAGGCATTCACTGGAAACGTATGTGTGTGTGTGTGTGTGTGGGGGGGGGGGGTGGATGTACAAGGATGAAATGTGGCTGTGTAGTTGTGTAACATTTACTGAATGAGTAACATACACCAAACATTTTAGGCACCGAGCAATAGGGGTGAACAAGACAGTGTACGTCTCCCTCCAACAGGCTCGCATCTTAGAAGGCAGGGCACATGACAAAGGGGCAGACACACTCGCACATGATCCTATGTGCACTGACTGTTCGCTAAGCATGGGCATATGATTCCTTGTTACCTTTTCAGTCTCCAAAGGGGGATGCTGCTGCCTTACTTCTGTCTGTGGGCAGAAACATGAAGGTGGTGGGTGATGGGGCCCCTCAAATTCTGCAGGGGCAGGCAAGGCCGGGGGGATGTCCCAGCCCTTGGTCCATGATGCCTTAGCGAGGACTGGGTACTGCATGGGCTCCATTCACTTCTCAAACCGGCCAACAACACTCCCCAAATTCTTGGCATGGATATAAAGTTGGTGTTGACTTCATTTCTCTTCTGACCTGCACGGAGGTGAGTAACTCCTCTAGCAAGTCAGGCCTCGACATGCAGGCTTTATGCCACTCAGTAGCAGCTCAAACCCACCTCCTCAGAAAGGCTATGCCTGACCAATCCATCCAAATGAGCAATCCACCAACACCCGGCCCACGTACACTATCACAGAAGCTGCTGTACTTTCTTCACAGACTAGACTGGGTGGGACACGACTAGTAAAGCACCAAGGACAATGCCTGGCACAGGTAAGAGTAAAAGTTTCTACCACCATCATGAACATCACTGTCCTTTTTAAAATCACAGCCTCACCTTATCGGGATCATTTGTTTCCTAATTTACATGTCTCCAAAACCCTGCTTACAACTGCAACATAGCAGAAATCTCAATTATCTTGTTAACTGTTTTATCACCAGTGCCTAGAACATTGCCTGACATATACATAGTAGGTACACATTAGCTATCAGTTAAATAAGCAAATGCATAATTGAAAAAAGCCTAATAGCTATTCCTTTTTCACAGGCTTTCCCAGTATAGTCTGATTCTCTCATTACATCCTCATGGGAGGAATAAGATCCCCTGGAAGGCTGCCATGAGGCCATTGGCCCGCGCATCAGAGATGCGCTAAAGAGGCCTGAGTGGCAGTCAGAGTCCATGCTATGGCCACCCCCTCTGCTCTTCATCCCCAAGGAGAGGTGTGTAGCATCTTCTTCTGCATGGGATGGCTGTCTCTGCACTCTGAGGACCTACAGAGAATGCCTGGGATGCAACCCTGGGACCCAGGCCTGGAGACGGCAATGCTGCAGGATTCAGGCACCCTGCAAGGTGGGTGGCAGGGCCTGAAGCCGACTTGGACATCAAAGAAGTCTGAGCTGTTCCAGCTCTACAGAGCCAGCACATCATCTGAACGAAGCTGACCATTTACAGCAACCCTACAACTAAGTAGGGGCGGGGGGGCGGGGTGGGGGTGGTGGTTTGAGAAGGCTCTGTGCAGTTGGAATCCCACATTATTTCATTAAAAGCCCTTTAGACGGCTGAGAAGGCATCCAGAATTCCTGTTCAATCTATGCTTAACCCCTCTCCTCTATCCCTGCCTAACCTTCCTCTGTCTTGGACAGCCACACATCCTCATTCAGGCCAACCCAACCCTGAGGTCCACAGTCTCAGAGTACTAGCTCCTGGGGCGTCTGAAATTGAATCCATTGCTGCTGCTCACTAGCTGTGTGGTCTTGGGCAAGTTTTTTAAGTTCTTTGAGTCTTCCTTTATTCACCTCTAAAACGGAGACAGCAATAGCGACAACCAAATTCAGTTCTTAAGGGAGAATCAAGTAATGCACGCAGTTAAAATGCTGCTGGGCAGAAACGAGTGTGTGAAGAAAATGCAGTCACATTCTCCATGGTCATCATCATGATCACGAGGCAACAGAGGCTCCTGGAAGTTGAGCAACTTTCCGCAGGTCAGAGAGGGATGGAGCAGCAGCCAGATTTGCTGATTCCAAGCCAAGGCCTTCCCACTGGGTCCTGCTGCTTCCTCCTCACCCAGTGACTCCCCGTAGCTCCCCAGATGGGGATGGTGACATAAAGGGTCCCCTCATGTGGAAACAGAAAGGGGTCCGCCAAACCCCCAGATCCCCCATCCTGCTCCAGATCCGATCCTGCAGCTGAGGGCACTGTGCCTTTGCCAGATGCCACCCGGCTCCTGCCCCTTTCCAACCTGAGACACTGAAACAGCTGGCTGGACAGGGCATCGCCTAGAACACAATTTTTAAGAGACGCAGAGGGGCAGGAATCATGGATATAGAGCAACTCTCTACATAGAAAACCAGTTAAAAGTCTTGTATCTTTTCTGTGTGATGCAACCCTGAAGGTCTCTGATCCTTCAGAGGACCCTGTCTCCTGTCTGCTATTCACAAATGTCCTGGGATGGCCGCCATGGTTCCGGAGCTGTGCCAGGCGCTGGGGCTTCCTGGATCATAAACTACAGTGGGGGAGCCAAATATTGAACAAATAATCACACCAACAAGTATGTAATTACAGTTTGATGAACGCTAATAGGGGAGTTCCAGGGATTGCCGTGAGCATGTACTGGGAGTCTGGACAGTCAGAGAAGCTCCTTGAGGAAATATCTCCCTGACACACGATGAATGCACTATAAATAACGAAGACTATGCAACCTGACAAAGATATTGGAGACTTTCATGGGGCTCAAAACCAATGAATGAACCCATCTCTTAGGTAGTGTTGGATGGTTCATTTTACCACTTCCAGGAGAATACTCCGAAAGCCAAACACTGGACAATTACTCCTGGTATGTACTCTTCCTCTGTCCTGGGATAGTTTGAAGTGAAACTTGCAAGTTCTAGACAAGTAACCTAACCACCACTCTTCATGTGCAAAAACACAGTTAAGGTCAAGGTCAAATTACCAATATGTGGAGACCAAGGGTTTGGGGGCATCTGTATTTGAGAATCCCCTGCAGACATTTGGGGTATCTGGAACATAGACGAGAAGGACGTGCATCAGGAGAAACACTCTGATGGCCTCTTCAGACCCATGGCACAGAGAGAAGAACTAATAGGAAAACCAAAGCACACGCACCAGTGAGGGCCACCACCCAGCCCACGCGGTGGAGACCACCTCTGGAGGGCAGGATCAAAGCCTGAAGGAGCTTTACATGGGACCCCTCCACCTGCAGCAACTGCTCTTCTGGAAAGGAACCGGCGAGTGTGCAGGAAGGTTGGCTGCTGTCACCTTATTTCATATCAAGGAAAGCAGCCCAAGATGCACATTTCAAAAATAAACGTTGGCTCAGAGTTGCTCAAGGTGGTACTCTGGTGAGTGGGAGGGTCAGTTCTCCTTTGTGCAGGATCATCTGGTACTTTTCAGGACATGTAGCATCCCAAGCTCCTACCCATGAAAACAGTAATGGAGTCCTCCAGCCATTTCTACAATAACTACCTCCTCCCAAACACCTGTATCCAAATGCCCCCTAGTGGTGCCGGTACCACTTGGGTTAGGAACCACCAACAGAAAACTGCACACCCTTCCCAAGGAGAATCTGGATCTATATACACTGATAGAGAAAAATCCTCGCAATACACGAAGTGGGGAAAAATCACAGTAAGTGGATAGCATCATCACATTTTTGTCCAAAAAAACCCAGAAATGTACTCCTATATCCATAGACACTTGTTATATACACATGCAAAAAAGTTGGAACACACTTCTTTATGCCAAACATCTGACCCCCTCACAGGGCGGCAGCCATTATGCTGCAGTGAGAACATGGCGGGAGTTCAGTAAATGTCTTTTGAATTGAGGCATCCTTTTTTGTTTTGATTGGAACAGAATTTTGCTGCCAGATATTCCAGGTTTTAATATCACTTTCAACCAGGGATACTTAATCCACATTCCTCCCCCTTATCTCCTGGACAGTGGGCAATGTCTGAAGACATGAGTAGTTATCCCTGCAATGGGGGAAGGATGGCGTGTGTTACTGGCTTCTAGTGGGTAGAAGCCAGGTATGCTGCCAGTCATCTTGCAAAGTGAAGGAAGCCTCAAGAGCAAAGACTTATGCAGTGAACGCTGCCAATAGTGCTGAGATTGAGAAACCCTGCCCACCACTGGCCTTTCTCAGAAGCTTGTTGATCACCCCCACATCCTTCCCGGAGTATTATGTACTGTCAGTTGATAACCATGGCATCTCTGGGAGACAGAGAATATCATTAAGTGTTTGGGTTTGAAGATAAACTGATGCTGACTAGCAGACTTCGATGGTCAATCAGGGCAGACTCCAGCTCTCTGTTCGCTACCGCAAGGCTCTCTGGGTGGCATCAGACATATTTGGAGGAAGCAAAGGCAGAGGATCTGAGCAATCTCCGGTTATTTTCCAGGCCAGTCATCACACATCACATGATCAGTGCCTGTCCTTGCTGGCATCCTCTGTGATGCTGATTAGATTTCAGACTAACTTAAGAAAATTGGATTTTACAGCTAGTAGATTTTTCTAAAATTAAGTGCTCACAATCAAGAACACCTCCCCAAGTGGGAGGTGACTTTCAATTGCATTGTATTTAATTGAAGGCATTTCTCGAAAGTAATGGAATAATAAAGAGTATCACGTGAAGGTCTACTAACCAAACCCACGCCAGGGGCTAAATGAAAGGTTTCCAATGGAAAGGAAAGGAAGCACATTGCTTCCTGACTAGTTGTTAGTATTTTGCCTGCAGCATAAAGCATTTTAATGTTCATTATAATTTCTCTTGGTAGAAAAATGGCTTTTTTCAAACCAGAGACAACTAACACGATGCTAAACTTCTATTAGTGAGAGGTATTTAGGATTCAAACTTTCTAATCTTAGAACATACTGGATACAGTATTAAAAACCTTTAAACCTACACAATTCAATGTATCTCATAATTTATAAATTCGAAGTGCATTTCCTTCATGCAACAAATATCTTTAATATAGACTTATATTTTATTAGGCAAGTACAGAGCTCTTCAAATAGCTTGAAGAGACAGTCTCTCTCTGAAGACAATTTCTCTAAGCATCTGTGTCATAGAGGTGTGAGTAAGTGTAAAGAATAGAGAAAACTGTGTAAAAGCAACAAAATTTTAAGAGAGGAATATCCTTTCATCTGACATAATTCAAACCACTTGTTTAATAGCATTAATCATCTTCTTTCAAAACAAATCAAAGAACGTTGCTTTATACTTCCCCAAGACGTTCATTTTGGATGAGTCAAGGTGGCCTCCAAAATACCATAATTGCTCACTTTTCGAATTGGTGAATTTAACCAAGAACTGGCTTCTGCAATTGTCTATTCTTTTGGCTCAATAGAAAATTTTGCCTGAATATGAACATCATAGACTGATATTTAACCAGCTTAAAGAAGAAATCAATGTAAGCAGGGAACTGAAAACAGTTTAACTTTGAAATTTCAGGGCCCAATGTAGCAGGAAGCAAAGTGAACAAAAGAAAGATGGGTCTCTTAGAAGCTGCTGGAAATGAGGTTAGCACAGAAATGAAACAAGCTCACAGATGTATCGAGGTGTGAAAACTCATTGCTCAAGTACCAGGGACAGAATGGAGATGTCAAACAAAGATCCTCAGTCCCCCACCACCTCATCTGAGTTTTATAGACAAACTAAAATCCTCTCATTCTTCTTAAACTTACACTTTAATAATATAATCTTTACTGAAACAGGAAAATATATAACTTCAACCTACTAACAGAGATAAAACACTTATTTCTTGCTGTTAATATCCAAGTTTCCTTTGATTCTCATGGACATTACTTCCTGTGAATGTTTCTATTCTGAGACATTTTCTCCATGGTAGGAATTAGAATAGAGATCACAAAACTGAACTACCCGTAGGGTTTAGGAAGGTACCACAAAGGGGTAAAGTGGGCTTAGAGGAGACTAGGGTGACTTGTAGAGATCAAACTCTGTCTAGAAAGAATGCCAGCTCTCAACTCAATGGCCAAAACACCATTCCTGGCAGAAATGAGAATTCAGATCCGCAAATTTTCATGAGTTGCTTTTTTTTTAAAAGAATACTTTATTGATTTTTAGAGAAACATTGATGTGAGAGCCCAACATCAGTCAGCTGCTTCCTACATCTTTCCCTCTACCCACCCCCACCGCTCCCATACACATATACATCACTGGGGATTTGAGCCCACGGTCTGGACATCCAACTGACAATCTTTAATGCACAGGATGGTGCCAAATCAACTAAGCCACGCTGGCCAGGGCCATAAGCATAAACTCTTAACTAAAAATTCCCAATTATTAAGCATTAGTAACTAATTTAAAGTTTTTTTTCTCATGGCTCTAGAATTTTATTTTTTTGTTGAATTTATTGGGGGTGACGTTGGTTAGTGAAATTATACAGATTTCAGATGTATAGTTCTACAACACATCATTTGTATATTGTATTGTGTGTTCACCACCCAAAGTCAAGTCCCCTTCCATCACCATTTATCTCACCTACAGCCTTCTCTACCTCCCCCATCTTATCTACTAAGTCACAAGTTTAAACAATACTTTGCTGGCTAAAGAAATCTTGCCCTGTATGGTTGACTTCATCAGCCAATTTGCAACTTCAGTATTGGAAGAAAAAAGTGAGAAATGGCCAATCAAAGCGATGTTATAGGGTCCCACCCTTAAGTTGTTGGTGAATTCTTGGGTCTTTCTTTTTTTTAAAAAAAAATGTTTTTATTGATTTTTAGAGAGAGAGGAAGGGAGAGGGATAGATAGAAACTCCAATGAGAGAGAAACATCATCAATCGGGTGCCTTCTGCACACCCCCCACTGGGAATTCAGCCTGCAACCTGGGTGCCCTGACTGGGAACAAACCAGTGACTTTTTGGTTCCTACATCGACATTCACCCATTGAGCTACACTGAATGGGTTCTTGGGTCTTTCTTAATCATAAAGAACTTTTTTCTACATATGTAATACTTTCAACAATAAAGAGTTATTTTTAAAAAAAGAAAATAACTTTTTCTAAAAGCATGACCACATCTAAAGTTCCTAACTTGAAATTTCAGGGCTCTTCAAGTTTCAAAGCATTCTGTCAGACATAACGACCTACAGAGCAAGAAGCTTTCTGTCACAGGAAGGGAACAGTGACCAAACACTTAAGATTCTGGGAAACTTGCCTCTTACAGATGTGTGACTGTTGTCACCAGCTAGCTAATATTAATAACAGTAAGGAGCAGAGGGAAGGCCAGACATAAGGAAGGCCATCTGGGCAGCTTCACTAGGAAGCTGCACCTTCACACGCCCCGTGGAGCCGCCTGTCCATGCCCTGCAGATCACTGGGGGGGGAAGACCAACAAAGGGGGGATAGGCACATGTGCAGTGAAGTCTGGGTCACATAGGGAGGATGTTTGCATGTCAGTCTGACCTGGGAATAAAGATAATTGCCTAGGGCTGTGATCGGCAAACTGCGGTTCGCGAGCCCCATGCGGCTCTTTGGCCCCTTGAGTGTGGCTAATCCACAAAATACCACAGCCTGGGCGAGTCTATTTTGAAGAAGAGGCGTTAGAAGACGTTTACGTTTAAAAAATTTGAGTCTCAAAAGAAATTTCAATTGTTGTACTGTTGATATTTGGCTCTGTTGACTAATGAGTTTGCCGACCACTGGCCTAGGGGGTGGAGCCACCGCAAGTGTGTGAAATATTAGAAGGTCATATGCCCCAGGCACAGGAGCTTGCTCCCTTGTTCCTTTCCCTTTGCTCCTGTTTCTTTGCATTCACAGGTGCTCCCTCCACAGCCAGGTGGCCTTAGAAGCTGCATGACCCATGGCCATCTGGACCCCACACACCATGCACCTGGGAACACAGGCTAACCTGACCAGATGTTGGACTGGACTGTGCAAACGTGGAGCAGAAACTCTGGCACTGGCTCTGATCCTAGCCCTGCTGAAGACTAAATGGGACTTTTTCATGGCGGGACGGAGGGAGTTGGGACCTTGGAAACTCAGGCTTTACTTCCACAGAAATAAAACTTTCCATAGATACCTCATCCTCTCTGGGACGAGGTGGGGGCAGCTTCAGAAAATTCTTATTCCAATGACACCCCACGAAGCCCACTTCCACTAATAGGTGGGACACGGATAGCACCTCACTGATAACAGATGCAGTAAGAAGATCGTGGAAATATCTCACTGAAAGCAGGGGCTTCTAAGCCAACACTGAGGCTGGTGGAAGAGAAAATACCAAGTACCGAGAAATGCAAAGCAGAGGCTGTATATCACTGGGAAAAATGCCGTGAACAGAAAAAAACCAAGTTCATCTCATCGAGCCAATAATATTTACAGCCTGTGGGTAGTGCCAAAATATTTCAGGAAATGCCAATGTCTTTCTTTGTAAAGCAAGGCCAAGAGTAATATTTAAACACAGCACATATAAATCACTGGGGGGAACAGGCGAATGAATCCACATTACTTCACTCTGCTTTACAAAGAATCCTAACCTCAAGATTCATGGTCAAGGCAGAACTCCCTTCCGTCTCCGAAATTAAAGATTTGCTATCTAATGTTCCAAAGCCAACATTTCTGAGAAGTTGCTAGACCATCTTCTGTTAACAGTTAATGGCAATACAGAATGAATGAAAGTAATGGCTCACACAAGGCTCAGTTTCGTTTCTCTTCCGCATTTCCCATTGCGGCCTCAGCCATTTCCAACCCATGGAGCCCGATAACTTCTCTGAATCAGCCAAATCAATGCTTCCTTCTGAACTGGACTGAGACAGGAACAGCAAGACAAAGGCAAAAGGCAAACCACACTTGCCCTCCTCCGAGCAGTACCTGTTCAGGCTTCAGCCCAGGCGGGACCCAGGCATACTCCTCCAAGGCGCAGCCCGAGTCATCGTCTGAGGTCGAGTTCCTCTGGAAGTCAAACATGAGTTTGCTGACAGTCTTCTCCATCTCCAGGGGCATCACCGTCACCATGTGCTCCTCCTGAGGGCACTTGCAGTGCAGACAGATCTTCCTGCAAGCAGCAAAGGCAGGAGGTGAGGGGAAGGCCAAAACCCCCATTATTTTCCATTGGCCTGCCAGTCCCTAGCCCTTGGATCCCAAACTATATAAACACATTCCTTGGCAACTGCTTTTTGGCAAAAGCATCCAAGGGAGCAGAGCACAGCACGCCTGACTTTGTGGATGGCAGGCAGTGCTCATGGGCAGACACCGTGGAAGGTCAGAGACCCCCACGTAAGCATGCTAAGGATGTTTAAACACGGACCTCAACCTTTCCTTCTAAATCAGTTCCCCAAGAGAAATGTCAAACTATTTTTTATTTTAGCAGGTAGAACACTGGAGAAAGACCGTGACCACAATTTCCTTCACTGTAACAATAATTAAATAGACATAATACATATGCTGACCAGAAATATTACCAGTAGACTTAACAAATACTGACAACACACCATTTTTATAAAAGGTTCTTAGACCTTGGAAAATGAACGTGGCTTTAAAAAGAACTGCAGGTGAAATTTTCTCTAAGAAGAGGAAAATATTTTTCCCCATTAAACAAATCTGGGCCCACGATTTTACGAGAAAGACATTTTCATTTCCACTAAAGATCTCTGTAGGTTTGAAATTTTAATTAGAAACCCAAATCTTCCCTAAATTGATTGTTTTTATAATATACAAAGGAATCATGCATGCTAATTCTTTCAAAAGGCAGCAGCCAATGACCAAAATCTCTTCTCCAAATTGAGCATTCCTCTTTAAGGTTACATCTTTCCATTCTCCATGGCTACACAAATGATGAAGCAAAAAAAAGGTTCATTCAGCAACAGAAAAGCATATCTAGCATCCATGAAAACAGACAAAAACAAGGGAGGAGAAAATCTTAATGAAAATAAGCTGTTATATGTATACTCTTATCTTTATGATTAGCTCCGGTAGCACCTTACAAAGGCAACAAAGAGTTGATCATCCTAATCCCCACATGTGCCTGAATTTTATTTATTTATTTGGTGCCTGAATTTTTTTATAACAGCTTTGTTAAGATATGATTAATATGCCATAAAACTCACCATTTTAAAGTGGCTTTGATCCCAGACATTTCTACTAATATGGGGATTTCAGTTACTTTTTTCCCCCAGGGTTCTTTCATGATAGAAAACATATTGAAGAACAAGTAAGATACCTTCTTTTTTTGCTTCATTCATACGATTAAATATCACCAATCAACTTCTTGTTGCAGAGAAATGGGAACTTTTATTTATTTATTTTACTTTATTTTAGAGAGAGGCAGAGGGGGAGAAAGAGGAGAGAGAAACGTTGAATTGTTATTCAGCTGTTAGTTTGTTCGCAGAGTTGTGAAACTATCATCACTGTCCACTTTTAGAACATTTTCACCAGAACCAAAGAAATCCCATGCACATTAGCAGGAACTTCCCACATTCCAGTTCTCCCAGGTCCTCACAACCACTAATCCATTTTCTATTTATATGGTTTTGCCTATTCTGGAATTTCACACAAATGAAATCATACAATATATAGGTTTTTAAAACTGGCTTCTTTCATATAATATGAAGTTTTCAAGGATCATCTATGTTGTAGTACGAGTCAATCCATCATTGCCTTTTTATTGAGATATTCCATTGTATATTTTGTTTATCCATTTATCAGTTAGTGGGCATTTGAATTGTTTCCACTTTTTGACCTTTGTGAATTAATGCTGCTCTGAATATTTATGGACATGATTTTGTGTGTGTGCGAGTGTGTGTGCATGTTTTCTATTCTCTTGGGTATCCAGGAGTAGAACTTCTGGGTCATATGGTAACTTTAAGCTTAACAATTTGAAGAACTGTTAAACTTTTATTTTCCAAAAAATATATGTACCATTTTACTTTCCTACCATCAATGAATGAGTGTTCCATTTCCTCCCTATACTTATTATTCTTTCTTTTTGATTATTGCCCTCCTCATGGGTTTGAAGTGGTATCTTACTGTGCTTTAGATGTGCACTTTTTAAATAACTAATTATGTTGAGCATCTTTTTATGTACTTATTATATCTCTTCTTTGGAAAAATGTCTATTCAAATCCTTAGTCTATTTCTAAATTGTTATTTGTCTCTTATTATTAAGTTGTAAACATTTTTATATAGATATTTTCTGGACACAATTCCTTTATAAGATAGTATATGATTTGCAAAAGTTTTCTTCCATTATGTAAGTTTTCACTTTCTTGATGATGCCTGTTAAAGCACATCTTTAACAAATTTTGATGAAGTCCAATTTATATTTGTTTTCTGTTGTTGCTTATGCTTTATCATAAGAAACCATTGCCTGATTTAAGGTCATAAAGATTTACTCCTATATTTGAATCTAAGAGTTTTATGGTTTTAGCTCTTACTAGTATATGTGGATCTATGTTCCATTTTGAGTTAATTTTCATATATGGGCTGAGGTAGGAGTTCAGACTCATACTTCTGTGGCTATCCCAGCAGTCCCAGCACCATTTGTTAAAAGTCTATTATTTCCCCATTAAAGTGTCTTGGCATCCTTCCCAAAAATTAATTGATCATAAATTTAAAGGTTTATTTCTGGTCTTTCAATTATCCCACTGATCGATATGTCTCTCCTTTTGCCAGTATTACACTGTCTTTGTTACTGTCACTTTGTAGTAAGTTTTGAAACTGTGAAGTAAAGGTCCTTCAAAATTGCTCCCCTTTTAAAAAGTTGTCTTGATTCTTCTGCATCTCTCGCATTTGCATCATAAAATACAAATTTTAGGATAGTAGCTTTCCAATTTCTGCAAAATGGTCCTGCTGGAAATTTGACAGGGATTGCACTGAATCTGTACACCGATTTGGAGAATATTGCTATCTTAACAATATTAAGTCTTCCAATCCATGAACAAAGGATGCCTTGCCATTTATTTCAGTAAACTTTAATTTCCTTCAATGCTATTTTGTGGTTTTCTGTTAGGTCTTGCACTTCTTTTATTAAGTTTATTTTTAAGTAATTTATTCTTATTGATACCACTGTAAATGAAACTGTTTGCTTAGTTTCATTTTCTAGGTTGTTACTGTATAGAGACACAAATGACATTTGTACATTCATGTTACATCATACCATATTGCTGAACTTGCTTATTAATTCTAATAGTGTGTGTGTTTCCTTTGGATTTCCTGTAGCCCAGACCTGCGAGTAGAGACAGCCTTGCTTCTTTCTTTCCCGTCTGATGTCTTTCTCTGTCTTTGTCTGCCTCACTGCCTTGAGCACATTGGCGACGAGAAGTGGCATGTGTGGGCATCCTGGGAGGGCTCCTGGTCCTCAGAGAAAGCAGCCAGTCTTTCACCATCGAGTATGATTTAGCTGTGAGCTTTCTGTCGAGGCCTTTATTAAACCGGAAAAGTTTCTTGCTAGGGTGGTTTGTTGATTGTTGTTGTCTTTATTCACAAAAGGGTGTTGGATTTTGAATGCTTTTTTAGCATTCACCAAGGTGGCCAGTTGGCTTTTGTCCTTAATCTATTAATATTGTATGCCTGAATGTTGACACCCAAATGTTCTGAGAAAACAAAATCAGCTTAATCCAGCCGAATTAGGCCTGTCATGGTCTCCCACGTTCTGCTTTTTGTCAGATGGAAAATACAGCAGCCAGAATGCACATGTGGGTCTGGTTTGCATCTCCAAATGCAAAGATGTTGAATCCTAACCCTCACTGTTCCTTTTAGACATAGAGCTCATTTTAATAGTAACTAATCAGCTACTTTTAAAAAGTCAGGGGTTTGGGGAAGTCATCAGGTTTTTTTTCCTCTTAAAATTTTTATGCCAGCTTATGACTTAAGAAAAAATGTTTTCATTTATCAGTATTTAAGCAAATTTAGGAAGTTCTTAGGCAACTAACAGTTTTTATTGGAAAGTCATACCTTTAAAGCAAAAGGTAGAGAATTTTTTTAAACCAAATTCAGATTCTAGAATATTCTTTGGTGAAACTTATTCAGCAATGAGGGAAAAGCACAATATTGAATGCTGGACGGATGTGATATAAAGCTCCAGAAAGAAAAAGACAAGGAGAGTCACAGGATGACGGAACCAGTTCCAGAATGAGTCCCACTTCGGAGAAGCGTGAGCACAAAAGAAAGGGGAGAGGCTGAGGACCCCATTTAGTCTCTTAACAAATAACTGTCAAGCACCTACCATGTGCCAGGCACTGCATTAGGGCCTTGGGATACCAAACAGAACACAGACTCCTGCCCTCACAGACCCTACATTATTAGAAGGGAGAAGCAGAGCATACGCAAGAAACATGACAGACTGCACACCAAGTAAGACAACTCCCCCGCCACTTTCCAAAGGCTCAAAGAGACTGACCAATATGTTCAAAGTCAGCCCTGAACAGAGGTTCAAAGGAGGATTTGATTCCTGAACAAAAACAATTCCTTATAGACAGCATCCCTGATTCCAAGAATATACTTTTTAAAAACAAACAAACATGTTTTTATTGCCTTTTTTTAGAGAGAGGAAGGGAGAGGGAGAGAGAGATAGAAACATCAAGGAGAGAGAAACATGCAAGCCCCCTACTGGAGATGGAGCCCATGACCTGTGCATGTGCCTTGAGTGGGAATCAAACAGTGATCAACCACTGAGCCACACTGGCCAGGCCAGAATAGGCTTTTACTCCTGAACAAAAACATTCAGAAAAATCAAAAGCAGGCCCTGGCCGGGGAGCTCAGTTGTTAGAGTGTCACCTGGATACCCCAAGGTTGTAATTTCGATCCCAGGTCAGGGCACATACAAGAAGCAACCAATGCATGCATAAATAAGCGGAACAACAAATCAATCTCTCTCTCCTTCTCTCTTTCCAAAAATCAATCAATAAGTCAATCAATAAAGAAGAAGAAAAACCAAAACCAAAGAGGAAAAAAGAAGAAAAGAAGAAGGAAAAGTGGTAAATCGAAACCAGGAAGATCTGTATTTGCCTGCCAGCTGCCTGCTGTCCATCTTCATTTATAACTGACAGGCACTCCTGTGATGCGGCATTTTTATTTGCAAAGAATCTTCAACCTCAGAGGGTTCCATCACAGCCTTTGGAAAGACTAATTTAATAACCTCTGTTTACAAATGGGGACCCAAGGCCCAGAGGCTCGGGAAGGAACGGAGGGTCAGAGGCAAAGCCAGGAGGGTTTCTCTTGGTCCTCATGAGTCTCCCCATCTTGGCAAATACGCACAGCAACACAAAATAGCTCTTTGTGGACACAGGATTGAAGCTTTTGAGGAGTGTGTCGGGAAGCATATGGTTTGGTCTTTTTTTTTTTTTCCCAAATAGACATTATGAAAATAGAGCTTGCTAGTAAAGCAGGATTTCATTTTTTTTAAAAATCCAACTATATGAAGTGTGCATTGGTTTCATTCTGTCAGAGCTGACATTCTACGTGCACATAATTCGGTTTGTGAATGACAAGTTTCCATGGAATAAGGCATGATTCAGAGAGCAGAGATCCTGAATTCCCCTTTCTTCTTTCCTTCTACCCAGCAACAGCCCCTGCACCCTCCATACAAAAGTTGCAGCGATTAATTCATTCGCTCCCACATTCAGAAGCCACAATCTGCTTACACATCCCTGCGAGTGTAGGTCTCTTTTGAGCCATCTCCAAGTTCTCTGGTCATCTGCACCGGTGACCACACTGGAGGCTGACTAACAATTCCTGTCATTAACTTGTGTACCGTGATGGGAGAGGACTCATTACAAAAAGATCGAGTATGTGTGAGGGGTCTCATCCGGGAGATGTTGACAGGTCATTTGCAACACTAAATTCCGAGCCATCATGTCTTGTTTGGCGTGAGAAGTGATAAAATGAAGGCAAAAAAATGGATAATCTTTTATCACACGATTCTGACAAGTTCAAGTCATATACTGCAGCATTCTAGATTTGGAGGGGATTGTAATCATCATTAAGTCCCTTTAAAATTTTTCCTGCTCTCTCTCTTTTACTCCCTCCCCCATTTTTAATGAGAGGAAAATACCTTCTGCAAAAGGACTCACATGGAAATAATTCAGTATATAGCACAGAGCTGCCCAAGTTGATGTGAGGGAAGAAGACCCTGAACTCAGCTGCTCTCAGGCTCAAGACTTTTCTGTCGTTCGTCTCTTAGTTAGGAGGCAGGTCCTGAGGCAGAGTACAGTCAGAGAACTGCTGTGTATCCTACCAACAGAGCTGATAATCCCTGCAACTCTGGGCAACATGCACTCATTCATTCATTTTATTATTTTTAAAATATATTTTTATTGATTTCAGAGAGAGAGAGAAACATCAATGATGAGAGAGAATGATGATCGGCTGCCTCCTGCATGCCCCCTACTGGGGATTGAGCCTGCAATTGGGGAATGTGCTCTTGAATGGAATTGCACCCAGGACTTTTCAGTATGCAGGCTGATCCTCTATCCATTGAGCCAAACCGGGTAGGGCTGGGCAATTTACATTTAAAAAAATCATTTCTTCCTGTGCGAACTCCTCCTTATCACCATGTCCTAAATGCTGACATCACTAAGCCCACCTGTCACTCAGCTGGGCACCCCCTGGGGCATTGGCAAGAAGTTGTGGTGAGAGGAAGGACTACACCAGCCACCAGCATGTGCCTCCTTGCCAGCCCTCCCATCTGTCCTCAGGCCTCGGTATGGGTTTCTCTGCCCAAGTCCATGGCCAGATCAAGTTCAGGCCACTTTCAGGCACAGGGACAAGGGGCAGACTGCTTACAGCAAGCATGTCAAAATCGTGGCCTGCAGGCCACATGCCTCGTTTATTTGGCCTGTGGTAGTCTTTGAATTTGACATGCTTGGCTTACAGTGTGGCTCAGCCCCAACACAGACCAAGTGATTGATGGGCATGCGCAATGCCGGACTCAATGAGGCAACGCTTCAGGCAGCAGACATCAGGTGTGGGAAAATGCACCTTCATTCAAGGCAAAGGGCTGAAGTAATCCCGAGGCCTTCAGAGCTTTTTGCTAAACAACAGATGTGCCCTAGGTATTCAGATTCTTCCATGACGCCAGCTCACCAAAGGCTCCTTTTATTCTTCCGGAGAGGAAATCTTTTTCTCCTTATAATTCAAAGTTACTGCTTCCTTATCCCTAAACAACAGCAACACGCAGTTAATGTGGAAAAGGATTGGGAATTACATAGAAACCAGAAGAAGGAAAATATTTCAAAACCCTCCCAGTCCCAGTGATAACCCTGTTAAACAGAAACAGCTGCGGTCCTCCCGTTCCCTCGTGGTAGGAAAGGAGACCAGATTTCAGTCTGTTCCCTGTGAGCACAGGGAGCCACGCCCCGCCTGGGATGACGACTGAGCCAGAGCCACCCACGTGTGCGCACACTGCAAGGAGAGGGGCATTCTCCAACCCGATGCCTGGGTCTGTTCTGATCTGGTTCCCTGTAGCAGGAGCAGAGAATTTATTTACACAGCCGGGAAGATGCCGGCAACGAGGGATTGCATATATATCAATGGGCATTTCAGAGTTAAGTTAGGTCTCAGATAAAGAACATCTGAACACCAGATTTTAACATCTATCGCCTTGCAATATTCTGTGCTGGTGGGAGAGATGGGGCGCAGCTGATTTAAAACCACTGAGCCTTGGCTCTGTGCTGCGTCTTTGCACATCAGCCACATACTCTCAGTGCTGCAATAACTTACGTCACCGCCAACCACCTGCAGGACCTGCCCTGGCAGGATGGGCTGAGCGCCGCTGGGCAGGACTCTGACTTTCGCAGTCTGCTCTGCTGCTCAGTCCTCTTGGGTTGCCAACGTGAGCATCGCCTTTTCACATGCCTGCCATGCAAAGCACCAGCCCAAAATAAGCCAAAAGTTATTCTGAGTTTACTTCCCTTTGGGAACACCTTGCCCAGGCTTTAGGAGGTAAATAAGTTTCTCGGGAAGAGAGTTTTTCCTGGGTTGCAAGCTGCTGGAAGTAAGTGGGTAAAGAGACAGTGGTTGTACACAACAAAAAAGGCATCACCCCACTGAGCCAGTAATGACGGAAAGCAGCGCCCACCTGCCCCAAGAGATTGCTGAGAACATCCCACCGAGACTAGAGTTGTCAAAAATTAAGGTATCGCAAATAACACAAGCTAAACTGTCCACCCCCAAAACTGCACAGGTCACAGGCCTCCAGCGTCACATTCGACATTCCCCAAACATGTGGAAAATCAGAATGACAAAGAGGAAGGCAGACAAAAATATATGTGTGGGGAACAGCTGGTGTTGCTCAGTGGTTGAATGGCAATCCATGAACCTGAAAAGGAAAATGGAGGGTGGTGGGGGAGAGTTGGTAACCTACTTCAGTATGTGGATAAAATTGTAGACCTACTTTCCCACTCTGACTGATTTGGGTAGAGCTGCAGAGCCTAACCCCAAGGCCCCACAGCTGATTTGGGCGGAGCTATGGAGCATGGCCTCCCAGGCCTCACCAAGACTGACTTGGGTGGAGCTTCAGGGACCCTCAGGGGCCGCCATAGGAGGAGATAAATAGGTCAGAGCCTCCCCACGAGTTCAGTTCAGGCTTTGGACCCGGAATTCCCCTGGACTAGCAGATCTGCAAAATAAAGGTTACACTTTCCTCCTTCAGAGTGCTGGCTGATTGTTCTCCCATGCAGTATGCCACAACAAACCAAGAGGTCACTGGTTTGATTCCCAGTAAGGGCACAGGCCCAGGTTGCTGGCTCGATCCCCAGTAGGGGGAATGCAGGAGGTGACTGATGATGTTTCTCTCTCATTAAAGTTTCTATCTCTCTATCCATCTCCCTTCCTCTCTCTCTAAAAATCAATACAGATGTATTTTAAAAACCTGTGTGAGGGCTGGCCTGAAGTAAAATGAGGGTGCTCCAAAAGGTGACAGCCTACCCCTAAAGGATTGAGGAATCAACAAAGTGAGACTTCCAGGGCCCTGCACCTTGCCTCTCATCCCAACATGCGCTTTGACAGTGAAGGATGGCAGGGCTGTATTTTCACTATTAACATCATTTCTTATATTTATGGAGGGTTTATAATATTCATATTATTTTTACATAATCTCATTTAGTCATTCCCACTGGTCCTGGAAAGCTGGCATTTGTATCCATTTCAGAGATTTAAAAATGTGAGTTATGTACTCATAAGCCACCTGACTAAAGTCAGACAAAACAGAACCTATGGCCTCTGACTCCAGACCAGTGCTATGTTTACCACCTGTTTTAAGTAGCGTGGCCAAATCTGCCTTCCTTCTTTTCTTCTGTCACCTTTCCATCCTTCCTTCTACCCATATTCCATCATCCATATCCATTTATCCATCCATCCATATTCATCCATTCCCATCCATCCATATTCATCCGTACCCATCCATATCCATTTATCCATCCATCCATATCCATTTATCCATCCATCCATGTCCACCCACCAATCCATATCTATTGATATATTCAACCTATCAGCCAACCATCCAAGCAGATAACAGAAGTTGAGCATCTACTGTGTGCCAGGCGCTGTATGAAGATATCAGGCAGATAGCACAGGGAAGGCAAGTACAAAGGCTCTGAGGTGGGAAGAATATGGCATGAGTCACTCTCAGGAGGTAGCGTGTGTCTTCCCCTCTCCCATCAGTGTCTGCATTGATAACAGTGACCAAACTGGCTAAGCCACTGGTGCCACCTTATTGGGCGTAGGAAAGTTCTGCCATTCTCCTGAATTCTCTTCTCCTGGGAATTCCTATATGCCTCTGTCTTGAAACGCAGACATCAGCATATTCTGTTACCTGCAACCTTCCGTGCTCCTTAACTCCCTCACTGAGCCACAATATTTTGTTTTCCTCCCTTTCTGGCAAACACTCCATCTGAATGAGGGACCCAGGCATGAACCTTGACACCTGCCATGTCAGGAAGCAAGATTTCTATCTCTGTGAGAAAGGAAAAATGGTTTCCTAATAAACACAGGAGCTGAAGGGCGGAGACCATGACAGGGCCAGCTGGGTATGAGGCTGGTGTGTGCTGGGAGCCAAAACCCTGCTGCCTGCCCTCGCCGGGCCCCGCGGTTCTGGCCATCTGTGCCACGAGGAGTTTCTCTCTCCCTGGCGCTGCCAATGCTCGGTTAGGATAATTCTCAGTGGCAGTTGTTTCCTCTCTTAATTCATATGTCAGCTCATACTTCAATTAAGAAATACAGAGTCATACTGTAGATGAATTATCTTGTAATGTTTTAGTAGTGGATACTCATTCTTTCTTAAAATAAGCCTCCTGGATGACTTTTTCTACTTTGGACATTTCTCACCGCCCTGTGACTTACAAGTCTGATGTCTCAGCAACATGGGCAATGACTTAAATTGGGGTTTCCCCAGAATCGAATCCTCAGAAGACATGTGAGCATAATGAAGTTTGAGGGTAATCCCCAGAGACCTGCAGGGAATTAAAGAAGGGAAGCAGGGGAGGGAAGGATGCTGACACCCAGCAAGGTGACGAGCAGGCTGGAGCTTTGCTCAACTGTCATTCAGTTCAGTTGAGGAGGCACAGACATCAGAGATGTCCCACTGGAGAATCAAGGTCGCAGGGGTACTTATGCACCATTTCCTACAGTCATTGGGTAAGGACCACTCCGAAGCCCTCTGGCCTACTCCACACACAAGACAGGTCAGCTCAAAAAAAAAGCTGCAGCTCCTCCTGCGTCGGGAACCATGGGTCAAGTACTCTGGAATGGTGAGTGCCAAGGGGGAATAAGGGAATGCCAAAAGTATTTGCTGCAGGCCGCTTTACTTATTCAACAGTAATTCCCTGAGCATCTACTATGTACTATGCATTCTGATAGGTATTGCAAAGAATTAAAATAAACAAATAAAAACCAGTAAGGAGTCCCTGTCTCACTAGGACACAAAGATACAGCCACAGCTAGACTATAACTTTCAAAGTGAAGAGTAATTGTGGGATGTCCAAGAAAATGTCCTTGTTCTGAGGAGACAGATGCTGAAATATATATACAGGTACAGCATTGTATCTGCAATTTATTTCCAGATGGCTCAGCAATAATAATAATGTGTGGATGTGGGGTAGCAGGAGGGAGAGAGGAAGAGGAGAGAGAAGCACAGATTTGGCAAAATATGAACAGTGGAGAAATCTAAAAGGGTACATGGAAATTCATTATATTATTATTTTAAGATCTATATAGCATTGTGATTTTCCAAAATATTTTAAGCAAACAAAAGTGACAGGTACTTTGACTTTGTTGTTGGGTCAATGACGGATAAACCAAGCACTGTGCTACAGAGAGTCCCTATTCATGAGACAGGAGGGCCTCCCTGAGGAAGCTGCACCTGAATGTGACTAGGCAAAAAGAGAAGAAAGGGGTATTTCTGACAGGTAAATAAAGGCATGGAGGTGGGAGAGAACATGGAGTCATAAAATATTGAGAGGAGCCCTAGCCAGTTTGGCTCAATGGAAAGAGGGTCGGTCTGCTGACTGAAGGGTCCCAGCTTTGACTCTGGTCAAGGGCACATGCCCAGGTTGTGGGCTCGGTCCCCAGTAGGGGGTGTGCAGGAGGCAGCTGATCGATGATTCTCTGTCATCATCGATGTTCTCTCTCTCTCTCTCTCTCTCTCTCTCTCTCTCTCTCTCTCCCCCTCTCTCTCTGACATCAATAAAAATATATTTAAAAAAAGATATGGAGAGGAGTCTTAGATAGTGACAAGATGGCAGCTGAAGGCTGACACATGCAATCCATGGGAAGGAGGTTTCCTTTATTGAAAACGTGTTCACAGCCAGGGAGGAATCTGCCCAGCAAATGCCAGCGAGCTAGTTCAGATGGTGATGAGTAGACAGAGGGAGCCTGCAAAGCAGAAGAGCATGGCCACTGATGGTGTCTCCATGGCAACACTGCTACCTGCCCCACTGCGTTTCTAAGGAAGCTCCGATTTCCTTAGCTGCTGGCAGACCCACTGCTCTGCTAAGAAAAATGCAAGGTGGGTAAGTGGTGGTTAGTCCTTGTGGGCAGATTCCTCCACTTCACTGTGCCCACAGGCTTGTCCTGACTTTATAGCACGTTCGTCTTTGCTGCCCTAGACACAGCATAGCAAGTTCCTAGAGTTCCTTCTTTGCAGACGAGCTCTGCTGAGAAAATGACTAACACCCCCACCTCCAAACTGCAAGGCAAGAACTGGGAGATGCCACAAAATACCTTTGCCTCTCTCTCTTTCTCTTCCATGCCATCTGCTGACAGTCTCTACCTGCCTTGTGGTAGAAGCTGGCTAACTGGGTGTAGACAAGAATTGAGACCTTAAATATCCCCCAAGGACTTGAAGGCAATCTACATAGTGCAACCTTCGATTCTGGAGGCACAGTGACTTGGGTTCGGATCCTAACTCTGCGATAGCATTGAGTTGCTGTTAGAATTAAATAACAATACATGCAGCATGCTCAGCACAGTGACACCTGGTTATGCTGGCCAGGCCGCATGCTATGTGTAGGGATAGAAAGTAAAACAGGTAAATAGATGTTGTCGTGGTGCTCGCTCTGCAGAAGTAGATCTGGGCCTTCGTACTGTATTCCAGTTGGAATGGAGACGGGTCTAAACCGGTGACAAACAAGCCATTTTTATGTCGTTACGAAGAACCTAGCATATATTAAAGGTGTGCTGGGTGGAGCAAAGTGAGTTAATTACCATCCTTACCAAAAGGTTACTAAACCTTTACCATGCTTTCAATATTTCAAGGCTACACAAGTAACCTTTTTTTTTCTTACCAAGATACAGTAAGATTGACAGGTTTGCTATTAAATGAATGACCCTGGGATTAATTATGCACTTCCGAGCTCACCACACACGTTTACACTGCCAAAAGAGCAAGATGGTCACTGCTATCCTAGAGCTGGAGAGAGACGATGAAGCCCCGAGGGCCCCGGGCTGGGCTTGTACTGGAGTGTCTACAGTTTCAAGTCGACTTGGTTTCCCCCCAGGACATTGGAAGTAATGTCAGTTTGGTTACATTGCTAGGGTATGATTTTCTTTGGAAGAAAACATTTCTGAGGGATTGGTGGCCTCGATGCTAAGCACTTTCTACATATTCTTTATTTAATCCTCCAAACACAGTCCAAGATAGAAATGATTATTTTCCACATTTTACAGATGGGAAAACCAAGGCTCTGGAACTTACCCAAGCTCTCGCAGCCAGATGATAAAAATAAAAAGCAAACCCAAATGTGCTGGCCCCAGCGCTCTTCTCCAAATACCCGGATGCCTTTCTGAGGCCCCTGCGCTGGTCCCTGAATCCATGTAAAACAAGTTGTGCAAGTTGTGCCTCTTTCTATGCTCACAGAGAGTCCCCCAAATCACTGGCAAGTCGAAGGAAATTTTTAAGTGGCTGCTTATTAACAACATTTTCAGTTTATATTAGGCTGCCTTTCATCCAGGGAACTCGGCCAGCCCTATACACTGAGAACCACTGAGATCCAGCCATCTATGGCGTGGACGGGGGCCAGCTGGCAAGAGCATCCCTCAGGGGCTCGGCTTGTGGGGAATTTGGCAATGGTCACACCCTTCAAAACTGGACGTGCTGAGGCTCAAGGCAAAACTTCCCAGAAATCTGTGTTCCCCTGTGAAGGAGGCCAAAGGCTCAAGTTCACCCCAGTGGACTTGGGAAACAAGGGCATCAAGACTCTGTGCACTGACCAAACACTGATGCTGATGGTAAACCTCTCGATTCAGACCGAGTTAGACCAACAGGGAAAGACCTTGCCTTCAGGAGAGACCTGGTGCAGTCAAGTCCAATGGAAAAAACAAAAACAAGTCTCTCAGGGTGTCTCACAGCAGGGACAAGCACAAAGGCAAGATGCTGGCTTCCCTTCTTCGAGCTGGGTCTCTGGAGAGGATCTGGCAGTTTTGTTATGAGACAGCACTAGCCTCCTCCTTCTGCATCATGAGGAACAGAGGGGAAGACACAGAGAAATAGCACTTCCTGGTTCCATGTGCTGTTGGAATGAAGTGAACTTACTGTGCATGGTCTACAGGAGTAAGGTTTTGAAATCATTTAAAATTTGTTACATTCAGATTTGACAAGGTGATGGTTGAAGGCTGTTTGCCCCCTAGAAGACTCTTCTTACCCAAAGTCTGTTTGGATGTAGCAATGCCTGCACAGGCTCAGATAGTTGATACAGTGTACATCCCCCGCCCAGATTCTTGTGCATGAGGTCAGTCTCATTCATTCATCGCCTCGTCTCATCATTTTTATATCTTTACTCCCCTAGTTCCGTGGTTGGCGAACTGTGGCTCTCAAGCCACATGGAGCTCTTTGGCCCCTTGAGTGTGGCTCTTCCACAAAATATCATGGCCTGGGGGAGTCTATTTTGAAGAAGTGGTGTTAGAAGAAGTTTAAGTTTAAAAATTTTAGCTCTCAAAAGAAATTTGAATCGTTGTATAGTTGATATTTGGCTCTGTTGACTAATGAGTTTGCCGACCAGGGCCCTAGTCCATTGTACCAATGCCTCCTGCCTGAGCCATGGCACAGCTACTTCTAATTCCCTGCTTTCCACCCTGCTCTTCTAGAGCCTGTTATCCACCAGCTGTTTTTTGTTTGTTTGTTAAATATATTTTATTGATTTTTTTTACAGAGAGGAAGGGAGAGGGACAGAAAGTCAGAAACATCAATGAGAGAGAAACATCGATTAGTTGTCTCTTGCACACCCCCTACTGGGGATGTGCCCACAACCAAGGTACATGCCCTTGGCCGGAATCGAACCTGGGACCTTTCAGTCCGCAGGCGGACACTCTATCCACTGAGCCAAACCAGTTTCGGCAGCTGTTTGTTTTTTTAAACAATTGTGATAACACTCAACAATTGTGCTTCAAATGTGCATTGGCATGGCCGTGCAATTCAAATGAAGTACATGTTCCTTGACCCTGGTCCACCACGTCTGACAGAGAACCTGGCCCCTTCCTCCCTCTCCACTGCACTTTGTCCCATTGCCCATCTTCTCCCATGTTTCAGCCTCAGGACCTTTCCTTTGTGTTCTGCACTTGCCAAGGCCATTCCTCCCTTAGGTGCTTTGCAGGCTGCTCCTCTGCCGGGAATATCTTTTCCTCTGCTCGTTAGGACCTGGCTAGTTTTCATTGTTCAGTCATCACTCAAAGGGACCTCCAACAAGGACCTTCCAAAAGATAGTCCTAGTCCCCTTCTTGTTCACTATTCTATTTTCCTTCCATTTTTTCCTCTTAACATTTTTCATTATCAGAAATGACCTTACTTGTTGATGTGCCTCGTTTGTTTTTCCTGCAGTAATGTAACTTCTGTAAAGTCAAGGAGCTTACCTTATATTGATCTAGGATCAATAGATGAGCATTCAATAGGTCGTTTTTTAAAAAGTTGAATCTCAAATACCTAAGCCCAGAATCTAACTTGGTAGTTCCGAATCAGCAGACTAGGACCCTTCCTGGACATGCAAACAAGATAGGATCAACGTGTAACCTTTTTTATTATTTACTTTATGCAAAATAATCAAAAATATATTTTACTACAAGTGTATCTTCAAAACCACACCTGAGGAAGACTGCCTCTTTTCCTGGACTAAGAGGAAGTATGTAAAAAGGAGGGTTAGGGCGGAGGACAATGTGTTTACTGGGGAGAAAGACCAAGAACTGTATCGTAACTGTAGTGTGATTTATTCTGACAGGTATTGCAAATATCTAACATTTGAGAGAATGCCTTGAATATAGAAAGAATGAAAACTCCTGGTCTAACCCAAAGTAAATCTTCAAAACATTGTTAAATGAGTAATAAGAAGTATCTGAAACATGAAAGAATAAGTACACCTGTGGCCTTGATATCTGAGCCCACAGACCTCAATTTGCTCATCTGTAAAATGGAAGAGAAGCAGGGGATTCTCTGATGAGCTTGGCATCAGCTAGAGCAGCTGTGGAAAAAGTGTATTTCCACAGAGGACAGTTTTTTCCAGTCCCACGTCAAAATACAGAGTTTTTCCTGGATGCATTTACAACAATCTTCCAGCCATTCTAGCAGTTCTTGACCTTTTGGGTGATTTCGTCTCTTTAAGAATCTGATGAAAGCTTGGACCCCCACCCTTAAAAAATGAACATATACACATTCACAGAAAGTTTAGCATTTAATTTCAAAAACTTCATCAGTCTTCCTTCTCTGGACCTTTGATACTCTTGGATTCCAAGTTCAAACCTCTGGTTCAGAGAAGTGGGTAAAGTGTAAAACATCTTCTCTTGTATTCTCCATAGCGCCAAATTCAGTACTCGTATCTTACAGCTGTTCTATTTATCATGCTCTGCAAAGTTCCTTCAAAAACTCAAAAGAGCACATTAGATATCAGAGTTACCATTGAGGATGCCAATCTTAGCAATTCAATGGTACAGGATTTAAAACAATTGTTATGCATAGCAAGAGCACACCACCTTGATGTGTAGCAGCCAAACTGACAATCCTATATAATAAAAGAGTAATATGCAAATTAACCACCACTTTGCTACAACCATAAGCCATGCCCACCAGCCAATCAGAAGCAAGTATGTAAATTAACCCAACCAAGATGGCTATGGCCCAGCAAGCAGGAGGCTTTGGGTTTTCACGGTAATGGAGGAAGCCAAGCTTTCCGCACACCCTAGCTGGCCTAGGCCTCCACTCAAGGCTGCACAGTTTCAATTACAGAAGATAAATAAATCCCAACAAAAATGGCTGTGGCCACAGAGCAAGCAGGAGGCTTGCCTCTGCTCCAGGTTACAAAGTTTCAATTATAGAAGATAAATAAATCCCAGATACCAAGGCCTCTGCTTGGGTCACCGGGGGGCATGGACAGCCTGCAAACCACCACAGGACCCTCACCCAAGCTACCCATGTCCCAAGGGGACCCCCACTTTGATCCAGGACACCTTTCAAGGCAAACCAGCTATCTTCCACCCGTGCACCAGACCTCTATCCTATCTAATCCTCCTATCTAATAAAAGAATAAAATGCAAATTGACTGTCACTCCAACACACAAGATGCCTGCTTCCATGTGGTCAAAGATTACTGAACCCATATGGACACAAGATGGCCACCACAAGATGGCCAGCAGAGGAGGGCAGTTGGGAGGGACCAGGCCTGCAAGGGAGGGCAGTTGTGGGTATCAAGCCTGCAGGGGAGGGCAGTTAGGTGTGACCAGGCTGGCAGAGGAGAGAAGTTGGGGGTGACCAGGCCTTCAGGGAAAGACAGTTGGGGGGGGGTACCCAGGCTTGCAGGGGAGAGCAGTTGTGGGGGGCACAGGCCTGCAGGGGAGGGGAATTAGGGGTAACCAGATCTATAGAGGAGAGTAGTTAGGGGTGATCAGGCCTGCAAGGGAGGGCAGTTAGGGGCAAATAGGCTGGCAGGGGAGTGGTTATAGGGTGAATAGGCTGGCAGGCAGAAGCAATTAGGGGCAATCAGGAAGGCAGGCAGGCAAGCATTTGGGAGTCAGCAGTCCTAGATTATGAAAGGGATGTCTGACTGCCTGTTTAGGTCCAATCCCATTTGGGCCTAAACAGGCAGTCGGACATCCCTAGAGGGGTCCCAGATTGGAGAAGGTGCAGATTACTCGCCCCCCCCCCCCATGCACGAATTTTGTTCACCAGGCCTCTAGTGTGAAAGAAAAACAAGTCCAAGCTCGTCTGACTAAATCTAGCCCAGTGATTAGGCTGCTTTCCACCTGTTCATGTTTCAGAAGCCATTCTAGCCAGGTCCAAGCTCCTGTTGCTGAGAGAGCAGCACTGAGTTCTTTCCTTGCATGTTCATTGTGCTTCCTACAAGGCAGATGTTTAAAGTGGCCCAACCTGCACAGGAAGCATGGGAGGGCAGTGGGCTGGGGGTAGAGTGTATATTGCTCCAACCCACAGCAAGCTTCTAGTTTTGACAGGCATTCTAAGCAATTTCTGAGATGATAAACTCAAAATACAAGTAGTAATTTAAACAAACTCCTGAATCTTGATGGATAAGCTGCCAGGGGAGCTGCAGTTGCTGAGCCAAAAGCAGCCACCCCCTCTGCACTGACCATACAGCCAACAAATGGCTGGATTGCCCAGAGTAGCGACTGCCAACTGGTGGTCCACGGTCTGAAAGGTTGGTGACTGCTGGCCCAGAGGATGCCTACCGAAAACAGTTCACTGCAAAGGCGGCACTCCTCTGGGAGCCTCACAGCAGGGACGCTGCCCAACCACAGGTCATGAAAAGCAACAGGAGCCTCAAGAATAGTAACTGTGTTAACCAGAACAACAGGATGTATATCCCAGAGAAAGAAAAAAATCAATGACAACCTTAATTAAACAAAAAGTCAACTAAAACTTTCAGTAAGTCTTCAGGTCATCCACTTTGGGAAGGAAGAATAAGGAGGAAGTAGAATTTCTTTTCAGCATGGCTATGCAGTTCACAGTGTTTGATAAATATTTACTAGCTGAAAAGAGAACCAACTTCCAGGGAGTTTGCAAGCTTAAACCTCCTGGATCAGCTCTAACTGATGGGTAGAGGCTGCCTGGAGTGTTGTGTTGAGAAGGATTCTGAGGTTGTGTTGGGTCTTGATAGGAAGAGTGTGGTGGTCATTAGTGAGGTCTGCATTGGACAGGACCTGCCGATGCAGGTGCCAATCTTTGCCTTATTAATACCACGGTCCTGATGTTCCCAAGAAATGAGTTAAACCATTCTACACATTCAAATAAGTATAATTTTCCCCACTAAGAAGGTCTTCCCTACCATTTAAATAGAAGCTTCTGGGAGAATAACAAGGAGGAATAAAGAAAAAAAGCAGGCATCTGTTGATCCTGCGATGTCACAGGCTGCTGTCCAGTGAGGTGAGAGATATCAAATCAATATGATGTTCATGATCAACCACCTTTGACTTCCACTCACAAGGCAAGTTTACTGGGAAGTCAGATTCAGGATCATTATGTACATGGCTGTCATATCCGGAATCACAAGATACTCTTTCTATTAAGGCAAGAAAGTGATCAGATATATTATCCAAATTTAAAAAAAAAGATAGAAAACTAATGGGCTTTTAATTATAAATAACCAGAAACTCAGTTAACCATAACTTCCCATTCTTCTAAACATTCCTCTGAGCTAAAATTTCCCTTTGTTGAACTATCCCAGCCAACAGAGCAAGCACACTTGTCTTCTTCAAAGCTTCACAAAGCATTTGATCTTAATTTATATAAACCAAAGCATTTTAAGTGAAAAACCTCATTTAGCAAACAGCTATTTCTTATAATCTCAGGTGGCCTAAATGTGTATAAGTGCACAATATATCATATAAGCAAATGGATTTACTGACGGATGTTTGTGCAACACACACACAAGTTCCAAGAACCTTCACATCTACTGCCTGTGTAAGTTGTGAAGTCTCCAGAGCTACATGGGATGAATTCAAATCCAGCTTGGTCACTTACTAGCTTTGTGACCTGGGACAAGTCATTTAACCTCTTTGCTTAGTTTCTAATGAGTGCAGATGATACCATCAGGTTATTATAAGGAGTAAATAAAGCAATGAGCACTCTGCCTGTCACAGTGTAAGCTTTCAGTAAATGTCAGCTATTAATTTATCTGCATTACTTTTCAGAAGGAGAAACTGAGTCACAGAACAACTAAGTGATTTCTGTGCGGTTTACTCCAACAAGAAATGATAACACTAGGACTAGAACCCGGGCCCTCTGAATGGAGTGGCATTTTCTTTCCCGTGGAACACTTTATTATTCCTATTGTAAAGGTGGCTGAATATCTCAAGGAGCTTGCCAAAAAGCATCATCTGTATCTCAGCATCTCCCCAGGTGTGCACAGTGACTGGGGAAGCCCGGGCCGCCAACACGCTGCAGAATACGTGCAGACACAGCGCAACCTGGAGGGCTTCTCAGCGCAACAGCAGCCCCAACACGCTGAGGGACCCTCTTCCCTCCTCACTCCTCTGAAACATCCAAAGGCCAATGTTTTTTCAGGAAGCCTCAGGTCATTCTCTAGAGCAGTGGTTACCAGCCACTGGTAGTCCGTGAGGTCCGAAAGGTTGACGGCTGCTGCTCTAGAGAGTTCCTGCTTCTCAGATTCCAACACACAGTCAACACAGAGAGATCAGGTCCTGATATAAAACCTGACCTTTAGTTGTCCACCCAAGAGCAGCGCACCATGCAAATCACACATCTTCACCGACAGGGCTGCCTCCATTCTTCAAGTTCGAACTTACCAAGGTCAGTGCCAGATGAGAACTTAACTGTTCATTTTGATTCAGGACCTTTATTTTAGAAAAGAAAGAGCTGAGGTTCAGACAGGAGAACCAAGAATTCTGGTTGGAACCCGATATGCCTGGAACTAGGGATAAGAGCCAACAAGCTTGGCCCTGCCTCTAGACTCCAGCTGGTGCCCAGGGCCACCCCTGGCCCAGTAGAACGTCCCTTGTGCTCTCGCGTCCAACAAAGGGCTGCTCCCACTGGTCTGCGGCCTCTCATCTTCATCTCAGTGTGTCTTACTGACTCTCAAGCCAACCTCACCCTTTCATTCCAAAAGCCACACTCAAAGTTGTGAGTGAAGAAGCCACATGATCTTTTTATGCCTGACATATTCTCTTGGATGTTTCCAATTTTACCAAAAGATCAGCCAAAGGGATTTCAATTCAACAACTAAATACTGAGGTCTTTCTCAAATGAGGGATCCATACAAGGAAAAGCATTCACAGAGGGTATTATAGTGAAAAGTGTAAGGAGGCCTAGAATGGTGGACATTCAGGCTTTGGACTGTGGTTTTGCTAGATTGGAACCCCAGCTTCATTCTTTCTTACTGTCTGTGTAACTTCTAGGAGTCTTGGTTGCTCCAGCTTTCATGTCAGCTAGCACATAGTAGGTGCTTAATCTGCAATAGTTATTATTTCTTCTATACATTTACATGAACATTGATGCACAGACTATCTACAGACACATAGACAGCCAAAATATACACGTCTATGTATACAGCTGCCCTGAAAAGCCAGCTGACCCGGCAACCACAGAAAGCAGGGCTGTTTTCAGCCGAGTCCTGGAATTTTCATGAACAAGCATCTCTGAGGACTCACAACTGATGAATGGATGCCAAGAAAAGATCTGGAAAAATGGCATCCCGCCCAGCTGAAACAAAATGCTGAGAATTCCTGTCCCGGTTACTGTTAACCCTGGATAGTGCTGGGTAATACTTGCAAGGTTGGATTTTAAGGAGCTAAGGGGCGGGGGGACTGGGCCCAATGCACTCCCAATGCCAGAGGGGCAGAGGCAACTCACAGTGGTCCCTGGTTGCCCCATCTCTGTGCCACCCCAGGGTCAATGGTGCCTGGCCCTCCTGGGCTTCAGGACGGTTCCCATGCAGCAGCTTGGATACAGGACCAGGAAGAAGGAGGAGATCATATTGCTTCTTCCTTGCACAGTCTCATCCTGCCACTTTAGCAGGCCTGACTCTGGAAGCACTCTCCGACAGGCCAGCCCTGCCTTCCCGCTGCCTTCCCTGCCCACTGTGACATCATCCCTGGACCTTCCGCCCCCCAGTGTCGCTGTTCCTCTTTTGTGTCAGCTCTCAGAAAAGCCGAGGCCTCATTTCAGCCAGCTTGATGTTTACAGACCCGAAAGCCAACTGTGTTTGCCCTCTATACCCATCAAGGAAAGGCAGACTCATGCTGTACTGGAAAACAGGCCCTATGAAGTTAATGCACTTTTTTAAATGGTCCGTGGTGCTCTGGGGGAAAGACACGTTGTGTGTAGCCGCGAGGAGGGTCTAGGACCAGAAACGGCTGCCCCAGAGTTCTGAGGGACAGGTGGGGAGGGAGAGGCATCTCAGCAGAAGGAGCAGAGGCTCTTGTCTTCTTCAGTGTTGCCCTTCCCAGGGGCTGGAGATGGCGCTAAGAGTCTCCCAGCTGCTTCTTCATTCAGACTCCATCTCCCCTCCTCCAGCTCCTCCATCCAATCTCTTTTTCTGGCTCTCCTCGCTCCTTTTCTCCTCACCCTTGTCCCCAGGGAAATAACAGAACAAGCAAGCCTGCGGGTTTTAGACTCCAAACAAAGAACTGCTCCAACAACAGGCCAGAGAGAAAAGAAAATCAGTCTCCAACCTCAACTGGCCAGGTCCCCAGTGGAGATTTTGGAGATTTGAGGATTTGAGCTGCTGGAAGATCAGTGTGATCTTACTGCAACATGTTCTTCTCTGCTTCATTTATACACACACACACACACACACACACACACACACACACACACGATATAACAACAATGAGAACATGTCATTAAAAACCTTTACAGGTTAGGTCAAGAGCCAAGTGGCAAGTGCCAGTCAAGAGCATCAATGAGGGAAACAGATTTTGTCAATGCCTTGCTCCCAAATTTCTTCGTTTGTGACCATTCACAGTCACCAGCAGCCATTGATTATAACCGGAAGGAGAGGACAGGGAAAGGTTTGAATGGGTCTTCACCCCAATGCCACCTAGAATTTCTGTCCGAGAGACAGAGCATTTGACTCTTGTGTATCTGAAAACAGCAGAGAAGAGAGCAGACCATGGTTTGGGGCTTCTGAAGACTGAGGTTTCTGCTAGTTCAAGGCAGGGCAGAGAGGTGGTAGGCAGAGGAGTGGTGGGCAGAGGGGTGGCGTTGAGCCCTGCCCACTCAGCAGTCAATGCGTAGTTGATGGGTCGAGATTTGTCACCAGCTCTGTTATTTAGGCTAAGTCATGTTTATGTTCCTTCTCTGGACTTGTTTCCTATAAAAATGAGCATTATAACCACTGCCCCCTGGTGTTTGCAGGTTGGGGGAACTATGAAGGTCCTCTGTATGGGAAGGAAATAAAGCCAATACCTAGGAGGCACTGGGAACAGGGCAAGGGCCACTCATGGTGTCACAGCCATGAATTAGGGGAGTTCGTTTCCAGTTTTCACATGAAGAAATCCAAGTCCTGAGCGGTGAGGCAACTCTCTCAGGATCACAGATACAACTGGGAGGCACGGAAGGTGGGCTGTTGTCAATGTATAAATACCATTCTCCACGAAAACACAACTTTACTGAAAACCAGTGGCAAGCCAAAATGATCAAGTCCCAATTCTGAGTTTCCTGAGAAAGAGGTCTAGGCTAGACTCCTCTGGCTCCTTTAATTCATGGTTAGTTTGACCTTGTTTCAAAGTTCCTAACTTGAAAAGGAAGATGCTGGGAGGAAAGGAAGAAACAGCCATGAAATCATGTGACTGAAGTATGCTTGTGACAGAAGGAGGAAGGGCACTGATGTGGCAAAGATGTATCATGTCAGGGGACAAAATCAGAGCAGAGGACTGAGCCATTGGCAGGTGGCAGAGAGGCCTGCTCCTTGCCCTGCTCTATTAGAGTTGACCCACCAATAGAAATCACCCACATGGTGCCATCAATTCTGAGGCACCACCCAGCAGGTGCAGCACATATTCAAAGGATTCCCTGGATGGAGAAGAAAATGCTAAGTGTCTACACTGCAAAGAACAGAACTGCCTCTCACATGCAAAGCTGGAACAGAAGGGAAATGCAAACAGAAATCCAGAGATGCCTCCATTTGGATCCTGCAGCTTTCGACGTGTGACTTGTCAGCTGCCCAAACAGGAGGGCTTCCTTAAGGGTGCCTGAGTTAAATGCTTTTCATTTTACCATCCAGTCACTTTTAATTCTGCAACATACAGTAGCCCCAAATAATAGGCTTTATTCTGTCAATCAACAGGGTGCAAAGCTGCCTTGAGTGGGAATGGACATGACCGTGACTGGAGATGGCACCTTCTCTGCCAACAAGACCTTTCTGCAGACAAATGGCTGTGAACAGGGCACCTTGTCAGTGGGCTATTTGGTTTTAATAACAGTGAGTATAATCATATGCTAAACAGGTAAGAATGACAACAACAATAAAACATTTACCGAGCATCTACTATGTGGCTCGAACTGTGCTAGGTGCTTTTCATAGGTCATCTCATTAAATCCTTATACCTATCACCCTGCCTTGAGGTTACATTGCTCTCCTATTATACAGACAGAAATTAGTGCTCAGAGATGAAACTCTCAGTATCTTTAATGCTTTCTGAATCCATTCTGAGTGCTTAAAACCATCATCCCATCCTGTATAACCTTTAAGTTCCCTTCCCAATCCCTAAGCTTCCATCTATGCATCTTCCTATATTTCTATTCTCGCCCCTCCCCGAACCCCCACACACACACACACACACACACACACACACACACACACACATTGCATGGTGAGCCTTGACAACCCTGCCATTTGAAATTAAGCTATTTTACTATTTCTGGCTGTCCCATCATGACTGTTTACAGACAACAATGTTTGATGGATCCAATGTGTGTTAATTTTCACATTAAAAAAGAATTCCTGACCGGGGGCGGGGGGGATATGTGATAGGAAGGCAAAACCTTTACAAGCAGTCAAGGAGGGATTAAAATCCAAATTTTCAAAATATGGCAATTCGGTCAAAGTTGTGACTTCCTCTGGAGCCCTTGGGAACACTCATCTTGACCCCTCTGTGTCAGCCATCAGCAGCCAGGGAGCCCCGAGGCAGCAGGAGCAAAGCAGCTAGGGTGGCCTCCGAAGGAGGCCGGGCAGCTTCATTGACTTTAGGTCTCACTGAGATGGTTTAAAACACTCTCTGGGATAAGATATTCAAGCCAAGCAAATTGCAGCTCTGTGTATGCACGGCACGCTGGAGCCCTCTCTGGCTGGGGTCATGGATGCACTGACTCGAGGCAGACTCTTGCTGGGGAGACAACCCTGTGCCTAACTTACACAAGAGCCACGCTTGGCCCAGTGGATGGCATCACATCCGTGATTTGGCCCAGCCTGGATTATTTATGGTTCATAAAAGTCCTGCTGGATCTGAGCATATTCTAAGACCCCATAATAATAATGGGATTGAACACCTGTATTCATCGCAAGACCTCCACGGCAGATTAGTGATGCTAGGATTGGTTTGCAGGAAACAGAGAGAGAGGAGACCTACCCATGAATACTCCTGCGAGAAACCCAGTGTGGGGAACACACTGAGTCACGTTCTGGAGCTATGTCACCATTCTCATCTGAACGCTCCGGCTAAAATTAATCCCAAACAGCTGGAGTGCCATGACTTTACCTGGACTTCTCGGCCACATCCTCGTTCCCCGGGCCTTTTGATGGCTGCTGACTTCAGAGCTAAATGATTGCTGTGCACTGTCCCAGGTGTTCAGTTTTTAAACCCTCTCCCCTTCTATTATTATTTTTAAAAAGATAACTGCACTTCTGTTAGAGAGATGCTACTTTAATGCAATAGTACTTAGCCCTAAAGCTGTGACATGTCACTTTACAATTGAGCTTTCTAGTGAACATAGGGAAGGCAAAATATACACAGGGCCACTAACCATGCCACCTCGCTAAGATAATGGAGGCCTCACGTCCTCCCCCAGTGCCAAGCCTCCAGGCCTAGCGCTCTCATCCTGGTCAGAAAACATGCTGCTGTTTAATGTAACTTAGAGCAAATTCCTTACCTACCTCCAAGGAAGATGAAATGCCCACTCTCTTGGGAGCTTCCACCAGACCCTCTGAGCTTGTCAATTGCCCCAGTTCACTTTCGCCCTGAGCCTGGCTTCCAGGAATGCAAGCAGGACCGCAGGCAGCCAACGCATCTTCTTCTATAAACCCTTCTGCAAATCTGGACCCTTCCTGGAGCCGGCAGCAGGCAGGAGCAAGCTGCTCAGCATCTCAGCATCCACGCACAGCAAACCGCACAGCTGCCCCGATCCTGCTGGGGAGCCGCCAGGCAGGGAAAAGTGTGACTTCTTCCCTTCCCTTCCGAGGATCCGATCGCGGATCCCACCGCCTTCCCGAGAACCTCGCTGCCGTCAGCCTGCAGGAAGTCTCAGACCCCAGCCTGAGCGTCACCAGCTGATCCGGAGCCAGCCCCGGGGCAACCAGTCAGCTGGTCGCAGAGCTCGAGACTCCGAACCAGGAAATGTGCGGCTTGGCCAAAAAATAACTATCGGCGGAGGAGCTGCTGGAGGTGCCAGAGAAGTCGCTGTTGCAGTGCTCGCATCCTCCGCATGCTAATGAGGCCGTGACGTCAGCAAGCCAGTCCCGGCATCTGGACGTCCTGTCCCCGCTGCCCAGCGCTGAGATTTATTTATATGTAAATTAGCCCGGCCTTCCAAATCAATAATCCCCAAGCCAGGGAGACAGAAGAAAGCCCAGGCTGGATGCAGAGGCCCTAGATATGCATCCTCTAATGGCGCACAAAAATATCACAGACAAGAAGGGGGGCTTTAAAGATACGCGTCTGTTTTTTCTTTTGCTTTTCAAAGTGGTGCTCTTATCTGCAGGGTGTCAGATCTGGGCAGTTATCGACAGGAGCGCCTGCTTCAGATTATACACTGCAACAACCCAGGAGTGAACGCAGCTCCCCCCGCCCGCCCCCTACCCCAAAAGCTGTTAAGCCTTCAAATGCCTCTACTTTCTTTTCTCTTCAACTTTCACTACAGGGTGTTTATTAGCTCCAAAGGATGCTGTCCTTGAATTCTTGTGCACTCCTGAAATAAAACGCATAGGGATACTTTCCTCAGCGTGCTTGGGTGGTGAATTAGTCACCTCCTCTTTTCACCCCTGACCTCAGCTCCCAGTGAGCATGGGAAATGACCAAGCATACATCTGCCCGGGGATTTGAGGATATTTAGAGCCTCAGGTAGCAATGCTTCCTTCTCTCCATTCTACAGAATTGGAAGCTGAGGCTTTGAGTGGAGAAGGGCCCTTTCCAAGGTCTGACTGGGATTTCAGTAAGGATGGGCCAGAACCCACATTTCCTGGACTTCTGGCTGGAGCTTTGTTCCTTGTTAAACACCCTTTGTGTCTCCCAATCTCCATTTCTCTGTGCCAACAAAGCGGCCTATCCCAGCAATCACAGAGAAAGAATTCCAGAGTTAGGCAGCCCTGGGTTCAAATCATGGTTTAGTTTTTTGCTAGTAATGTAACCTCAGAGAAGTAAACTTTGGGGTTTTCCATTTCTGTACCATCCTTCACTCAATGAATATTTTCTGGGCCCCCACTCAGTGCTATGCACAGTGTCTGCTCTCCCAGAGCTCGTTTTAGTGCAGTACAGTGAAAATACTGAAGGGAACTGTGGTGAGGATTGACAGTGTCACATAAGTTATTTTTGACATTATGAACGAATTCAGAAAAGGCTTTCCTTCAGCCAGGATGGCCATTGTTTCTACCCTTGAGCATTTCCATGGCCACCTTCATTGTTTAAAATCAATTGTTCTTTCATGCTGCCGATGGGGTACCCTGGGCCAGGTGAGAGGCCAGCATAAGCCAATAGTCTGGGCCTCGTGCCTATGATAAGCAGGTGAGGGTGGGTTCCTTAGAGGAGGGGAAGGAGGAGGGCTGGGGGCTGGGAGGGAGGTGTGTTCCACTAGGCATACAGGGGGCCTGAGGACCAAGCAGCCAGCAACAGAGCCACCACTCCTCCACCTGAGTCAGGCACTGGGCTGTGCTCAGCCCTTCCAGCTGGAGCTCCCAAAGCTGCACATGAGTTTTTTTTGTTGGCTGTGGGGTAGTTAAATGGTCTTTTGTTAGAGGTAATTGCATTAATAATGCTTAATTACTTCTTTCAGAAGTTTCTCTTCGGTTCACAGACCTTTCATGGTGAAAATCACCGGACCTGGAATAACTTTTTACTAACAGAAACAGAGCGAGGTTGAAGGAGTAAAACTCTGCCTTAAGTCTCTGTCACACAGACCAGAGCATGTGGGGGAGCGGACAGAAGCCCAAGACCTCAACACCCGTCAAGAAGTAAAACACCAAACATAACAGTGTGAAGCCACCAATGGCCAAGGGGAAGCAGTGACATCTGACCTCGGTGTGGCCATGGACAGATCACCCCAACTTTCCATGCTCCAGTTTCTCCATCTGTGCCCACTGTCATCTGACCTCCTGCTGGTCAATGTGATCATAGCAGAATTATGAGCAGCGATTCACTGTGATTGTCAGTGAAAGGGAAAGTTGGAACACAAAGTTCGTCTGGAATAGATAAGACATGTGACTCTCAAATTCATAAAAGGTGACACTATGACATGGGATCTGTGGCTTGCCTGGGGACAGACCGTGCCTCGAGCACTTGCTAACTCCACGATCTGGTTCTCTTTGGCAGGAACAATAGCCCTTACAGGGCTGTTCTGAGGACCAAATGAGAAAGAATGTGAAGCACTTAGCATGAGCAGAGCATTCAGCTAAAGGTGGTGGACGTGCTGGTGCTTTCCTGGGAACTTTTGGCACTAACCAGCTAAGTCACTAGACTGGTTCAAAAGGCAGAAGGAAGTGGGTACAGGAGGACGGCAGAATCACCCCCACTCCCAGGGCACAGCTCAAAAGCCCACCTAATGTGGGTGATCTGCTTCCTGGCTCCTCCTACGGGAACATGGCAAACACCTGGTCTGCTCTGCAATGGGGACGCAGCAGTGAGAATGACCAATAGCACCGGGCCCCCTGCTCTGCAGCTGCACGGGGGACAGGAGGGCTCTGTCTGGGAGGTGTGGGCGCCTCGTCCACTAGTCCATGTTTCCATTTGTGAACTACTAAGATCTGTCCGTGACTGTGTCAGGCCTGGTGGGCATCATGTGACCAACACAGAGGTGGGCCCTGCCTTAACTGAGCTTGGAAATGCGAGGGGAAGACAATTCAGCAAGTGACTAGAGGAGAGTGGACTCATGTTATGATAGGGCTGGTGCAGGGCTCTCAAAGGTCTAATTACAGGCAGGAGGGAGATGGCACGAAGCAAGCTGCTGAAGGCCTCTGAGGGCCTGTTTTCTGTGACCGCCCACAGGAGTGGAGGCAGAGCTGGGGCTGGGCTCCGTGCAGCGTCCTCGCAGATCACTGAAATAACACAAGCCATGGATCGATAACTCCTGGTGATAATTATTTTCATCCTGGAGACCATTCAGGAGGGATTTTTGGAAAATATGCTGTCAGGTATTAGACAAGGTGAGGCAATACTTACTTTGGAAATTTCAGAGATCTGGTAAACAGGGACAAAACTCACACTGTTTTTACAATAAAAAAACACGCAGATGAATTTCCACATTCGTGACAGTAAACTTCTGGGGCAGGGGGTGGGGGAGAACAGGCAACACAGACACTCAGTACTTAATGGGAACCTGTGGAATGCAGGACACTGTTGGGAGACAAGGATGCAACTGCCACCCTTCAGAACTTTCTATTTAGATAGGATACTAAGATGTGTGCATACTTACAGTATTTAGGAACAGGGTCAAGGAGGACAAGACTGATTGTGGTTGAGGCGATCAGAAGTCAAGAAAAGTCTAATTTGAGGCAGGTGGATGGCCAAAAATAATTTCATATGAGAAAACATCAAGAAATGATCCAGAAACCATAAGTGAAAAGACTGCTAAAATAGTCAAGGTCAAACTTCAGTTGCTAGAGAGGGCGTTGCACACAAGAGAAAAGAAATGAATATGAAAAAAAGTGTTCACAAAAATGAATAGTGAAAAGACTCGTCAGCATGGGCACTGAGCCAGCACGACACGCGCAGGTCATGACTAAGCGGCGCTCCACACATGCGGGAAAATCAAATCATCTCTCCTGACTCGCCGGCATTAGTCAAAATCTTATCAGGGATTAAGGGGACAGGACTGATCATTGCTGGTTACTTCTCAGAAGACAAGAATGTGTGATGAACTGGACTGTGGCTTTCAATGAGAACAGGCATGGGAACAATTAAAAAAAAGGTTTTGTTGATTTCAGAGAGAGGAAGGGAAAGGCAGAGAGATGAAAACATCGACTGGCTGCCTCCTGCACACCCCTATTGGGGATCGAGCCTGCAACCCACGCATGCGCCCTGCCTGGGAAACGAACCTTTTGGTGCATGGCATGACCCCCAGCCACTGAACACACCGGCTAGGCCGGCACGGACAATTTTCCATCTCTATTTCCATAGGTGTAAAATAAAAAGGAAATGACTTTAAATGAACCACAGAGGGATTTCCTAGAACCTTTGAAGACTTTTGAATACTGAGATGATACGACTGGCATGGATCACTCAGAGAAACAGTAATGTCTTGATCTTAAGAAGACTTTAAAAAGGTAAAGATGGCCCTAGCCAGTTTGATCATGTTTGGCTAGAGAGTAGACAATGGACTGAAGGGTTTGGGGTTCAATTCCAGTCAAGGGCATGTACCTCTGTTGCAGACTCCATCCCTGGCCCCGGGTGGGGCACCTGTGGGAGGCAACCAATCGATGTGTCTCTCTCACATTGGTGTTTCTCTCTTTGTCTCTCCCCCTCCCTTCCAGTCTTAAAAAATCAATGCAAAAAATATCCTTGGGTGAGGATGAACAGAAAATAAATAAAAAGGTAAAGATAGCACTAGTCCTAGCTGGCTCAGATCAGTACCTTCTGATCCTGCTATTGAGAAATACTAATTACTGTGAAGGATATGACCAAAGTCTCAAATTACACATCTAATGAAAGTCATAAATTCACTGAAGTTTATTTTATTTTAAAAAATATGTGTTATTGTGTATGTATTATAATGACATAATTTTAAAGAACCATATTCTCTCTATATATAATGAGACATATGTATATAATATAGTTCTTAAAAATTATACATACACACAAATATATATATTGGTTGGCAAAATAGTTTTATAGTTGTGAATAATTGAAGCATGAAGTTTATTCTTGTATTATTATTTATTAACTAGAGGCCTGATACACAACATTCATGCACTGGGAGGGGCCGTCCCCCGGCCCGGCCTGCGCCCTCTGGCAGTTTGGGACTCCTCAGGGTATATATGCCTGCTGAGGAGGCGGGAGAGGCTCCTGCCACCACAACTGCACTAGCCAGCTGTGAGCCCAGCTTCCGGCTGAGCAGGGCTCCCCTTGTGGGAGTACAATGACCACCAGGAGACAGCTCCTGCATTGAGCATCTGCTCTCTTGTGGTCAATGCACATCATAGTGACCGGTCATTCCACCATTTGGTCGATTTGGTCAATTTGCATATTAGCCTTTTATTATATAGCATTATTGCAGAAATTCCATACAAATATATATCACTCAAATGTGATTCTCAGACATCTAAATTCCAAAACCCAGTAAAAGTTTTTAAATGAGGGAGAGGAGGCTGACAAGAAATTGTTATGTAAGTTGGGCTAGGCTAGGCTATTGTGCAGTAACAAATAATGATAGATCTCAGGGATCTAACATAAGAAACATTGATTTCTCACTCATATACACTTGGCTGGAGGTCCAACAGTTCTTCTGGCACCTCCATTTCAACCAGTGACTCAGGGATCTGGCCTGACCCTTTCTTGTGTGTCTGTGATCTTAACACATCACTCCCGGGCTATGGCAACAGAAGAAGAGAAGACTGGAGTTTTTAGGTGTTTCAACTTGAAGGTGAATGATATCATTTTGTTGGTAGAACTAGTCCCATGACCTCATTTACCAGAAGAGGGCAGGGAAGTAGATGCCCAGGAAGAGGAGAAGAGCAAACTATGAGGAACCGTGGTAATGTCTATAGCTGGCAATTTTTATTTTTGCTATATAAATTAATTTTTTAAAAAAATAGCACTATCTACTAAACCCTTAATATCTTAAAGCAAAGGGATGTTTATCATCAAGAAAGTAATGATCATCCTAAATGAATACTGGAAGTCCAAGTTGCATCTGTTTTGTCCTAAAAGGGAGAAAATATTCCTGATTTTTAGCAGTCTTTAAAATTAACAAACAACACCCACCCACATAACCATGCAGAGAATGACACTGTGACGCTGCTGCACGCAGGTAAGGTGATAAGGCACAGAGGTAAGCTGCCCGCCTAGGAAAGAAGTAAGTGCTCAGATGAGATCCTCCTCAGTAGTTTCTAGCAGCTTTCCCAACCCTGATTTATAACAGTCTGCGCCCAACACAAGCAGGGCCTTGCCAGAAGAGGAGCCCAACACACGGGCCTCAATTCAGATCTGGGTCTATTGTCTGCTAGCCTCAGGGACCTGTGATAACAGCCACCCACTTTTTCTGAGACTCAGGCTCTCCATCAAAAAATGAAGATGTCTACCTACCACAGGTGTGGTAAGATTAGATGTGCTAAATGATGTAAGTACAGTACCCAGCAGATTGTAGGTGTCACTATTACTCCCCACTTGGTTTTCAAAGAGGAAGAATGAGAGGTGCAACCAGAAATTGTTCATGATAAACATAAGAATAACTCCCGCATCTCCACCCTCCAAACTTCCTCCCCGACTTCTTTCTCCTCCATTTGTTTAAGATTCCATGAACAAAAATGCTTTTTAGGCCACAGGCACATTTCCATATCTTGTGATAATCTGGCATGCTTTAAATCCAGAAAAGAAGACTTCCTTTTCTTTTTTCTACCATCTTAGGAATCAGCCACATTTCATGCATTTTAATTATTCTTCATCCCAATACCTAATCTATTGCACAAAATTTTAACACAGCCTGTTATCCTCTCTTAATTGCACTAATTTAAAGGAGAAATATGAACCAGCTAAGCTGGGCAAATCAAAATGAAAGACTGCTGGAGATTTTGCTCTGTCCCCAGAAAATATTAAAAGCTGCACCAAAGATTTAAACATGCTTACCACTACACATTTCCATGAAAATATGGTTAAAATTGACATGATGTGTTAGCAAACATTACTTTTGTTTGAGATAATGAAAGCTGCACTTATAGCAGCTTTTGGGAACTACTAATTTTCATTTAACAGCTGAAGAAAACACTGCATTTTCTCTCTGGAAAGGACCGGAGAACCAGCAGGCATTGCACATGGATGCTCTGGTCTCTTAGCACTTCCTAATGCAGGCACTCCACTTCCTTCACGCTCCTCTTGGGAGAGATGCTGACAAGAGGGAGATACCCTGGAAAAAGATGAAAAAGCTCCTGGCCTCATAAAATCACAAACTGGCAGCAAATACTTGCCTTGGGAAAATCATCCTGGAAGAAAAAAATGTCACAGATGTGCAAACTGACATACTATTTTTCTCCAGGAATGGGAAGAACTTCTATCCCAGGTGTGTTGTACATTTTCTCTCCTTTAGACCTCACCATAATCAGAATCTGTGGCTTTTATGACTCTGTACTGGATGGGTGAGGACACAGGTCACAGAGAATACAAGAACGGCCCTAGAGAGAACTAAGATGGCGGCAAAGGCAAAACACCTATCTTGCCGTCATAATCAGCAATTTTAATACTACAACTTAACGAAGGAACAAACACCTTCCAGAATCACCAGAACGCTCGCCGAGTGAAAATTCCACAAATAAAAGTAAAGATAGGACACTGTGACCCGGAGAGCGGCGGCGGACGGCGTTGAAAGATTCGCGCGCAGAGAGAGGTTTGGAGTGCGCGCCGCGGAGAGGGCGGGCGGCTGAAAACCGGCCAGGTTTCTCGAACGGGGAGACAGGGGCATCCCACTGGACAGATTCTCCAGCTCTGGGCGAAGTCCAGGGAACCCACTATCACACGGGGTGAAAACTGGACAGTGGGAGGGCACGCCGAAGCTCGGGTGCTGCCGGGTCTGCCGGCTTGTGGAGAAGGCAGCTCTCCCGCGAACAGCTCGGCTGCCTGACGGCGCAGAGAGCGCACCGCGACTTGTCTCTCATTCGGAAAACCGTCAGACTGCTTTGTTTTACGACCCTGGGTGAGACATTGCGCATGCAAAGTCATTTGGGGACAGTCTGAATTCCCCGGCAGCCGGTGGAGCTCCACAGCGGCTCTCTCTCAGAGGTGCTGGCAGCCATTGCCCCCGGCACAGAGCCCCTGGGGCCGCATAGGGTGGAGCTAGCGCTGCCTGCTTGGCCCGGAGACTCCGCCCATCCAACCTGAGCACAGCTGAGCTTCACAGACAATTGGCCTGGAAGTCAAACCCTCCTAGGGCTAACAACAAAAAGCTGGGTTTAAATTCAAAAACACTGAATACAACCCATAAAGGATTGCAGTAAGAGTACCCACCTAAGGTAACTGGGGAGACTGAGCCACTGTCCCTTTGAGGATATCCACCACATAAAGCAGCCACCATGCAGAGACATGGAAAGAAATCAGGTGTGAAAGAAATGGAGGAGAAAAGACGACAAGACATAGAGTTCAAAACCACGGTTATAAGGCTTTTCAAGAGGCTCCTACAAAAGGCCGATCAACTTAATGAGAATTACCAGGAAATAAACAAGACCAACCAGGAAATAAACAAGACCAACCAGCAAATGAATGAGATTTACAAGGAGATGAATTATACTTACAAAGAAATGAATGAGACCCTCAGGGAAATGTGCAAGACCTCTGAGGATACAAACCAGACCCTCACAGATAAAAAAAAGGACCAACTAGAAATCAAGCATACACAGGCTGAAATAAAAAATATTACACAAAGTCCTAAAAGCAGTCCAGAGGGCCACAAGAACCAAGTCAAAGATTTGAAATACAAAGAAGCAAAATCCACTCAGCAGGAAAAGCAAGAAACAAAAAGAATTCAGATAATTGAAGATAGTGTAAGGGGCCTCTGGGACAACCTCAAGCAAGCCAACATCCGAATTATTGGGGTGCCAGAAAAAGAGAGAGAGCAAGTTAATGAAAACCTACTTGAAGAAATAGTGACTGAAAACTTTCCCCACCTGGTGAAAGAAACTGACTTAAAAGCCCAAGAAGTACACAGAACCCCAAAATATAGGAATCTAAAGAGGACCACACCAAGACATATCATAATTAAAATGCCAAGAGCAAAAGATAAAGAGAGAATATTAAAAGCAGCAAGAGAAAAACAGTTGGTTACCTACAGGGGAACACCCATACGATTGTCAGCGGATTTCTCAACAGAAACGATGCAGGCCAGACGGGAGTGGCAAGAAATATTCAAAATAATGAAGAGCAAGAATCTACAACCAAGATTACTCTATCCAGCAAAGCTATCATTCAGAATTGAGGATCAGATAAAGTGCTTCGCAGATAAGAAAAAGCTAAAGGAGTTCATCACCACCAAACCAGAATTATATGAAATGCTGAAAGATATTCTTTAAGAAGAGGAAGAAGAAAAAGGTAAAAATATAAATTATGAACAACAAATACACATCTATCAACAAATGAACATAAAAATCAAGTGAACTGATAGGCTGATGAACAAGATAAACTGGTGACTATAACAGAAACATGGACATAGAGAAGGAATGGACTGACAATTCTTGGGGAGAAAAGTGTTGTTGGAAGTACAGCAAGAGATTGGACAAAAATCTTGCAACAATGGGAGAGGACATTGGGGAGGGGGAGATGAGGGCGGAGGGTGGGATAGGTACAGGGTGGAGGGAAGATATAGGGGGATAAAAAAGGGGAAACAATGTAATTAATAAACTGAACAATAAAAAAAATTTAAAAAAAAAAAAAAAAAAAAAAAAAAAAAAAAAAAAAAAAGAACGGCCCTAGAACCCACAGCTGAGACTTGGTCCTGGTTCTGATTCCAAAGTCCATATTTCTCCCTCTAATTCAAAGGTTCTCACTCAGCCTTTCAAAAACTAGGTGTGTCGCCATCTGAGTGAAGTATGCAGGAAAAGACTCATTAAGGAAAATGCAGAAGGGTCCTTGGTCTTCCACTGAGATCAGTCTTTTGTATAGAACTCATGTTACTGCTGTCTTCAGTGTGTGTCCTTCCCTCCGGACATCTCTTCCTGTTTCATAGTGCTACAGCCTTGGTCAGCGGGTATGTGGGTGTTAATGACTATGGTTAACATCGCTCTCTCTCGCTCTATGCTTTCTGAGGGCAGGAACTGTGCCTTTTTGGCTCACCACTCTATTCCAAGCACCAAGCACAGTTCTTAGAGACCTGATAGCTAATGAACATCTGTCGAATGAATAAAAAGTTTGACAATGATTTTTTCTTATCTAGAAGTTAGAGGGAGTTCAGAATTATTCCTGTAAGCACATGTCTCTACTCATTTGTATTCCAACATGATTTGGGAGTAGGAAAGTGAAGGATAGAGGTAACTTCTCTGAAATACTTTCCCAGCTTTCAGGAGGTGCTATTGCTGGTTCACCCTCATCTCCTTGACAGCTAAACTTGGGGCTCAGTCCTGGGGCCTCTACTTTATCTCTGTTCGCTTCTTTGATCTGGTCTAGGGTTTTAAATACCACCTCTGTGCTGATGACTCCCTCCAGGCCGGACTTTTTCCATGAACTCAAGGCTTCCATATCTCCCTGCCTCTGTCACATCTACATTTGGATGTCGAAAAGGCTTTTCAGATTTACTAAGTCCAGATCACACATCCGCTTCCTCTGCAAGACTCACTCTTTCAGTTCATGGCAACTCCGTCCCTCCTGTGGTTAAGAACTAGCATCTTTAAGTCACTCTTTATTCTTTTCTTTCTCTTGTCCCCAACATCTAATCTAGGAGCTGGCAAACCACATCCCACTGGCCAAATCCAGTCTGCTTCAGGTTTTTGCAAAGACAGCTTTGTTGGGACACAACTGTGCCCATTCATTAAGCACTGTCTATATTTATGCTTCAAGAGCAGAGCTGAGCAGTTGCAACAGACTGCATGGCCTGTGAAGCCTAACACAGTGGTTGGCAAACTGAGGCTCGCAAGCCACATGCGGCTCTTTGGCCCTTTGAGTGTGGCTCTTCCACAAAATACCACGGCTTGGGCGAGTCTATTTTGAAGAAGTGGCATTAGAAGAAGTTTAAGTTTAAAAAATTAGGCTCTCAAAAGAAATTTCAACATTGTACTGTTGATATTTGGCTCTGTTGACTAATGAGTTTGCTGACCACTGGCCTAACATATTATCTAACCATTTACACTGAACATTTTGTAACCCTTGTTCAGTCCTGTTGGCTCTGCCGTCAAAATGTAAGCAGAATCTGACCGCTCCCCATCACCTGCGTTATTCTCACCCTGCTCCAAGCCACCGCCACCTCTCCTGGGTTGTGGTGACAGCCACCATCAGCTCAGCTTCACCCGCTAACTGCCCCGAGTGGCTCTCTGAAAACCAACACGAGAGCCTGTCATGCTCTGCTCCACGCCCCCTAATGCCACTCATCTCTAAGGAAGGCTCTTAAGATCTATGCCCCCAACACCTCTGTTGCTACTTTCTGCCCCGCTGATCCTGGAACACTGGCCCCCACATACACCAGGCACCTGCCTCCAGGTCTTTGCACTTGCCCTTTGCTCTGAAATGTTCCTCGTGCAGATAGTAGCATAGCTTACTCTGTCACTTTTTCAAGTCTTAAAAGTGTCACCTATAGCCGAGACCGGTTTGGCTCAGTGGATAGAGCGTCGGACTGTGGACTGAAGGGTCCCGGGTTAGATTCCGGGAAGGGCATGTACCTTGGCTGCGGGCACATCCCTGGTAGGGGGCGTGCAAGAGGCAGTTGATCAATGTCTCTCTCTCATTGATGTTTCTGACTTTCTATCCCTCTCTCTTCCACTCTGTAAAAAATCAATAAAATATATATATTTTTTAAAAAGTGTCACCTATAGCCTTCCTGCCCTGAGAATATCCTCCCTTCCACCTTCCTAATAATGCAAAAATTTTCCCTATTACATTTTTCTCTTTAGGACTCTTCACATATCGTACAGTTCACCCAGATTGCATAATCTTTATTTATCTACCTTCAAGTTTGCTGATTCTTTCTCCCTCCGAAGGAAATCTATTGTTCAGATCCTCTAGTAAATTTTTCATTTCAGTTATTCAATTTTACTGCAAAAATTTCACTTTTAATAATTTTTTAAAATATAATTTTTCTTTATCGATAGTCTCTATTTAATGACATAGTGTCATCATGCTTTCTTTGAATACTTTAGACAGTTTCTTACAGTGCTTTGAATGTATACTAGCTGCTTTGAAGTCTTTGGCAAATTTAACATGTAGGCACACTCACAGGCCGTTTCTTTTGCCTACTTTTTTCCCTGTGTATGGCTCACGCTCTTCGTTTCTTTGCATGACTCATGATAGTTTGTTGAAAACGGAATGTTTTAGATAATGTATTATAGCAATTCTAAATACAGGTCCCCCCTCCCTTTCCTGGAAGATCTTGTTTGCTTGTTTGTTTAGTAGGTGGCTAGACAAGCAAATGAGGTCTGTTTCCCCAGCAGTGTGCAGCTCTGTGCTCTCCTCAGAGGGCAGGCACGGCTTCCCTGAGCACTCAGTTGGCTGGTCTATCTTTACTGCTAACACCCAGAAGTTAGCCGCCACTAATTGCCAGCTGATTGTCCTATTATTTCCAACAATATCCCGGGCCATAAATTACTCCACAGTCTTATCTGACTAAAGCAGGGCTCCTTTGCAAGGCAGGGCATTGCCAGACTTTGAGGGGGCCCCTCCCTAGGTGAAACCATAGCCCTAGACTGAGAGCCAGGAGAGAAGGAGCCCCATCTTCCTGGCTGCATACTCCCAGAGTAGCGTTTCCATCACACGGATCTGTGTTGGAGGGGGGGGGGGGGGGGGGATGAGTGATATGGCTCACATAACTCAGACTCACTGTTACCAAGATTTAGTAGGTTTTCTTGAATAGATGTCTCTCCATTAGCTACGTAATCTTGGGACAATTTTTAGAAACCCTAAATGTTTGTTTTTTAAAATTTTCAGCAAATGACTGTTTCCTGGTTAAAGGGTCTGCTGCGGCCCTCACACTGCCTTTTGGAAAGTTGATGCCCAGAGCTTAGTTCTCTTAAATCACTGTCCATTTTACTTGTTTGTGTTGCTAAATGGTCTGGCTCCCTGTGGAGCCCTAGGATGTAAGTTCCATTTTGGGAAAGAGAGGACAGATTTTTTTTGTCAGTTTGAAAAAAAATATCCTCAAAGCCTTGAACAGTGTCTGCACATAGTAGGCCTTAATAAATATGGATGAATGAGTGGACTGCTCATGACTCACAGCCTAATCTATGTATGCCATGGCTGAGGATCCATTCACAGTTGTGACAATTATTAATAACTGAGTTCTATATTTCCATAGAACCTTTTTTTTTTTTTTGCAATTTCCTCAAAAACTAATCACAATCCTGAGAAATAGTCATACCTGTGAATGTCATCAGGCAGCTGACTGATGCAGAAAAGAGAATGAAAAGTGTAGTTATGGCATATATGTCCCTTAGCCCACCATGCTGGATGCTGCCTCAATTCCTTTGCATCTTAAATATTCTTTAACATGTATAAATAGCTTGCTACAAAGGACATTTAATTTATCTAAGTCCTTCTATGATGGAACCCTGGAACTGGAATCGGGAAGTCTGTGTTTGATTCTGGGCTCTGGCTCATGCTGTGTGCCATTGAGCAAGTTATTTAACCTCTCTGTTCTTCAGAAGCTTCCTGAAAAATGTAAAAAGTGGTGATAACTTTAGGTTGAAATCATCTTCATAAAGCATTCTGCACAAGTAACCACAGACTTGCTGATACATCACAACTGGGATGCCCTGTACATCTAAGGAGAGGGGGCTATAAAAGAGTGTTTGTATGAGGTGTTTTGAAAAATTACCTTCTGAGAGCATCGGAACTGAGTCTTCCTGGCTGATGGGCTGACGAAAAGCCCCCTTCGTTCTGTCTGTCTTAGTCCATCATTCTTCCCCTCCAGCTCTTCAATCCAAGGCTGTCAGGCCCTGTGGGAGAACTGGGAATCCTGCCGAATATGAGTACCTTCCTAAGGCAGGACTTTCCAGGCAAGGCCGTCATTTTAAAAACCGCCTCCCTGTCACCAACTTGCTCAGCAGGAGACTAGGCCAAGACAGGGTCCAAACTACAAAAACCAGGTCTAAGAACTTGAAACTCCAGCCAAAAAGTGCAGTGAAAAGCTTTACTGATGCACCATAACGTGCTTCCCTTCAGAGAGGCTGGTCGCGTTGGGCCTAACATGTGGGAGTCTGAACCACCAAGAGCCAGGGTTGGGAGAAGAGAGGAAATCCCCCGCTGGCCAGGGACAGTGGGTGACAGGCGCCCTGTCAGTGGGACGTGTCCAAGGGAGAATCCTGACTCTGCCCCTTATTATGAGCTGTGGGAACCGGGACATCACTTTTCTTCTCGGGGCCTCATCTAACAGTCTCTGCCTCATGGACTTTCTGGACTAGATGAGATAATACAGGTGAAACTGCCAAGTGCACAGCAGGTTCTTTAAAATTGTGTATAGAAGCCCGGCCAGTGTGGCTCAGTCATCGAGTGTCAACCCATGAATCCTGGTTCCATTCCCAGCCAGGGCACAGGGTTGCGGGCTCCATCCCCAGTGGGAGGCATGCAGGAGGCAACCGATTGATGTTTCTCTCTCATCATTGTTTCTATCTTTCCCTCTCCCTTCCTCTCTTAGAAAGAAAGCAAAATACATAAAAAAGTGTATAGAGGCCAACATTCTATCAGTCACGCCTGGTATCGTCATGATGTCTGAAGCCCTCTGATTTGAGTGGCCACCCCGTATGCCTTCTTCCCTGACCCTCGGGCCTGACAGCCAGGGCGGGTTCCTGCTGCCTTATTTATTCTTCCTGCTCCCTGTGATGCCACAGCAGGCAGGAGCCCAGCTGATGCATCCGGGGTCACCAGGGGACAGGCCAGATGGATGTCAGAGCAGGCTCCTGTGGTGAATTATTTAGCACCCCTCCTCTGAGGTGGCAGCCCCTGACTCATCCAGCAGGAGCCACATTTCTCTTCCCTTAAATGGCAAGCACAGAGCCCTGTTGCAGCCCGGCCGAAGCTGGCACAGTCTTTGCTGCTCAACTTGTCACAGCTGGGTGGCTGTGGCAGGCAGGGCTATTAGGAGCCCAGCCAGAAAGGAGATACACAGAGGGGGTTTGGCTAGCTGGGATGAAGCAGCCACATCACTTGGCATCCAGAAATGCCAGGACTGAAAGGGTTAGAGTCAGCTAATGGCTGGAGTCAGCTGCCCAGAAAAAACCAGGATGCTTCTTCAGCAGCATCCAATCAGAGCCACCAGGTGCCACCCACAGACACTGCAAAGGAGTCCTTTAGAGTCTCTAAGATGACTGCCTTCAGGAGAACGGAGTCACAGGGAAACAGGTGGAGAGAAGGTTTAGAAGCCAGATTTATAGGTGACAGTTACCACATACACAATATCTCTCATGACAACCCTTCAAGGTTACACCAACCATCCCTAACGTACTAGTAGACAAGAAAACTGAGGCTCAGAGAAATCAAAATAGCTTTTAACTGCAAGCATTTCTCTAATTTCAGAACACACTTCCTTTTTCTTCTTTTTATAACTGTCTTACATTTTTATTTAGCTTGCCGAATCTGTTCTTCCCATTCCATCTTAGATTTGGGTTCATCAAGATCTCTTGGTTTGGGCCGGTTATCATATCTCCTCTTCCCCCACCTCCCCAAGAGACTGGCTAGGTCAAGAAAAACAGCTGGGAGGACCAGGTACTCCAGGACTACCGGGTGTGGGGAATACAGATTGCCAGAGCCCTGGACAGCCCATGCAGTTGGTCATGGATGGAACCCAAGATATGTTCTGCAAACTGAGGAAACACAGCAACTCTGAAGGACCCTGAGGACCCAGAATCCTTCATGGCCGTGTGGGGGTTTGCAGTGCCTCAGTGAGTCTGCCCTAGGGCTTCCACAGAACTCATTCCTCTCCCTGGGCCAAGTGAGCCACCTCTTGATGGAGCAGGTGCTCTGAAACCTCCCGAACAGCATGGCATGTCTGAGTCCCTGGTTCCCAAAGTATGACCCTGACCAGCAGCATCAGCTCCACCAGGGAACTTGCTGAAGGTGCAGGTTCTCTGGCCCCACCCACACCCACTGAGTCTGGAGGTGGAACCGGCTCCATCCATTTTCCCAGGCTGCAAAGGGATTCCACATCAGGTTCAAGCTTGAGAACCCGTCCTTGCCTTCCACTGCTATTGAGTGCCCAAGAGAGGTGGAGGGGTGGGCAGTGGCATGAGGCTGGATGGCCTCTGATGGTCCAGCTGGGAAGTGGACTTCATCTCGTGTGTCCTTCGGGCCTAGAGGGATATGTGTGAGCCCTGTCACCCAAGCGGTCACTCTGTCGCAATTACTCAACTTCCTGTTGTAGCCTGAAGACTATCAGTCTATAAACAAATGGGAATGGCTCTGTTGCAATAAAACTTTCTCACAGCAGATACTGGGCGAAGAGACCTGCAGATTGTAGTTTGCCAACCACAACAGATTCTCTTGAAAAATAAAACAAAAATAAGGCAGATCTGGCATCTCTGAGTTCAAGTTCCCAAGAGGCAGTGACCAGCTGGAGTAGATGTCCCCTCTGTTCGTGAAGACACTAGTTTTCTAGTCTCACCAACCTATTCTCTCTCATATCCCAGACAGGGCGTCAGCTCACATTAATTATACTGCCCATTCATCTACTTATGTTGATATATCTATGATTCATTTATAGATATGTATGTGTAAATACGCGCGCGTGTGTGTGTGTGTGTGTGTATGAGTGTGTGTGTGTTTTCACACAATCCAGCTTTCAGTCCTTTATAGGATGGAGACACCTGAATGATTTCTAAAGAGCTTTGATAGCACAATAGTTTGAAGCCTGGTTTATAATTCCAGGCTGGGGCTCCAGCCCCCTATCTGTACCTGATGCTGCAACTGGATTAAGAGAGTGACCCTCAGAGACTCTGTGTCCTAGTGCAGAAACCACGCCTGCCCCGCCCCCGCCCCCCCCCCCCCCCCCCCCCCCCCCCCCCCCCCAAGGCCTGCTGGGAGAGCAAGCCAGTAGCACCCGGAAAGGAGCACAAAGCGGCCTGTCAGCAGCCCAAGGTCTACTTCCGGCTGGCTGAGCAGGGGAAAGGTATTTTCTCCTAATCAGGTATCTAAACTCAAAATGGATAATGTTTCACAGCACTGGCCCGCTCTTCGCTGCCCCACACCCAGGAGCGCTGAGAATCCCTCCGTGCACAGATAGTGGAAGGATCCTGTGGGAAGCTCAGAGTGCCAGGTGTGACTTCCAATAATCCCCCCTCTCTTCTGCAAGCAGCTTAAGGGATCAGAGGTCTCATCTGGAGCTTCCACCTGCAGTCAGTTTTCTTTCCTCTCCTTCTCACACCCCCACTGAGCCAAATAAATAAAAAATGTGCTCATAGGTAATGATCTTTTCTGGCAGAGGGAAAGGGCATATGTAATGTCCCCTCAGCAGTCTAGCGGGGACCTTGCACTGTAATCCAAGCTGCATGAACCATGCACAGCATTTGCAACCACACACTTTTCAGGGGGCAAGGGGGCTTTTCACGAAGGAAGTTCCTCCCCCTTGCCTCTCTCCCTCTCTTCAACTTTCCACACCCTGTCTACCCAAGGAAAGGTCTCTTGAAAGAAAACACATACATCTTCAGCTTATCTGGGTGGCATGGTTAACAAAGCATCTCAAAGATTCTTTGATTGGTTGCACAAGTTAATTTTCCATTTACATGATAGAGCAATGATTTATTCTACAATCAAACTAGCCAACCCGGAGAGTCCACGGCAGCGGATGCCTTGGCCATGGGCCAAGATTCTTGGATTCTTTTGCTTCTACCACTACTGTCTTCACTTGCACGGCTGCCAGTACTTTACAGCTGCCCCTCTTTGGTGCATTTCACCGACACCATCCTCTGTGTTTAAGTCTACAAATGACAGTCTGTGGCTCCTGCCAATTAATGGGGGAGCCAAGAGCATACCTGGCCATTTTAAGAGGAGCACAGGCTGACTGAAATGTGCATAAAAGGAAAGGGAGGCCATGCGGTGAGAAGGCAGTAATGATTAAATGAACACTTACTATGTCTCAGTCATCCCAACATAGAGAGTTATTATCTCCATTTGAGGGATGAGAAACATGGAGCTTCCGAGTGTAAGTGATGGCCTTAAAGAAAACCAGGAAGTGACAGAACATAGGTCTGTCTTCGATCAAAGCCCATAGATCTTAAATGCAGCAGAGTACTGAGCAGGTTGGACTGTGATGCACATGTGCACAGAGATGTCCTCCCTGAGGACAGGCACTTTTTATCTTCTGTGGATGGTGGTGAAGAGGGAGTTTTGAGGCTGTGTCTAAAGCAGGATTTCTTGACCTTGACAATCAATATAAACCATTGGTTCCAGGTAATTCTTTGTTGTGGGGTCTAGGCCACCTGTGGCATGCTGTTTATTCACATCCCTGGCTTCTTTCCACCACATGCTAGTAGCACCCCTCTCCCTAGCCGTGACAACTAAAAATGTCTCCAGATATTGCCAAATGTCCCGCAGGGGACAAAAGCACCCCCACTGTTGAAGCACTGGTCTACAAGTAGTTGAGAAAGTCTACCTTGCAACAAGTTATTCCAGCCTCTTTGGGGGCTATCGAAGGTAGAGGTAAACAGCACCAATCTGGCATTAAACACACCTGGGTCAGAACTTCAGCCCAGCCACTACTAGTCTTGTGGCCTGGGATGAATTATTCAACCTCTCTGAGCCTTTCAGTATCAACTGGGCCAGATAAAAGTATTCTAAAGATTAAAGAGAAAATGCAGATGCAGTTTTTAGCAGAGTGCCTGACACAGTCATTGCGCAAAAGTGTTAGTTATTGTGATTATGAAAAACAGAATTGGAAGGTGTCAAATTTAATCACTTTATCACACAGCTGAATAGACTGTGGCTCAGAAATGGGAGGTATTAATTCTAATTAGGACCTTGTTGCGATCTCCAATAAATACACATCTTTGGTGACTGCTCCCAATGCTCTTAGTCATTTCTGCTCTATAAAAAAAGGTCTCTCTGAGTTTCCTGGTGTGTTATTTCTCTACTACCATGTTCCTTCATCTCATCACTGTTAGTGTTCCAATTTGTGGCAATCAAATTATGCAGTGAGACAAGTTGAGTCCTTTCAGGAAGTACCTACTGTCCTTTTGATGGCGCAATGAATCAACACAAAAATAAGAGAAAAGAAGTGTGGAATCAGTATGGCTCATAAGGACCTTTCCAGCATTTCAGAAGTTACATTATTTTGACCCTGATATTCTATTGAAATCAACTCCAGTCGTGGAATAGCTCATGGTGTTTGATTTTGCTCAGTGAAATGTCTGTGCTACCACCTGGTAACCACAACTAGTAACCGTGGGTTCTTAGTTCATGTAGAAAAATATCATCTCAATATGCAACTTGTATATTTATTTGTGCTTATTTAAAGGGAGCTAATGAAATGAGCTAGCTGATGGAGAGAATCATGTAGTAACTGATGCAGTAATTAGTTTCTCACTTGAAAATGTGGGGATTACTATCAAGTCATATTTAGGGGATTTCTTCCTCTCTTTCTGGAGTTGACATTCAGTTACCCTGGATTTAGTGAACATGGCTGGTGTGTGTGTGTGTGTGAAAGAGAGAGAGAGAGAGAGATAGAAAGAGATAGAGATAGAGATAGAGATAGAGATAGAGAGAGAGAGAGAGAGAGAGAGAGAGAGAGAGAGAGGATGGATATACCACATTTTCCAGCGTATAAGATGACTTTTTAATTCAGGAAAATCTTCTCAAAAGTCAGGGGTCATCTTATATTCCGGGTATAAAAATACCGTAGCTTGCAGTTATGATGGGCATTGCTAACTCGCCAGGGACTTGCCTGGCACTTGCTCTCTCTACTGTTTGTTATCTTCCTCCTATCATCAGTTCCAGTTGTCTTATACACCGGAAAATACGGTATGTATTCAACAAATCATACATTAGCATGATCTTGGCCTCATTTGGTCAACAGATATAGGAAGACTCAGACACAATCTTTGATTCAGGTGGATCACAGCTCAAAACAGAAGGATATACACAACTGCATACATAATATACATACATGATTACATTGAAGGTGTTAGAAGACCAACATAGTTCTCAACCAGAATGAATGTCTTAGCATCCAAGTGTACCCTGAATCCTTTAAAATTGGATAAATTTTGATCAAAGTGTGTAAATTATTTTTGTAATCAAAGATGTCACTACAATATCGATATCCTGACTAATTAGGTTATTTAGCCACTTCATGTCAATGGGGTGAATTATTAGTAATAAGAGGTAAGAAGCATAGGACAATTTCAAGCCAATATTTCTCAGAGAAAAACTGTGTTCACTGTACAGACAACACTGGATTTTTTCCCCCAATTTTCCAAAGCTTATTTTAAAAAGGTTCAATTCTAATATAAAATGTTCTTCCAAAAATTCTAGTACTTTCAAGTGCTCCACAATAGCAAAGTTTGGACGGGTAGATGAGGAAGGTCAGGAAAGCCACCTTTGCGGGGGGTGGGGGGAGGAAAGAGGCAGGGATACTGTGTTTTTCAATCTGGGGTAAATAATGGATTAGAAGTTCTTGTAGTCAAGGGTACTACATACCTGTGGCCCTCATCTCCCACTACCATATTCCACCTCTGGAGCATTTGGAGTACTCAGAAACCCATGCCCTTCACGTGAGCTGCCGTTTCTAGTCAGAATCCATACTCATAACAGAAGATCTTAAAGAAAAGGGAGGACCTTGCAGGGGAGACAAGTGTTCCTCCGACTTGGGAGGATGCACTGAGTGATTCCAGGGTTTCTGACTGTGATATCACTGTCCTATCAGTGGGGCTATCACCCAAGTCCAGAGATGCGTGATTGCCAACACGTGACTGCTGAGTTTCCAGTCCAGGGTAACTGGCAGCTGAACATTCATTCTCCAGCCGAAGACCCTGAGGTCAAAATCCAAGTTTGGCCTCAGAGCACTCGGATATAAAAGAAAGAAGGCTGAAAGGACTAGGTGTCTGGATCAGCATATGCTCGCCATTTTGCCAATATCCCAGGTAGTTCTGTAAGAATGAGCTTCTCTCTTTTAAAGTGACAGTTCACCGATGGCTGGTGTGTGTGTGTGTGTGTGTGTGTGTGTGTGTGTGTGTGTGTGAAAGAGAGATAGGTAGATAGAGAGAGGATTTCCTATTCATTTGAGCTCTCCAGAATATCATTAAAAAACAAATCCCTCCTGTATGCACCCCTTTTAGTTGTCATTTTAAAACTTGGTGGCACTATTAAGACAGAACTCTGGAGCTGGAGAAGACTTAGTGATCGTCTCAGGTAACCTTGACCCAGCCCTCAGTCATAACCCCCACCTCTAACATCAAGATGAACTCTCTTTCCTCCTTTTCAGATCTTCGAGTCTCTCCACTTTGTGGTGCCTGTGGTCTGGGTTCAGTTGTAAGAGTGTTCTAAAAACCCAATGTGCAGCAGAACCACCTGGAAGCCTTGTTCAACAGATTGCTGGGCCCCATCCCAGAGCTTCTGCTTGCCAGCGGGTCTGAGGTGACTGGGGCCTGGTGATGTGCAGGTCTAACAAGGTCCCAGATGATGCTGACGCTGATGGTGCTCATGGACCACTTGGAGGACCACTAAATTCGATGCTGCCATGGGACAGGTAACGACACTCCCAGAAAGCTCAGTCTAGTTCCCAGCCAAAGGTTTCACTCTATCAGGGTGTGGCCCTGCCTCCATTTCAGTCAGTTCCTGGTAGAAGGTGCCTTCAGAAAGTCCTCGGGTCTCCCTGAGCTGTCCTGCCCTAACCAGCAAGGGATTGCCAAGAAGAAGGGGCGTGGCCTATCCACATGGCTGAGCGATACTTATTCACGGAAAAGTCCTCCGGGGTCTATCTGGAGTCCATTCTGTGAAGATCGCATTTGGGATTGCATATCTGAACATCTCATTTTGTGAAAACACAACAGGTCTGGTGACTTGTCCACAGTCACAGGGCCAGCTTTGGACCTCGGCTTCTGGACTGGTCAGTTTCCAGGACAAAACCCTGCCAGCAGCCAGGCTCCTATCAGATGAAACATTTCCATGATCTATAGCACATTTTTCTTATTTGAACAGAAAGCTCCTAAAATACCGTTTAATAATTGCAGCTACTCCTGTGCATGCATTTCAGTGTGCACAGAAGATACAACGAGGGGATGTGTTTTTCCGTGGTGCCATCCTATTTATATTACCCGGACCCATATCTATAAGGCTCCACATCACCTTTGAGCATTATGATTTTAAAAGAGTAACATTCCAAAATGACTATTATCTTCAGGGAATAAAGATGTTTAATTTTTGCAATTTTTTTGTCTTGCTTGTATAATCTCTTGTTTCTTACCGAATGAGGCTTTTATTGTAGGTGGATTCTTTTGATTCCATTGTTTAGCTATGCAAAATTTTGCAGCAGTTCGGAGCAAAGCAACAAGTTTTTCCCTTTACTTAGTAAGACACCACTTTGAAAGGAGTATGCAGATTTAAGTCCTGGGATAGGCTGCTTAGATTATGACCTATAGGATTGAAATCTGACATAGGCTACCATGTATGTTTTCTCTCAGAAGTTTCTTTAGCCTTGGGCTAAGATGTACAGACTTCATGTGAGTTAGGCCTACTGGTGCGAGATACCACTGAGCTGACAACGTAAATTGATTCTTAATGAAGACAATTAATTTAATTAGGAGTTGCAGCTCGGAATTTCATTTTCAAATGGGCCTAAAGTGGCTGTGTCAAATCATTTTGAGACCAAAGTGACTATGACTGTGGACTGGTTTTCACCAGCCTGTCGCCAACAGAGGAACCAGCCATTCATTCCTTAGACGGGTCAGGAAAACTGACAGCCTTCCGTGGCCTGTACACCCTGAGCCACGGAAGTGCAGCTCAGCCATCTTCTATAGAACTTATGTAACTGAAACTTTACTCACGGAAAGTTTTTGGAACAGAAATCTGAGCACATAACACTTCGTTTTTTAAAAGCCAGCCCACCATCTTCATCAGATGAAAATTAAAATGCACATTAAAAATAATTCACTGAACATCATTTAATTTTGTGAGTCATTCCCATTAACTTCTTGCTAGTGATCTGTCTTGGCAGAAAACTGTTTCACCTAACTCCTCTTCAATCTTCTTTATTCGTTTCAAGCAAAGCATTTAACAATGGGCAATGGCAAAAAAAATTAGGCAAAAAACCCCACAAAACTTGCCAGTCAGCTCCAAAGAGAAATCGCCTTCCTTCCCCTTTAAGTTTCCAACCAGGAAGGGCAGGGAGAAGGTAATTAATATGCAACAGGCAGATGGCTGCAGGGACCCCACACTCAGTGAGTTGCAGACGAATAATTAATGTCAGTCACATAAACAGCAAAAGGTCACTGACTCTAGCTATCAGACAGGTGGTGACTTGAACCACACAGATAATCACTAATCACATCCGAGGAGCCAGAGGTGAAGCCAGAGGCCAGACCAGCTGGAAAATCTTGTTCCTTCATTTATAATGTGTCACCTCTTCTTAAAAAACATTACCCCCTCCCACGATTCCATTATGAAAAATGAGGCAAATCTTTGATCCTGATGGACTCTGTCAGAGAACAGAATTAAACAATTACAGCACCCTCCACAGAAATCATCACACACAACCTTGCAACTAACAGAATTTAAGTGAAGCTGAAAAATAAGTTGAGAATTTAACTTTAAGGAACATTCCTTTTTGAATCCTCTCCCAGCCTCAATTTAAGGCTGTGATTAAAAGTAAATTCCTCTGATTAACAAATATATTAAATATTTCCTCAATATAATTTACTATCTCTCAAACTCTGGCAATCTGAAGCCAAGATGGTGGCATAGGTAAACACCTGAACTACTGCCTCGCACAACAATTTCAAAACTTCACCGAAAAGACAAGGCATCTATCACCCAGAACCATTGGAAAGCCTGCCAAACAGAAGTTCTTCAGCCAGAAGAAAAGAGGGGAGCATTGGGATGTGCACAAGCGCTGAAAACGTGAGGTGCAGAGGCGCTGGAGCTGGGCTGACGGCCGGCGACTTTAGGGGTGCTTTTTTTCAGCCCAAAGGGAAGTGGGCGCCTGATTGCTCTGAACCTGAGTTTCTGTGGAGATGCTGGTGACCCACTCCTATGGGGAGAAGCTGGATGGTCTGCATTTGGGTCGGAAAGTGAAGGAGGCGCCCTTGCAGAGGCGCCCACGGCAATCAGTGTTCATAGCATGGGGACTTGGAGAGGCAGAGTAGAGGCCATTGCTGTTTGGCATGCCCTAACCTAGTGACCCCTGAAACCCTGCCCCACCCAATCTGCAAACCAACCCAAGCTGTGCATAGCGGCATTTGCATATAAATGGCCTGAGCTTTTCTATCTTAACATAAAAGGCAGCTTTGGTCAGACCAGGAGAAATCTGTAGACCTCACTGTAGCTCCTGCTGGATCAACTCAGACTGCTCCCCAGTGGAGATACAGACTGAAAGGACAGGACAGGACTGCAAAGACCATTTTGGACTGTGTGACTTGGCAGCCACCATGTTGGCCACGTGAAACTTACCTGGGGGCTGCCATCTTAAAATCACAAAGACCAACCCATAAACTCAGACGATGAGAGGGGACAGCAGGAATCAAGGATTTGATTCCCCGATAAGACCAGTAGGGAATGTGATAGCCAGACTCAGAGGGGGGAGGAGGATAGAAGAGAAGGAAGTGGCTCATCATGCTTAGACCAGACACAACCACCGAAACCCCCTTTAGCTGTTTATGACATTTACTCAGCCCTCCCTTGCCTGAGGACATCCTGCTGCCATAAAACCGCAAGGCCAGATACCGGGTCAACAGGGCCCACCAGCCACTTGGGAACAGAATTTGAAATTTTCCATTTCCCTGTACTGTAACTGACCTTGTGCTACCTTTCTTTGTGTAAAACAGGCCAATCACAAATTGCCAAATCTCCCTTCGTTGGAGATAAAAAGTGTTTGCTACTGAGGCTCGGGGCTCGCATTGTTCAGTGCTGTGACAGTTGAGACGTGGGCCCGGGCTCGAGTTCATGATAAAGGCTTCTTAAATTTTTGATCTGACTCCTTGGTGGTCATCACTCGAGGGTGGTCCATAACACAGATGCTAGCATATCTAGAGGTCAGTGTGAGATGACACCAGAATTGAACTACACACATCCATAAGAAACACATTCAAGAGGCAGGTTCAGTGAGCACCAAAGCCCCACTGAAGCAAGTCCGCCCCCATAGGCGTGTCTCCTCACAACAGCTCTTCCACTCCATCAACACAGGGAAGTGCCAAAATGGGGAGATAGGTAGGCATGTCACGAATGAAAGCAATGGAGGAAAGCAGACTACTGAATATAGAGTTCAAGACTACATTTATAAGGTTACTCAAGAATTTTCTAAAAACCTCAGAGAAACTTGATGACACCTACAAGGAGCTTAGTGAGACCTTCAAGGACCTTAATGAGAATGTCAAGAAAATGGAAAAGGACCAGAAAGAAATTAAGCATACACTCTCTGAAATGAAGAATATGCAGAAATTCAACGGTAGATCAAAGATCTGAAATGTAAGGAGAAAAAAAATACCCAACCAGAAAAACAAACAGAAAAAGAACCCAAAAATATGAAGAAAATGTAAGGAGCCTCTGGGACAACTTTAAGCACACCAACATCAGAATTATTGGAGTGCCAGAAGAAGAGAGAGAGCAAAATATTGAAAACCTAATAGAAGAAATAATGACAGAAAACTTTCTCTTCCTGGTGAAAGAAATAGACGTACAAGTCCAGAAACTGCAGAGAATCCCCAAAAAGAGTAATCCAAAGAGAACCACACCAAGACACATCATAATAAAAATGCCAAGGGCAAAAGACAAAGAGAGAATCTTGAAAGCAGCAAGAAAAAAACAGTTGGTTACCTACAAGGGAGTACCATACAACTGTCAGCTGATTTCTCAACAGAAATTATGCAGACCAGACGGGAGTGTCAAGAAATATTCAAAGTGATGAACAGCAAGAACCTACACAAAGATTATACTACCCAGCAGGGCTATCATTTAGAATTGAAGGTCAGACAAAGAGCTTCACAGACAAGAAAAAGCTAAAGGAGTTCATTACCACCAAACCAGGATTATATTAAATGCTGAAAGGTATTCTTTAAGATCGTGATGGCAAACCTATGACATCCATGTCAGCCTGACATGCATAGCCATTTCAATGAAACGTGGCCACATGCAGTCGCATACAGAGAAGTATGGGGCCGCATGCCGAGAAAGACATTTCATCCTTGGCTATTGCACAGCCAGATGCAGTAGCTGAGGCTGAAACATTTGCTGTACTGTAGGCCAAAATAACAGAACGCAGGAACAGAGTATCTAGTTCTGGGAATTCCAGTTGGCTGTTAGGGGATCTTTGACCTCACTTCTGGCCAGCGAAGCAGGGAGCAGCGGAGTGCCGTGGGGGACGCATCTCTGGAGACCCTGGGATTGCCATTACCAGCAACCACATAACCACAGCAATCGTGGATTTCTAATTGACCCTCATTACTGAGATAAGTGAAGAGGAGGCTGGGAGAGGCGAGGGGCTGTGATATGGGTGCCATTTCCTGCCATTAGAAATAGCAGCAGCCATTTTAATTTACAAAAGGAACGACATTTTGCAGCATAGTGCAGACTCCATTTCACCACTATTACTGTTGTGCATCTTTATTAATCCCTATTTCTGCTTATTAACCCTGTCCTTTCCTAAAAGACAGTTACATGTGCCATCTTGTGGTCAGTTATGCTAGTTAACCCCTATTGCCTGCAGGGCTAACAGGCTATCTATAATTCTATCTTCTGTCACTGCCCCGCCCCCCCCGATGGAGAACCCAAAAAATAAAAAACCAAGGTTAAGTAAAGGCGGTGGTAGGAGCAGAAGACAACCCTTTCAAGAGACATGGACCGAAATATATGGCATTATAGAAAAAAAATGGGAGATCATTTTGCGTTCTATTTACTGAAACAGTAGTAAGCAGAATGTGGAATAGACATTTTGAAACTAATCATTCCCAGCTCTTGGAAAAAAGTGAAAATGGAAGAAAGGAATACATTTCCAGGCAGCTACACCTTTATAAGAGCCAATCTAATTTCATCCTTAAAATTATAAAAGGCTCTACAAATCTGCAAGTTTGAGCATTGCTCACTCCATAGCTCAGCATGGAAAAGCACTCAGTGAGGGGGAAATTATTAAAGAAACTCTCCTAAGATGTACACCAGTTCTATTTCATGATATGCAGAATAAAGATACAATTATTAAGAGAATATCTGAGTTACCACTTAGTAGAAATATCATAAAAGACCAAATAATGAGACTGAACACAAACGTACAACATCAATTAGAGAGAGACATAAGTAAATGTAAATATTTTTCTATCTCTCTTGATGAAACTACTGATGTCACATTACATGCTCAGTTGGCCATCATTGGTCGATATTCTGATGTTCTCACAATGAGAGAAGAGTTGATAAAGTTAGTATCAGTGCCAACAAGTACATCAGGAAGTGAAATATGGAAGGTTGTTATACAAACACTAGGGGCCTGGTGCACGGAATTTGTGCACTGGGGGTGGGTGATCCCTCAACCCAACCTGCCCCCTCACACATACTGGGAGCCCTCTGGCCGAGGCTTTAGGCCTTGGGCACCCAGCCATTACCCTGCAATGGGACAGATTGCTGACTCCTTGCCAGCCCCGCCCCCCCACTCCTCCGGCCAGGGCCTTGGCCCCAGCCAGCTCGCACCCAGCTAGAACAGGCCTCAGCCCCAATGCCCAGGCCTGGGCTGCCTTGGACACATACTCCCAGGCCTCCCCAGGCCTGAACCGCCTCGGCCACATCCCCTGTGGCATGGGCTGCCTTGGACACCCACCCCCAGGATCCCGTGTGGCCCTGGCCACCTCAGACACACCCCTTCAGGCCCCCCCCAGGTCCCTCAAGGCCTGAGCTGCCTTGGCCAAGCCTCCCTGCAGCCCCGGCTGCCTCGGACATGCCCCCCTAGTCTCCCCAGGGCCGGGCTGCCTCGGCCCCCATGACCCAGGCTGCCTCTGCCACGCCCCCCAGGGTCCCACACTCCTGAATGGCTGGTGGGCGTGGCTTGTGGGCATAGCGAGGGTATGGCCAAATTTGCATATTACTCTTTTATTAGATAGGATTCCATGACCTAAGCATTGGTATCTCTAAAGTTGTGTCAGTAACAACAGATGGGGCACCAAACATGGTAGGGAAAAGTGGGATTTGTCAAATTGTTTATGGAAGCTACTGGACATCCAATTGTGTTTTTCATTGTATTATCCATCAGGAGGTTTTATGTGCCAAGGAAAGATTCACCGACTTAAATGACTTAATGTCAGTTGTTACAAAAATAGTTAATTTAATAGCTGCCTGCCCCCTTGACAAGTGGGAATTTTCTGCACTTTTCTTGGAGGTTGATTCCACCTATAGTGGACTGCTGATGTACAATAATGTAAGATGGCTGAGCGGAGGCAAAGATCTTGAGCGCTTTGTGGAGTGCTTTGAAGAAATTAAGGTATTTCTTGAGAATAAGGATTTGGGAAACTTTTCTCAGCTCAATGACGATAAATAGGTCAACACCTGTTATTTTTTACAGATCTCTCTGTTCATATTAATGAACTGAACTTAAAGTTACAAGGTTTTGGCAAAAGTATTGACATTATGTTTGGATACATAAAAGCTTTTGAAAGTAAACTTACAATTTTCAAGCAAGATGTAGAAACTAAAATTTATAAATATTTTCCTGGAGTAACAAAGTATTTTGAGAAGGCCAGTGCAGCTATACAAAATGAAATGGAACCGTTGCATATAAAGTACCAGCATGTTTTAGACTTGTTACTTGACCAGTTCAGTGATAGATTTAATCAATTTAGAAGCCTAGAACAGACCATAAAAATAATTAAGAGTCCTGATGTAGTAGTCTACAGTAGTTTGGAATTAAATAGTTTCCAATGGATGCACATTGATGATTTGGAGTAGCAACTTGCAGAATTTCAAGACAGCATCTGGGCTCAGGTATTTGTTGACTTGAGGCCAAAGCTTGAGAATCTGGAAAGGTGCCGCTTGGAGAATCAAGAGGAGTGCCACTACGAACAGGAAATTTGGAGTGCCTGGAACTGATTACTAGACACTTTTAGCACCCTGAAAAATATAGCAATGGCTTTACTCACAATTTTTCCCTCTAAGTACTTTTGTGAGACCTTATTCTCAGTGTTAAATAATATCAAAACCAACAAAAGAAACAGATTGACTGATAAAAGCGCTTTCTTGGGCTTGAAGTGTACAAAATACCAGCCTTCAATTGAAGGTTTAGCCAATGAAATTCAGCAACAAAAAAGTCACTAATAGGCAGATTAGTTAAAGAATTCCCCTTCCCCCTCACTTATCTTAGTTCATGGCACCCCACACAAGTTAAATAATATCAAGACCAACAAAGGAAACCGACTGACAGATAAACAAAGAAGTCACTAAGCAGGTAAGTTAAATAATTACTTTTTGGTTTATTAAATACAGTTATATATTACAATTACACATTTTTGCTAAACTATAAATATCGTGAAATTATGTTTTTTTTTTTTCCCTCAAAGTGACACACCACCTGAGTTATGCTCAGCTTTTTGGTGAATTTTGACACACCAAGCTCAAAAAGTTGCCCATCACTGCTTTAAGAAAAGGAAGAAGATGAAAAAGGTAAAGATAAAAACTATGAACAACAAAATGACAACAAATACATGCCTACCAGCAAGTGAATCTAAAAATCAGGTGATTGAAAAAACCACTGAGCAGAATGGACTGATGAATAGAATAGAAGCAGGGACATAGAAAGGGAGTGTGCTGACAATTCTCAGGGGGAAGAGATTGGACAAAAATATTACACCTTATGGATGAAGACAATGGCAGGGGGTAAGGGCATGGGGTGGAAATGGGGATGGAGTGGAGAGAAGCTATGGGGGGAAAAAAGAGGAACACCTGTAATAATCTGAATAATAAAGATTTAGTTAATAATAATAAAAAACCTCTGACAATCTTTCTCCTTTCATAAAGTAAAATAAATACATTAACAATCCAATAAGAATAAAAAACAGTACCTGCGCTAGTGGTAGTGACAGTCTTGTCACATGGAGGTTCAGTGAGGAATATTATTATCCACCAATAAATCGCACAGCGTGCTGTGTGTCACAGTGTGGTGAACACTAGCGTGCTGCGCCTCACTGCAAGGTCCATGCCCTGAAGAAGACTTCTTCATGCCCTGAAGAAGATTCAATCCTCTTCCTGGAGCCCGACCGCTCATCCATTCTGTTCCAGAACATTCCTCTGTGGAGGTCTGAATCTGTCCCACCTTTTGAGGGATCTTTCTGCTTGCTGGCATGTATTACAAGTATGTTCACCCACACTGTACATCCAGCAGATGCTCCTGGAGTACAGAGGCCATTGGGGAACACCAATGTGAAGCGAAGTGCCCTGCACACACAGGTTGTTTACTAGGACGTGTGACTTGTGTAGCTTATCAGTTTATGTACTGCATGCACTGGAGCTTCGAATACAACTCTCCCCACCACTATGTGACGTGGGCCTTTTCCATCCATTTTCCTGAAGAGCAGACAGGAGCTGAATGACTTGGTCAAGGCCTGTTAACACTTAAGGAGCACAGGTAGAATTGAACCTGGGATGGCCCATGCTACAACTGCTTCCCTTCCCTTTCTCTGTCACACACAGTGTCACCAGTGGCAAGTTTTGTGGAAGACAGGCCATTACTGCATCCGCATTATAGCTGTCCTTGTGAAGTTCCATTCTCGTGGGGTCTATCCAGTTTCTCAACTATCTGATGTTCTGAGCTAAATAATTCTTTTTTGTAGGGCTGTCCTGTGTGCCAGAGGAGATCTGGTGACATCCCTTGCCTCTATCCATGGAATGCCAGGAGCCCTCCTTCCCCAAACTGTGAAACTCAAAAATGTCTCCAAAAGTTGACAAATGTCCCCGGGAGGAGAGGGAGGGTGATCACACTGGCTGGGAATCACTGGGCTATTGAAAAACCAAGTGCACTTTGCCTGCAGGTGGGCATGTGACCCAAATAACCAAACAAAGTGTCCCCCATTGCCCTCCTCTGCCCTTGGTTAGCCCCTGAGTGTGTGTGTCATCGAGACAGAGCCAGTCAGCATTTTTTCAGGGGGAGGTTATTGATGAGGACAGGGAGAGAGAGAGGCCTCACTGCTGAGAGCATGGCTCTCTTAGGTCTAGAGAGGCCAATGTCATTGTTGACAGCAGGTGGGAAGGAATGAAGCCAATACAAAGGGAGTGTACATGTGAGAGCAGAGAGAATGCCCCGTGGTGCTGTGTAAGAACCTTTTCCCAGCAGCACCTGAAACAGGCTCAACCCCTCTGAATTCTCGTGGCCATGAGCCAGTCAATTCCCTGTTGGCAATATTGGTTTGACTTAGATTCTCAACTCTGCAACCGAGAGAGGCCTGATTTTCCTTGGTGTGTGAGGTGCCTTCCAGCACAGAGTGAAAGCCAAGGTCCTTCCCCAGGACAGCGAGTCTAATGTGTTCTGGCATCTTTCCCTTCCCCTACTCACCCACCCTGCTCCAGCACGGGTCCTCCTCCTTGCTGTCCCTGAACACCAGACACACTCTGCATGTGTGGGTCCCACTGCCTGGGACATCGCGCTGCAGCAGCAAGTCCATGTCAGCACTCCTCTGGCGGGAGAAGCACCATGATAACTATGCATGGTGCAAGGTGGGTACGAGGCTTACCGGGGTGATCACTTTGTAAGTTACATAAATGACTAATCTCTATAGTCTACAACTAAAATAATAATGAATGACTAATCTCTATAGTCTACAACTAAAATAATACTGTATGTCAACTGTACTTGAAAAGTAAAAAATAAAGAAAGGTCCCCTGTCGAGAGGCAGCTAGCTCTTTTGCACACACAGCAGAGAGGTGCAGCAAGCTGTCAGGTCTAAGACTCGCTCATACCTGCATGCCTGCCACTCACTGCTGCTCACCCTGATTTGAAGTCTGAAGTGTTCGGTTTCTGAGTCTGTGTCTGGACTCCGTTCCCCAGATCGGGACTGATTTTGCTGCACAGCAACCGGTTACACTTGGTGACTTAAACTAACAACATTTCACCTGTTGAATTCTAGTTCACTCAGTGCTCCCCAAATATTTACTAAGCTCCCAATTTGCACCAGGCTTTGTGCTAGGCTTTGGGGACAATCAGTGAGCACCACAGACATATTCCCCTGCCCTGATGTACCGTCTACAGATGGGCTTTCCCTGCAGACATGTTTGTTTTTTGAAATATATTTTATTGATTTTTTTACAGAAAGGGAGAGGGATAGAAAGTCAGAAACATCGATGAGAGAGAAACATCGATCAGCTGCCTCATGCACGCCCCCTACTGGGGATGTGCCCGCAGCCAAGGTACATGCCCTTGACTGGAACCGAACCCGGGACCCTTCAGTCCGCAGTCCGACGCTCTATCCACTGAGCCAAACCAGTCTCGGCCCTGCAGACATGTTTTATTGCCTGTCTGGTTAGACCTTCCTAGGGGTGAACTCACACTTTAAGGGAGCGCACTGGAGATATTATAGCAAAGTGTTGAAGAATGCATCTGAAGCAACCCAAGATGGTCTTTAAAAAGTAATAGACATGTTCTACACGATGCCAACATCCCTCCCTCACCGCTCACATGTGCTTCTTTTCTTGTCAGACCCGGCTCCACCACCCACTGACCTTGTGACCATGACCAAGCTCTCCAGGCACTCTGAGCCTCCATGTCCTTCTCTGTGAAATGAGGACGCAACCGTTTCCTCCCTGAAACGGCTGTTGGGAAATGAAAAACATGAGGCAATCATCATGGGCCAATCCTCTGAAGCAAAAAAGCTTTCTCTCCTAGGAACCTTCACACTGGTCACACTAAGCATGCCCAGCCAGGTCAACCACACATCAGAGGGGTCAGTTGGAAGTATGCCCTTCCCCACCCATTGGTTGACTGGCTGGAGAAAACTGAGCATGAGGCTGGAGTCCCTTCAGCGGATGGGGTAACATCAGTGCCTCATCCCCACACGGATCCTTTACTCTAAGAAGTGGTTTCCTCCAGGCAGAATCAGTCTCCTTGCAGGTCCAGAGACTTTTGCAATGGTTCCCAGTGCGAAGCAGCACCAGCTTTCCCTGTGCTTCATACGATCCTCCCCGCCCCAGCCAGGAGGCTGCGTGCACGTGCTGGGGGCCCTGGCACAGGAGTCGGGGAGTCTGCGAGAAAGACTTGGCTGTGTATCTTGGCAACGTTTTAATTGGGCCCTGGTTTTCCCAGGGATAAAGCCTCAGGGGATTAGATCAGATGTTCTCTGTAAAGGGTCAGACAGTAAATATTTTGGGTTTGGGGGCCATAGGGTTCATGTAGTTACAACCACTCAATTGGGCCATTCAGTGCATCAGCAGCCATGGACCGCACATCACCAAGGGAGCAGGGATGTGTCCCAGCATCAATTCTTACAAAAGTCCTGAGGCTGGATTCGGCCACAGGGCCAAAGTCATGGAGCTCTGCCTAGGTTAGACGCTCTCTTCTTGGTACCTTCCAGTTCAGAACAGCCATAATTTAATTATCCAAGATTCACCTCCCATTGGCCTTATAGCAGATTTCAAAGGCTAGAAAAACCCTAGGTGAAATGAAAAGTTCAGGAAATCATAACAGCAGCTACCATCTTTTAAGTGGCTGCTATGTACTAAGTATTATGCTAATGGCTTTATGTGCCTTATCTCATTTTGTCCTCACAGCAATTTGTTAAGATAGACCATCATTAACCCATTTTTTTTAGGGCAAGAAACTGCATTTCCAGCATTGAAGTATTCCACTCAACATCATCAAAATGGGAGGTGGCAGGGGGCTGGGATTTGGACTTTTGACTGTTTGACTTTAAAGCCCTTGCTCAAACTCTCCAACTCTGGGATGATCACAGGCTGCTCAGAGACCTATCCTCCCTGGCTGCTCCGTCCCTATCCTGGCTGTTCTTCTACGCACCCTCCAGAAGTTCACGTGAGAAACTCTGCTCTTGCATGCCACACCAATTAAAATGTTGGCCTAAAAATAACACCACGAGTCCGCTACTCCAGATGATGAATTGCTTTTGAATGTATACCTGACCCCCGTTCAGCTCACGACTTGCTGTGGTGGTGGTACCGACAACAGGCCTTATTTGGAAGACGACCACAAGACGAGTACCGGGTCTGCTGATGCAGCCGGCACTCACCAGGCCCATGCAGCCCCGCTTAAGATTCCTTAAATCCAGAAGGAAGAGAAAAGAGAAGAACCAAGGACCTACATCTTACTGTGGTCTGTCAAGTTTAAACTAATCAATCATATACAAAACTCTCAAGAAACGGTGGCCTTGGGGAAAATGCAGGGCGGCCCTGAATGTGCAGGATCCCTAAGAGCATTTCACAGTGCGCACTTGGTGGTGCCCCCTTCAACCTGCAATACTATCCACTCTCTTCAGTGTCACCTAAGTCTCCTCGAGCCCCTGGTGATTATGAACAGTCTGTCTGGGGCACTGGGAAGGAGGGAGGAGAGTGATAACAGAGGGGGTTGTTTCTGCAGCCGAAGTTCTCTTCTCGTGCTGGGTGGAGGTCTGCTGCACTCCCCAGAGAGCCCTGGTCCGCAGCAGGCACAGTGAGATGTGGAGGCAACAGTTCAATAAATATTTAATGGGCCTTTCCTTAGCTTACTGATGCGATTAAGCAGGAGCCTCATAACTAAAACCTACTTTCACCTCCTCTTTTATTTATGAGCTTTATTCCCTTACACTAACACACAGCTATGTGTAGGCAAACTGAGCCATGCATACAGTAGAAATGGGAACAAACTACTTGATTCTACCAGACCATCAAAACTGGATGCGAGTCATATTCTGGCACAAGGCTTGTCCTGTCCCTCAGTGGCAGACAGAGAGAAACAGACCTAAATCAGAAGCCAGCTCAGGAACACAGACCAGCTCTTTGCATGGTGATGGTCAGACTTAGAGGAAGGGAGCAAAAGCCAGGGCCTTGAATTCAGTGCTCCCCTCCTGACTAGCCAGTACTAGTTAGCATTACAATAGTTTCTTATATATTTGACCCACAATAATCTCTCAGTGTTTTCTGTTCTTCCGAACCACACAGTCCTTGTCATTCTGAGACAAGGTCAAAAGTCACCACTTTCTGGAAACTTTCCCTACTTTGTCCCCCAAGTCAAAATGCACCATTCCTTCTGTTGCAATCCCTTGTGCTTCACTGAAAGACTATTAAGCTGTTCTCTCCCAGGTGGCTTAGTAGGAGAGTCCAGAACAGCAGAGTTGAAGTGAAGACTCAAGTCCACTGCACAGGCTCTCCACTTCCCGGCTCTGTGTTCTCAGGCAAGTTACCTAACCTCTCCACATCGTACTTGCTTATCTTCAAGATGGATATGATGGTGCCCCAAAGGAGTGTTGTGAGATAAATTATTTGCTCCTTAGCAAGCATTCAAGCATTCTAATAGCCAGATACCCATATCTATATCACACATACACATGCATGTATATACACATACACATATATAAATACAGTAGAGGCCCAGTGTATGAAATTTATGCACAAGGGGGCATCCCCTCAGCCCATCCTGGAGCCTTTCAAATCTGAGACTACTGACTCCTAACTGCTCATCTGCCTGCCTGCCTGATAGCTCCTAACTGCCCTCCCCTGCCAGCCTGATCACCCCTAACTGCCCCCTTGCCTGCCTGGTAGCCCCTTAGTACCCCCCCCCCCACTGCTGGCCTTGTTGCCCCCAACTGCCCCATCCTGCCAGCCTTGTTGCCCCCAACTGCCTCCACCCCTGCTGGCCCCCTCACTAACCCTCTCTGCTGGCCTGGTCAGCCCTCACTGCCTCCCCCCTACCCCCCTGGCCTGGTTACCCCATGCAGCATGCTGGTCAGTCATTTGGTTGTCCCTCGCTAACCGCCTTGGGGCCTGGTTGCACCATGCAGCCTGCTGGTCAGTTGTTTGGTTATCCCTCACTAACCCCCCTACTAACCTGGTCACCCTAAGCAGCCTGCTGTTCAGTTGTTACTGTGAGGGCATAGTGAGCAATTTGCATATTACCCTTTTTTTCTCTGCTTCAAGATGTTTATTTTATTTAATTTTTAAAAATATTCTAATCTTTATTGTTCAGTTTATTAATTACATTGTTCCCCTTTTTTTCCCTCCTATAGTTCCCCACCACCTGGTACCCATTCCACCCTTCGCCCTCACCCCCCCTCACTGTACTCTCCCATAGATGCATGATTTTTGTGTAGTCTCTTGCTGCACCTTCCATATCCCTTCTCTCCCAAAGAATTGTAAGTTCATTCCCTCTCTATGCCCATGATTCTATTATATTCACCAGTTTATCCTGTTCATCAGATGTTTAATTCACTTGATTTTTAGATTCATTTGTTGATAGATGTGTATTTGTTGTTCATAATTTTTATTTTTACCTTTTTCTTCTTCCTCTTCTTAAAGAATATCTTTCAGCATTTCAAGTAATATTGGTTTGGTGGTGATGAATTCCTTTAGCTTTTTCTTAGCTATGAAGCACTTTATCTGACCTTCAATTCTGAATGATAGCTTTCTGGGTAGAGTAATCTTGGTTGTAGACTCTTGCTATTCATCACTTTGAATATTCTTGCCACTCCCTTCTGGCCTGCATAGTTTCTGTTGAGAAATTCGCTGATAATCATATGGATGCTCCCTTATAGGTAATTAACTGTTTTTCTCTTGCTGCTTTTAACATTCTCTCTTTGTCTTTTGCTCTTGGCATTTTAATTATGATGTGCCTTGGTGTGTTCCTCTTAAGGTTCCTATATATTGGGGTTTGATGCACTTCTTGGACTCCTAAGTCAATTTCTTTCACCAGGTGTGGGAAGTTTTTGGTTACTATTTCTTCAAATAAGTTTTCATTGTCTTGCTCTCTATCTTTTTATGACACCCCTATAATTTGGATGTTGGTATGCTTGAGGTTGTCCCAGAGGCCCCTTATACTATCTTCAATTTTTTGGATTATTTTGGTTTCTTGCTTTTCCAGCTGAGTAGATTTTATCTTTTTTTATTTCAAACCTTTAACTTGGTTCTTGTGTTCCTCTAGAGTATTTTTAGGTCTTTGTGTGATATTTTTTATTTCAGTCAGTGTATGCTTAATTTCTAGTTGGTCCTTTTTCATATCCTCGTAGGTCTTATTCATTTCCTCGTAGGTCTTGTACATTTTCTTGTAGGTCTCAGCCTTTTCTAGGAGCCTCTTGAAAGCCTTATAACCATGGTTTTCAATTCTATTTCCAGTTGTTTTTTTCCCTCAATTTCTTTCACATCTGATTTCTTTCTATGTCTCTGCATCGTGGTTGCTTTCCTGAGTTGGTTGATTAGCTTTGTGTGATAGATGTCCTCTAAGGGGCAGTGGCTCAGCCTCCCTAGTTACCTGAGGTGGATATGGGTTGCAAAGTCTTGTTGAAGTTAAGTCTAGATTATTGTTGTTAGCACTAGGAGGGTTTGACCTCCAGGCCAATTGGCTCTGAGGTTCAGCCGTGTTCAGGTTGGATGGGCGGAGTCTCTGAGTCGAGCAGGCAGCGTCAGCTCCGCCCTATGCTGCACCTGGGACTCTGTGCCGGGTGGCAATGGCTGCCAGCACCTCTGAGAGAGAGCTGCTGCTGCCGAGATTCACCCGCTGCCGGAGAATTCAGCCTCTCCCCAAATGAGTCTGCACACCCAATGTCTCACCCAGGGTCGTAAAACAATGCAGGCTGGTGGTTTCCTGAACGAGAGAGTAAGTCACGAGTTCTCTCTGCATGGTCACGCAGCTCTGCTGTTCCCAAGTTCACACACACTCTGTACAAACTCGCCCCCTCCACAAGCTTGAAGACCCTTGCAGTGCTTGAGTTTCAGCGTGCCTCCCCACTGTCCAGTTTTTACCCCGTATGATTGTGAGTTCTCCAGACTTTGCCCATAGCTGGGGAATCAGTGCAGTGGGACGTCTTTGTCTCCCCCGTTGGAGAAAACCGGCCAGGTTTGCAGCCGCCCTATCCGCTCGCATGAGTATGGCTCCAAACCTCTCTCCACGTGTATCTTCAATGCTGTCCTCTGCCACTCCTCTGAGTCATAGTGTCCTATCTTCACTTTTATTTGTGGAATTTTCACTCAGACTGCTTTCCGGTGATTCTGGATGATGTTTGTTCTTTTGTTAAGTTGTAGTTTTGAAATTGCTGTCTATGGCAGCAAAATAGGTGTTTACCTATGCCACCATCTTGGTTCCTCTTCAAGTAATCTGCATATTACCCTTTTATTAGTATAAATGTACACATCCAGTGAGGTTTCAGAGTCCTTCTACATACACATGTAAATGTATGCAATAAAGTCATCCATAGAAGAAAAACCTCATCTCTACCTTCCCCCAGCTTCCCATTTCAGGATACAAAGTTGTGAATCTGGTTGGCTAAATTCTAAGCCATAATAGTGAGCAGAGTCACTTTAAAAGGCCTCACAGCCAGGCACTGTTTTCTAGCTCCCACATCCTTCTTTTCATGCAACTTGGTACGTGGGCTTATGACAAGGCCTGCCAGCTTTCTTTCAGCATGCTCCTCTGAGCTTGGTGGCCACGCACTTATTTCCTGCTCTTTGTGACTAAAGAGAAGGTTTGGTAGAATATCAACATAGTGTTAATGTTTAAGGGAAGCAGGAGGTCCCATTTCAGCTTCAGGGGCAGCCATGTGCCCTGGTCCAGCCTTCACAGGGCCTTCCACTGCTGGGTGATGGTTGTCCTCATTCATTATAAGTACTTGGGGAACATCTTTGGAAGGAGCAAAGTACAAGTCATCATCAGCTCATCCCTAACATTATTCACACCTACCATCCCTAGTGCTTGAGGACAGACACTGGCATGGGGAGGAGACTTTGGAGTTGGACAAACCTGGCCCAAATCGCAGTCTGCTACACAGCCCTGGGGAAGATGGTCATCTCTGCAAGTCTCACTTTCTGCCCTTATTACATGTGGCAGAGGACTCTAGTCACTTGTCCCAACATCTGTCCTGCTCCCATAGAAGGACTCCCAGGGGTCCAAGCTCACCAATAGCTGGAGTAGACACCTGCATTTCACAGCCGCTTCTACAGATCTATGTGAAGCCACTGCAGTGGGCATGATCTGGCCAAGGAGTCTGGCCAAGGAGAGGGTGGTAGGATTGGGTGGGACTTTGAGATGCTCCTAAAAAAGAGTAGATGGGTACTCCTTTCCCTTTCTCTCCTTGCTACATGAAGGCAGGGCTGGTGGCAGCAGCTGGGGCCATGGAATGGCCAAGGAAGAAAGCCACATGCTGAGATGGCAGGGCAGGAATAACAAAACCTGGGTCACTATGACACAGTGAAGCTGATGGACCGACCCACACAGCCACCTCTAAACTGCTCACAGAGAGAGAATAAATATGCGACGGGCGAGTTCTTCTCTGTCCTGTACAGCCCAGTTTAATGACAAACAAGCTCAGCGACAATGTGAGTAAACTATGGCCTGCAAGCCAATCCAGCCCACCACCCGTGTTTAGAGATGAAGATTGGCAATCAATCTGATGATAGAGAACTGAAACTCTAATCCTTACTCCCTAAAAAAGAATTCCCTTCTTATTAGTAGATCTGTATTACAAAGTTGTGGGGGAGGAAGGGGTAAGAGAGGTGTCCCTCAGCCCAGCCTGCAACCTCTCCAATCTGGGACCCCTCGAGGGATGTCTGACTGCCCGTTTAGGCCTGATTCTACCGAGATCAGGCCTAAACAGGCAGTCGGACATCCTTCTCACAATCCAGGACTGCTAGCTCCAAACTGCTCGCCTGCCTACCTCCCTAACTGCTTCTGCCTGCCAGCCTGATCACCCCCTAACCATTACCCTGCCAGCTTAATTAATGTCTAACTGCTCCCCTGGCAGCCTGTTTGCCCCCAACTGCCCTCCCCTGCAGACCTCGTCCCTCCCTGCTGGCCTGATGGCCCACAACACTGCCCTCCCTTGCAGGCCTGGGACCTCCCAATGGCCCTCCCCTGCTGGCCATCTTGTGGTGGCCATCTTGTGTCCACATGGGGGCAGGATCTTTGACCACATGGGGGCAGCCCTCTTGTGTGTTGGAGTGATGGTCAATCTGCAAATTACTCTTTTATTATATAGGATAGAGGCCTGGTGCATGGGTGGGGGTTGGCTGGTGTGTCCTGAAGGGTGCCCTGGATCAGGGTGGGGGTTCCCTTGTGGAGTGTGGCAGCCTGGGTGAGGGACCTTTTGTGATTTTCAGGCTGGCCATGCTCCCCCTCTCTCCCCCCCGTAACCCAAGTGGCGGCCCTGGGATCTGGAATTAACTTATATTTTACAATTGAAGCTTTGTAGCCTGGAGTGGAGCCAAGCCTTCTGCTCTCTCCGGGACGATAGCCATTTCTGTTTGAAACTTTGTAGCCTAGAGTGGAGGCCTAGGCTAGAGCTGCAGAAGTTTAGCTTCCACCATTGCCCTGGCAACCCTAAGCCTCTTCTCTCTCCAGCTCTGTGGCTGCCACCATTTCTGTTGGGATTATGTATCTTCTATAATTGAAACTTTGTAGCATTAAGTGGAGGCCTGGGCAGGCAATGGCAGGCAGAAAGCTTGGCTTCCTCCATTGCCGGGAAACCCAAGCCTCCCTCTGGCTCTCAGTGGTGGCAGCCATCTTGGTTGGGGTTTCTTTGCATAATTTGCTCCTGATTGGCTATGGGCATAGCTATGGGCATGGACTGATCAGAGGTATGGTCAATTTGCATATTACTCTTTTATTAGATAGGATAGTTTTGTCAAAAATTTTTGTGAAAATCTGTTTTTTGCTATAAATTACCTTACATACTGTCCTTGATTTTTGTCTCTTGACTCACAAAATCTAAAATGCTTCTTAGATGGCTCTGGACATAAAATGTTTGTGGACTCAGGGTGCAGAGAAGTCCCAAATACGACTGGGCACACAGAACATGAGCGAAAGCTACTGCTGCCATGGAATCTCCAAAAGAGTCTGGCCCTGAGGCTGCCTAGTTATCTGTTCCTTTTTGTGAGAAAAACAGGGCTTAATTCTTTGTGGACTTGAGAGATGAAAACTCTTCCAGAGTTAACCTCACTCTCCTACCTCTTGGGAAATCACAAATAAACAGGAGAACACTAAAAAAGACATTGATGATGCGTTGTTTTCCATGCCTCCTCCCTCCCATTCCACCTGGCACAGATGTATTTTTAAGGTCACCTAACAACAACAAAGAACAAATGCTCATCCTATGATTCTCCAGCTAATTCCCGATTTAACATGTATAAATGCTCATCTGGCACAAATGGAACCCTAGACAAAGTCATGTGTGTGATTCTACCATTCACCACATGGTAATAATGCTTCATCCATGACCAAACTCAATGTGAGGAGCTCAACTAGAAGAAGTTCAAGCATGAGCCCCAACTTTCCAACTAAAGGAAAATCATATGCTTGAGTTAAAGCAGCAGCTCTCAACCATCTTAGGCAAAGGCATCCAGTTTCTGGTTCATGCCCATATCATTCTGCCAACCTGTGCCAACTACTTCCTCCATCCTGTGCTTGCAACCTTCAGGTAGGCACGTTCTAATCTGTAAAACCTTGGGTTGTCCAAACACCAGGCTCGGGATGATTACATGGGGGTGTAGTATTGGTTCAGTGGAGGCCCCCGATGGTACAGGAGAGGGACATTTATGGGGCATCCTGTCTCTCCTTAGGCAGTCAGGGAAGAAAGTGCTGACATGGCCCTGGTGGTGGGGCCCGAAGAGATGAATGCGGTGGCACTGAGTGGGATGCTGGAGGTGGAGCTGTGTCTCTGGCTGGGTGTTGACTCCTTTGAAATTACCACATCCAGTTCCAGCCTGCTGCAAGCAAGACAAGGGAAAAGTATTCTGGAAGGTGTGGTGGTTCAAGAGATTTCAACACATCGAGGAAACATGGGCTTGGCCAATGGCTTAGAGGGTGTCAGGTCGGCCAGGAAGGTAGACCTGTTTCTTTAAAGCGGTCATGATCCTGACTATGAGAAGTTCTTCATGCTGCAAAGCACCTGAAGCAGGCAATTGGGGTGATGGTTATGGGAGAGTTCTTGATTAAAAGTAGCATGGACTTGCTCTCAGCTTTATATGTTCCCCCCAAAGACACGCATCAAAAAGTCCACAGCAGCTGTCTTTGTAATAATCTCTAACTAAAACTAACCAAACGCCCATAAATGATTGAATGGATAAATTGTGATGTATTGAACACTGGAATACCTACCAAACAACAAAATGAATGAATGATCTACAACTATATGCAACTAAATGATTACATTTCATGGACAGAATGTTGACTGAAAGAAGCTAGATATGAAAGAGTACTTTGTATGATTCCATTTCTGTAAAGTACGAGAACAGGCAACATCTATGTTCCCAGAAGTGAGGGATGGTGAGTGTTCAGAGGCTGGAAGAGACACACACAGCATGGCTTCTGGGCACTGGTGACTTTTACTCAGTTTGTGTACTGGCAACACAAGGGGAGTGTGTTCAGTTTATAAAATTTCATTTCTGACAAATAGCTGCACTCATGAAACCTACATAACAAGATAGAAAGCATATCAGCACCCAGGAGTGACTCCAAGCCCCTTCCTCCAAGCCCCTCCCGGCCAGTTCTCCCTCTTCTCCCTGACCCGACTTGGAATATGCTCTTGAGGACTTGTTCTCACTGGACTGGACAAGGGAGTGTGTGTGAAAGAGAAAGATCAAAGATGCCAAAAGTTTTTTTTTTGCTCGAGAAATGAGGTGGCTGCAGTGTCACTTGCTGACCAGAAAGGCTTGGGAAGAGAACAGAGTTGGGGCTATGACACATTAAGTTCGAGAAGCCTGTCTACCCTCCCAGGAAGACGCTGAGGAGAGAGTCCTGTGCGTGTCTGGAGCCCAGGAGAAAATCAGGCTGAAGATGTAAACCTGGTCGTCACCGCAGGCAGCTGTGTCCTGATGATGCCCGTGAGGATGAAGCCGTGAAGGAGAGCCCAGGAGGGGAGGACGTGCAGCAAGGAGAAAGTGTCGAAAAGGGGCCGGGGTCAGAGGAAGAGGTGGTAGGTGGGACACAGAAGCCACAGAAGGAAGAGAGCCACAGGAGGGAGCCATGCCCTCAGACACATGCTGACAGATGGTGACCTCTATGTCCCTTATTTAACTTTCCTTCCCACTCTGTAGGAGAGGGGCCATTGCAGTACCTCTTTTACAGGGAAGGAAACCAGGGTTCAGACACACTTAAGTAACTGGTGGGAACAACATCTGTAAGTGCAGCAGCTCCCCCCACATGTGTCTGCAGCACATCCACACGCGAGGCTGCACAGAGCTCCTGGGTCACATGGGCATGGGACATGCAAAGTCAAGTCCAACAGCTTTCCCGACTCCAGGTCTGAGAGCCTCTAACCCGCCAGCATTTTCCATATAGACATGGAACCAGTTTTTGCTTTCTTGTTTGGAAGAGCAATTTGCCAAGCAGGGGTTCCTGGGAACCCAGTGTGGGAACCGCTGCTAGAGGCAACACAATCACGTCTTCAAAATGTGTTCGAACCAAGTCAAGGTACTCTCACAGACACATGTCACTTGCACCCAGAAAAGGAAGTGCTGACACGAACATTCCATTTACAGGTAATGGAGGCCAAGCTCCTGAGGTTAAGTGGTTGGTTCTGTGTCCTTCTGGCAGCAATTAAGCCAAATAAGCCGGTCCATGCCCATGTGCCAGGGCAAGAGGAATCAGGTCAGACCGAGGGGGGATCAAGCCAGGGGCCTAAATGAGACTCTCTGTGGCCTCTGCCCACGCCTCCCAGCACTGGCCCTGCCTGTGCTGTCTGCAGGACCCAGCCAGCGTGGGAGCAGCTCAGGCTGCAGCCAGAGTAAGAAGAAGGGACCGCAGGCAGCCTCAGTCATGGCGTCAGGAAGACCCCCCCGCCCCCAGTCTGGGCATGTGCTCTGAGAAGGGTCTTGTGGGAGAATGCAGTGGGAAGGGTGCGGCCAGGAAGAAAGCCAGGTGGCTCTGGGAGCTGAGAAGGACCCACTGAGGGGGCAGAGCTGCCTGAAGGATCCCAAAAGCTGGGGACTTGAAAGGACCTCACAAAGAAATCAATCTGACTGTGCCTCCGCTCAGCAATGAGAACCCCAGGTGATAAGACACTCCCGAGTATTAACATCAGTGCCTGCCCTCCGAGCAGCTCCCTATGGTCTGCCACAGCAAACCCCCATAGCAGGTCCTTGTGGACCACCCTACTGAATGCCCTTCCGCAGAGGGACTTGGGTGAGGGGGCACTAGGTTCAAATTGTAATAAGAAGACAGCCCCCACCCTGCAACTACCCAGAGCATAAGCTTGAGCACATGAACTTTGGAGTCTGATTGTCACAGGTTCAGGCGCCCTGAGTGGCCACTTAGTAGCTGTGCGTCTCAGGGAAGTTACTGAACCTCTCTGAGCCTACCCTTCCTCATTTGGGAAACAGGATGATACTGGCATGTACTCCACAGGGTTAGCATGAGGACTTTAAGTTACAATGAACAAAAAGCAAAGTGTGTCTTAAGACGGAATCCAAGGTCCTAACTGGGATGAATCTTGAAATTCGAGTTCCAGACCTACTGAAACAGACTCTGAAGGACAGTCTCAGGAGTGGGAATGTCTAAGAAAGATTCAAGTCTATGCTTGGCGACAGCTCGGTAAGTTAACAGCTACCATTCTTTTTGTTACTGTTCTAATTTATAATATGCAAATATGAAACCGCTTCTCCAGGCTGGACTCCTGCCACTCAAACTTAGAATTTATCTGAAATCCAACTCAGAAGATATTCGCTCAGCCTCAGGAGCCTAAACCGAGTGCCCATCATTGGAAAAATTAAAATAAAATCAGTAAGTAATCACAGTAGCCTAGGTGAATGCGAAGTAATCTTTTGCAAATGTTCCCAATAAATCAAATGATCATACTTTTTATTTCTTTTTTTTTTAACAAACAGGAATATGAAGCAAACTTTCAGAGATGTGATAAGCAGTATCACGCCCGCCCTCCCCACAGTGGGCTGGCATGGCATCCTGCCTGGGGAGGCGCATTGTGAAGGGGGAGACTCTCATGACAGGGACAAGGATTTCCATGCACAGGCTGGATGGTGAATGTCAACTGTGGAACAATTCTCAAAGGCCTTTGGGCTAAATGTGCAGGGAACTTGCCCATGGATTTTCCCAGACATTGAGTCCCACAGTGCCTGTATCTGCCTATTCTCTCTGCCGCCCCTGCACCTGCCATTCTCCTGGAAGACGTCAGATACAATCTTTGCTAAAAATGAGTCTTCCTCTGCTTGTCACACAGAGCATCACGTTGTGAAAGAACAGGGTCACCCAGAAATCTGCATGGTAACCCAGTGCTAAGGATCCTGAAAAAGAACCCTTGCCAAGTAGTGTTTGAGAAAAGAAAAGAAAAAAAGCAATAAGAAAGCATCCTCTGGAGCATTACGTTTAAACTCTCACTGTGATTTCCATAAATTTCATTATATTCAATGAGGATTACCATTCTGTGTTCTGGCAGCTAAAATATTATTCCCTCTGCTTCCTCTCACTGACTTCAAAACATCACACTGACTCTGTATTTACCCAGAGCGCGCCGATTTGACTGTACAGGTAGGAAGTGCTTAAGGTGAGTGGGCACCTTTCAGGGGAGATGAACAAAAACAGCATGGGGAACACAGCATCTCTGCAACTTGGTTTTCCAAGTTATTAAACACTGCAGACTCTGCAAGCTCAACCACACGGAGCAGAGGCTGTCCCTGGGTTGCCCTCAGAGTCCTCTCATTGCCCATTCTCCATGTTGCTCACACACGTTGGGGTCGACTCAACACAGAGCCACTTCACCTTCCCTGCAAGTGGCTCTACAAAGACCACAAATGTCATCACCAAGATGGTGAGCACTAGTGCAAACCCTTACACCTCTCATTTCTCAAGACATCTGTGTTCCTGAGGATAACAATCAGGCTTAAAGGAAATCTTGGGAAAAGGAGCCAAGAGCTTTTCCTGCTTAGGCCAGTGGGAGGAGGCCAATAGGGACGTGGGCTCGATAAAACTGTCTCCAAAATATGTTCCATCTCTAAAAGCCTCTGAAGGGGATGAGAGAGTTATTTTAGTTTCTTAAATGGAAGCCTCAAAATAAAAAGTAAAAGGCTTGTTGATGGAGAACCCTGGGGGGTGAGAGAGGTTGAAGACATTCGTGCAGAGAAATGCCTGGTAACAGAGCTTGCTTGTATTACACCAAAGCTGTGTACCATCTGAGGCTGATTCAGGAAAATACTCAGATCTCTTGGTAATTTCCTGCAGACAGGACGTTTAATCAGCTCCAAGCCTCCACCGAAAGAGAAAAAAGAAAAACCTAAGCCAAATGATTCACACTCTGAGAACGAATCTGCCTTCAGAACAAGGGGTGTTTTCTGCTCTTGAAAAGCAGCCAGGATTTGTTGTTCTAACAAAGTGTTCTTTTCCTCCACATAGAAAGAAAAGTCGCTCAAAGGGTGCTTGTACTGATTTCTGTTTTGCATTTCGGGAAACTTCCATCCAGTCAACAGTTTCCCCTGGCAGGTTCTCAGAAACCCAGGGAGAGTGGGGGAGTCGGTGACTGAGAGCATGGGATCATTTTTATAAGCTCATCCCCACTTTTTTGGTCCCATGGGACGAGGTTTTATTGTAGAATGAGCAGAATTAGCTGCACATATAAATTCTTCACTGCTAGGCTCACTTGACACCTTTATCTGAATTGCTCAACAGCTGGGAAGATCTGGCAGTTGATGGTTTGAGAAGGAAAAGCCCAAATCCTCCCCAAGTGGTATCTGCTCTTTCTCTCTGTGCATACAGGGCCATGCTCATCTCTCTAATTACTCAACCAGTTGCACAGATAAAAACATCTGTTTGCAGAAAGCAGGGAACTCAAAGTATACAAATGATTCACACCATCTAAACAAGTGTAAATAAAGGCCATCCCAGCAAAAGGAGGGCCCCTAAAAGCCAAAATAACTTCATGAGGGTGGAAGTGGAGTTTAGCAATCCATGCATCATATTTTGCTCCAATTTTGAAAGGTATTTCTTCCAGCTGCCTCATCTTAAAAACAAAACAAAACAATAAAACAACTCTGACCCTCTGCATTGGGCTCTCAACTTCTGGCTTAGGTGTACACACACACACACACACACATACACACACACACACATGAATAGGCTGGAGTGGGAGCAGGAAGCTGAAACTGCATCGTCTAATAAACCCCCTTCCATGCCCTACCGATTATTTTGGTTTTAAAATTTCCCAGGATCCAGCTGCCAGACACCCCAGGTTTATATGATCCCAGTCCTCCCCAGTCCTGACCTCGGAGGCCCAGGTTCTGGTTAAGGACACCCCAACAGCTTTCTCCTCCTCTAGACTCCCTCACATAGCGCCAGGAAGACCAGGAGACAAGGGGTCCCATCGCAGCCTCCACCCTCTCCCTATTCAGAGAGGATAAATGAACAAGCCCAGAGTTTCGTAATTATGCAAATTCATCCACAAGAGAGGGAATGCATTTGGAAAGCTATAGGAAGATAAGCAAAAAGGAGTGTGGGAGATGTAAATAACTTTTTAAACTAGACATTTCTGAAGACATTAAAAATCTTTTTGACAGTGTAAGAGAAATAAGTAGGTCATTAGCAACATATAAACTATTTGAGGAAAATTCAAGTTCTGGGAAGTTTCATTGTTTCCTCTGAAGTCGTCTTAATACAATAACATCATTATCTCCTCCTCCTGATTATATCATTATTGCTATTATTGATTAATAAAGTGGCTGCGCAAAAGCTGGCAGAGACTCTGGCCAAAATGATGCGTCGGTCTAGGTCCCTTCCCCAGAGCACAGGACCTTCCAGTCTGTGGCAAGGAGCATCCCTCCCAGAGGCCAGTCTCCCAGGATCCCCTTTCCCTGGGAGGATGGGGTAAACCAGGAGCATATGCACCCCAGCGCCCTTCTTCGTGCGCCCGGGCCACGGGGCCACTTACCCGGCTCAGCCTCGCATTGCCTGCCGCTGCGGCGCCTCCACCGCCAGGGAACTGGGGGCGCCTGGAAGGGTCCGACGACCCAGGGGCGAGGGGTGCGGCTGAGGCTAAGAAGCCCAGCGGGGCGTGGGCCAACAGCTGCCCGACGCCAGAGGGGGCCCTTCAGGAGCTCCGTACAAGAGGGGTGACATTCCAGGGACGGTGGCAGTTGCCCCTTGCCCAGCTCCGGATCCAAAAAAACCGTAGGTACTGGGGAGAGAAGCTCCCAGCTCTCAGGCTGCCTCTGAACTGCTTAAAGGGACGCCTCCCCACCTCCGGCTGTGCTTATTGGTGAAAACTCTGAGCCACAGGCCAATCCTAGACCTGTTCCCAAACTGAGATTTCAATCAAGGGAGCTACTGCTTTAAAATTAGAAAGGGCTGATCTGGGGGGTGGGGTGAGCATTAGGCACTTTGCAGAAGCAGGTCACAGGCTCTCTGGCCCCTGCACACAGAGGTCCTGGAAGCTGGCAGTGGCTGAAGAGCAAGGTTATAAGGTGCAGAGCACATGAGGAAGACAGGGGCTTTCCGGACCAAGGCCTTCATCTCTCCGCCCACCTCCCCACAACTCACTCATCCTTCAAGGCACATCCAATTCTTCACACAGCTGGAGACTCTATTCCTGGGTAGAGCCCCCAAGCTGTGTGCTTCTAAACCTCCATATTATTCCCACTCCAGTTACTCATCACTTTCACTTTCTTGCACTAATTGTCTCTCCTTTACACTGTAAATTCCACTAGAGCAGGATGTTTTCATCCATCATCACACCGTATCACTCCCTGCTTGGAATACTGTGAGCTCTCAGTAAATACATTTTGATGGATGGATGGAAGGGAGGGAGGGAGGAGGGAAGGAGAAATACATCCTGTGTTCGTTGTGATAATACCAATGTAAATTAAGAGGCAGTATGCAAGGGGCCAGGTGTTCCTTTCTGACAAAACTGTATTCAAATATGGCCTCCATAACTTGTGCCTCAGTTTCCTTGTCTGTGGAGCATGATCATGGAACTTCCCATTTCCCAGGGTTGTTGCAAAGACAGCACTAGCTCACCTCTGGATTTGAGGAGCTGCTCAGTCAGGAGCTGCTGTTATGACTGAAATCAAACTATATTTGCTGGAGGCTGGGACTGTTCTGACTGCTGGTATGGCTTCTTGATGAGTACACAGTCGTTCATGAAACAGATAGGAAATAAATGCCACCCCAGTGCCAGGACCCATGCAAGGTGGTACAGTCACCAGTGAAAGACAAACATCCTTAACCATAAGGAAGTCATAGTGGGGGATCAGGGTGTGTTTTAGTCAAGATTTTCCAGAGAAACAGAACCAATAGAGTATGTCTATATATCTATATCTCTACAGATATATACATTTAGAGATATAGAGATATATTTATTATAAGAATAGTCTTGTATGGTTATGGGGTTATGGAGGCTGAGAAGTTCCATGGTATGCAGTCTGTAAACTGGAGAACCAAGAAAGCTAGTGATATAATTCAGCCCTAGTGGAAGGCCTGAGAATCAGGGGCCAGTGGTGTCAAGTTCAGTCCAAAAGCCTGAAAACCAGGAGGGCCAATGCACAGGATAGGAGAATATGGATGTCTCAGCACAAGCAGAAAGCAAACAGACTTCCTCTGCCTTTTTGTTCAACTCAGGCCCCCCAAGGATCGGATGATGCCCACCCACATGGGTGAGGGTGGTCTTTTGTAGGAAAACTGATTCACATGCTAATCTCTTCCTGAGACATCCTCACAGACACACCCCAAAATAAAGTTTACCAGCTCTCTAGGCATCCCTTAGACTAGTGAAGTTGACCCATAAAATTAACCATCACAGGGTTAGGGAGGAGAGAGCAGACAAAGAGAATGATGTTAAATGACACTCAAGCAAAGACATATATATATAGGAATATTTGTGGTGGGATAGTTTATAATATTTAAATAATGGAAAACAATGATCCAATAAGAACAGGAAAAATGGTTAAGTAAATTATGCTACATTTCATGGCACATAATACAGTCATGAGAAAAGAAAGAGCCAGAGCTAAATGCACTAATAAACCACGAACTCCAAAATATATTGCTAAATACAGAGGAGAAGGTAATATGTATCCCTGGTTACATACACAAATCATCATGTACTGTGTACACATATGTATGCTGTATATGTATAAAATGTTTCTAGAACTATGTCTATGAAAAAGTTAAAGGTTATTATCTCTGGCAAGGTGGTTTAAGAACTAAGCAGGTCTAAGATAGGAAGGAGACTAATATTTCATCATATATCCTTGTATATTATTTGAATGTTTTGCCATGAAAAACTCCTAGTTCTGGAAAGATGGCAAATGATGACAGCCTGAAAACTCCAACCCTCAAACATGTAGACATAAGAGATAAAATACACCAAAAATTCTTTTAGTGCTTAGCTGACACACAATAAAGAAAGGAAAAGCCCCAGGAGGAAGCACTAAAGAAAGAACTGAAACAAGAATGGTAAGCATGTAACTTCACTGTTGCTGTGAGGGAGAGGGAAGGTGGTTGGCAGCAGGGAAGAAGTTTGTCTTGGTTCACTAGGGGCCAGAGTTTTAATGCCCATGCAGGAGAGAAGATAAGGCCTTGCTTGGGGCAAGGAGAAGCAGAAAGTTGCTGGAAAACCTCTTCAGAAAACCAGGAACACTCACTGAGGGCTGCACTCTCAGTGAACAAATAGATTAGAAAAATTGTCAACTAGCCCTACATGAGTTGTCTGTCTCTACAGGTAGGAGGAAAAAGTTTAAGCTGAGAATTAGAAACCCTAGTCCTATGTCTTTCTGGAGAGTAGAATACTAATAACAAAAGTCAGAATCAGGCAGTTGTACCTGGAATTTAATATAAAAATTTGTCTGGTCCTGTTTATGATGTGGCGAGAATGCCGTACAGAAGCAAGTGAAAAAGTGTCCTGGAGAACCAGTTCCACAACCCAGGCACATGGGGGCCGGCTGGCCGGAGCTCCCAGGACAGTCACAGCACTCAGGAAACTGACAAGTCACAAGTCAACAAATGAGGATCAGAGGCTAAGAGTTAGAGCCCATAAAACAACATCCTGAAAAAGAATATGAAATAAAGTTTAAAATGATTAAAAATGCTAACGCTAGAATTGAACTTCTCAAAAAGAAGAAGATATGATATCTATTTCTCCCCATAGATTCATTACAATTAAAAACTTGATGGCTAAGTTAAACAGAAGGTTAGTTACTGCTGAAGAGAGAAATATGGATCTCAGAACATTACCCAAAATGAAGCACAAAGGGACAAAGAGCAGAAAATCTTAAAAAGAAAGGTTAATAGATAGGAAGCTGGAATGTGAAGGCCCAACATATGTCTCTTAGGAGTCCTAGGGGGAGAGAACAGAGGGAATGAGGAGAAGCATAATGGCTGAGAAACTTCTAGAATTTATAACCCTCATCCTATCTAATAAAAGAGTAATATGAAAATTTGACCGTACATTTGCCACATCCACAAGCCACGCCCACAGCCACGCCTAACATCCAATCAGGAGATTATGCAAATAAACCCCAACCAAGATGGCTGCCACCACTGAGAGCAGGAGGAAAGCTTGGGTTTCCCTGGCAACAGAGGAAGCCAAGCTTTCTGTCTCCCTAGGCTTCCACTCACTGTTACAAAGTTTCAATTATAAAAGATACAGAAATGGCGGCAGCCACTGAGCTGGAGAGAACAGAGGCTTTGGTTTCCCTGGCAACAAAGGAAACCAAGCTTTCCGCCTGCCATTGCCAGCCTAGGCCTCCACTCTAGGCTACAACGTTTCAAACAGAAATGGCTGTGGCCCCAGAGTGAGCAGAAGGCTTGGTTCTGCTCCAGGCTACAAAGTTTCAATTGTAGACATAGATTAATCCCAGATCCCTGGGCCTCTGCTTGGGTCACTGGGGGGCGAGGGGGTTGGCTGGTCTGCAGACCTCCACAGGCCCCTCGCCCAGGCTGCCCCTCACCCCAAGGGAACCCCCAACCTGATCTGGGACACTCTTCAGGGCAAACCAGTTATTATCATATTTAATAAAAGAGTAATTTGCAGATTGACCATCACTCCAACACACAAGAGGGTTGCCTCCATGTGGTCAAAGATCCTGCCCCCATGTGGACACAAGATGGCCACCACAAGATGGCCAGCAGGGGAGGGCCATTGGGAGGTTCTAGGCCATGAAGGGAGGGCAGCTGGGGGCAATCAAGCCTGCAGGGGAGGGCAGTTAGGGGTGACCAGGATGGCAGAGGAGGAAAGTTGGGGACAAATAGGCTGGCAGGGGAGCAGTTAGACATCAATTAGGCTGGCAGGGTAGTGGTTAGTGTTTGATCAGGCTGGCAGGCAGAAGCGGTTAGGGGCAAGCAGGGAGGCAGGCAGGTGAGCAGTTTGGAGCCGGCAGTCCTGGATTGTGAGAAGGATGTCTGATTGCCCGTTTAGGCCTGATCCTACCAGGATCATGCCTAGACAGGCAGTTGGACATACCTTGAGGAGTCCCAGATTGGAGAGGGTGTAGGCTGAGCTAAGGGACATCCCCTCCCCCCGTGCACGAATTTCGTGCACTGGGCATCTAGTATTAACATAATCCTCAAATAAACATAAGAACATCTGCATGTGTTAATTACTCATAAAGATACAGTTAATAAAAAACTGAGGTGAGGAAAAAGGAAAAAGGAATGCAGTGAGAGAGGTAAGCAGAGGCTCATAGTGTGCAAAAGAGAGGCAACGCTCCCCCCCACTGTATGTCCCCACATCTTCTACCCTCATATACAGGCTGAGGCAAAAGCAGGTGTACAAGGTCTGTTCCAACCCCGAGGACAGTCCAGAGATGTAGGATGCTGATGACACCTTGCCATGCTAGCAGTCAGCAGCTGTGCTTTGCTACAGGTTGCCCAGCACCAAACCAGAGAGGGTGGGACAGGCATCACCATCATTTGTGCACCATCCAGATATCATTACTGACATGTACACATAAGGAACTATTTGACATTGAAACTGGGACTCAGAACTGTTGGACATTGAAACTGAGACTCAAACATTTTTTGTTCTTATGTTTATTTCTAGTCTGCAGATGCAAGATTTTTTTAAAGCAAAGAAATATAGATACAGAGGCAAAGAAGCATTGAACAGACTGTCAAACTACTGTGGGAAGGCAGGGGAGGGTGATGGGCGGGGGCTGTAAGAAATCAACCGAAGGACTTATATGCATGTGTATAAGCATAACCAATGGATACAAGACACTGGGGAAGAGTGGGCAGGTGAGGGCATGTGCTGGGGGTTAGGGGAGGCCGGGGGAAGGTCAGTGGGGGAAAAAAAGGAAACATACATGCTACTATTTGTAATACTTTAAACAATAAAAAATATATATATATATATTAAAAAAGCAGGTATACAGCTGTGAGCATATGAAACACAGAGTTTATATTTTTATTATTATTTATTAATTATTGTGTTCTTTTCCATAGGAACAACTATAAACCTACTTTTGCAGTACTCTGTATAATGAACTCTGAACTACAGGAGGTTCTTGAAGGCCTGGCTGTACACTGTCTATGGTGCCTCCGTACCCAGGCAAAGTGGCAGAGATCTCCTGGGAAAGATATATGCATTCAGACATCAAACAAAAGTGGCAGAAAAAGAAAACGGACATGCAGCCCCTGTCCTCAAGAATCTTCCTCTGGGGTGAAGGCAACAGACACACAGGCCATTGCAGAATGGAGAGTCATAATAAGGGAGTATAAACTGCTGTGAAAAATGGAAGGACATCTCCACCAGCCTTGCAGGAGGGGTGGCACGGCAGGAAGGCTTCCCAGAAGAGGTGACATCAGCATGGAGGGAGCTGGGATCTTCATGGAAGACGCTTTAAAGCCCAGGACTGCCACTCACTGCTGTGACTTTAGCCAAGTTATAACTGCTCTACGTTTCTTTCATCTCATCTATAAAATGAAATTTATTCACCAGGCTTGGCTTGTTTTGAGGTTTAGGGATTATATATATGACGTATATAGAAAGCATTTAGCAGAAGGCCTGGCCTGCGAATTGATTTTTGCTAAATGAATAACCAGTATTATTATAAGATGAAATGAAGTGCATTGGTGGAAAATATGCTTTTTGTCTTAAAAGTCAATTTTCTTCTAAAAGACGAAGGAGACAGAGGCTTCCGCCTATTTACATAAAACCACCTTGAGGAGTAAGGAATGCTGACTCAGTATTCACTCAGAAAAAGTACATTATTATGCTATCAAAATATAAAGAGATATCAGATCTGGTCCTTTTCATAAAGGAACTTAAAATACAGTCCTCCCCACCCCCCAACAAAAAATAACTAATGAAAGTTGCATATGTTAAGTGTCAAATGTGTGATTATTTCCACTTTTAAGTCCCCAAACTGTGATGAACTTCCTGACTATATAATTGAACCTTCAGATTTCTTACCACAGATGAAGTTGGAAGAATTCAGTCTAGCAGAGAAGGAATAGATGGGCCCTCTCAATGTTGCTCAAAAGGTTTGTGAATGACTGAGATGATGGATGGGGAAGAAATTCGTAAAGTCCAACCAATGATTCCAAGTTGCTGGGCTCTGCCAGTGCTCCCAGACGACGAGAACACAAAGCGATCTGGCCCATCTGCAGGGATGGCCTGAATTAAAGTAGATGAAATTTAATAATGGCAAGGGTTGTCTGCCCTTTGGAAGAAACTCTGAACTGTGCACTCCTAGGAAAGAATTGGCCAAGAACACGCCTTCCACGCATTCCTCCATGTACCATTTAACAAACATTTATCTAATGTCTACAATGAAAAAGGGTTTGCCTTCTAGGCTGGGTCAACATGAAAAAAAAAAAAAAAAGAACAAAACATGGTGCCTGCCTTAAGCAGCATAAAAGGTAGTAATCAGAAATCCTCTTCACTTAACACCCATGCTCCCCAACATTCGTCCCTCACCAGGCAAAGGTGCTCTAACCTTTAAAAGCCGACTCAAGTTTGCTCTAGAGATTAAACACCATTGTGTTTCAGAAGGACAAACAGATTTCATCTCTCCAACAAACAGTGATCAATTAGTAGTGGCTTTCTGGAGTGCTGACTTGACAAAAAGTCCAGGTACACGTGGCAGAAAGGATGCTGTGATTGATTAGTCATGTCTGTCACGCGGATGGAGAAAGCCTGGCAGCACTAGAGCTGGGAATCTGACATCTCCCATGGAGCCCAACCCCCTGCTTCCACAGATGAAAAAACAGAACAGGTCTTTCTTTCTTCCTGTGGCATTTTAAATCCAGCAACTCTAGCAGGGGCAACCGAGGAGAACCTCCAGATCTGAAATGTTGCTGAGAGAGAGAAAAAAATCTATAGCTTGAAATATTTCTGATGAGCTTTTAAGATATCTACTCAAATGCTTTAGCAGCCTTTGAATTCTGCAGCAAGCTGGCTAAACAGAGAAAAAGATAGATGTTGGTCTCCCGTTTAGCTACAAAGTGCACCCCCAGACACACAAAAGATTATATTAAATGTATATCATGGATTTAAAATGTTTTAAGTGAGAGAAATGTCAATAAAGTGAACACATTTTGGAAACACAAAATGAATAAACACACAGAATAGTAATTAACATGTTATTTAAGAAAGGACAAAGGTTTTTATCACTTTATTCTATTAAATGGTACAGATATCAGCAGCCAAAGAAAGGAAAATAAAAGCCCTTATTTATTTTCATACAGACACTTTATATCCTGGGTACTCTGTAACAGTAACTAAGGAGATAGGGTCTGTTCCTGTTAAGTGTTTCCACACCCAATCTATAAATACAACCATCACCCAGTCCAATCACAAAGAATCGGGCTCGCTCGCTGCAAAGAATGGAACAGTATAAATGGACAAGAGATAAGCAGGAAGCCTAACCCCAGCCTGATTCAGATACAAAGAACAAATTGTAGCATTTGACTGATATGCCAGCTCTTCTGTCATGCCAACCGCAAAGTGAATTTTATGGAAAACCAACTCCTTGAGAAATAGTTCTAATTAATTCAGTTACATAAATTCCAATGAAATATTGGGGTGGAGGGATGGGAGAACAAGAAAAGGGGAAACATTTATAAGAATGAGGATGAGGAGAAGGAAAAGGAGTATGGGGAGAAAGGGATGAATGACTCAAATATGAAAAGATGTTCCAGAGAACAACAGGTGTTCCTTGATGCTCTAAAGGATAAGTTCTGACTTAAGATGACAGGAAGCCTATTTATATTTCAACCAAATACACTGTTGAAAATTTGGGTAGAAAAAAATTAAAAGCTGACCCAATGCAAACAACTCTTTGATACATCAATAGGTCGGATTACTTTTTTCCTCTAAGACACATTCATTTGCATACCACTGTCAAGATTTCTAACAAATATGCTATTATAATGTTCACTATTTGTCATATGGAATATGCCTTATATTATTATTTATAATGAATGAACAAATTGTGGTACAGTCACACAATGAAATACTACTCTGCAATGAAAAAGAATGAATATAAGCAGCAAGATGGCTGCACCTCAAACATATTGTGCTAAGTGTAGAAGCCAGGCTGAAAAGGCTACCTAATGTATCATTCCATTACATGCCACTCCAGAAAAGGCAAAATGATGGCAACAGAAAGCAGACCAGTTGTTGGCGAGGGCTACTAGGCTGGGAGGTGGAATTGAATAGCATGGGAAAAACACAGACCGGTCTGTATCTTGATTGTGGGAGGGGTTACACGACTGTGTGCATTTGTAAAAACTCATGAAACTGTAACTTAAAGAGTGATTTTCATTGTAAGCAAATACAAAAAACAACAGATTGAAAGACAAACAAAACAAAATTAAAGCTGCAGTACACTATTTTCATTTTTTTCTGTATCAGATATTTTCTTGTTAGCTCACTTATTTTTGTAAAGATGTTCAATAAGTTATTGAAAAAAATCATTACTTAAGTCTGCCAAAGACCACACCCATAATGCTGCTCTTTCCTCACTAAAAAGGGAGAGGATCAAATTTTGGAGAAGTGGCAGCCCTAGCCCTCAGTGAACTATCCTTGATGTGCTTATCAAGTATAGGAGACTGAAAAGATAATTTCTAAACACTCTGTGTAACTCGAGGTGAGTTATGAACAGACTCGGTACCACCCAAAGCCATGTCACGTGTTGGGAAACAGTGCTGCGGACAGGAAGGTCCCAGAGGGAAGAATGGCATCCGCCTTCCTCACACCTGGGAAGCACCTACCCTCGCCAGCTCAGGATAAACTTTCCTAATATGAGCAGAATACACCTCTCTGCCATGTCTCACACCCTCCCTTCTGGCAGAGACAATGCCTGGGCAGCTTTGTTCTCCACCAGAGAGCTGGCTCCAGGGAGCTGGCCGCCAACATGCCACTGGCATGGTCACAAGAACCAGCCCAGCCCACTCTTCCTCTCAACGTTCTCCCCAAACCCGAGCCTTGTCTTCTTCTGTAGTTAACTGCTCCTCAAGGGACATGGCTGCAACGCCTGTGACATGCCAGCCGCAAAAGCGTGGTCAGTGCTGCAGGTGAGACATGGTCCTGTAAAAACCTCCGTGCTTTTCAGAGAAGCACGCTCAGGCACAGGAGGCTAAAGCCATACGATGGCTGAGATTTGCTGAAAAATACTTAGGAAGGAAAAAAGGAATGGGAATAGGAGGGGGGGGAGGGGATTTAAGCAAAAGGGGGAAAAAAAAGATGCAGCACATATAGCCAAATTTTGATAATCAAATCCATTATGTAGGGATTACTGTTGTTTTTTTAAAAATATATTTTATTGATTTTTTACAGAGAGGAAGGGAGAGGGACAGAAAGCAAGAAACATCGATGAGAGAGAAACATAGATCAGCTGCCTCCCGCGCACCCGCTACTGGGGATGTGCCTGCAACCAAGGTACATGCCCTTGACAAGAATCGAACCTGGGACCCTTCAGTCTGCAGGCTGACGCTCTATCCACTGAGCCAAACCGGTTTTGGCTATGTAGGCTATATTTGAAAATATTCTTATGAATGAAAATCTTCCCATATGATTAACCAGGGCACAGTGGGTTTATGCCCTTCAGTTTCTGTCACGATGATTCCCATGTCATATTAAATCTATTCTCAGGGAACTGTTAACCAAAACCTGCTTAAGTTTAGGATTTTCCCCTCTCTACAACCTCTCCCTAAACTATAGCTACTTTCTTCTCTACCTGGGTACTTGGGTCTCTGGTTCCAAATGCAGGTCTGTTCATTTCTTTATTTTCACTTTCAGCCAATTATCTCTCTGTGTGCAGAAATGTGGGTCCTCAGTCTGCTTCCTAATACTATGTAGCACGCAGTCTACTAGTTTCCATCACTGGACTCTGTCTACATAAGACTCACCTGGGATGTTGTTAATTTTGCAGATATCAGTGCCTCAACCAGGGATATTCAATTCATTATGTTTGAGATAGGGCTTTGAACTTGCATTTTCAAATTTTTCTAAAACCAAACTAATATATTCATTATTTCTCCATTATATCAAGTTTTTTTTTTTAAAAAAGATGAATGATTGTATAAAGATTGTATAAAATATTTTCATTACAGCTGGGGAGGAGGAAAATAATGGAAATAGTTCTATTATCTCAGATTAGCCACTCCCAAATTGTAAAGGCAAACTTTCCAGTTAGTTTGCAGGGAAACCATCACCTCTCAAGCTCTAAGTGCATTTCCAGACGAGGTAATTCATATGGACATGAGAGGCTGGCATCAGCATTTTAATGATCTGGGCCCACGTGTTGGCCTCTCTTTCCCTGGCGTGGTCCTGTTCTTTCAAGCACAGTGCTTTGGAGCACGTGGCACCTCCAGCTTGCTGATCTGCATCTCCTGGCTTCCTTGGGAAGTTCATGAGTCAAGCATTTGGAAAACAAGGGAGCATTATGGGAATTTCTCCCACTCTGCCTTTCTATGAACTCTATGCATTCTTGCAGCAGTAGGACTTTGAAGTAGGACTATGATGTTCCCCACTTTTTGGAGGAGGAAACCAAGACCCAGAAAAATTAAGTAACCTGCCCCTAGAAACACAGCATGTAAGTGGCAGGGATGGGATTCAAACCCAGGCAGTGCAGCTTCCAGATTCACAAGACAGACCTTCTCACAGGTACTGGCCCCTCTGGCTAACATATAGAGCATACTGCACCCTAGTCATGAGAGATATTTAGAAGAAAGGCAGGTTTGACTCAGTGGATAGAACGTCGACCTGTAGGCTGAAGAGTCCCGGGTTCCATTCCAGTCAAGGGCACATGCCTGGGTTGTGGACTTGATCCCCAATGGGGGTGTGCAGGAGGCAGCTGATCAGTGATTCTCTCTCATCAATGATGTTTATATTCTCTCTCCCTCTCCTTTCCTCTCTGAAATCAGTAAAAAAATTTAATAAAAGAAGAAAGGCCTAGAACTAATAATAATTGATTTCTAGCAACTTTGCATGTGCTTGTACATTTATCCACCCAACTGTCCACCTTACACTTACTGAGTAGCTACTATATACAAGGCATTATGGCAATAAGTGCTGGGGGCCCAGATATAAAAAGGACACAGTTCACACTCAAGAGACTCACAGCCTGGTGGGAGAGAGATCTATGTTATACACACACGCGTGAATCAAAGCCCTGAGTGCACAACCCCGGATGGGGGAGTGCTCGGGAACAGTGGAAGGAGTGGACTGAACCAGCACAAGAAAGTGGTGTTAGCAGCCCGTCTTCAGACTAAGCAGGAATCTTGGAGATGAAAAAGGGAAAGGTACTGTCAGACAGATGTGACAGTGTGAGCAAAATGATGGAAACTTGCAAGAGACCCAGGAGGGGCAGGGAAATACACACATTTCAGAGTTAATCAACCTTGGCACCATAGGCACTGGGGTCCGGAGAATTCTTTGCTGTGGGCCTGTACTATGCATGTAGGGTATTAGCATTATCTCTGGCCTCTATCCACTGGATGCTAATAGCACCGGCCCTGGTTACGACAACAAAAATATCTCCAGATAGTGCCCTAAGCAGCAGAACTATCCCTTTGAGAACCTAGACTAACAGGAAAGCTTGAAAGTGTGTATGAAAGAAGAAAAGGACTATACGCTGAAAGAAGTCAGTGAGGTGGTCTGTCTCTGTATCATGAAATCAGCCAGTTAGCTGGGCCTCTCAGTCTAAATAAGCATCCGGCCACTCCAAAGCTCATTTCCTTTCAAAGGACCTCCTGCCAATCCCTGCAGGCGCAATGCACATTAGAAGCCATTAGTTGGGTAATTAATTTGGGTGCCTTCTATCTCACCATGTGGCAGACAGAACTCTGCAATGACCCCCAAGATTCTTGGCCCTGGGGTTGCACACATGTTCTCCCAGTCTTTTAATCAAACACTAATGCACATGCTGCTGTGAAGGGATTTCTGTAGCTATAACTGAGGTCCCAAAACAGTTGACCTTAAAATAAGGAGATTATCCTCAGTGAACCTGGCCTAATCCCATTAGCCCTTAAAACAGTCTGGGATCTTCCTGGAGACAAAGATTCAAAGGACGAGGGGCATTTGATGTGAGGAAGACTCAGTCACTGGCTTTGAAGGTGGAGGGGCCATGTGGCAAGGACCTAAAAGGTGAGTACGGCCCCTCGTAGATAACCAGCAGGGCATGCAGAAACCGCAGTCCCACCACCACAGCTCTGTCGATTACCTGAATGAGCCAGGAAGAGGAGTAGCTGAGAACACAGATGGCCACCATGCTGCTGCCAGCTTGCTAAGAACCTGAGCAGAGAAGCCAGCCACACCATGCCCGGACTTCAAACCACAGAGGCTGTGGTTATTTGTTAAACAGCAATAGCAAACTAATACAACCTTGATCCCACAATCCTCTGAGGTCCAACTAAACCCTCCTCCTCCATTAGCCTCTCCCTACTGTGCCCACAGACCAGGCCAGGCCATTGCAAGTTTCCTCAAATCACCACTCGCTCATGCTGATGCTGCTAACCGACACCCTCATCTTCTTGTGACATCTCATGCTGATGAAGTACCATCTTGTCTGCTATTGACTATTTTCGGAATGATTGCATGCTCTTTTGTCTACTCCTCCCCTGGCACCACCCTGCTCCCCTAAAAAAGTTAGCACTAATAAGACAGTGCATCTCTTCAAAGATCTGTTGAGTTTCTCATAGTGCCTATAACAGGGTTCAGCCCAGTGTAGACACTTAGTACAGTGGTCAACAAACCCATTAGTCAACAGAGCCAAATATCAACAGTACAACGATTGAAATTTCTTTTGAGAGCCAAATTTTTTAAACTTAAACTTCTTCTAATGCCACTTCTTCCAAATAGACTCACCCAGGCCATGGTATTTTGTGGAAGAGCCACACTCAAAGGGCGAAAGAGCCACATGTGGCTCGAGAGCTGCAGTTTGCCAACCACGGGCTTAGTAAGTCATCACTGATCGTTAGCCATGGATCCCCTCTAACTAACCTCCACACGAAGGGAGAAGAGGTGCTATATACTACTGCCAAACTTCATACTATGACCTGCAGCAATTTTCTAGCATTCAAAGAAGCATTTTTATTTCAATCATTATTTACATGTCATCACTTTCACAGGTAATGATGTCTCTCAAATCACATCTCCTGGGTCACTTAGCTCCTAGGGCCAAGTGACTAATCAGTTACTATGAACTGCCATCCCAAAACTACATTCTACTCTCTGGCTGCTCATCCCATGTGGACATAAGCTTGAAGTTTCCAGCTACTGAGCTTGGAGTTTATTCTCCTAGTTAGGAGATCCAATTTGGGAGGTTGACAAGAGGGAGTTTTGCATTAGCATTGTCCATTAAATATTCTGTACTCCTCTAGAGGGGAAACAAGAGGATTTCAGACCTTCACCTTTCTCTGGGAAAATAATGAGCACAAATAAAGGAGCACATAGAAACGGGTAACTAAAAGAAGTTACATCCAAAGGCCTCACTTATCCCTAATGACCAGATTGCTCTTCACTGTGGAATTCAAATTTCAGAATAATTGAACACTTAAGAAATCTATTTGTTGTCTAAACTTCATCATTAGCTTTCTTTCCAAGGTGGATTCTGGAATTAGAGCTTCTGGGACCTACATTTACCCACCCAGCCTTAGTATAGTTGCCTCTCATTTTTGTCATTATCAGCAGCAAGTCAATTAATATGACTGATAATTGCAACACTTGGGGTTGATTGTCTCAGAGTTATCTATGCTAAGGAATAAGTAATTATGGAAAACATTGAGAGCCTGAGCTTGTAAACTATGGAGTCACAGCTTCCCTGGGTGGCATAAAATTCATCTGGCTCAAAAGCTCACCTCATTCTGGCCTCAGTGAGTTGTGCCAATGAAACCAGAGGACTACACGTTACTAAGTCGAGTCCCCAGGGTCTTGAGAAGGCAGGATGCACATTGGCAAATGCATGTTATGAGGATGTCTCTGGGAAGTTATTATTCATAGCACTGATTCTCTAGATGAGGGCATTCAATGTTCTCCAACACTATTACCACCCAGGTCCAGCTTCCACAGCAAAGACCATGAAATAACCATAGTACTCTCACCAGCAGGGCCTGGAAGGGATTCAGATTCTTTCTCAACACAACTCTGCTGGAACGAAAGTGCCTACCAAGTGGTCCCATTGGCCTGCAAGATAAAATCAATTAGCCTCCAGGAATTAAATGTACTGACAGTTCTCCCTCTTCACCAGGCTTGCATTTGGCTGAATTTAAAAAACAATGTTTTTTTTAATTATTATTTATTGAATTTGAGAGAGAGAAACATTGATTTGTCATTCCACTTATTTATGCATTCATTGGTTGAATCTTGTATGTGCCCTGACCAGAGTTCGAACCTGCAACCTTGGTGTTACAGGGGTGGGCAAAGTTCGGCCCACCGGCATATAAGGACCACAAAACCATATGGTCTGGCCCTGCCAAGGCATTAGGGGTGAGTTAATTAAATGTTTGACCAAATATAGCAGGCTAAATTTTAAGCTGATAATTTTGAATGGGCCATGAATGATGTTATAAATATCCAAATGGCTATTGGCAGAAAAAGGGTTCCCCACCCCTGGATCAGGATGATGCTCTAATCCAGTGGTCAGCAAACTGTGGCTCGAGAACCATATGTGGCTCTTGGTCCCCTTGAGTGTGGCTCTTCCACAAAATACCACAACCTGGGCGAGTCCATTTTTAAGAAGTGGTATTAGAAGTTTAAGTTTAAAAAATTTGGCTCTCAAAAGAAATTTCAATTGTTGTACTGTTGATATTTGGCTTTGTTGACTAAGGAGTTTGCCGAACACTACTCTAAACCAACTGAGATATCAAAGCCAGGGCCTTGAATTTTATTTATTTTTTAATGCAGGAAAGAGAAAAGAAAAATAACAACAACAAAAGAAATGACAAAGAAACTGAAGCACATCTACTCAGCTCTATTCGCTCACTGTTTCCAGAAATAATCAACAGCCACTCTTTCTGGGAAGCTGAACTTTCTAAATGTTTTGCCATTAGAGCTTCAGAGCAAAGAAAGGAGGCATCTTCTCAGTTTTCTATGGAGGTATCTTCTCTCCCTGCCCTTCCTTGCCGTGCAGTCCTCCCAGATTCTGTCCTGGACTCTCTTCCACGTCCTCCCAGGGAGTTATCACCTGCCCTCTTCACCCAGTGGCATCCGTCACCCATCAACAGGCAGATTCACTCAGCACCAAGGGGATGTGCAGTGAACAAAACAGACACATTATTTGCCCTTTTGGAGCTTGTATTCTATTATGGTGGAGAAAGACAATAAGCAAATAAGACCATAAGCATTGAGGGGCAAAATAAAGTCAAATGAGGAGAAAGAGGATGGGCAGGGCCCATAGGTGCTAGTTTAGAGAGTGCTGAGGAACTCTGGCCTGCTTTCCAGCCCAGAGGTCTCCTGAGATGCAGACCCTTGTGTCCTAACTCCCTTTTGGGTATCTCCACTTGAGAGGCCCACAGGCACATGATCACCATGCTCATCATGGTTGCATCACCCTCTTCTAAGCTTTCTTTTTCAGAAGAACCACCTTCTCGACTTCTAAACCAGATGCCAAATGTCATCCTTAAATTCTTCTGCTCCCTCTACATCCGAATGCCTCCCAACCTTGTTCACGTCTCCATTCTTGCCGCCGCTCCCTGATCCAGGCACTGTTCTCTTTCCTGGACGCTGGTGCCAGTCTTACTCCCTCCCAGCCCAGCCCAATCCTATTCTATATACGAAGGCTGAAATGTTCATGTCACTCATTCCCTGCTCAAAACTCTCTTAAAGCTCCTGTTACATGAATCACAATTCTGTCCTTTCCCCTGAGTAATGCCTACTCATCCTCCAGGTTAAATTCTGGACATCTTCCTTGACGGCAGACCTTCCTGTCGAAACTGTCTATTGATTAACATAGGAATCAGCAGGCTATCTGGCACACAATCAATATTTCTTGAATAAACAAATGTCAATGTACAAAGTGCATTTCCTGTCATTGTAACCAGTTTCCTTTAGGTCTCAGGAATCCTTTGGATCCCAGGGTTGGGGCAAGGATTCTCATGCTTGGGCAAGCATTTATTCTCTCTGAGCCTCAGTTTCCTCTTTTACGACAAGAGATTGATAATCCCTACTTTGGGCAGGTGTCATGATGAGAAACTGAAGTAGTGTACTGAGAGACCTAGCACATGGCTGGTACAAAGTAAAAGGATCTGCAAATGGTAGCTCTTATTATAAAAGAAAAAATTCTGCATGCAAAACAAGGAAAAATGGCCCCTCTTTATCATATGCCCTGGTTTCCTTTGAAGATCTCTCTAGCATGTTGGACTTGTGATTCTGTTTGTATTCTGAGTTCATTTAGCTTTAAGCTCACAGTCTTTATTTTAATACGCGTTGCATTTTAACAAGTAGGTCAAAGCCATTTTATACTTGCAATATGATTACCATAGTAATCGCTGTATTTTATAACCTGCAAAATGCTCCCAGGGAGATCAGTAGGGACAACTACAGTTTGTAACAAAAATAATAATTTCAACCCTGTGGAATAGGCTTCTCTTAAAAACTCTCTTGTTGCAAGCGTTAATTGTTGAGGCTCCACAATATTTGGAAATGGTGAATGCTAATGACTAACTGAAGACATGCTTAAGAGTTTGGAGTGTGGTGTTACTTTCAGCAGCTTTGTGTTTGGGGAGTTAATATTAATCATAGTAGTAGTAGTAAGAGCAGCAGCTGATGCTTCCATAACCGTTGAAGTAGACTGTCTGCAAAGATGGTCTGAATCATTTTCCATCTGCATCCATGCTCTTGAATGGTCCATTGTCCTACTAACTCTGGGCTTGGCCTGTAACTTGCTTCATCCAAAGAGATATTAGCACATGTGACAGATGCAGAGGCTTGAAAAGCAATTGTGCATCCGGGCTTTGTCCTCTTGTTGCTACTGAGAACCATGAGCTCACAACCATGTGATCATCCCAGCTGCCATCACACTGAACAGGTAATCAAAGCCATCCTGGACTATCCAGTCCCAGCCACAGTGGCCCAGATCTGGAGATTTGGCACAACTTGAGTCATGAGAACTAACAAATGAGTGCTGTTCTAAGCTACTAAATTTTGGAATGCTTTGTTATGTAGCATAAGCTAGCTGATACAGGTTTACAAATATCAGGCATTCTTCCAAGCTTTACATAAATCAACTCATTTACTCCCTACAACAAACCTCTGGGGCAATGCTGTTATTGATCTCACAGATGAGGAACTTAAGCACACTAGACACCTGATAACTAGCCCAAGGTCACATAGTTAGGCCCAAGGTCACACAGTCAATTTGGTCCCAGAGTACCAACTCCCTAATTATATAATACTGACTCCCAAGTCCTTTTATTTTTCTTCTATAGAAATATTTATTTTATATGATAGCTATGAAGAGTACTGTGTAGAGTGAACAACTATGTCAATGATCAAGATCACAAAAGACTATTGTGCCCTAAGGAAATACCATGGGAATACTTTATGGGCACAGAAAGCAGTAAATCAAAAGTAGCCAGCCAGCTATGCACCACATTCCATTAAAAAATTCAGACAGATAAAATGAAATCTTTAGAATGAATTTTGAAAACCTATAGAAAATAATAATCTTCAATCACATATTACTTAAACATTTCTCAAGTATTCACATATTTTATTTTAGTCACTTAAATCACAAAAGCAATACAAGCTTTTAAAATATAAAGTATACAAAGTCAGCATCCCTTGCTCTCACCTTTGAACCTCACCTTGTTATATAACAAATTATTAATTTAATGTCCATCTTTTAATACTTTTCTTTTAATTATGCAAATGTAATTACTAAAAGCCTACCAAGTTACTATCCCATAGAATCAAAAATAAGAAAAGTTGACTCTCAAGAGCATCCTATCTAATAAAGAGGGAATATGCAAATTGAGCATCACACCTTCACAAAGATGGGAGCACCCATAATCACAAGATGGCAGCACCCAGTCCCCTCAGCCCCGCTGGAGTCCCCCAGTCCTTTTAGCTCCGCTGGGTGGAGGGGTTGTGGGAGGCATGCGGTGTGGCCAGACCCCCCCTCAGCCACCCAGCCACCCAGGGCTAGCCCGAGGCACAGGGAAGCCTCAAATGGCAGCTTCCCAGCCACCCAGAGCCACCTGAGGCTCAGGTAACCAGGGCTGGCTGAGGCTTGCACTGCTGGCAGTTGCAGCAACAGAGGTGTTATGGGATTGTTGCCTCCTGCTCCTGAGGGGCAGGCTGGGCTGAATGGACCCCCCACCTCCAGTGCATGAGTTTTCATGCACTGGGCCTCTAGTATTTTATAAAGACCTCAATTTATTGTAATCAAGTATCTATGACATTAACTGTACTTTAATACTCAAAGTGACAATTATTCCTTCAATTTACACAATCCACAGAAAGGTCAGTTGTACAATTTATGTATATTCATGAAGTCAATGTTCCAGTCTAAAGTAGAATTCTCATATGAAAGGCGCTACTACACCTTTTAAAATTAAAGTCAACTGTCAGAATGGCCATGTGATGGCAGCCCAGGAAGTCTGAAACAAGCCATTATAATCTCTCACACAAACATAGAAAACTCACATCAAAAGCACAGTCCAAAAATGAGAGGCCTTCCAGTCTAGGATAAGACTGAATGGAATAATTCTTTTAGAAGACATGAATGTCAATATATATTGCAAATAGATAAGAACCATGGGAAGTCAATTTCTATCAGATAATAGAATTATAGCAAAGCAATGCCATAAAAATTAAAAGAAGTTCAATTGTTTTTTTAAAATCCAACTTAAAATACTTTTATCTGGATCAAAAGATGTGTGCCCCAATGACAAATGACTTTTGTTTAGAATATATAAAAAGTAAACTCCAACATAGGACACTTTCTTTTTTGTATTTGCTTTTCCCCATTTTCCTTCTTAACAATGTGCTCATCTAGAGAATGTGTGGGTCAAGAATGTGATCAGATGGGGAAAGTTTAAAGTTTACTTTATAGTTCATAAGGATACCCTATTGAGACTGAGGGAGAGAAGTGCTCCTGACCCTTCTATGTGGGTAAGATAAACATGAGGATACTGTTCTATGCTATTAAAAGGATAATATGTATATTGACCCTATGGGCAGAACGACCGGTCGCTATGATGTGCACTGACCACCAGGGGGAAGACGCTCAATGCAGGAGCTGCACCCTGGTAGTCAGTGCACTTCTACAAGGGAAGCGCTGCTCAGCCAGAAGCTGGCTCGTGGCTGGTCAGTGCAGTGGCAGGAGCCTCTCCCGCCTCTGTGGCAGTGCCAAGGATGACTGACTAACGGGCTGCCAGAGGGATGCCTGACCACCAGCTTAGGCCCAACCCTCAGGGAGCTGGACTAAGCCATCAGTCAGATATCCCCCCAGGGGTCCCGACTGCAAGAGGGCACAGGCTGGTCTGAGAGACCCCTGGAGTGAATGAATTTTCGTGTACCAGGTCTCTAGTTATTCCCATAATGGAGTAGACTCTGTATCTCAAAGGACCCTAAAGCCACATTAAAATTCAGAATAGTGCTGGTGAACAATATATTAAAAAATATATATATATATGTATAGGTAAGTAATTTTAAGGCTTTAATTAAGCCATGAGTCTATAATTTGGATGGGTAATTAAGGATGATGAAATAAGCATAAATTTAATGCAGGGACTACTACTGAGCCAGTTCAACCATTCAACATGTCCTTATTTATTATATCAAGGGACAGGTCCTAGGGATGAAAGAGTGAATGAGATGTACAATGAGAGGGAAGATTCACCCCACATGAGTGGACAAGAAGACTGCAAGTATAAAAAAGATTGTATAGCTGCTAAGATTGTTTCCTTCTGAAAAGTCTAATAGCAAATAAATCAACAGGTAAACGGTCAAATAGTAAATATGTTAGCAAGAAATGCTTAATAATTAGGATCATGCCATTTCACTGAATTCATTCATTCACTGACCACCCCGGTGTGCCAAGCACTGTGACAAGTGCGGAAATATAAGGGGTACATGTCTTCACAGGGCCCCTGATGATAGGAAAGTATGAGTAAGAACACAATGGAATGTACCACCCAGAAAGAACAAACCTGACCTGATTATTCTCCAGAGAAGGTGTACCCAAGCCAATGCATCAAGGAGGAGGTGATATCTGGACTTTTAAAATGGAATTCCATTTAAAATATTTAATTTCTAGCCAATGACTCAAAAGCTTCTTGCACCAAGAGAGTAAACTTGAGTTGGTCCCCAGCACAATCATTCTCCAACTTGAATGTGCATCCAGGTTACTAAGGTCCCAGGTTCTGAGCCAGTAGATCTGGGTGAAGCTGAGAGTCTGTATTTCTGACCAGCTCGCAGGTGAGGCTGAGGTTGCTGGTGTGGGGACCACACTTGAAATGGGAAGGCCCCAGCACAAAAAAAAGACCCTGGCCAACAGATGTGTTATGTTTGGCTCGTGTGGTGTTCCAAAAACTCCACAACTTGTAAAACTCAGGAGGTTTTACATAAAAAGCAGGATTTCCAGCTTCTTTGGAGAAATTTACCTCAGACAAAGTGGATGTACATTTCCTCAAGGCGCTGTGGGCTGCAGGTCCTCCACAGTGGCCTCCACTGGCTTCCTCTCTTCATCCCCTCCCCCTGGGGTACCCAGCAGCTTGTGTTAACAACCCTCCTAACCACCCAGTATGCCTCAGGAGCAGCCCGCACACCTGGCAGGAGCTGGCGCTGTTCATTTATAGTAAGAAAGGCCCAACAGCCTTAGAGGGAATCAGCTGTTTCTGTTGCCAAATGTATCTGGCTTGGCAAGTGCCTCAGCTGCTCTAAGGTGGCATTTTCATACACTCATTACCAAATTAACGGCATTTATGGGAGGGTGTGCATGGACAGCGAGGGCACAGGCCGCAAGGCACTCAATGCCAGTCAGGGGTGCAGCTCAGGAAACACAACTGGCTGGGGATCCTCAGAGCCCAGTCTCATCCAGTGGTCGGCAAACTCATTAGTCAACAGAGCCAAATATCAACAATACGATGATTGACATTTCTTCTGAGAGCCAAATTTTTAAAACTTAAACTTCTTCTAATGCCACTTCTTCAAAATAGACTGGCCCAGGCTGTGGTATTTTGTGGAAGAGCCACACTCAAGGGGCCAAAGAGCTGCATGTGGCTTGGGGGCCGCAGTTTGCCAACCACGGCTTTAATATATCGGCACTTGAACACAGCTGGAAACACTTCTCATCTGGAGCCTTGGCAGGAGGGGTGGGGCTCCACCTGGGAAGAATGTGCCACCCTTGTGAGTGGTGAGCACAGACCACAGTGTCCTCAGTGTGGATAGTAACTGCGCACTGGCACTTCGCTATGCTTACATCTGAATGATGACTCTGCATTTGGATGAAACAGAAATGTTTTGCTTCAGGCTGAGGCATCTACAGTTGCCCAACAAGCCCTCATGAGACTGCTTGCCATCCACGTGTTAACAGACAGCACGAAGTGGACTGGTAAAATTTTCAGTATCAACTGAGGAAAAGCATACAGCAATCATTTATTCTTAGGCACTTCTAAGGCCTGATGTGCCCATCATTTCCTATGACGAGGAAGATTATTGCTGCAATAGGACTGGAATCAGGCCTGTGAAAAACAATCAGAGACATGGACTCTGTTTGGGACTGGCATGCACCTTGTTCATCATTACTGTGCTTTACTAGGTTCCTGTTTAGAGCCTTCCTTGGATTTGAACCCATCTTTATCTGTCACTGTTGAATCGTTAGATCAAAATGTAGCATTTTAATAGAGTCGGTGGAATGAGAGGGAGAAAAAAAATATATATATATTTAAAATCACTAACAAAGAATAAATGCTTAAAGCAACCCAAGGAGAAATGCACTTCAATTGCACATGCGTATGAAAGTATACACATGGTCATCACACACGGTCATGTTCACTGTAATAATAAGAAGAAACCAGGAGAAGCTATACTCCTGGACACACATAGTTGGGGAACATTAAGATAACCCAGTTTTTCTGTTTGTTTGCTTAAGTATTTAAATCCTAATTTTTTTATATATTTTTATTGATTTTTTTACAGAGAGGAAGGACGAGGGATAGAAAGTCAGAAACATCGATGAGAGAGAAACATCGATCAGCTGCCTCTTGCACACCCCCTACTGGGGATGTGCCCGCAGCCACGGTACATGCCCTTGACCGGAATCGAACCCGGGACCTTTCAGTCCGCAGGCTAACGCTCTTATCTACTGAGCCAAACCGGTTTCGGCTAAATCCTAGTTTTTAAAGCTTTCCAGACAATGGAGTTTGGCATAGAGAACACATACGTAAGAAACTGCTCTGAAAATACATTGGCCAACACTGCAGTGCCAACTGAGTGGGGCAAAGTGCACCCTGGAAGTTCCTCTCCAATCATCTCCAAACATTTAAAATCATATTGTCTATGAATGAACGCCGCTATATTAAATGCAGTGCCGAACAGCATGTGTTACAGTTGGGACTAAATGATCATGTGATCATCTGTTCCTTGTTGGTCTTCCTTTCTAGAACATAAAAGTACAAGACAGAAAAGCCCACATTTATCCATCACGATAATGCCAGATTCAAACAGTACCCGGTACACAGCAGGCACTCAGATATTTATTGATTCATTGACTGGAGGGAGATTAAATGACGGGATAAAACTGAGCTAGAAACCGTTGACTGCCTTTAAGGAAGTTGAACTCAACATGGGAGCTCCGAGGAATGCAGACTCCCTGTTACTCATCTTGGAAAGCACCGCCTCATGGACCGGGGTCAGCCTCGAAAAGTACTGAAGAGGGCGGGAGCAGATCAGGTAGGGCTTGAAGAGCCCAGCCTCAGGAAGACGTCCGGGTTGGGGATATGGAACCAGTGTCAGCTCCTAGTTAGCACCACCATGCTTTTCCAGGGCCAAATGGAAAGTCAAAATGAAGAAATTGACAGTTTTCAATGTTCACTAAATCAACTGTTTTCTTTTCTTTCTTTTTCAACAGAAATGTAATAGTTTTCAAAGCTCCCAGAACTATAGTACATTCAAATACTTGGAGCAACAATGGGTATATCTGGAACTTGATGGAAATCTTAAAGGCTGATTTGCCTCTCACATGCTTCAGTGACAACAACAATGGGACCCAAGTGAGCTCTGCATGGGAGTGTGCAATTCAAATGCAATTTGTTTTTTTTTTTTAAATTATTTTTTATTGATTTTTTGCATCAAATGCAATTTGAATGCAGGTGGACAGATTCCTGAGAAAGGGAGGAAGTCACGTGTTTGGGTGTGTCATGAAAATCTACATGTACAAAAACTGGTATGGCTATCAACTCCACATCTATCATTTAAAACAATTTTTCATTGCTCAAAGCTATCAAGTGCAGATAATCATATTTCAAGAGGTGATAAAGAGATGGCCTCACCACAGCGGTTTTATAATGGCCATGAGCAGGAAGTCATGATTTAATTTCTTTCAAGCCAGTGGGATCATATTTAATATCTATAACACCACTGATGGGTTTCACTTCTTGGCCTCCAAGACTACAAATGGTTAAAAATGTACTTTTGCCCTTAAATACAAAATACACCCATCTGTAGTAGAGAAGGCCTGAGATGCATACACCTGTGGGGTAAATGTTGGTAACAAAGATTAAGATAAACCTTGCAGTGTGCACTCCCAGAAAAGCTTGCTGTGGTGGAAACATCTAAATCAGGTACCCAAAGCAGCCGTGTATCAAATGGCGAGAGCTAGAAGTAATACTATCTTTTAAATGACTGTCTTTTAAATAAATTATGGTAATGTAATCCAAGACTTACTCACATGTTCAAATTTTAAAAATGCAGGCAAAAATTAACCTTTGGAGTCATTTCTCTAATACCAATTACGATAATCTTCTATGAAAAGCTCCATTATTAAAAGAGGAGGCTGTGGGTAGCATTGATCTCCCAAGCAAGACAACCATCTAATCTATCTAGCACAAAGCAAGGCATATCCTAGAACTTCTGTCTGAATTTGAAACTTCTCTTGAACAATTCTGTCTTTTCTCTTTCTTAAAATGAAACATTTGGACTACACAGTCTTAACCAACTACAACTATAATATTTTCCTCTAAAATTAAACTACTCAAAGACACAACAAGGATAATATTTAACTGTTCTGATTACTTTCACTATCAAAGAAGTTTAATGATCTGGGCCAACACCCCTAGCAGAATGAGCCTAGAAATTGTAACAACATGTCAATCAAGATATTCAAAATTAAGCAACATTTCATGTGAATATCTAGAAAAGTTCTAGCCCTTAGAAATAGAAAGTGTTTGAAAAGATGCCATTTTCCAAGTTCAAAAGTCATTAAAGTTAGCTGGCAAGATATTTGCATTCCTTAAGAGACACAAGCATGGAGTAGCTTGGAAGAGTCTTCTATGTGTATAACTTCTAACTTGCATGTAAGGGCCATGGACTATTTGACCACACATGTTATTAATTTACTAGGGGCCCGGTACATGAAATTCGTGCACTGAGGGTGGGTAGTCCCTCAACTCAACCTGCCCTCTCTCACATACTGGGAGCCCTCAGGGGATGTCCAACTGATGGCTCACCCAGCCATTGCCCTGCTCAGCTCAACCCTGGCTGCCTGCAACCACTCGGCTCTGGGGGCTGGGCGCTTGCTGCCACTTCCGCTCACAGCACCCAGGGGCCAGGCACTCCCTGCCACCGCCACCACTGCTGCTGCTGCCTCTGCTTCCCCCACAGTGTCCAAGTGCTGGGTGCTCACTGCCACCACTGTTTCATCTCCACCCCCGGGGCCAGGTGCTCACACCGCTTGGCCCCGCCCCTGCTCCTGATTGGCTGGTAGTATAGCCCATCAGGAGCGAAGGTATGGTCAGATTTGCATGTTTCTCTTTTATTATAAAGGATGAAATCAATGACTCAGAAACTATAAACAGGACCCAAGTCTTCCAGTGGCATTAAAAATAAATATCCAATCCACATCACACCTGAAATTTCTGATTGTCATATAATCATAAGGTAGCTTTGGATGACAAATTGTCTCTATAATGAATAAGCATCTTTTACCCCGGTAAGATTTATAATGAGATAAAAAATGTTTAAAAAAACCCAAAAAACCTAAATCTATAGTCTATACATGGTTTGTGTTATGGGACCGATACATATTTGGTACTTCAATCCTTTTACCATTTATTTGTTTACTCATATAAATAAATTGTTCTTATAATTCCAATTTAAAATATTTAACTGAGTAATTGGTATAACTTACAATTTTAAACTAAAATATATGACACACATTTTAGGATATTTAAGCCAACTTAATGTTCAGCATATTTATACATTTCATTTGTGAGGATTATAAAAATTATTTAAAAGGAAGGAAAAGGTTTTGTTTTTCTTGGGGAAAGAGGTGTCAAAGTCAGGTGAGGTAAAAAGAAGTCAAATATTCTGCATTTATGAATGTATCATAAATATAAAAAATTATTTAAGTTTGTAAATGGATACAAGAGATATATAAATATAACAATAGTAAGATCTGAATGCTGAACTTGAAAAATATTAGGTTTTTCAATTAATTGACTATTAAGTTTTAAAATCAAAGCAATCCAAATAATCCATTAAACAAAAATTGCCCTTCAGGGGTTCCAAAGAAACACATCGATCCCTGCCACCAAGGTGACCTCTGAAGGGGTTCAGAACAAGCCTCCTGACAATGTGCCACTCTGGCAAGTAGACAGATTTTGAGCTAAAGACAATAATGGCCCAAAAGACTCAGAAGAGCTTACTGCTTCCCCTTTAAGTGCCTTCAGAATTAGACAGAGGGCCTGGCCCAGAAGAAGACTATCACCAGAGAGAACTACAAAGACTATGGGCCAGGTGTGGGGCCTGGGAGGACCCAGCAGGGCCTGGAGAGCAGAGTCCCTGTGTCCATTGTCTCTGCAGGGCATGGCAAAACGAACAGTGGTCACCAAACGCTTGTTCCCCTTAACTTCCTGTGAATTGCCTTCCTTCTCTTTGAAGTCCTAGATCTATACTCCCTTTTCCATCATTCAGAACTGCACAAAAAGCCATTTTTGCCCAACTGCCTTTGGGCCTCATTTATTTATGGGGTCCCATGCATTCCTTAATTTGTTTTTCTCCTATCAACTTGCCTTATGTTAATTTTATTATTAGGCAAGTCAATGAAACTAGAAGGGTAGAAGGAAAAAATTTCCTCCCCCACAATTGGTGTAGTTGGCAGGATAAAATTTCCTGGCCGCACAGTGTGCCCTCTAAGCCTGCTACAATGGGGAGATCCTGGGACCTCTGACCAGAGCTGCTGAATCTAAGAATCCTCACCACCTCAGGCTCTTGGGTCTCTGCCTGCAGAATCTGATGGAAGTGAGAGTGGTGAGTTTTTTTACCTTTCTCAATATAGATGAGCTGGCGAAAATCTTCGTGGAACTAGTTCTTTGGGCATAGGGTCTCTGGTAAAGCTTTGTTGTAAGTGCTCTTGTTTTTATTGATTCTTTTCTTCCCAGAGATTGTCACTGGCTTTTGTTTGTTTGTTTGTTTATTATTATTTTTGTCTTGGTATCTTGTGTCATTTGTCATAAGGAGGGGAAAGCACAAGGTGGGACGCAGGCATAAGCTGGCCTCACAGACTGGTGACTTTGTGGTTGTCACCAGACTCACGTCTGGTCAGGCAAACTTTGCGGTGGGTTAATGCACACATGAGGAAAAGCCTGTTGCTAAGAGACATCATAGAAGCCAAGCCACAGAATTGGTGGGCATGGGCCAAATGCTTATGAGTTGTGAGAGCACTCATCACCTAACCCAAGGCCTCCTGTGCTAGGCTAGGCTGGTCACAGAACACTTTAGATTGCCACTAGGTCACTTGCCAACCTTTAGAAAATTTTCATGCAACGAGGTACTCTATAAAAACACCATGCAGTCCCTAATGTACTGGTATATGCCTAGTACGTATCGGTTTGGCTCCAAGAGACCCAAGGCTTAGCTAAAACAGTTAATAAGGTTTATATTTAGTCTTGTTCTGTCTTGAGAGCTTGGCTTTGAGGCCAGTAAGAATATTCTCTCCAGCTCTGCCCACAAAAGGCACAGTACCAGCATGCACTTGGTGGCTAGTGGAGGACTGGAATTCTGTGCAGCTGCAGTGGGTTGGTCAAACCATGTCTATAAAAGGCCAGATCAAAAGTGATGTGGGCTCTGCAGGCCATATGGTCTCCATTGCAACCGCTCAACTTTGTCACAAAATCAGCCAAAGATAATACACAAATGACTAGGCGTGGCTGTGTTCTGAACATCTTTATTTACTAAACACTATGGGACCAATGTGGTCCACGGGCCACCGTTTACCAATCATGGTCTAGAGTACAGGGCAACCCGTTCAATAAATTCACTCTCTGGTTTGCTATAAGACAAGTGAACACATTCTTGTCCCGGGAGGTGTGGTCTCCACCCAGCCCAACTTCTCACCCCATGGTGGTGGCAGCAGTGCAGTCTCAGTTAACACTATCAGCAACTCATCAGATGCACCTTTTTCTTGAGGTCAGATGGTTCTGTCTCAATTGGGAAATTTCCCCAATGCTTTTTCTTTTTGGTACAAAGGAATCAAATCAAAAGGGTTTAAATGTGTTAAGTTCTTTGGGAATTAAAACCAATTGACCTTGCTCTTCATTAACACAGTTGCCTGAATGCAGCTGGCTTTATCACCAGACCAGACCAGGACACGCCAGATTTGGACTCCTGAGCCAGTGACTCCTCGAGGAGCACATGCCGGCCGCAGTTCAACCTGGACCTGCTCAGCAGACCACCTACCGCTCAACTGGGAGTGTTGCCGTCCCATTTCAAATCTCAATTTTTCCATCAGATGTTCCCACAAGAACCTGATTATTAGGTACAAGTAAACAGGAATTGCTTTATTTCCTTCTCTTTTACCTTTCCTGTCACAAGCAGGAAAGAGGCCACCAGTGCTGGAGCCAAGCAGTTTGCTGTCTTCTGCTCATTCAAGAAAATGTGGGGCGAAAAATGACGTAAACCAGGCAACTGAAAGAAACATGTTTATTATGGGCATTTATTGAGTGATGCCAGCCTGTGCAAGATCTTGTGGTCCAGCCTTCACATTATCTCCCTTAATTTCAACACAGGATAATAAAGGGAGAACCAAACACTGAAATAAAGAAACTGAGGCACAGTGATGGTAAAGCTCACACAGCTGGTAGAAGGAGGATGGTGATTTAAACCCTTGGACTCAGAGCCCTCAGTCATAGCTAGTATCTTAATCTGAATTGAGCAGAACTCAAGGGCTGTGCCAGGAGGTCTGCCTCTCCCGCCCTCTCTAACCTTTGCTAAAGGCAAGAAGCCTGCGCTGTCTCTTCCTCCCACACGAGGCTGGGTTTGTTCCTTGTGCTGCCAAAATGCCCTCTCTGACCTCATCACACTGTCTGCATTATACACTCTTCCCAACTAAACTATAAACCGGAGTTCTTAACCTCTGCACTATGGACATTTGAGGCCACAGTTCTTGGTTGCAGGGGTCAGAGTTGTAGGATGTTTAGCAACCTCCCCTCCCCAACCCCAGATGCCAGTAACAAACCTTGGGGGTGGGGGAGGGGTGGGCACAATTGCTCCTCCTTGAGAACCACTGCTATCAAACCCCTGAGGACAGGCACTGCTTGCCTACTGCCTGACCCAAGGCCTGGCACACAATAGGTGATTAAAAAATTCTTAAAGTCACTGCATAATGTCTTTCTCCAGCTGTACACCTAAAAACATTGTTATTGTTGGGCCAATGGCTCTAAGGACCCCAGAACGAAATCTAAGTCTAACCCTTCTATGTGCCCTTCCATTTAGATGGTTGGTTTTCCTGACAGCTGCAGTCATTGCTACGCCTCCAAACTTCACCCACGAGGGATTGTTAATTTTACTCCCTAAGTATTTCTCAGACCTGTGTACCTCCTTCTTCCCACTGCCACCATTCTGGCCCAACCAAGTGGCTTCTCTCTTTAGCCTCCTGACTGCCATCCCAGTGCCCTCTCTGGTGACCTGCGACGTGTCTGAGACACCATTCAAAACCCAAATCTAGCCATTCCAAGCTCTGCAAGGGCTTTTCATTCAAGGCAGGACTCCTTCACATGCCCTAGGAAGCCCTCAGCGGTCTGTCCTGGGCAACCTCTGCAACTCCTCTTCTTGTCACTGGGGCTGCAGCCCTTTGAAAAGGCTTGAATCCCGCATGCCCCCAGGCCTTTGTACATGTTGTTTCACTTGTGTAGAATACCACTGTCCTTCCTGTAGACCAGCCTCAGTGTTGCTTCTGCCTGGCCTGGAGCGCGTACCTCCATCACAGGTCTCAGCTGGGCAAAGTCCCACCATTTCCCATTTGTCCACAAGACCATTTTCACAAGAGAAGGCAGGCGCCTTGTCTATTTTTGTTCACCATGATAATCCCTGTGCCTGGTGCTCAATGCTTTCTGAATACACGTGCATAATTAGTAACTCAGAGACACTACTGGTGAGTACAAAGGTTTTACAGACAAGATACCCTGATGCACCTTGATAGCTGTGAAGCCTTGGATAGAACACCTCATCTATCTGCACCCCAGTTTCCTCATGAAGTGGGGAAAAGAGTTCCTACCCTCATAGTGCCCTTGTTGGTAAAGTACATAAGTAAATATATAAAGTCTCCAAATAGGGTCTGGGACAGAAAAAGTGCTCTAGAAGAATTTGCTGCTACCATCCTTATCAATGTCTTCCTTAGCAGGAGCATTTTTATTTCTGTTTGATGGCTGAGGACATGGAGACTTTGTTCTATCTCAGCACAGGTGACACCAGTAGCCACACTGAGTCCCGGCTGAGGAGAGCCGCTTCCTCACTCCACCGACCCCACACATCCCCAAGGTCCTCCTCAGGTGGCTGAGCACAGCTTTGCAAATGGTTCTTTGATGGGTTCCACAGAGGCAGCTCCTGAGTTCATCACAGTAGCCCCTTCCTCCACGCTGAACCTTGGGCATTGCAGGGTGCTGAGTGGTCCCAGCACCTTGGCCCGGAGGCTAGAAGACTGGAGTTGTTTGCAGTGCAATGAAAACCAGCCCTCCCTGGAGAGCCAAAGTCACCCTTTCCACTCAGAGACTATGGAAACACACATCCAAGTTGTTCCTAGTCTTCTTCATTCAACAGACACTTCCTGGAAGCGTCTGAGGCGCCAGGGACCACGTGAGAACCAGGGGCTGGCAGCCACCGCTGGTCATAGGAGCTGGGCTGTGGATCACATGGTGATGAGCAGTTTCGACTAACCTCCTGTACTTACGGGAATTCACCACGTATTACAGGGCTGCTCTGCTGACAGCCTATTTCAGGGAAAGCAACGAGGCCTTTTATTTTTTTGCATTTGTGTGCAGCAGCAGCATTCCCAAAGCATAATTCTGATTCCCAACATAACCACAGGTCAGATTCCATTATGAAAATCTCCTGATGCATGTGAAGGGCTAGGATGTTGCTGCCGGCGATGAGCGGGCGGTAGTCGGGCTGAGATTTGGAAATCCTGGTGCCATACAGAGGTCCTGTTGGGTTGGGTTTGTTGTAAGGGGATTGGCCTATAACGTATTGAGATTAGCGAGGGGCCACTTCCATTTCCTGAATCCTCCTGCTGGAGGGAACTGGCACCGAGCAGCTCTCTCCTAATGAGGCAATTATACTGCAATGTGGTCCATCTAAAACACATTTTACTGCTTTGCTCATCAGAAGCAAGGGTGAGTAATAAAAAATCAAAAGGCAGCAGATAAAGATGAAAGTCAAGGGGAGGAAGGCCGTCGACAAGAGATCACTTTTATTCTCCCTTCATGCACCGAGAAAGGGTGAATCACAACGCAAAGATACTTTTTAAAAGGTGCTATACACACCCAGGCTCTCCTTGTGCTGTGTTGCTTTCAGTCATGCTCTCACCTCACTGGAAGAACACGTATGTTATAATGAACAAATCCGGGAAGGTAAGGCATCCTACTATACACACTTAAAGGAGGAAAACATTCAAAAAGAGCAGCTAACACCAAAAAGGGTGTTAGCCATTCAGGCTGGGACCTGATATAGAAGCTATGCATTGAAATAAAATAAAAAATCTACTTGCCAATCTATAGGACGTCCAAAAGTTCGAACATCTGGGGAAACAATGTACTCTGCCATCTTTTCAGGTTAACAATTAACCTCATTGCCTTAAATTTATTTTTTTAAATATGTTTTATTGATTTTTTACAGAGAGGAAGGGAGAGGGATAGAAAGTCAGAAACATCGATGAGAGAGAAACATCGATCAGCTGCCTCCTGCATACCTCCTACTGGGGATGTGCCCACAGCCAAGGTACATGCCCTTGACTGGAATCAAACCTGGGACCCTTCAGTTCGAAGGCTGACGCTCTATCCACTGAGCCAAACCGGTTTCGGCTCATTGCCTTAAATTTAGAGGTATTTCATCTAAATAGATGCCAAGAGGGCACAGAAAAATATATTTGAAAATATAAATAACATACAGTTTTAAATTAGTTTAGCTTATTTCCCAGTGTTTCAGACATTCTATACAGATTTAGGAACTTCAAACCAATAAAAATAAAAGAAGGACAAAGACTGAACCATAAAAAATATTATCAATACTAGCATGAGAAAGAAAATATAAACTCTGGGAGAACTAAGATGGCGGCAAAGGCAAAACACCTATCTTGCCGTCATAATCAGCAATTTTAATACTACAACTTAACGAAGGAACAAACACCTTCCAGAATCACCAGAAAGCTCGCCGAGTGAAAATTCCACAAATAAAAGTAAACATAGGACACTGTGACCCGGAGAGCGGCGGTGGACGGCGTTGAAAGATTCGCGCGCAGAGAGAGGTTTGGAGCGCGCGCCGCGGAGAGGGCGGGCGGCTGAAAACCGGCCAGGTTTCTCCAACGGGGAGACAAAGGCGTCCCACTGACTGATTCTCCAGCTCTGGGCGAAGTCCAGAGAACCCACTATCACACGGGGTGAAAACTGGACAGTGGGAGGGCACGCCGAAGCTCGGGTGCTGCCGGGTCTGCCGGCTTGTGGAGAAGGCAGCTCTCCCGCGAACAGCTCGGCTGCGTGACGGCGCAGAGAGCGCACCGCGACTTGCCTCTCATTCGGAAAACCGTCAGACTGCTTTGTTTTACGACCCTGGGTGAGACATTGCGCATGCAAAGTCATTTGGGGACAGTCTGAATTCCCCGGCAGCCGGTGGAGCTCCACAGCAGCTCTCTCTCAGAGGTGCTGGCAGCCATTGCCCCCGGCACAGAGCCCCTGGGGCCGCATAGGGTGGAGCTAGAGCTGCCTGCTTGGCCCGGAGACTCCGCCCATCCAACCTGAGCACAGCTGAGCTTCACAGACAATTGGCCTGGAAGTCAAACCCTCCTAGGGCTAACAACAAAAAGCTGGGTTTAAATTCAAAAACACTGAATACAACCCATAAAGGATTGCAGTAAGAGTACCCACCTCAGGTAACTGGGGAGACTGAGCCACTGTCCCTTTGAGGATATCCACCACATAAAGCAGCCACCATGCAGAGACATGGAAAGAAATCAGGGGTGAAAGAAATGGAGGAGAAAAGACGACAAGACATAGAGTTCAAAACCACGGTTATAAGGCTTTTCAAGAGGCTCCTACAAAAGGCCGATCAACTTAATGAGAATTACCAGGAAATAAACAAGACCAACCAGGAAATAAACAAGACCAACCAGCAAATGAATGAGATTTACAAGGAGATGAATTATACTTACAAAGAAATGAATGAGACCCTCAGGGAAATGTGCAAGACCTCTGAGGGTACAAACCAGACCCTCACAGATAAAAAAAAGGACCAACTAGAAATCAAGCATACACAGGCTGAAATAAAAAATATTACACAAAGTCCTAAAAGCAGTCCAGAGGGCCACAAGAACCAAGTCAAAGATTTGAAATACAAAGAAGCAAAATCCACTCAGCAGGAAAAGCAAGAAACAAAAAGAATTCAGATAATTGAAGATAGTGTAAGGGGCCTCTGGGACAACCTCAAGCAAGCCAACATCCGAATTATTGGGGTGCCAGAAAAAGAGAGAGAGCAAGTTAATGAAAACCTACTTGAAGAAATAGTGACTGAAAACTTTCCCCACCTGGTGAAAGAAACTGACTTAAAAGCCCAAGAAGTACACAGAACCCCAAAATATAGGAATCTAAAGAGGACCACACCAAGACATATCATAATTAAAATGCCAAGAGCAAAAGATAAAGAGAGAATATTAAAAGCAGCAAGAGAAAAACAGTGGGTTACCTACAGGGGAACACCCATACGATTGTCAGCGGATTTCTCAGCAGAAACGATGCAGGCCAGATGGGAGTGGCAAGAAATATTCAAAATAATGAAGAGTAAGAATCTACAACCAAGATTACTCTATCCAGCAAAGCTATCATTCAGAATTGAGGATCAGATAAAGTGCTTCGCAGATAAGAAAAAGCTAAAGGAGTTCATCACCACCAAACCAGTATTATATGAAATGCTGAAAGATATTCTTTAAGAAGAGGAAGAAGAAAAAGGTAAAAATAAAAATTATGAACAACAAATACACATCTATCAACAAATGAACATAAAAATCAAGTGAACTGATAGGCTGATGAACAAGATAAACTGGTGACTATAACAGAAACATGGACATAGAGAAGGAATGGACTGACAATTCTTGGGGAGAAAAGTGTTGTTGGAAGTACAGCAAGAGATTGGACAAAAATCTTGCAACAATGGGAGAGGACATTGGGGAGGGGGAGATGAGGGCGGAGGGTGGGATAGGTACAGGGTGGAGGGAAGATATAGGGGGATAAAAAAGGGGAAACAATGTAATTAATAAACTGAACAATAAAAAAAAATAAAAATAAAAAAATAATAAAATAAAAAAATAAAATAAAAAAAGAAAATATAAACTCTGAAGATTTAAAAATTAATAAGCTACCCTGGCTATCAAGATTTTAAATATATATATATATATATATATATATATATATATATATATATATATTAAGCTAGTACATTTGCCATAGTAAATCCCCTGCAATGGATTTACCTGATCTACTAACTTATACACACAAAGGTATGTGCCTGATAATGTGCCCTGTATCATTCTTTGTAGCAGTGAAAACTTGGGAAATATCAAAATGTTGATCAACAAGATCAGGATTCATCCAGATGAAGGTAATACTACCCAGTCATAATCATTTAACTCATAGAAAAAATGTTTTTAAAGCATCTGTAGTACATGCTGGCTATAAATATCCTCTTGATGATCTTGAACTGGCAAAAAATAAAACAAAATCATTCTTGAGTTCTCCCACACAAATGGCTTGCAGTCCTACAGACTTCTACTTCATTCTTAACTAGGTCTTCAGATTACTTATTAAGCATCTTCTATATTCTCTGTTCATAAATTACAACTGAGCACCCAGAGAAGAAACTTCAGGATGATAGAGTAAGGACCTCTAAAAGTCTATTCCTGCATAAAAGCAACAAGAACACTGTTGAAAACTTTCAAAATTTATTTTTTCGGGACTCTGGAAATTAATCAAAGGCTTGCAACAACCAGGGGAGCATTTATTTGAATAAAAACAGCTGAACCTTGGTAAGAACAGAAAGGTTTATAGCATTTTAACTGGTACTACTTCCATCTGTCTCCCCTCATTTGTGCAGTAGCCCTGAAAACAGCAGTCTTGTAAGAATGCTAACCATAAACACCAGTACCCTACCAGCCACTGGAGGGGCAAGAGGGGCTTGGGCCCCCAGAGACTTGTCAGTATTTTACCAGTCTGGAAGTTCTGGGGGAAAAGTCCATTAACAGGGCTTGTTTTCAGGTGACCTAAACTAGAACCAGCTCCAAGGAAAAAGCCCCATTCTCAGGTTTGCTGAAAACATTTAGCAGCAGTGTCTAACATCACAGGTGTCTAAGGCAATTATACCATTTGGAGAAACAACAAACTGCCCCCAAAAAATAAAGAAAGAAAATCTAGAGAATGCAGTGAATATAGGGGCTTTAAAAAGCACCTGTTCCTAGCAGGCCTTCCCTGCAAGAAATATGAAGGTCACATGGGAAAATTTTAATTTGGACCCTTTTTCTCAGCTGGTGGGGCTCCATGTTTGAGTGATGACCTATGAACCAGGAGGTCAAGGTTTGATTCCCGGTCAGGGCACATGCCTAGATTGTGTGCTCAATCCCCAGTGTGGGGCATGCAGAAGGTGGCTGATTAATGATTTTCTCTCATCATTGATATTTCTATCTCCCTCCCTCCTTCTTCCTCTCTGAAATCAATACAAATATATAATTTTTAAAAGAGATAACATAGAATGAGAAAACATATTTGTAAGGCATATATTTGATAAAGGACTTGTATTCAGAATATATAAGGACCTCTTACAAATCAACAATAAAAAGACAAGTAATCCAAATTAAAAATGGACAAGGACTTTACTAGCTATTTCTGCCAAAAGGATGTACAAATGACCAATGAGCATATGGAAAGATGTTCAACATCATTAGTCATTAGGGAAACACAAATCAAAACCACAATAAGATACCACTTCACATACACTAGGATATCTAGAATAAAACATGTACGTTATACAAGACATAGAACACTGTAACTCATATATTCTTGGTGTGATTATAAAATAGTGCCGCTTCTTTGCAAATCATTGAGTTCCTTCAAAAGTTTAAACATATGATTATCATATGACACAGCAATTCCACTCCTCAGCATACACCCAAGGAAATGAAATGTATATAATACACAAAAATCTGTGTGCAAATATTCACAGAAACATATGCATAACAATAAAATAAAAGTGGAAGCAATCCAAGTGCCCATCAGCTGACAAGTGGAAAACAAACTGTGATAAATTCATACAGTGGAATATGATTCAGCAATAAGGGGAATGAGATACTGAGACATGCTACCACACAGCTGAACCTTGGCAACATTAAGTGAAGTGAAATAAGCCAGCCATAAAAACCCCCCACAAACTGCATGACTCCATTTATGTGAAATGTCCAGAATAGGCAAGTCTAGAGGCAGGAAGTAGATTAATGATTAGCAGGGGCAGGGGGCAATGGGAAATGGCTGCTAATGAGTTCAAGGTTTAGTTTAGAAATTAGGAAGAGGTGTGGGTTGTACAACTCCATAAATATACTACATACAACCCACTAAAATGTTCATTTAAAAAATAATTTTATGATACATGAATCATAGGCTCAACAAAGCTGTCATTTTTAAAAAGCTGATCAGAATGAGGATAAAAATAGATAGCCAGGATTCTGGACACTTACATGATACCTGTCAACTGTGTGGCCCTTGCCAATTACTACACCTCCCTGTGTCTCTGCATCCTCCTCTAGAAAATGCCCATACTGATAGGAACTACTTAAAGGAATTAAATGAATTCGCTACTGTTATTGGGTGGTGGGGTCGGGGAGGGGGGGCTTCAGGCATTTTCTGACCCTATGAAGAAGAAAGGAGGAGAAGATGGTAGAGCAGGTAGACCTAGAACTGGAGAAGCACCAAACTGAGGATGTAACGCATGAGAGCCTCTATTTTCTGTGCTGAGGGTGGTGAGTGGGGGGAGGGTGCATAGAAAAGAAGAACCCCCTTGAAGTCACTACAGCAAAGATGACAAGCACAAACGATGCCCGTTGGAGCAGAAAACCACCTCTGTGCAGGGATGCCACACATGTGGCACCCAGAACCAATGACAGACAGCTGCATGACAGGACTTTCAGAGCTGCTGAGGGTTGGGCCTGTGACCAGTGATGGAAGGCAAGGAAGGTGAGCTGTTCAGCAATGCCACAGGACGGCCAGGGTGTCTCAGTCAAGAACAGGAAGGATGGGTTGCTACTAGAAGCAAGAATTAATTCCCAGACATTTCTCAAAAGAGACGATTGGTCTGTAACTAGGATTCTTTAACATAGAAATGAGAGAAATCAATGATGACATGTGTTCATTGTCTCACTGATTTTATTTCTTTCAACATTTTCTCCCTAAACGTTTTTTTTTTCCTCCCAGACTTTACGACTGTCAGGTTGTCTTGTTGTTTAACCCAAACTGCCCCCAGTTTATTTGATCATGAATTATTCTCTTTCCAAACTTTTCTAACCTGCATCAAAAGTGGGGTTCTTTGGCGCATGCTCTGTAGACAGGCCTCATTATCCATAGAGAACAGATGGGCAACCAGAACCCCAAAGGCCGAGGAGGAAACAGCTCCCTGGGACATCCTGTTCTGTCCCCTCTGCACTGCCAGCTGAGTGAACTCTGGCAGGCACCACTCGCGTGAAATGTACTCCTACAGCAAACCACCAGACCAGGGGCTCTGAAGGCATGTCCCTCACCGACATCAAAGCAGGCACCTGTAACAGATTAGCAAGGCGTCGGGGCCCCAAGGAGCTATAACCATGAGACGGCGTCACTTTAGCGACCTCAGTGCTCAGCTCTGCTGTGCCAAACGCCCCGTTCCTGTTGGTGGAAGTCTCCCCAACAACCATCTCATCCAAGTCTATAATGTTCAGTCCTTTCAATGCTTGGAAGTGTCTCATTCTGATGTCTAAGGCTAAGTAAGCCCTGTTCTTTGTAAAACTTCTATTTTGCAGTTGAATCAATATTCTTTCCCCATCCCACTAAAGCAGGCTGGGAATGTGGTTTGCCTTCAGGTCTAAAGCCTCATCTCACTTTGTCCTCCAGCCCCAGCACCAGCAGGCAAAGCAGGGCAACATATCAGGTTCTGCAGAACCAGAGGCAGCCTGCTAGCTCTGGCTACACATCTCGGGGCTTTCTGAGAAGGTCACCTCAGAGATAAGCTACTGCAGCTCTGCAGCCTGCAGCCCAGAGGTCACCAGGCCCCAATTTGACTGGAGGGGAGAGAACGGACAGCTGGCAGCGGGGACACATCCAGACTTCACACACGGCTCTCTTGGGTCACCCTCCTTTGGCCTTGGGAAGATGAACAAGAGATGACTTTACTTTAAAATAAATCTGCACAACCAGGCCGACAACACGTATGTGCTAGTTTAGGGGTGGTCAGCTAATATGCTACCATGGACACAGACTCAGGGGGCCAGTTAGCAGCCCATTGGAAAGGGCCGTGATCCAGGGTCAGCTGCCATCTGCACCTCTCTTAGCTGAGCTTAATCAACAACCGGCTGTTATTAATTAGTACCAGAGACCCCAAAACAGGTTCTTATTAGTGAGATTAATGACTTGTTAATTCGCATAATGGTATTAAAGACAGGGAGTCACTGCTGAAATCCGAGATGGTTGGGAGATGAGTGGCTAAAATAATCTGAATATATTTCTCCTCTCTGCATGAACTGACACTTAGGCATGTGCCCTGCACGCTTTATGCCTGACGCCCCTGACCTCGGTGCAGCCCCTGGCTTAGGAGATTTTCTAACTAAAGAGTCCAAACTAGAGAAGACAATCTACCTCTGTGATGCTGGGAGGACCTTGAACCTTCACACAGGGTGTGGTGGAAGCATCCAACACAATGATTATCAGCCTTGGCTGAACATGGGCATTGCAAAGGGAGCTCTTAGAATCCCATGGCCAGGCATCACCCAGACTAAGGATGTGGGAGTCTTGAGAGAGAGGACCGGTCCCACAGCTCAGGAAGGTCCTGGTGCCTCCAGCATGCACACTGTACAGCACGGCATGCTGGAACTGCACGGGGCTTGCAGAATGCATTTGTGAGCTGTTCTGAGCCTGCTCGGCTAATGAATATTCATTTAGTAAATGTCTGTATGTGGGAGAATTTGGTCCCACGCCTGCTTTCATCAAAATCAAAGCAAGGTTACAGAATAGCTACCACTCATCAATTCTAACCGTTGGCAGCCTCCAAATGAATCTCCAGGGATGGAACTGGTTTTGGTCAGCTCACAAGGGGACAGCCCTGTCCCTGCCCCTACTCTGCACCCCACCTTGCTCTTATGAGAAGAGAAAGGAGATGGTGGCTTTTGGTGAATGCTCTTCTCCCTAAAAAAACCTCCTTTCTCTCCTTCCAGTTTGTCTTAAGTCAACTTGGGTTGGGGTGAAGCCAACAAGGCCCAGTGTAAACTTGTTTCTTCTTGTTCTCCTTTCCTGTAATGTAGCCTGTGCTGGCTGTAACTGCCTATTTCACAGCCCTCCTCTGATGCAGGCCTATCCCTCACAGGTCACTCTTGCCCACTGAACAGCCCTCTGACAGCCCTGATACTTGTGTCCTCTGTCCCCACTCTGGGTTTTGGCCAAAATTCTGAAACAATAGGGGATAACTCGACCAGGTCCCAAACATCATCTTATCTAATAAAAGAACAATATGCAAACTGACCACACCTCTGATCAAGCCACACCCAATGGCTAACCAGGAGCAAATTATGCAAATAAACCCCAACCAAGATGGCTGCCACCACTGAGAGCAGGAGGGAGGCTTGGGTTTCCGTGGCAATGGAGGAAGTTAAGGTCTGCCTGCCCTTGCTGGCCTAGGCCTCCACTCAATGCTACAAAGTTTCAATTATAGAAAATAGATAATCCCAACAGAAATGGCAACAGCCATAGAGCTGGAGAGAGCAGAGGCTAGGGTTGCTGTTGTGATAGAGGAAGCCAAACGTCTGTAGGCCTAGCCTAGGCCTCCACTCTAGGCTACAAAGTTTCAATTGTAGAATATAAATTAATCCCAGATCTCAGGGCCTCCACTTGGGTTGCTGGGGGTGTGGCCAGCCTGCAAACCATCACAGGCCCCTCACCCAAGCCACCCCACACCCCAAGAGAACCTCACCCTGATCAAGGCAAATCAGCTGGCCCCCACCCATGTACCAGGCCTCTATCCTATCTAATAAAACAGTAATGTGCAGATTGACCATCACTCCAACACACAAGAGGGCTGCCCCCATGTAGTCAAAGATCCTGCCCCCATGTGGACACAGATGGCCACCACAAGATGGCCAGCAGGGGAGGACAGTGGGAGGTTCTAGACCTGCAAGGGAGAGCACTTGTGGGCCATAAGGTCAGCAGGGGAGGGCAGTTGGGAGGAACCAGGCCTGCAAAGGAGAGCAGTTGGTAGCAATCAAGCCTGTAGGGGAGGGCAGTTAGGGGTGAACAGGCCGGCAGAGGATGGAAGTTGGGGGCAAATATCCTGACAGGGGAGCAGTTGGACATCAATTAGGCTGGTAGGGGAGTGATTAGGGGTGATCAGGCTGGCAGGCAGAAACAATTAGGGGCAATCAGGGAGGCAGGCAGGTGAACAGTTTGGAGCCAGCAGTCCATGTTTGTGAGAAAGATGTCTGACTACTCATTTAGGCCCGATCCCACTGAGATTGGGCCTAAACGGGCAGTCAGACATCCCTCGAGGGATCCTAGATTGGAGAGGGTGCAGGCTGGGCTGAGAGACACACACCCCTGCCCCCCTGTGCACGAATTTTGTGCACCAGGCCTCTAGTTCTATTATAAATATACTAGAGGCCCTGAACACAAAATTCATGCACAAGGGGTTGGGGGGGGGGGTCCCCTCAGCCCAGCCTTTACCCTTTCTAATCCAGGTCCCCTTGGTGGATGTCTGACTGCTGGATTGGGCCTAAACCAGCAATTGGACATCCCTCTCACAATCTGGGACCACTGGCTCCTAATTGCTTACCTGTCTGCCTGCTTGATCACTCCTAACTGCCTCCCCTGCCAGCCTGCTCACCCCTAACTGCCTTTGCCTGCTGACCTGATCACCCCTAATTGCCTTCCCAGTGGCCTGATTGCCCCTATCTGCCCCTTCTGCTAGCCTGGTTGTCGCTTACTGCCCCCCTCTGTCAGCCTGGTGGCCCCTAACTGCCCCCATGCCAGTCTGGTCGCCCTCACTGGCCCTTTTGCTGCCTTTTTTTGCCCCTCACCACTGCCCCCCCCCCCCCACCAGCCTGGTTGCCCCACACAGCATGCTGTTGGGTCGTTACTGTGAGGGTGTCCTGACATTACCCTTTTATTATTATAGACTAGAGGTCTGGTGCATGAAATTCATGCATAGGGGTAGGGGATGTACCTTAGCTCAGCCTGCACCCTCTCCAATCTGGAACCCCTCAAGGGATGTCCAACTGCCCCTTTAGGCCCGATCCTGGTAGGATCAGGCCTAAATGGGCAGTCAGACATCCTTCTCACAATCCAGGACTGCTGGCTCCAAACTGCTCACCTGCCTGCCTCCCTGATTGCCCCTAACCACTTCTGCCTGCCAGCCTGATCACCTGCTGACACTATCCTGCCAGTCTAATTGATATCTAACTGCTCCCCTGCCAGCCTGTTTGCCTCCAACTTCCCTCCTCTGCCGGCCTGGTCACCCCCAACTGCCCTCCCTTACAGGCCTGGTCCCTCCCAACTGCCCTCCCTTGCAGGGCCTGGAACCTCCCAACAGCCCTCTCCTGCTGGCAATCTTGTGGTGGCCATCTTGTGTCCACATGGGGGCAGGATCTTTGACCACATGGGGACAGCCCTCTTGTGTGTTCGAGTGATGGTCAATCTGCTTATTACTCTTTTATTAGATAGGACAGAGGCCTGGTGCATGGATGGGGGCCAACTGGTTTGCCCTGAAGAGTGTCCCAGATCAGGGTGGGGGCTCCCTTAAGGTGAGGGGCAGCCTGGGAGAGGGGCTTGTGGAGGTTTGCAGGCCAGCCACGCCCCCCAGTGACCCAAGTGGAGGCCCTGGTGTCTGAGATTTATCTATGTCTACAATTGAAACTTTGTAGCCTGAAGCGGAGCCAAGCCTTCTGCTCGCTCCGGGGAAGCAGCCATTTGTAGCCTAGAGTGGAGGCCTAGGCCAGCAACGACAGGCGGAAAGCTTGGCTTCCTCTGCTGCCAGGGAAACCCAAGCCTCTGTTCTCTCCAGCTCAGTAGCTGCCGCGATTTCTGTATCTTTTATAATTGAAACTTTGTAACATTGAGTGGAGGCTTAGGCAGGCAATGGCGGAAAGCTTGGCTTCCTCTATTGCCAGGGAAACCCAAGCCTTCCTCTTGCTCTCAGTGGTGGCAGCCATCTTGGTTGGGGTTTATTTGTATAATCTGCTCCTGATTGGCTGGTGGGTGTGGCTGTGGGTGTGGAAGGTGGTGAAGGTATGGTCAAATTTGCATATTACTTTTTTATTAGATAGGATAAGCAAGTGGGCATCCAGTGGGCAGATGCAGGAATGAAATTGGGGATTGAAGTCCATTGTTTGAGATGGAGCCTTCCCACATTTCCACTCAATATGAAAGTCAGGAGACAGAAGTGCTCCTCTGGTCTTTTCTCCGGATCCCAACAAAGATGAGACTGCTGACCACTGGACTAATCTCCGCACTAAGCAAACCTCCCCGCCCTGGGAAATGGTTTCTGCTATTACCACTCAGGGCCCTCTCCATGTCAATAGCAGGCATCCATCAGAAGAGGGCCATGAAATAAAGAGGCAGTTACAAATAGCACGGGCTACGTTTCCAGAAAGGAGAACAAGAGGAGATGAGATGACATTTTCTCTGCTTTAATCTTGCATGTCACTCTCACCACCTGAAATAGTTTACTGTGACTTGTTTCCACCCATGCCATGCTTACTGAGTTCTAGCAGACAATGTCCAATTAGAAGCACACAACACACTCTTCTTGAAAGAAAAAAATACAGCATAATTATTGGGCCAGAGTTGTGCCCCCCCCCCAAAGTCATTTATTGAAGCCCTAGCCCCCACTGGAGTTGTATCTGGATACAGGGCCTATGAAGAGATAATACAGGTGAAGTGAGGTCAGGAGGGTGTGACCTTCAACCCATAGGGCAGTGTCCCTAGAGGAGGGAGGGTCACCAGAAGTTTCTCTCCACACACAGGGGGTCCGGGGAAGACACTGCAAAAGGTGGCTATCTGCAAGCCCAGAGGAGAGATTCCCCAGAAGTGGCCCCTGCTGCCACCTTGATCTTGAACTCAAAACATCTGGAACTGTGAGAGGAGAAATATGTGTTTTTTATATCTCCCAATCTCTGGCAGCCCAGCCTGATAAATACAATGATTTTAAATTACTTCTAAATATAAAAGATATGTGGGTCCCATTTCATCAGGTGGGGTTCCACTGATGACAGTGCACAGATACATCTCTATCCAAATAGGGTAGGATGGGTGGAGCACATTGTGAAGGGATAGTGGAAGGCAGCTCAATCTGTCTGATGACCACTCAGGACTCGGAGTGAAAGTAGAGCTCAGGCCAATGCACGTAGCACAGTTTTAAGCATCAAACCAAAACCTGGGGATAAAAGCTTCCAACTGGTTGTAAAAATGCCAATTCCTTCCATACCTGCACTGGAGCAAGTGAGCAATGCAATGGCTGAGAGGGAAATTTCGATCTGTGCGTGTTTGGGTTCGAAAAGAGAACTTTGGAGAAAACAATCCTTGAAAATTTCAAAGCAAAATCATCAAATAAAGCCTAATTCAGAGTGAGCTGTTTTGACTCTTGAAATGAATGTAAGGCAATCTGGATTCCTGACGTGAGGTTAGCAGCTAACAGGCTTCACTAAATACAAATTCCATTTTCCTTCTCTCTTGAAACAAAGCATCACAGAAGTTAATAATAATGCTCAGTCACAGTGTATGAAGTGCTTGCAAAACTTTTAAAATACCCTTTGAATAAAAGTCATAAATTGCTAAATAACACCTTGGTTTAAGGGTTTTCTCTTAACACTAGAGGCCTGGTGCAGGAAATTCATGCACGGGGTGCGGGGGTGTGGGGCGGGGGGGAGAGGAGGGAGGGCGGGCGTCCCTCAGCCCGACCTGCGAAGATGCCAGCATCCCTCACCTCATCCTCTAGCCAGAGGTTCCTCCCCTCCTTCCACACAGCCTCGGGGAAGATGCTTGTCCTGGGGCCTGCTTAGGGCCCTAGCCACAACACCCCACAGCTCGGGTACTTGGGGGCTTGGACTCTCAGGTCTGGCTTCCCAGCCTGGCATGGTGCGCATCAGCTGCCATGGGAGCTGTGCCTCAGGAGTTGCCCCCTTGGACTATGTTACTTGCGAGTGGGGGGGGGGGGCTTTGCAGCAGTGAGTTTATGTCTGTAGCATGCCCGCTGGACATCCACCTCCTCACTCCCCCACTGTGGCGCCCCGCTGATTGCCTCTGGACTGAGGGCAGGGGGCTTCCAGTTTGAAACTAGAGCTGCTGGGCTATGACTGGGGGCTGTAGGTGGAGGGTTCCTTCAGCATCAGGAACTGGAAAGATCCATTTTTCTGAGTCCTCCCCTCCCTCCCCGCAGCCGGGGCATGGATGCTGGGCTCGTGTCCCCACAGGCCCCTTTCCTCCCTCCACACAGCCAGGCCACGGACACTGGGCTCACGTCGCCATAGGCTCCTTGGCTGCTGAGCTCGTGTCCCCACAGGCCCCTTCCCTCCCTCCACACAGCCAGGGTGCAGATGCTGAGCTAGAGTTGCCAGGGCAACACCACCAGCATCGGTTATGGATGCCACCATTTTGTCATGGAGTGATAGTTAATTTACATATTACACTTTTATTATATAGGATTGCTTTTTTTTTTTTCAGTTATGCTATATCCAGTCAGTAAGTGGAGGCCCTGGCCATCTATCAGTCCAAGTATTGTTCGGTTCTCTGACTGAAGCAACAATCAGCCATTTACTCTTCTGAATTACACCTCTTGCCAGTGAAAATAACAACCACACAGCAAACTGCTCCTGCCTGTCGTTCATCAGGGTGCAGAACTAGAGAGATTGTTAGACAACTTTGTTTGGACACCACTTTTTGGAAATGTACATATCCAATGTGTGAGGGCAGCGAAATGGAAAGAGAAGGGATGTGTGCTTCTCGGGTTCTACTTAGACATGAAAACTTTGGACAGAAAGCAAATACCATCATTGGGTGATGAGGGGAGGAGGAAGAGAGGTAGCTGATTGCCAACTGGTACTCTTTCCACTTCAACACATGGCCTCCTAGGAAGAGAAAAAAGACTTCCTCAGAACCCTCTGTTAGAAAAGACGGTCACAGTATGTCTGTTTCCTTCCAATTTATACATCGAAGATGCTGCTGTTGTTATCATGGCAGGGTGGGGAACCTTTTCTCTGCCAAGGGTCATTTGCATATTTATAACATTATTCACAGGTCATACAAAATTATCAACTTAAAAATTAGCCTGATTTTTTCGGTCAAATATTTAATTAACTCACCCCCAATGCCTTGGCAGGGCCAGACCAAACGATTTTGTGGACCTTATATGCCCCGAGGGCAGGATGTTCCCACCCCTGAAATTATTTCATTTTCATATATTAATTTGTTGCTTAATAACTATTTTTAGAGTATTTGATGTGTCTGTCTGACTTGTCTCCAGGACGACATGTTAATTTTCAAAGAACATTTTGATATGACTACAGCATCCCATATTAGTATAAGAAAAGGGAGGGGAAAAATCAATGAGTTCCATTTATGTTGTGAATTTAAATGGTGTATATAGAAAAATAGGATCCAATCTGGACATCTGTAGGGTTTAGCCTAACCAGAATTCCTTCCCATTTTCTGGTAAGAGCATCCAGTTTTGATTTGGGAACTACCTGTCCAGCACTCTCAGATGAGGTAACTGACACTAACACTAGAGTAGGTGGGTTATCCACCTCTTCCTTAGGCTCCCGGGATCAGCAAATGGTTCTAATCCTGCCACCTCCTTGGTCCAGGGTTTGGTTCACAGACAGACTCTTGACCCAAGTGGTCCAATGAGAGTCATACCTAGGACTACTGCTGAAACTTTTTGGACAGTCTTATTTTCTTTTTGAAGAGATGATCCAGAGGGATTTGCTAGGGTCAGATCCTGCTTGAGGAAGATGCTGACCGAGAGGGAAGCCAAGCCCTAGAGGAAGAGAGAGAATCCAAGGTCTGAGTTTGTTATTGAGCTTCTAAATTTAGCCATGCTGATGACAATCTGACACTTGCTTTTGCTGGTAATAAACGGCCCTTGTTTTTTGGTTGAAACTTGTCACTAATAACCCAAAATTCTGATTAATTCAGGTCCCTAATTCAACAATAGTCTGTACAACAATGAAATACCTCAGCTGCTTACTGGGAAAATGCAGAATGAGCAGGCTACTTTAGACTCAGATGACATGCGTTCAAATCCAAACTCTGCTTCGTGTCTTTAAACAGATCTCAATCCCTCAGCCTCTGTTCTTAACTATAAAATGAACAATGATAATACCCACTGGGCCAATTATGAAAATTAATTGAAAAACAGGTAAAAGTAGGCTACTAACTATGCCAGCCACCTCTCTTTTGTTTGGTGTTTTATAAATAGCTCCTAATACCGCTTCCCCTTTCTATTCTAACTAAATCATGAAGTTCTTACCAGGAAAGGAGGGAAAAGTTGACAATAGTTCTCTAAGTATTGTCTGGAAAATCCCCAAGAACCCCCCCCCCCCCCAATCTTTCCAGGGAGCCCAGGAGGTAACAAATATTGTCATACTATTTGCTAAGATATGATTCATCATCTTCACTCTCATTCTCTAGTGAACGTTCAATGATGTTTGCCAGAGGCTAATGATTTGTGGTATTACAACAAACTGACTGCAAAAGCAGATGTTATCCAGCTGTCTTCTCTGAAGCGAGACAAGAAGAACGTCATTGTGCACACTAATTTTTTGGTATTGTTTGGGATATGGTATTTACGTTAACATATATTTCCTATTTTATAATTAAATAATTAATAAGTTTTTTATTTCCCATCTTTAATTTTGATTATGGTAAATATGAATATAACTCACATAAACAAAAGCTCTTTTAAGAGACTAAATGGGTCTTGCGAACAAAAACTTTGAAAACTCATGAAGTTAAAAGTATGGACTTTGGCCAGACTAGGAGAGTTCACATTTTCTTTCTTTTTTTTTTACCTTTATTGTTCAGTTTATTAATTACATTTCCCCCCAATAGCTCCCCTCCACCCAGTACCCATCCCACTCTACGCCCTTACCTCTTCCCCCTTCCCCCCGTCTGTCCTCTCCCATAGTTGCATGATTTTTGTCCAGTCTCTTGCTGTACTTCCCACACCCTTTTTCTCACCAAGCATTATCAGTCCATTCTCTCTCTATGTCCATGATTTTGTTCTATTCCTCATTTTATCCTGATCATCAGGTTGTTAATTCATTTGATTTTTAGAATCATTTGTTGATAGATGTGTACTTGTTGTTCATAATGTACATTTTTACCTTTTTCTTCTTCCTCTTCTTAAACAATACCTTTCAGCATTTCATATAGTGTTGGTTTGGCGGTGATGAACTCCTTTAGCTTTTTTTTATCTGCGAAGCACTTTATCTGACCTTCAATTCTGAATGACAGCTTTGCTGGATAGAGCAATCTTGGTTGTAGATTCTTGCTATTCATTACTTTGAATATTTCTTGCCACTCCCGTCTGGCCTGCATTGTTTCTGTTGAGAAATCTGCTGACAATCGTATGGGTGCTCCCTTATAGGTAACTAACTGTTTTTCTCTTGCTGCTTTTAATATTCTCTCTTTATCCTTTGCTCTTGGCATTTTAATTATGATATGTCTTGGTGTGATCCTCTTTAGATTCCTATATTTTGGGGTTCTGTGCACTTCTTGGGTTTTCAAGTCAATTTCTTTCGCCAGGTGGGGGAAGTTTTTAGTCACTATTTCTTCTAGTAGGGTATGCTTGAGGTTGTCCCAGAGGCCCCTTATACTATCTTCAATTTTTTGGACTCTTTTGGCTTCTTGCTTTTCCAGCTGAGTGGATTTTGCTTTTTTGTATTTCAAATCTTTGACTTGGTTTTTGTGGTTGTCTGGACTGCTTTTAGGTCTTTGTATAATATTTTTTGTTTCAGTCAGTGTATGCTTAATTTCTAGTTGGTCTTTTTTCATATCCTTGTAGGCGTTGTTCATTTCTTTGTAGATGTTATTTATTTCGGTATAGTTCTTATTAAGTTTCTCGGCCTTTTCTAGTAGCCTCTTCATAAACCTAATTACTGTGGTTTTGAACTCTATGTCTAGTTGTCTTTTTTCTTCCATTTCTTTCACAGCTGAGTTCTTTCCTTTTCTCTGCATTGTGGTTGCTTTCCTGAGTTGGTCCCTTAGCGGTGTGTGATAGGTATCCTCTAAGGAACAGTGGCTCAGCTTCCTTATGCAGTGCCCGGCGTCAGCCTTAGGTCCGCCCTACGTGGCGCACAGTTTCAGCGTCTAATGGGCGCGCAGTGTCAGGCTTAGGTCCGCCCTTCGTGGCGCACCCCTTCAGGTCTATGGGGCTCGCGGCATCAGCTTATCTGTGCGGCTCACGGGTCTCGGTGTTGGGTGGCAATGTAAATCCACCGCTGATCTCCCTGTCGCCAGACAACTCCGCCTCTCCCCAAATGAGTCTGCACAGCCAAAGTCTCACTCAGGGCTGTAAAACAAAGCAATATGGTGGTCTCCGAGCAAGTGAGTGAGTCGCGTGTTCTCTGCCCGAGTTCTCTGCCTGGTTGCGCACTCCAATTTACTCGTGCACTCTCCCAAACTCGCAGACCTCGTCCGCGCCCGGGATCCTCCTTTCCCCGACCTGGGAGCTCGCCTGGAACTGGGGGGTCGGTGCTATGGGAGGCCTCCGCCCTCCCCGCTGGAGAAAACCAGCCGGGCTTGCTGTCTGCCGCCCGTCCCTCACCGCTCGCTTGCGCTCCGAACCTCAAAGCTGTGTACCGCTGCTCCTGAGTCACCGCTGTGTCCCACCTCTACTTTTATGTGTGGAATTTTCACTCAGCCAGCTCTCCGGTGATTATGGACGTTGTTTGTTCTGTTAAGTTGTAGTTTCAGAATTGTTGCGTGGACAGCTAGATAGGTGCTCACCTATGCCGCCATCTTAGTTCTCCTCCCTTTAGTATTCGAGAGTTCACATTTTTGTTAGCTACTTAGTGCCTTACGGAAAGTTACTTAACTTTTCTTTATTGGCCTTCGCTTTGTCGTCTGTAAAATGGACATAATTATAGTACCCACCTCCCAAGGTTATGGTAAGAATTAAAGGAGTTGATAAATGTAAAAAGCTTACCTCGATGCCTAGTTCACAGTGATTTCTCAAAGAAAATAATCTTTATTGCTATAGTCATTATTATAGTTTAAAATATAACATAGGAACAAACTAATTATACAGAGCTCTATAATATGTACACTAGTTTTCTGTAACAATTCCTTTCAGCAGATTATTTATGAATACTTGCCATGTACCACTAAACAGTGCATTCAAAGATGAAAATAAATAGACTGTGCTCTCAGGGAACTTATAATTTAATAACAGGAACAAATAACTAGTTCAGTGGTTGGCAAACTGCGGCTCGCGAGCCACATGCGGTTTGCCGCTCTGTTGACTAATGAGTTTGCCAACCACTGAACTAATTAATGTTATATTGTACTAGGCACTGGTCCTTGACTGTTCAGTTCAATCCATGGAGGTGGGCACTCTTGATTTCTGCATGTTACAGATGCAGTCACTGTGGCTGGCACAGATGAAATAATCTGCAGTTAGTGAGTGGGCATATAGCAACTGAAACCCACCTCTGCCAGACAACAGAGCCCTGGCTCTCACCAGGATCCCCATGTGCAGAAATTTTGAGCCAAAGATTACCTTCAAAGGTGAACAGAAGTATGTGCTCGTTCCAAAAAAGCCTGGAGAAATTACAATACTGGGCCTTCTCCCAATATTGAAAGCTTTCGAGACTGAAGAATATAATTACTCTGGTTATGGATTGGGGTATAGGACAGTATTATAAATGTCAGAGGTAAGCTTATTAATCCCATTCTTCAAAAAGCACAGAAATGAGCCACATTATACATCTTTACAGAAGAAGGGGTGCCTGATTTTGAGGGGCATTAACTGCTTTCAAACAATGATAATGAAAGAAAAGCTTTTCTTAGACAACAATAGAGATAAGAACCACCAAGTGAGATACGGAAATGTCGCACACAATTTGTAGCTTAAATTATAAGCTGTTCGCCTTCACTATACAGCCTTCCAGAGAAAATGTGCCCCGGGGGAATGAACGCCAGCTACAGCCCGCCAACATTATGGCCTTTAGGAACAGAAGCAATAAAGTGTCTAGTATTTTTAGCAATTTCTCATTATTTCTCTTGGGAGGGTGCTTTTTTCCCCCTTCTTTTTCTCAAAAGATTCATTTTCAGATTAGTCACAGAGGGCTGGCAGTGCTGGGAGCGGAGGGAGCTCCGGAGCTGTCCTCCGGGGCGTTGCGCCCAGCTTTTCAGGGCAATGACACCCTCGCCTGGGACCCTGAGAGCTGTGGAGTGGAAGGGGGAGCAGCGATCATGGTAATGGCCCCTGTGACCAGCTGAGCTCAGAACAGACTCTGCGCTAAAGGGAGGCGCTGCCTAGAAATGAGGAGAAACCTGGCACAAGCTCAGTTCTGCAGGACCATACACACTGGAAGAAGAAAGGAAAAAATGAGAGAAAAAAAGTAGAGAAAAAAATGTATGTTAATAATGTGTTTCAGCAGCAGCAGGGAAAAAAAAGAAAAGCACAGTTAAAAAAAACTTCATACCAGTAAAGTGACTAGCAGTTATAAAGAAATAAGATATTACTGTGGTGTCACGGGTTGTTAAAAAGAGCTCCCTCTCTATATAACAGTGCAGTAGCTGTGGACACGAAAGGGCAGTTCCTGAAGCAGAGAATTTCCAGACGACCCAACCATTCCACTTCGAGGTACGCACCCAGCAAAACTGAGAGAAGGGCGTGGACCAGGGAGTTGCACGCCGTGTTCATGGCAGCATCATTCACAGTAGCCAACAGGTGGGACGACCCACGTGTCCACTGGGGGATGGATAAACAAAATGTAGTGCATATACACGGGGGAATATTATTCAGCCTCAAAGGGGAAAATAATTCTGACCTAGCTACAACATGATGAGCATTCAGGACATTACACTAAGTGAACTAAGCCAAGCAGATGAAAGGTCTGGATGGTTATACCAAGTTCATGGAGTCAGGGGCAGAATGGTGATCAGCAGGGGTGGGAGAAAGGAGGGCAGAGGATCAGGGGTGTTGCTCCATGGGGAGACAGTTTCAGCTTGGGGACATGAGAAAGGTTCTGGAGATGGATGGAGATGGCTGTATATCCTTAATGCCACTCAACTGTCCACTGAAGACAGTTAAAATAGTACATTTTATGTTACATATGTTTTACCACAATTAAAAAAAGTAAAATGAAACAACCAAACTCAAAATACAAATGCAGGCCCTTCCCCATCCATAAGCTCTCTGCCATGTCGCATGGCTGCTCCTGCCACCAAGATGCAGGGTCAGGGTCCCGGCGCTGAAAGCGGCTGGCTCTGGGACAGGCTTTTCTGCAGAAGGTGGGGGAGCTGTGCTCAGGAGGAGGCAGATGAGCTGGAGCGGCTGTAACGCTTCCATGTTCCTCTGGGAGCCCAGCTGCCATGTAAGTCTGGACTACCTGGCTGGAGAGAGAGGACACCTGGCCAGAAAGGCCCTGAGCAGAGGGGCCAAGGTCAGCAGCACCCAGTCAGGTGAGGAGGGCCATCTGGTTTCTTCAGAACCAGCTGAGAACCCCACCCACCCCCGCCTCGGACCAGCACCATGTGGAGCAGAGGCAGGTCACATGTACCTAACGCCAGGATGGCAAGCACAGAGCCGCTGCATTTGAGGGGTTTGTTCCACAGCGATGAGGAACTGAAACAGTCACACAAACCTATGCTGTCTTCTTAGAGAACTTCTGCTCAGCTTCTTCTCCTCCTACTGTCTACAGTCACCCCTCGTTAGACAAACATTCATGTGTGCCTGCAGGGTGCGCGGCTTTTCCTGGCCCTGGAGATCTGTCGCAGAGTGAAACCAAGGCCCTGTCCTCAAGGAGCTGACATTTTATAAGGAGGAGAGAGTAAGTGAGCACAATTAATACTAAATTGGATATAATGGTCATGACTGGTTTGGCTCAGTGGCTAGAGTGTCAGCCTGCAGACTAAAGGGTCCCGGGTTCGATTCCGGTCAAGGGCATATACCTTGGTTGGAGGCACATCCCCCGTAGGGGGTATGCAGGAGGCAGCTGATTGATGTTTCTCTCTCATTGATGTTTCTAGCTCTCTATCCTTCTCCCTTTCTCTCTGTAAAAAAATCAATAAAATATATGTTAGAAAATAAATAAATTGGACAGAATGTTAGAAGGTGTAGTGATAGAATGCTTGGGACTGGCATCAGAGGAGGGGAGAGCACAAACTCCTCTCCATGAAAAGATCATGCATCCTTCCTGTCCTGTTTTTTGTTAGCTGACCTTTTCTGACAATGCCTTGGTTTTAATTATATGTAATCACTGTGCTAATGGAAGTAAATACAGGCTACTGAAATTATGTGTTCTCTCGTACTGCTATCATTATTTTAAAAAAAAAATACTTCATTTGCAGGCAAACTCTTGAGAAAAGACCTAGAAGTCGAAATTTCCTAATTCCCATCCAAATCTAAAAAAGACATCTGTGGGTTTTCTAGTCTTTATGCTGAACTTGCACACAATACAGCCCCTTTGTAATGCTCGGTGACAAACAGCAAAGCTTGCTCTGAAAGGGACTTTTACTGCTCGTACTCTATCGGCTGCACATAAATTTATGTTAAGATCATACACTATGGTGTCAGGCAGACGTTGGTGCAAGTCCAAGTTTTACCACCTGCAATGTGGATGATCTGCTCCTTAAACCTCAGTTTCCTGGCCTACAAAATGGGCATAATAATACCAAGCCTCATAGAAGGAATGACTAAATGAAATCATGCATAACCTAAAGTATTTAGCCAGCAGCTACAAAATGATAAGCATTAGATAAATGTTATTGATTGTCATATGATTATTTTGAGAGGGTATTCTCAGGTATAAAAACCACAGAAACAGAAAAACAGTCAACTCCTGATGGTATCACCATGGAATTTTTTATTATTGGACGTGTCCCAGGTCTCTGCATGTCCTGCTAGAAGCATGAGGGCCAAAGAGCTCTGGGACTAGATTCAAAGACTCCACACTCACATAGACCTCGCTGCTCTAACCCTGTTTTGAAGCTCTGACATAAGTGACTTTGTAATTATGCATGACCTGCTGCAGAATCAGTCAGCAGGGGTCAAGTTGCAAGCATCAGAAGGAGAAAGACAATCTCCTCAATACATCCCTTCTACCCGAATCATCCTGACAGTGAATCCTCGGGCCTCCCCTGTCCTCTTGCAAGAGTATTTCTGACCCTGGATCAGCAATCTAATGATGAAGGTAGTAGAAGATTCTGCCTTTTGGAGGGTGTGGTAAAGGCGTGCTGTCTGGCATCTAAACTCCTTCCTATGTTTGCAGAATTCCTGTCCTGTAAATGGAAGACAGTCTATCTAGTCACAGCAGAGGGTGAAAGGCAGCACCTCTCTCACTGGCTGTCCCGGTGGCTGGAGCACGAGCATGAGCCAGGCCTGACTAGTCTGGGTCCTTGTCTGAGTCTCTATTCTGGACCTACAGACACAAAGGAGCAGGGGTGAGGTGGTGTGAGTCTTTCAGTGAGCTATGGAAGCTGCAACCTGGGCTTCTAGGGGAGGCAGGGCGAGATCAGCACACAGAGCCCGGGGAATGGGGCCTTCATGTGTGGTGGCGGCAGCCGTGTCCATGGGGACCCGTTCTGGGAGCTTCTGGTTGTCTGACTCCACTGAGAACTTCCCTTTGATCTGTCTATGTCCAGAGTCCGGCTCCCCCAGCCCCTGGGAGAGTCAGTGAGCTTCCTGATAACATGTGAAACAGCCTCCCTGCTTCACTCAGCCTGACCGACAGAATTCTAGCCTGCTACCACTGGGTGGAAATGACCAGGTGCTGGGCACTGGGACCAGCATTTTATGCACATTCGCTATCGATTCTTAGAAGCACACTGCAGTGGGATCACTCTTATCTCTCTATTTGAGATGAGGAAACTGTGTAGTAGGAATGCAATCTGATTTCAGGCCCCTCTGGTACCAGAATGCAGTAAACCACTGGGCTACTTCCCAACTCCTATCTCTTGTTATCCAGAGCTTCAACTCAAAATTTTTTATTGAGCATCTACTATATGGCAGGCACTGTTCTAGACAATGCGGATCAGAAGAGTGATCAAAACAAGTAAAAACCTGTGCCCTAATAGAAATGTCAACCTAGGTCTTTGCTATAGACCACATGTTTGTTCCTCCCCAAATTCATATGCTGAAACTCTAAACCCCAGAGTGATTTCCAGGGTTTTAGGAGGTGAGGCCTTTGGAAAGTGACTGGTCATGAGGGTGGAACCCTCATGAATAGAATGAGTGTCATTATTAAAAAGACCTCAGAGGGAGGGCTCATAGCAAGAAGAGAGTGGTCTATGCCTAGAGATAGCTCTCCAGACACTGGATCTGCTGGCACCTGCCCCAGCCTTGGGACCTGGCAGAAACAAATGCATGTTGTTTATAAGCCAGCTAGTCTATATTTTTGTTATAGTAGCCCAAACGAACTAAGACAGAGATCTATTCTGAAGTCTTAATTCTTCTTTTGCTGGCTGGTTTTCTTCAACGATTCTGTGTTCTCTGTTTCTGTCTCCAGCCTAACAACATAATTAATTCCCTCTAACCCTGTCATTCTAGTTCAGTGGCAGAGCCCAGGCCAGCATGGCATGCATGTGGCAAACAGCCACCCTCAGCCACTGCCGGTCCTCAGGGAGCCTGCATGTGGGCCCAGCACCCTTCCAACACAGCTGTGAGGCAGGCCCAGCTGGGCGGCCAGCCTGCCGTGACAGATAAATCCATTTGTCATCTGTATTAGCTTTCTATCACTGCTCTAAAAAATCCCGACAAACTTAGCAGCTTAAAACAACATTCATTATGTCACAGTCTGTAGGTCAGAAGTGCAGGGGGCTTTGCTGGTCCTCAGAAGCTCATCAATCTGAAGTGCCGGTGGGCGGGCTGGCCATTTACCAGAGGCTCTGGGAGGGGCGCTGCAAGCCTGTCCAGTTGTTGGCAGAATCTCCTCCTCTGTAGTTGCAGACCCAGGTGACCTCTCTCCTGCCAGGTAACATAATATCATCATGGGAGTAGCATAAGGAACCAAGGCCATGGGAGCCATCTGACAAGTCCTGCCTACCACACACCCTTAGCCTGGGCCTACTGTGAAGTTATAACTTTAATAGTGTGGCCTGAGACAGTCCCACTGGAAGGTGACATGAAGGACAAGCTATATGGATGTCTTGGAAACATCCCCAGCAGGAGTTATAAGTGCAGAAAGGAGGGACCAAAGTCAATCACATGCTACAATTTTGGTCAAGGGGTTAACTGAGGTTGTGAGAAGCAAAAACCTGTGACCTAACAGAAATTACAACCTCGGTCTTTGTTTCTCCCCAAATTCAAATGCTGAAACTCTAAACCCAATAGAAGAAACATCTAAGAGCTTCTGGCTTGCAGTTTAAGACACTGACTTTCCTGGTGGGGCTCCCCCTCCGGTTATAAGGGTGCAGATCTAGCACAGAGGAACAGCTCGAAAAATATTTGTTAAATACAAACATCCATACACACATAAGCCTCCAGGGTGGGGCTCCTCCCCGAGGTCTTTATTGTCAACTTGCTCTGCCCAGACTCCCACTCCCACTGCACAGGCATGAGGCGAGGCAGACATGCTAGGGTGCCTGTCCTTACCCCTCCTCATCCACTCCTACCTGTGGCACTTTGGACAATTAACCTGAGCCTCAGCTTTGTCATTGCATTTGCTCCTATGGTTAGTTACTGAGCGGATTCATGATGTAAGTAAAATGCCCAATAATAGTGCCCAGTGCCTAGTAAGTAACCAATAAATGATCAACTGTTGTTATGATCAACATTCCTATTAATAGAAATAGCCTCCGGGTGTGGGAACCATGAGCTGCTCTCAGCCTGGAACTCGTGCACAGCTCCTTTTCCTCCTTTCCTCTGGGACACATAAAGGTCAGAGTGAGTACACAGATTAGAGAAAGAATGCGAGAGGATATCGTGGGAGGCCATTTAACAGCACTGCTGTCCTCAGGTTTGACATCTTGGCTTCTGGTGCTAAATATGCTAATTCTCTTTCTCTCCCTTCCCACCACACCCAGCAAGCAGACTCTCCAGGGACTGACCAGGCCCAGGGACTCACACAGTTTGGGTGATGTGTCTGGAGTGTCCTACAGTCCTGCCTTTTCCTAAACCTGAGCATATTTGGGTCATCAGCAAATTTCACCAACTTGCCCATGAGAAACATGACATTTACAGACCCACAGCTCCAGGCAGCAGCGACCATGCTAGTGAATTTCCAATGAGAAACTGATTGGTCTCCCTGGAAATAAATATTTGAAGGCTGGAAAGTTCCAGAGGACAGTTAATCATTTAACACATTCTCTGTCATTTGCCTTCTTTGTTTCTCTCTTGCCTTCCATTTCTTTTGCTCTTAGATCTGCCAACAACTACAGAGGCAGAGGAAGTAAAAGAAGGAAGCAGGTACATGGATCACATGGCAAAGCTTGCTACAAGATTGGTGGCTGTTTGCAGAGGGAAAATGACTGAAAGCCTTGCTCTCCAATATAGTGGACAGCACAGATAATAATTTACAAAGATGCTTGGTGCTACGGGGTTGAGGGCAGTGCTGTTCACATCTGCCCAGCCTCCTTTGCCTATCTGGAAAGAGCAGCCCTAGTTTCCCTTGGTAGCATGCTTCCTGCCCAGCTGACACTGTCAATCAAATTCCATCCCCACCGCACTCCTACTAGGCACACGCCCCCAGTCAAGCCCATTTAGTTTTCTCTCCATGGCACAGTTTTCAGCAGAGAAGAACAGGGAACAAGTCGGACCAACAGACATCGGTCCCTGCTCCCTTGATACTCAGGTCCTATTCTCCCCAAGTCTGCTTTGCCTCAGAATCTAGGGGACACTCTATATCCTTCTCTTTTTCCTTTTTTCTTTCTTCTTCTTCTTCTTTTTTTTAAGCTAGCACAATCACTTTCTGTTGCTTGCACTCAAAGAATGGAAATATCAGCTCTAACTGGAGCCTTCCCAAGGGAAAAGCATCTGTTCAGAAAAGCAATAAATCGCCATGCTTTACCTCCTAGGTGTGCCCTGTTATTTGTTGCAGGCAAGGAGCTATTTTCAAGACAGCAATAAAATTGCACGTAGGATATTTTAGGGTTAATAATCCCCATTTCTCCTGCCAGTTATGGGGGAGAGTGGAGGTTGGGAGGCAGAGAGCACAGATTGTAAATGGAACCAGTGCTCTAATGGGATTAATTAGGCAAGGCTAGTGGGTCTTATCAGCCTAACAGAAAGAAGAAAGGAAAAGGGATGTGTGTCAAAACTATCTAGGGATTAATCTGCAAGAAAAGACTAAAGACATCTTAGTCAGGGGTTAGGTATAAGGCAAAAAAAATAGTCACAATGAATTTATATCTTGAACTACCAATGAAGTTTAATATAACTGATCATCCCATATAGGGAGAGATTAATATAAATGTATGACATGACTAAAATGTACAGTGTGTGATAAGAGTGCATATGCAGAATATAACTGTACATTGTTAATTACATAAGACAGACAGAATCTGAAATGTGAGCTCACTGTGTGTGCACAGCCCATCCTACGAGAGGCAAGTGGGTTCTGTAAAGCAGGGGCATACCGCCCGCCCCACAGAACCTGGGCACAGATGCATAGGATGGCGGCAGAACCACCTAAAGCACCTCAAGTGTTACCTTTATTTTGGGAAGGGAGTCAATAACCAAGTACTTAGTCAGTGCAAGTGTGTCTAATACAACACCCATGATCTTAAGAGGCCTTTTACTTTATCCAGGGGCCTTGGCTGCGATTGCTAAGCTGCTACCAGTTTGGACAGAAGGGAAACCATTGAACCTTCCTGAGCTGGACTCCACCAGGCCTTGAACATTGAGACAGGGATTATCCTGAAATTCTTTCCTTGTTTTTGCCTCCTTCAATAAATACAACTCTATAAAACATTTTGACTAGATACTAAGATAACATTAACAAAGAGACGGAATTAAATACACAATTTAGAGGCAGAGAAAAATACAAAAATGCAGGTACAAGGATGTGACTTCATGGTCAGAGAATCACAAAATAATTTGGGCCTGAAAAAGGCCTTCAAGTTAACCCAATTTAATTTTTTAAACTATAATGCCTAGTGCATAGTTGGCATTAAGAAATGCCCGTTGAAAGGATACATAGCTTAATTTCTTTAATGAGGAAACAACAGTGATTACAATGATTCTTGAGTTCATGGTGATATTCAAAGGAGAAAAAAGGAGAAAAAAGAAAGAAATAGTTTTAAAGGTATGAGACAATAAAAGGGAAAGCTCCTTCTTGACAAAGTAATGCCAACTAAGGAATGGAGAGTGAATAAGAAAATTTTAAAATCAGCACAGTGTGGCTCGGTCCACAGGCTGAGCGCTGAGCTATGGACCAGGAGGCCACAGTTTGATTTTCGGGTTGCTGGCTTGATCCCCAGTGTGAGGCGTGCGGGAGGCAGCCGATCAATGATTCTCTCTTATCACTGATGTTCCTATCTCTCCCTTCCTCTCCTTCCTCTCGGAAATCAATAAAAATATATTAAAGAAATAAAATAAAATCAACATTTTGCAAACGTCAATGTAATAACTGATTAAAGCAAGAAATTATACAATGAGAAGGGTTAAGAAATAAGATATTCACACAAGATTATTATGAACTATTATAGGGAAAACTTACCTCTGCAATGGAGAGATCTGGTAGACATCCTCTTGATCAAGTGATCAAACTAAGTATTGCCAATTACAGGCAATATTGACAGTGCATACATCCACATGTGATGCATGGGAAGTACACGCACCGCACATGCAATGTTCTTGACAAAAAGTCTATGCTAATTCCAATCACAAGAAAGCAATCACGACAAATCATAGTGTGGTTTGGGGGTCATTCTACAAGATAACTAGCTTGGACTCTAAAAAATATCAGTATCACAAAAGACAAAGAAAGGTAAAATTTTTTTTAGCTTATAGGAGATTAAAAGACAAGGACATGTAATGTAACTTTTGAATGGATCTTGTTTTTTAAAAAAATTTTTGTTTTTATTTTAGAGAGACAGAGAGAGAGAGATGAAAGGAGAGGGAGAGACACATCGATGTGAGAGCTTCCTCCTGAATGCCCACTACTGGGGATCGAGTCCACAACCTGGGCACGTGCCCTGACCGAGAATTGAATCAGCAACCTTTTGGTGCTTGGGATAATGCGCAATCAACTGAGCCACACCGGCCAGGGCAATCCTGCATTTTCCTTAAGGCAAGAAAGGACATTGTGTGTGTGTGGTGGAGGGTGTTCCTGGAGAAATTTAAATATTGACTAGATTTTGGATATTAATAAATTAATATAACATTTCTTGGATATGATGAAATTATGATGGCTATGTAGGAGCATATTCTCATTTATAGCCTATTTATGCTAAAGTTCTTGAAGGTGAAGGTCATTATATCAAAGGAGTCAGCTCTGAAAAACTGTACACACACACACACACACACACACACACACACACTCAAAATGCAAATGTGGCAAAATGTTAAGGATTGGTGAATCTAGAGGATGGTACAGGAATATTCCATGTGCTGTTCTTTTATTTTTGGCATTAAAAAAAAGTTGGAAGGAAATAAGGATTCAGTTTCCCAGACTTCTTTAAATGACACACCCAGATCACAGGAAATAGAAACCGCTTGGTCTCTCCCTTGATTTCCCTTCAGGCTTGAATGATGTATTCTCATTAACACAGAGGCAGTTAAAGTCAAGGCTTCACAGGACTCTAAGAGCCTATGTCCAAAATATTTGCAGACAGTATATAAAGAGCTCAATAAGAAAAGGTAACCCAATTAAAAAATAGGCAAAAGCTAATGAAATATACAAATGGTCCATGAGCACATGAAATGATACCCAATATCATCAGCCACTAGGAAAATGCCAATCAAAACCATGAGACACTACTTTCCACCCAGTAGAATGGCAATAAAAAAAGACACAATAACAATGTAAAGAAGATGTGGAGAAATTGGGCCCCTATAATTGCTGGTGGACTATAAAATGGTAGCGCTGCTTTGAAAAACAGCTCAGCAATCCTCAAAGTTGAGCATATTTACCCTATGGCTCAGCAATTCCATTCCTCTCCTAGGCATATACCCATGAGAAATGAAAATATATACAGCACACAATTTTGGTACACAAATGTTCATGGTGCCATTATTCATACTAGTTAAAAAGTGAAAGCAATCCAAATATCCATCGGCTGTGGTACATCCATACAATAGAAAATTATTCAACAATAAAAGAATGACAAACTGACACATGCAACAATATGGATCAACCTTGAAAACGTTATGCTAAGTGCCAGAAGCCAATCACAAACACTAGAATGTATGGTTCCATTGACATGAAATGCTCAGATTATTCAAATTTATACGGAAAGTGGATTAGTGGTTGGTAGGGACTTGGATGAAGAGAAGAATGGAGAGACACTGCAAATAGGTATGGGGTTTCCTTTAGGGATGATGAAATACTCTAAATTAGTTTTTACTGATGATTTCATAGCCCTAAGAATATGCTAAAACACAAGAACTGTACACTTTAAATGAATAAATTGCATGGTATGTGAATTATATATCAATAAAGCTGCCTTATATATACACTATTATGACCCCCCAAAAATTTACAGGCAGCTTTCACCCTCCATCCCAATTTTTATCTATCTAGCATGCAGTTTCTTTGTGTAGGCTACAATTCAGAGATAACTCCTTAGTTCCCCTTCTAAGTGACCTACTGTAAACCACTGGCTAAGTGGACAAAGCAAAGATACAGGACATGTAACTTGCCCATTTCCCAGCATCAGACAGTACTCAGCTACTCGGAGTTCCATCCTCCCACACCAGGAACATAAGCACTGACTGATTAGCTGGTACCAAACTGTCCCTGGGCAATGATCACACGTACAGGAGGAGGCTCCAAACTGCTCTCTGAGGCAGCCTGCTTCTGAAGCATCTGCTTCCTTAGAAGAATTAAGAGTTTCAAAATTAGGAAAGAAAGAGCCAGGTTTTTAAAGTGACAGAAAGCAGTATATGTCTGAGAAGAAGAAAGAAGGAGAAGAAAAGGAGGAAAGCAATGGGACAGGCAGGGAGGAGGACAGACTTGTGTGTAGAGGCAGGAGCAGTCATGTGATGTTTTAACCCCTCCAGCAACCTGTCCTCCTGCAAACAGCTATCAATTTCCTAGACAGTGTCACTCTTCTCTGTGCTCCAGTCCATTTGGTTTGGGTAGTACTGAAGCTCAGTTCCAGAGGAGGCCCCATAACTGGTCTAGGCCAGTGGTCAGCAAACTCATTAGTCAACAGAGCCAAATATCAACAGTACAACAATTGAAATTTCTTTTGAGAACCAAATTTTTTAAACTTAAACTCCTTCTAATACTACTTCTTCAAAATAGACTCGCCCAGGCTGTGGTATTTTTGCGGAAGAGCCACACTCAAGAGGCCAAAGAGCCGCATGTGGCTCTCAAGCCACAGTTTGCCGACCATCGGTCTAGGCCTATCAGAGCATTCATTGCCCTTGGTTCAAGAATGAGCACATAACCTAACTGAGCCAATGAGATTCAGCCCCAGGATTTCTGTTGGGAGTTCTGAGAAGAAAGATTTTAAGGCTAGAGTAGCTGGGAGCAATCTAGTCACCACACAGGGATAATTACATGAAAATGGGAAAGGTGTTCCTTCATATGAAAACCTGATGTGCAAGCTACAATGCCTGAGAGTTCTAGCTACAGAGTAAGTGATTCCTCCCACCACCAGCCTTTTGTTCTCAGAAACCAGTCTGAACTAGCATTCTGCCTCTCCTCCAGGACAGGATTCTGGGTATTGTGAATGAACTCAATGGAGTTCCACCAGGGATTCTCCCAGTGGCCACCCAATGACAGGAAACCCTGTCAGTGCCCGTTATGTTTGTGTGTCACCTTGGCTAAGTCAAGGTATGCAGACATTTGGTCAAACACGACGCTATGTTTTTATAAGGGTATCTTAGATTTGAAGTAAAGCAAATTACCTCTACAATGTGGGTAGAACTCATGTAATCAGTTGAAGGCTTACTAGAAAGACTCACCTCCCTGGAAGAAAAGGAAACTCTGCCAGCAAATGCCTTCAGACCCCTACCTGCCATTCTTCCCTGTGTGTCCAGCCTGCCAGTTGACCCTGCAGATTGTGGACTCACTAGCCTCCAAAGCTGCCTGAACCAATTCCTCAAAAATCAATCTCTAAATTCAAATCAGTCTCTCTATAGACAGACAAACAGATCGACAGACACAGACATGTTTCTCTAGAGAAGCCTCACTACACTATCACATGGTGACCGAGGGCAACATGCTGGCTTCAGAGATTCAGGTGAGAAGAGCATAATGGTAGCATCCTTCACTCACTCTGCCTCCATTTCCCACAACAATCAGACCCACTGCACACCCGGTTCTGTGAGACATCCTCTGCTCCCATCAACTTAACTATCCCACACACCATTCCCAGTTTATAGAGAGGTTAACGACTTGCTCAAATTCAAAATGCTAGGAACTGGGAGACCCAGGAATCCCAATTCAGATCTCCTTGGTCCTTCCCAAGGACTCAATTACCAGGCAAGCTGCCTGTCTTCTGGGAGGAAACTCCTGAGGTTGCTCTTTTCTTTCTCCAAGTTAGGCCAGCAGACTTCAAGTTATAAGAAGAAGCAAGACCACACCTGTACTCCACACCCGCCCACCTTCCCCCAGCACTGCTTCCCTGTTGGGATCCTTCAGGATCCCTTTGTCAGTTTCAACACCCCCTGCAGGTGGTGCTGATCTGAGTGAGTCACTGAGACACGCAGCACAGTCTCTGCCCAGCGCCAGTAGGACCCACACTCCAATTTCCAAAGCACCAACTGCCTCCCAGGCTTGGGCTAGCAGACTCCTGTCCTTCACCTTTCCCCACCAAGCTCGCCTTGCCAGCAGGCCTTGTCTGTCAGCTGCATCCCTAGGAGAGCAGGTGGGCAGGCCACCAGAACCAAGGGAGAAGGAACTGGCAACAGACCTCCTGGGCTGTAAGAGGCCTGAAGGCTCTGTCGGCCAGAACCCGGGCACCCTTCTCCGCGTGATGGCAGAAGAGTCCTTTCTCAATGTTTGTCATTTGTGTCCCACCTCCCTGACAGATGCTGTCTCCAGCCCACCTTCAGTATTATTTATTCAACACAGCTTTCACTGGCTGTTTTTTCATTAAACCTATTTGAAAAGGGAGTTTTATTGAACAATTCCATATGGAAACTATTTTTACTTGCCATAAATAGAAAATACCTTGGAAAAAATTTAAAACATATCCAATTATACTAGACACACGTGTCCATGAAAGGCCATGAGCCTGTGGCTAACTTTCATCTTGTTTAAGAGAAAGAGGGAGATTACAAGAAATAGAGAGGTGCTACGACCTGTTAGCTAGTGATCTTAAATCTTAGGGCAGTCTTAGTGTCATGCCCTTCGAGAAAACTGAAGGGAACATGAAGCTCCTTAGGTCAGCAAACCTATTCTGACTCTCCTTGGCTCAGAACAGTGCTGGTTACCCTTGATAATCCATTTTAACAAGAGTTCCTTCAGAAATAAGTACATAAATAATTTGGCATTTAACTCAATTATGCTTCAAAACATACAGACAAATGTATTTCCAGATGCTCCTGTATATAAGTGCCAATATAAGTATAGGCTCTCCTTTCCTAGTTTGTTTATGCCAGCCTTCAAAATACATATTCAGTTAACACAACTAAAACACTCTTGGAGATCATTAAACTGGAATCTCATTGGCGGGGAGGGGGGCGAGGGAAGACTTACCAGCACCAACCCAGTCTTTTCCCTCAGGTTTGTGGGAGAACTAAAAAAGTATTAACTTTCCACTACATTCGTTATTTTTATCTCGTGCAGAATTTGTACAATAACCAAAACCATCTTCCTCACCCCCTGAAACCATTTCAATGCCACAGACAATAACTTGTAAACTGTGGGACACAGAAGATAATACAAATATCTGGGCTGGACTCCTGATTGCCTTTAGGCAAATTTCTTAACTTCTCTGAATTGCCAGTTCTTCATCTGCAAAGCAAGTTTAACAAGAGCATAACAGTAGCGGCGTTGTAGGGCTGTTGGGAAACAGAAGGCGAGAACATGTGCCAGGGCCTTGCTTAGTGCCTAGTACACAGGAGGCACAAAATACATATCACAACCCTTTGATGGGAGGGTGCGGTAGTCACTGCCGACATTGAGAAAGCTGCTTTATGTCAGACATGACAACCTAAGTTTGCACAGGGGCCAAGCAGGTCACATGATGGAGGGCAGCACATTGGGTCATGTCCTAATAAACAGACCCATCCAACGCTGCATCTAGAACAGGCAGCTGATTGCTCAGTCTCAGCTGACTATAGCCATTTTAACAGCAAGAAACATTTGTCAAACTATTACTCTAGGTCAGTGGTCGGCAAACTGTGGCTCACAAGCCACATGCAGCTCTTTGCTTCCTTGAGTGTGGCTCTTCCACAAAATACCACGTACACTACTTAAGTTAATAACAATGGACCTACCCATATTTAAGTTTAAAAATTTTGGCTCTCAAAAGAAATATCAATCGTTGTACTGTTGATGTTTGGTTCTATTGACTAATGAGTTTGCCGAGCACTGCTCTAGGTCTAAGGGCCCTTCATATACTAACTCATTTAACCCTCGAACCCCAGGAGGAAGGTCACTATCACCCTCATGCTATGGTCACTCTCTTTACCTCTAAGGGCAGCCAGTGGCTGTCAAGCCTTTAAGGTACACTAGAATCTCCTGGAGGGCTTGTTAAAATAAAAACCGCAGCCTGGCCATCATGGCTCAACCCCTGAGCCAGGAGGTCACGGTTTGATTCCCAGTCAGGGCACATGACTCGGTTGTGGGCTTGATCCCCAGTGTGGGGTGTGCAGAAGGCAGCCGATCAATAATTCTCTCTCATCACTGATGTTTCTATCTTCCTCTCCCTCTCCTTTCCTCTCTGAAGTTAATAAAATATTTTAAAAAATAAAAATAAATAAAATAAAAACTGCAGGTGACTGAGTAGGTCAGGAGAGGGGAAGGACCAAGGGTCTGCATTTCTAACGATTCCCAGGTGATGCTGATTCTGCTGATGCGGGAGCCCACTTTGAAAACCACTGTTACTTGTTTTTTGTTGTTGTTTTAATATATTTTTATTGATTTCAGAGAGGAAGGGAGAGGGAGAGAGAGAGAAACATCAATGATGAGAGAGAATCATTGATTGGCTGCCTCTTGCACTCCCCCTACTGGGGATCCAGCCCACAACCCAGGCATCTGCCCTTGACCGGAATCGAACCTGGGACTCTTCAGTCCACAAGCTGATGCTCTATCCACTAGCCAAATGAGCCGGGGCCACTGTTAGCTGTTCTTCCCCTCCTAAGGCTGCTCTAATGTTCCAGGTCTCCTGATTAAATTTCAAAAGAAGCCAGAAATGTGGTCTTCTGTATGAAGGCTCCCTATATTTAAATGCTGGCCACTAATTCAATATTTTTAACAATACTGTACTAGCCAACAACAACAAAATAACAAGCTAGCAAACCAAATCTGGCCTCTAGGCTGTTGCCTTGTGATTTCTGCTTTATGTATCCAACGCTTTTTAACATTTATGCAACCAATATGTATGGAGCACTTGCTGCACACCAGGGCCATTTTGGGAGCTGCGCATGGAGAGATAAGCGAGACAAATGGAAGTGTCTGTCTTTGTGGAGGTTATAGTTGGGGTGAGGGAGTGGAGGAGAGTGGAGGAGACAAAATAACTAAATAATCAAAAACATCTTTCCAGCTATGTTGAGTTCTCAGAGGAAAAAAAATAACAGCAGGGAGATCTCCTTGGTTATTTACAACTCTACAAGGAGGAAGGAAAGTGTAACGTGCCTGCATGATAGAAGAGAAGCAAAAGAGAAGGCTGAATTTTGCACTGCGTCCAATGTCCCCCAGCCTGTGGAGGTCAGCAGAACCACGCTGCCTGACTTCCCTGCCAATGCCAACTCCATGACATCACCCCTCCCATAGATTATTTACCTCATTCCCAAGTGTGGAAGGTCAGACTGCCAGTATTTTGCAGCCTGCCTCTGCAGGTGAGATTTAGCTTTAATTGTCTAATTGCTACTCTGGCAACGGCTGCCAGGGATTCATTTTAGAACTCGGCACAGGTGCGCTCTGTGGCCGATGCTGCTCTCAAGGACGAAAGGAATCAGGGAACCTGATGTCTTCAGCTTCAAGAGTTAACATGAAGTTATTTTTTCCCCAATCAACTCATGTTATCTCATTTCAATTTTCCAGAGTGTCTTCTCATCATAAATTAAACTGGGCTGCCAACTCTCAGGGCAACAGAAATGGAAAGGGAGTTGGGAGGAGGGGAAGAAAAAGTTTTGAAACTTATTTAAAAAGCTGTTTCTGTGGCCTTGAAGCACAGTCATTATATCAGGGAGCTGTGTGTGGTGATAATAACGAAAATGATGAGGATGATCAAAGTCAGGATGGTGATGACGGTGATAAAAATAACAATGATGATGTGGATGCTAACTCTGTCTGGCCCTTACCAAAGAGTCACAGGATTCTACTCTCAGGTGGGAAAGGTGCCCTGCATCTATCTTCTATATTAAAAGACAGATGTTTTTCCTGGCTGGTGTGGCTCAGTTGATGGGCATTGTACCATGCATGGAAAGGTTGCTGGTTGGATTCCTGGTCAGGGCACATGCCCAGGTTGTTGAGCTTGCTCCCTGATCTCCAGTCAGAATGCCTGATTGATGATTTGCTCTCACATCAATGTTTCTCTTTCCCTCCCTGTCCCTTCCTCTCTCTCTTAAAAAAAATGAATATAAAAATTAAATAAAAAACAGATTTTTAAAAAGCATAAGTGAATTCCTTAAATAGTTAACTGCATTCTTGATTCCAGAAGTAAATTCAATTTCACCGAGACACCCATTTTCTAAAAACACACTTACAAGACAGATATGCTGACTTTACATGTGTTTAATTATTTTCAAGTCAGCACGAAAAAGATGAGCTGTAGCCATGGTATGTGCCTTTACAAACTTGACATGGAATGAAAACACGAAGGCAGAGAGAGCTGACAAAGAGAATGGCAGAGTAAATTCCAGAGCCCCTACTGCATCTGGGCCTGGCTCAGAAATCAGCACAGGTTACACCTCGGGACTGCAAACAGAGCCTGGGACGGTGCTGGGTATAAGAGAAGCAGCCCATCAAACCCCTCAGCTGCACACCTGGTCATTCCCTACAAGCTCTGTGTTCTCTGATTGCTTCATGGGAGGAAGAGGCAGAATTCAGTTTGTGTATTAGCTGCAGCCATCAAGTCTGAAACCCTGGGGTCTCGCCATCCTTACCTGTGGAAGGAGGTGATGAGCATAATCCTAGCTGCCCTACCAATCCCAGGCTGCCACAGGGTAAAATGTGAAACCATGCTGGAAACTGCAGAGACAATCAAAGGGTATTATTATCATCACTACCTTCTCCCCAGCTGGATTTGGGAGCCCCTTCTGTATAAAAAAAGACATCGTCTTGTATTTCTTTGTGCCTCCCTCTTAACACACCTTCTTTGTACCTCTGACCACATTATAACCACATAATAATGTCCAACGCAAAGTGGAGGCTTTGGGGGGTTGCCAGTTTTCACAAATCTTTGTCCCTTACAACAGAGTTCACCTAAGGTTTGCAAAATGATCTGATTACAGCAGTATGTCAGTTCTAGAATAGAAATATTACCCCTTTCACTGAGTTCTTTTTATTTATTTTCTCATTTCATCTTCCTAGTAGCCCTCAATATTGATATAACTAGCATCATTTTTTGGATGAGGAAACTGAGACATTATTATGTGGTTATAATGAGGTCCGAGGTACAAAGAAGGTGTGTTAAGAGGGAGACACAAAGAAATACAAGATGTCTTTTTAAAATAACGTCCAATTTCATACAACTAATAAGCAGCAGCACAGGCAAGTACTCTGGATATGTCCGAGGGCAAAGCCCCTCCATCACTCTGCAAGTCGTGCAAAGCTTGGTGCCTGCGGGGCCCCGCCATGGTTCTGAACGCCCACATAGAAATAACTCTCAACATACTTGTGTGCATAATGAATGTATGGGAGTCCTTTCTACAAAGATGTCTGACAGTAGTCCTCTTACCAAAGAGAGATGATCACTCTTTGGCACAAGTACTCAATATATAGATCTCAATCCTATAAGCATACCTTTCCGATTTATTCTTCAAACTTTGAACTTTATGTGCAGGGGTGTTGAGGTTGAAGGTCACTGTACAGTGGCATCTTCAGCCAGGACAATGATTCTACAGCATTAGCTTTTAGCTTGCCTTAATGGGCATACATCTGAGAGAGCTTGATAAAATGCAGATTTTCGGGTCTCTTATGATTCAGCCTTAGTGAGGAGCCCAGGAATCTGAGTCTTCATAAACTCCCTGGTTCTTTGTTTTTGTTTTTTTAAAAATATATTTTATTGATTTTTTTTACAGAGAGGAAGGGAAAGGGATAGAAAGGGATAGAAAGTCAGAAGCATCGATGAGAGAGAAACATCGATTAGCTGCCTCTTGCACACCCCCTACTGGGGATGTGCCCGCAGCCAAGGTACATGCCCTTGACCAGAATCAAACCCAGGACCTTTCAGTCTGCAAGCCGATGCTCTATCCACTGAGCCAAACCGGTTTTCGGCAACTCCCTGGTTCTTTGTAGGCAGGTGGGTCTCAGACCACACACTGCATTAAGCAGGTCCAGAAGGGGTGGGAATTGGGGACCAAGATCTTAGTTCAGTGGCATATTTGTCATCAGGTCTTCAAGAACTCAACCAATCTCTTTGTACCTCTGTGTATGTAAAGCAACTCTGTCTTTCTTGGTATCCCTGGCCCCCAGGGGCTGACTGGGCCTCATTTGTTTCAGAACTTCTCCAGTGGGCAAGTTCTTTGGGTACATGGTCACTGAATCAGCGATAGCCTCTGGGGTGTCCAGTAAGCCCTTTCATTCTGAACTGCAGAACAAGCTCCGGATGGAAGGCTAAGGCCGAACTCCCACCCCAGCACCTGCGGGACGCTCCTGCCACCACAGTCATCGTCAGAGGGCAGAGCACCAGCAAGGGCTGCCTGCCTAGCTAATCCCTTCCATGGATGTCTAGGTGGCTGCAAGGCGCCATCCTTGGCAAGTACATGTCACTGAGAAGGCAGTACGAAGGCTGCCTGCCAGAGGAGGTGCTTTCACACTTATGATACACATACACACACACCTACAATAAAAGCATAATATGCTAATTAGACTGGATGTCCTTCCAGATGTCCTTTTGGACGACCTTCTGGACAAAGCCATGGTGGCGGGGGCCAAGGCAAAGGCAGCCGCAGCGGTGCAACTGGGGCTGAGCCCCTTGCATGAATTTGGTGTATCGGGCCTCTAGTAAATACATAATACTTCAAGATTGGCAGTAGAGGGAATACCTTCTCCTTGGTAGTTTCCCAATCCTACCTATGCATCAGGGCAGATGGTAAGCTGTAAAAATTATATATGCTCTGTGCTCCCACCCAGAGACTTTATTTACAGGGTTTGGGGTGATGCTTTTGAAAATTCCCCAGGTGAACCTACTGTGCCACAAGAATTGACAGCTCTGCCTTCCAGGACCTTCAAGGGCCAATCTCATCCTGGCATTAGGGCCCTTCCCTTAGCTGGAGCACAACTCACAACTAGAACTAGAACATTAGGTTCGTGGTCTCTGCAGTGGATCAGGGACAATATTAGAATTTACATTGATTTTTATCTAAAACTTAGTAAACTTTACTGATATTTACTGTATGGCTTGACACAGAGGCCCTGGCTTGATCTTGCTGTCAGGTGACCATGTGACATGCCTCCTAAGTAGCCTGGACAGCAATCTGAGGAGGATAGGAGTGCCAACAGGGGACAGTTGACAATTGGGGATGCTAAGGATTACATCTTAGCACAATGTGACATATTACTGAGTTTTCCAGGTTAAGTGGATTTAGGGAATTGTCGATCTCTGGTATTATTTGAATTAATTTTTACAAATGGCCTAAATAAATTACTAGAAAAAATTCACACAGTGTAATTGTCTAATGCAGTGGTCAGCAAACTGTGACTCGTGAGCCGTGGTTTGCCGCTCTGTTGACTAGTGAGTTTGCTGACCACTGGTCTAATATAAGCACAAAAACTTGAGAAAATGGCTGAATTGGTGTCTCTCTTACTCCTGGTATGGACTCCTTTGATACCACAGTCTAAGGTAAATACAACAAGGAGAATGAACCATTTTGACCAATTTTGGTTTTTTAAAAAGTCAAAATGGCCCTGGCTGGGTGACTCAGTTTATTGAAGGGTTGTCCCATACACCAAAAGCCTATGGGTTCAATGCCCAGTGCAGGCCAAACAGGAGGCAACCAATCAATGCCTCTCTCTCTCTCTCTCTCTCTCTCTCTCTCTCTCTCTCTCTCTCTCTCTCTCCCTTCCCCTTCCTCTCTCTAAAATCAATAAAAACATATCCTTGGGTGAGGATTTTTAAAAAAAGCATAATGCTCAAGATGGTTCTTTGAAGTATGGATTTTCATCCTATTATTAAGTATGGACCTTGATTTATGTATAAACCATGCTTTGGAATACAGTCTTCACTTTGCACAATTCCTTATGCACACATTTCAGTTACTCCAGTTTAGTGAAATAACAGCAGTCTCTGCTCATGGCTCATATTTCGGTTTCCATGGCAGAGCAACCGTGAATGATTTGCATAAAGCACAAACATCACTGCTTCAGTCCACAAATCACTATGTAAATACCAGAGGCCCATCATGATCGGTGACCAATCATGTCACCTCTGTCAAAGCCGTCAGGGACTGGTCACCGAGCATCGACTACCACTCCAGGCGGAGGCAGAGAAGCATGGGCTGCACCGCCTTCCTGTCTCGTGGAGACACTGCCATGTGACATTCTCCACGAACGCACAGATTGGCCACCAACATTGCAAATGCAGCAAAGAAACAAAAAGTGATCACGCTGGGAGTGAAATTCAAATGGCATCACAGAAGAAATCACTGGACAGAGTCCGGACACACACCCAGCAGGTTTACTGAGGACGAAATGAACATACGTAGGAAAGTAGTTATGACAAAAAGAAGGAAGATGTGTGTCCCAGAGGAAGTGACACATGACAAAAGTTCAATCGAAGGAGCTCTCAGAGACACTGCACAACCACCAGCACACAACGGAAGCGATCCCACGCAGCAGCATGGCACCTCGCCGCGTTCGGGGGAAGGTGTGAGCTCCGTGTCACAGCTTTGAGAAGAGGAAGAACCAGCACTCAAACCACTCTGTGTAAGTCCTCTTTGAAAGAAATAAAACATTTTAATTCTCACTGTTTCTAAGGTTTTAAGTCACAGTGGACTGAATAAATATTAGTTTTATTTTTTCTTATTTCCCTACACATTTATAACCAACAGTAAGAGAGTTTTTACCATTTAAAAAATTTTTAAAGGTCACAGTACAATTGTAATTTTCCCCACTGCTTATTAAGATTGCTTTGTGAAGTTTCAGCTTGCTGGTTTATTTTTACACTCCCATACTGCTGTGCAAAGCAAGAACTGCCTGTTTTAGCTAATCACAGGAGTATATGTGTATAATTTATTGATAAGTTCATATACACACTTTGGCAGCCTGTGTTCAAACATTTTCTACTGAGAGAGTATGCAATTAAAAGAGCTTGGAAACCTCTGCCTCAGACAATATAGGAGGATGAAGCCTGACGAAAGGAGAGTGACTGCATTAACAAAGAACTAGATGAGCAAGTCTCACAGCGAAGTTTCTCATCTGCCACTTGACACAAGCTTTGCCTCCCAACCTCCCAGCCTGTCCCCAACTGCCAACCTCCAGTCTATCCCCAATGGTTGGAAGCCACCTTGAACGCCTGGGCATGCCCTCTAGGACTTCTACCCTCTTTACTCCTCAGAGGTGGTCCTCAGAAAGACATCCGTCAGGAGCCCCTAGACCTACTGAATCAGAATCTGCATTTTAATAATCCCCAAGAGATTCCTATATGGTAAACTTTGAGACATATTACCTTGGACTTCCAGGGCCAGACTTCCTTCTGTCACAGATCTAAGGACCAAAGTCCATCTGTTACGGAGGTGTGGGTTTTGTTTAAGGACATACTGCTTGCTTCTCTAGGCAGCTGATATCCCTCATGGAAGCAGCAGCAATAACAGCAGCAGCAGCAGCAGCAGCAGTGGCAGCAGCAAACATCTGGCAAGTGCTCTCTGTGCTAGACCATGCCATAAACTCCCTGACCATCTCAGGTAATATCCATGTGACCTGTACAATGGGAATCATTAGACTACTCCCAACACACATATAGTAGCAAAGGTGCACAGAACCTAGCAGAATCTAGTGATGATGGAGATAAGTGAGGATTGGAGCTGCCTGTATCTATGAGCATGTGTGTGTGTGTGTGTGACTACTTTAGTCACAGCAGGAAGTCAGCTGCTTTTCCTGAATCCCCTGTTTTCTTTAGGCTCTCTCTGAACTATTTCCCTGACGTACTGCCTACAGCTAACAATTTAGGACCACCTCAAATTTGGGACATAGGTCAACTGGCTGGTTTGAAGAAATTGACAAATTTCATATGGAAATTCAAGGGGGCCAGAATAGCTACAACAATCCTGAAACAGAAGAGCAAAGTTGGAAGACTTGGATTTCCCCACTTCACAACATACTATAAGGTTGCAATAATAAAGGCGGTGTGATGACGAGTAAGAGCAAGCATAGAGGTTATTGGTGCAGAACTGCAAGCCCAGAAATAAACTCACCTATCTGCTGTCAAGTGATTTTTTGGAAAGGGTGCAAAGATAATTCAATAAAGGAAATAACAGTCTTTTCAACAAATAAGGCAATGGGATAGCCACAGGCCAGATAAAGAAGTTGAACCTCTTCCTCACACCATATACAAAAATTCATTCAAAGGGGATCACAGACCTAAAAGTAAGAGTTAAAAATATAAAATTCCTAGAAGAAAGCATAGGAGTAAATCTTCATAACCTCAAGATAGGCAATGGTTTCTTACATATGATCCCCAATTACAAGCCACAATTACAACTTTTAAAAAATATATATATTTTATTGATTTTTTACAAAGAGGAAGGGAGAGGGATAGAAAGTCAGAAACATCAATGAGAGAGAATCATCGATCAGCTGCCTCTTGCACGCTCCCTACTGGGGATGTGCCTGCAGCCAAGGTACATGCCCTTGACGGGAATTGAACCCGGGATCCTTCAATCCCCAGTCGGATGCTCTATCCACTGAGCCAAACCGGTCTCAGCTACAATTACAACTTTTGTGCTACAAAAGATACCATGAAGAAAGTGAAAAGACAGCTGACAGAATGAAAAAAAAAATTTTCAACACAGATGTCTGATATGGGACTTGTATCTAGAATATACAAAGAACAATTAAAACTCACCAATAAAAAGATAAATAATGCAATTGAAAATCGGTGAAGCGTCTGAATAGACATTTCTCAATGGCCAATAAACACATGTAAGGTGCTCAGCACCATTAGCCATTATGCAGATCAAAAGCACTTGAGATACTACTCCCCTCTCCCCTCCCAGGATGATTATCATAAAAAGACTGAAAATAACAAGTATGGGTGAGGATGTGGAGAAATGGTAACCTTACACCTTGCCAGTGGGAATGTAAAAAGGTACTTCTACTTTGGCACAGTTTGACCATTTCTCAAAATATTATAGATGGAGTTACTACCAGACTCAGTAATTTCACTCTTAGCTACTTACTCAAGAGAAAATAAAATATACTAGTATGTCCATACAAAAACCTGTACTTGAATTCTTATAGGAGCATTAGTCATAATAGCTAAAAAGCAAAACCTATTCAAATGCCTATCGACATCTGAATAAAGAAAATGTGGTATCTCCGTACAGTGACAGGTTATGTAGCAATAAAAAGGTATGAAGTACTGACATTGCTATAACAGAGATGATCCTTGAAACATTAAGCTACATGAAAGATGCCAGTCACCAAAGACCACATATTATATGATTCCATTTGTATGAACTGTCTACGGGTTTTTTAATTCAGATGAAGAAAATGTTCTGAAATTAAATAGTGGTTAGACAACTCAGTGGCTGCACTAATGACTGCCAAACTGTACACTCTATTTGGGTGAGTCATAGAGTATATTAATTATCTATAATAAAAGGGTAATATGCTAATTGGATTGGACATCTTCCAGACATCATTCCAGATGTCCTTCCTGACCAAGCTGGGGCCAGAGGGAAGCCAGCCCAGGTCCCATGTGTCTGTTGGCGGCTGGAGGAGGGAAGCAGTCTGGGTCCCGAGTGCTGAGGGAAGCCGGTGCTGGTAGCCAGGGGAAGGAAGGCCTACTTTTGCATGAATTTTCATGCATCAGGCCTCTAGTCCTCTAGTCTTTGCATAAAAGAGTAATATGCAAATTACCCATCACTTCAACACAAATATGGTTGCCCCCATGTGATCAAAAATGACTGCCCCCATGTGGACACAAGATGGCCACCACAAGATGGCCAGCAGGGGAGGGCAGTTGGGAGTGACCAGACCTGCAAGGGAGAGCAGTTGTAAGCAATCAGGCCAGCAGGGGAGAGCAGTTGGGAGGGACCAGGCTTGTAGGGAAGGGCAGTTGGGGGGAACCAGGCCAGCAGGGGCAGGCAGTTAGGGGTGATCAGGCCTGCAGGAGAGGGCAGTTAAGGGTGACCAGGCCTGCAGGGGAGGGAAGTTAGGGCCAAACAGGCTGGCAGGGGAGCAGTTAGGCATCAATCAGGCTGGCAGGGGAGTGGTTAGGGAGTGATCAGGCTAGCAGACAGAAGCGGTTAGGGGCAAACAGGAAGGCAGGCAGGTGAGCAGTTGGGAGCCAGCAGTCCTGGATTGTGAGAAGGATGTCCAACTGCCCATTTAGGCCTGATCCCTTGAGGGGTCCCAGGTTGGAGAGGGTGCAAGCTGGGCTGAGGGACATCCCCTCCCCTTGCACCATGCATTAATTTCGTGCACTGGGCCTTTAGTCCTGTATAGTAAAAGGATAATATGCAAATAGACTGAAAGGCAGAACCAAACAACCAAAGTATGATATGCTAATGATGCTCAACAGCTCACTATGATATGCACTGACCACCAGTGGGCAGATGCTCTGACTTGTAGGTTAGCTTGCTGCTGGGGTCTGGCCAATTGGGACTGAGTGAGAGGGGCTGGACACTCCCTGGAGCCCTCCCATGGTCCCTCCGCAGCCTAATAGTGCACTGGTGGAGTCTCTCAGCCTGGCCTGCACCCTCTTGCAATCCAGAACTCTTCAAGTGATGTTGGAGAGCTGGTTTCAGCCTGATCCCTGCAGGCAACCCAGAGAAACCCCACCCATGCACAAATTTGTGCACCTGGCCTCTAGTATCTAAATAAAACTGTTGAAAAAGCAGAGGCCTTGGGCCACTCCATAACTGACCCACCCCAAGGGCAGCTCTGAAGAGTCAGCTCAGAGGCTGGTGTTCAGCTGCTCCTTTAGCCTGGCCTGGTCCTACTTTTGTATCCACCTACAGTTAAAAGAGAAATAGCTTTATTTTCAAGGAATAATGGGTAAGGTGATGGGTAGGGGGGCAGTGAACCCCTCAACCCCAGGTCCTGGGTTATGATGAACATAGTCCCCAATGCACAAGGCAGCCCCCCATGGCAATTTTAAATAGTCTCTATGGAAAAGTCTTGTATCTAGTTTGGGGCCCCTCTCAGAGGAAATGGGGCATCCAGCTAGGGAACTGAGTTCAAATCTTGACCTCTAAGTAAGAATAACTGAGTCAAGGGAAGATGGTTGGGGGAAGTGCGAGTGTTAATTCCGTGCAAGTGTGAACTGAATTTCTCTCCTCTCCACTAATTAGATTTTCATTTTAATTAGGCTAACTCCATCTGCTGTCCCTTCTTAAATCCATAAACTAGCAGAACATGGAACTGCATCCCAGTCCGAACTTTCTATCCAACCAGGTTTGCACAGGAAAGAATTTAGGGAAGTGCAAGTTTGCAAGGGGCTAATGTGTATCATTAATAATTCAATTAGCAGAAATATTATATGCAATCTACATCTCGATTTTGGCAGCCCCCGAGTTGGCCTAGGAGAGGAGCACTTAGAAAAATGCTAGGAATGACATTTCCATATACCCCCCAAGGTCCCAGGGACATAGGCTCACCAGGAAAAGCCAGACAAATGTAAATGCATGAGTCAGAGTGTGCAATTCCCACTGGTAGTTACTCATGTTGCTTAGGAGCAAAGAAGACTCAAATATCGAGTTTAACATAAATACGTCTGCTCCCCACATACTTTCCAAACCTGAAATGCTGCAAGTTCTTTCCAAACATCTAGTTAAAAGGGAAAGAAAGGTTAATTGCTCTGACCCCCCGAAAGACCAGTGCAGACTAGCGTGTATGTACACACACAAACATGCACACACAGGGCACCGCTCTAATTGTCCTGAGTGCTTAGAATTTCTCATCGAGAGTCTGGCAAGCTTGCCCCCTGGGCCCTGTGGCCATTCCCAACCCACAGCCTTCCTCCCTCATACCTGCAGCCAGTACGTCATTTAGGCCTGCGTGGACTGAATGTGCAGTGGCCCGTCTGTAAATGCCCAGAGTGAGAGGGGTGCCCAGGTTGGCAGAGGTCACTGGTCTGAACTCATAAACTATGAAAAAACCAGGCCATCATTTGTTATACAATGTGCTTTTCTCCCCTCCCCCGCTCTCTCAAGAGTTACAGATAACTACCTGGAAATGAGGCCTAAACGACAAAGAGGTCTAGTCTTCCTCCGCCAACTGCAGTTGGAGTTCCCAACTTCCTAATCCCAGTGTTTCTGGGCCAACCACCCCCATCCTTCTCTCTTCCTTCCTAAGAGCCAACTGCAGCGCAGCCTGTTCTTTCACTGCTCTGCCAGAAGGGAGCCCTCCTGCCTGCCTGGGACCACCCACAGGCGCCTGGCTCTGTTTGGGCAGGAGACCCAATGCAAAGAGGGAACTTCACGCCTGTTTTCAAAAGAGGTTGAGTCACCTTGGTTCAAGCATTCAGATCTCGGCAACAGCTGCCCCCTCACCCCCACCCGCCTGCCTTTCATGGCCAGGGTTTGGGTGGCATCTCGAATAGGGGTGTCCAAGCAGCAGATGTTTGACCAATGCCTGGCCGGCTACAGCATAACTACCTATAGAGGCTTATAAAACACACAGATTTCCCTGGAGTCCTGGCATAGGAACCAAGAATCTGCATTTTATGCTTTCTAGGGAGTGGAGGACAGCCGGTGTGAGTACCACTGCTCTAGAACCAAGACACTAAAGGCGAGGCCCTCAGAGAAGGGTGACACGGGGGCCAAGCGAATTGAACAGACGCGGCTCTAGCTCCACCCCTGTGACCACCAGTCACAGCGTCCAGTCCCTGCTCTGTGACGTAAGAACTGGGAAACCTGGACTAGCCCGAGCCTCCGTTTCCTCAGCTGGGAACTGTGGTCACTGACAGTCATGCAGCAGGCACTTGGTGCTGGCACTGGTGTCACGGTGCAGATGTCAGTCTGCTGGGGGTTGTGAGAATGAAGTAAGGGGTCTCCTACAACACTCAGCAGACCGCCTTCTGTATTGTCAGAGAGAGGCGGCTGTTCCAGTTTTATGGCCTAACTTGGCCAGAAAGATAACAGCTTCCGCTGTCACTTTAAACAGGACCCATAGTGTCCTGGTCACTGCCACCGCTCTCCCACGCCGCTCGACTCTGTCTAATGTTTCTCGATGACCACACCTTAAGATTCTGGCACAAAAGGCCCCTTTATTTAGGTGACAATAAAATTATTCCCTGGAGCAAAACACCTCTTGTAAGACATTCATCCTTCAGACTTCACATATTTTTTCAGACCAATTCCTTAGCAGGATCCTAAAGAGTTTAGGATTTTTTTTTTTAGTTAAGGAAAAGCAGAGGCCCAGCCCATAGAGCCAGGTAAAATCTGTATTTTCTTTCATGTCCTCCTGTTCGGGTCACTGGCACCATAGGAAAATTAAGGTAACTCACACATTCTCTCCAGAAAGCCCTCTGTGGGCACCCACAAGTGTTCTGCAGTTTATTCCGGAGGGTTTGTTCCACTGAAGGCCAGCGACAGGACTGCCCACCACAGACTGGGAGCTCACAGTGAACAACCATCGTGGCTGGCAAATTCTTTCTGTAAAGGTTTTGCGGGTCACGTGGGCATGGACACTGTCAAAACTCCTTCCCTCTGCCGCTGCACAGGGCACGGAGTCGCATGGCAAGGAAACAAACCACACAGCTGCATCCCAATAAAACTTTATTTACAGAAACAGGTGGTGAGTCAGATTTGGGCTGCATTTGGTGACCCTTGCTTTAGAGTTTAGTTAAGCCAAAGTGGGTCACAAGCCGCTCGGGGAATGTGTAGGACTGGAGCCTTCATGGAGTGTGTTCTGACCAGAGTGGAGGGTGGGGAGGGAAAGATACCTTCTGTCCTGCAGTCCCACAGTCCTGGCTGAGCTCCTTCAAAGGGTGTGAGTCTGGGTTTTTAGGGCGATGGCAGGAGGCCCCTGCCACGTCTCTTCTATCCTGGTCCCAGCCCCTCCACATACCTGGAGCCTTTTGCATTTGCAAATGAGCCCAGACAATGTGACCCCCTATATGGAGAGAGTTCCAATGGGAGTGACTAAGTGCACGGGCCATCCCACGCAGGTCTTGACTAGGACAGAGGAAAGCACAGCAAGGCCTCGAGTGCAGAGCAGGCCGGGCTGACTTAGTGGGGCTGCCATCTGCCATCAGACACGACGTCGCCCTAGTAGTTCTGACAGGTTCCGTCAGACAACAACCTTTGCACGCGCTGTCATCAAAACCTTCTGCAGACAGCAGGAGAAAGCCACACCATGTCCCCTGGTGGTCATGACTTTAAAAGAACCTTTTAAATAACATATATGGCTATAATCAGATGCCGCCCAAAGACAGACGTGACATGATTAACCACGGAAGATGGCTAGTTACTCTCCTTCCTCTGCTGGACCTGTCCTCTCCCACACGCAGGCACATCTGGCTGATGGCTGAATGGCGCGCGGGGAGCTCTCACCCGGCTGGTCCGCTACTTCCTGCCCTGCGTCCTGGCCTGGCCTACTCTCAGGGGAGTGTGCCAGTGGCTGCCGCACCAGACACAGAAATCACTTGATTCAGAGACCATTTGGGATTCCTCAGCCCATCTCCCAACGCGTGCTCTTCCTCTCCCAGGGAATCTCTCTGGATATGAAGTATCTTCCCATTGATGTGAGTGGGTCGGGTGGGGCTGAAGGAAGACGTTTTCATCCAGAGAAAACCGTCAGCTCAGGAACGGGAACTCGAACTGAAGGCACCTGGCCCCCCAATCACGCACCACGGGGTGAGCACATCTAGGGTCTTTAGTCCGGGAGCCCCATGTCAACATCATAAAAATTTAAACCCTTCCTTCATCTAACACTTGTAAATTCTCGAGTTCACTCAGTTTAAAAACATTCCAAGAAACAGGAGCAACAAGGGGGTGTTTCCATGGCACCCCCAGACATGCAGGGTTCAGAACAATGCCCCCTTCTTGGGACTATTTACTTCAGCTCCACAGCGACAGGCACCCCCTGAAAAGGCAGGTTTGCCTGTCCTCCAAACATTCACATTTGCTTGCTGACACTGCCAAGAGAATGCAAAAACGAAGCGGCCTTTTATTAGATAAACATTTGGTTTTGATAAGCCGAGTTCTTTTCTTTGACTGAAACAAACCGCAATGCCACTATTAAATCTTGTCACTGCCGGTGAGTCAGAGAGCTGTCTCCCCGACACCCAGCCGGTGCTGCAGGCCGGGCCTCAGCACAGGGAAGCCATGTTTGGTCTGTTCTTAGAGCTCTGAGTCTCCTAATTAGGAAGATGCCTGAGAACAGCAAGAGGTCGAGTATTTATTAGGGAGAAGAGGCCAGGTTGGCCGAGGGTAGTGAGTCATTTCTAAAGGCAGCCAGACACAGGCTGCTGAGCTCATAAGTGGCTGCCAACCTCAGCAGACGGGCCCCCTTCTTTTAGCTGGGCTGTCGCACCCGGGTCACCACCCGCCTGGGGCACAGCATGGCCCAAGGCAGGACTCCTGCTGGGAGAGGTCCACTCTGACCACCGGCCTTCACAAAGCCTGGAAAGCTTCTCTTCCCTGAAGTCCATGTGTAAGGCCAGTTGGCCTAGAAAGGCCATTACGCTGAAGGGTGAGGGGACTGGAGAAGATAGATAGTGGGACCTATGGTGCTACATTTAAACCTGTTTCCCTGGTTCCAGAATTGCATTCCATCACTCACAGTCTCCTTTTCTACGCTCTGCCTCTCTTTCCCCTTCTGCTCCCCACCCTACCTCTACACCTTTACATCAACCCTCTAGGTTCCTTTGAATCAAGTGATACTGATTTCCCTTCTTGGTCTTCAATCTGTCACTAATTGCGGATCAGTATTTTCCAGTTGCATAAAGAGTGCCTGTGTGGCTTTATAACATATGCTGACAAATCATTTGGCAAACACTTTCTTTTGTTGCATCAAACAGCACTGTGGAGGACCGGAGCATTGGCAACCAAACTGCATGCTCTTAATGAAGCAACAGAGATAAGAAATTCATCTCGATGTTGACTGTGGGCCCTGGGGAGCCAGGGCCATATTAAAAAGGGAAAGAGCGATCTATTATATTCCATGGCTGTCTGTTAGAATGGTTTCCAGATGGATCCAGGAGGCTCCAGAAGAGAGGTTCATGGGGGTGCTGCTAAGTCACAAACAATGTTATAGGAATTTGCCCCAGTTTAATTAATATACTGAGCCTCGCTGGGGTGTTCTTTAAGCAGGACAGCACTCCAGGTTAAAAGGCGGTAAGAGATGAAAAGAGACAGTGCTTCACTGACTAACCATCAAGGATCACTAAGAATCCACTATGTCAGACCCTGTTCTAGGCCCTTGAGATTCACCAGTGAATAACAAAGATCCCTGCCCTTACGTGTAGTGCATTGCGGGGGGGAGGAGGTGTGGGGCAGACAGACAAAAAATAGACCAAGTACATAAGTAAATTATATATTGTGTTAGCAGGTGGTTAAGTATTTTGTGTAAAAGAAAACCAGTACAATAGAAAGACTGGGAATCTAGGGAGGAATGGAATAATTTAAATAGGTTGTCCAGGTAGATCAAGTACTTACTTGAAGGAAGTAAAGGCCATCCAAGCAAAAGAGGCATCTGATGCCAAGGTCCTGAGGCAGAAGCAGGCACAACATGTTCAAGGAGCAGCCAGCAAGCTGGTGTGGCTGGGAAGTGGTCAGTGGGCACTGGGTGTGGGGTAGGGACTGCTGATCATGTGGTGACTCAAAGACTATTGGAGGACTTTGGCTTTTGGACTTGGGGAATTTTGAACTGAGACTTGACTTAGGTTTTCCAATGCTCCCTCTGGAGGCTGGAGAGAAGGGATGCTATGGCTGGAAGCAGGTGAGAGAGGAGAGCGGCTAGAATCGGGTGGTGGCGGGAAGAGCCTGCCTGTCTGAAGGTAGGGCCCATAGCCCTGCCTGGTGCTGTGAGTGTGGGCATAAGAGAAAGAGAAGGGTCAGTGACAACTTTCACGCTTTTGGCCTGCGAAATGGGATGGTGGAACTGCCATCGAGTGAAACGGTAAAAGCAGCAGCTGACACCGGAAGAAGACGGGTATCCACGTGGACATGTTAAGCTTGAGCCATCTACCAGTCACCCAAGAAGCAAGGACACAGACTGCCCCCGTGAGGGTGTGCGGCCTGGACTGGAGGTACAAAGCTTCTCGCCTGGGTATGTGAAATACTCAGAGCCGAGAGAAGGGGGAGCTCAGCACCCTGACAGTCTTGCATGTACAGCCCCTGCGTGCAGAACAAGGTTGTGATTCCCCTCCTGGACCTGCTCTGAATCAGAAGTCCCTGTAGACAGATGCAGCAATAGACAGCATGGAGAAACAGCCCTTCACCTCAAATCTCAGCCTTGGTCCGGAGCATTCGGCAAGAGAGAGGGATGCTGAAGTTTGGGAGGACCTTTCAGAGACAGCAGAGTGGGTGACTCTTGATTATTTTGAAAATTATATGGTCCTTCTAAAGAAGAAAGATAATGGGATAAACAGAATGAGGCTGGGGGCTCCAGAATGCAAAATCACCAGTTATCTGAGCTGAATTCCCCCTCACTGATCTGGAATGAATTCCTGCTTTCTGTACCTAAGTGTCCAGCATCCTCTGCAGAAGGTTCCCACCTTCACTCCCCATGCTCTGGAGCTTACAGGTGTCACCAGGAAGTACTGGTATGAGCCTCTCTTGTGCAAGAAGCACTTTGTTTCTCTCTTTCCAAGCTTGTTCTTCCCATTTTCATATTGAGTGATTTATACTTTGTCTTGTTTCAGGAAGACTTTCAGGCAGCTTATGAGAAGACAGGGAAAAGCAAGATGGCACGAATTAAAAATAAGAACAAAAGGCAGCAAGACATTAGGACAGACATGAAATGGACTCACGAGGAGGCTGACTACACACCAAGCAGAGGCACGGGCCACACATTTGGCTCTAAGTCCGCGCAGCCAATGTGGAAAAGGAAAAGTTACGTAATTACACAACTCGCCGTGAACAAAAGTAAAATCAGGTCCAGTGCTCTGGAACAAATGAAAACCCTCAGGGGCCCTGGGTGACATCTCTCCATCTGCCCCTCCTCCCTTCCGGGGCTCGGCTCACATCCTGCCCATGGGAGATGACAACACAGGCCTGTGGATGCATGAATGAACAACTAAGCAAACGGACACATTCACCCATTCACTCACTGTCCTATCCGTTTATCCTATGAGCACTTCCTGAGTGTGAACCACACAGCAGCCACTAAACTACGTGCTGGGGGCCTGCTGGTGAACGAAACAAGCACGGGTGCCTCCCACGTGATTTTTACATTACAGCAAAAGCGCAACAAGTACACACAAAATAACCACACTGTGCTTCGTACTAGGAAGGGAATTGTCAAGAGACTGAGATGAAAATTATGAGGAGCAAGGCATGGACTTTGAATGGGTGGGCCAGGGAAGGCTGTCTCAGGAGGGGATAATGGATGCGACCTGAAGTTCGAAGGAGGTGGCTATGTGAAGAGTCAGGGAACTTCTGAAGGAGCCCTGTGCAATGGTCCTGAGGAAAGGATTTGGTAGAGTTGAATGTGGCCAGAGATCACTGTGGCTCCAACACGGAGACAGGACAGAGGTGACATGAGGTGACAACTGATGGATAAGCTCAGACAGGCTGAGTAAATCTTGGAAAAGTTGTTTTTCTTTCTAAATGTAACGAAGAGTTTTAACTCAGGAAGTGATACCCAGTGTACATGTGAAAGGTCACTCTGGCGGCACCTTGGAGAACAGACAAGAAGGCAGTGAGCAGGAAGATGAGCGAAGAGGCTGCTGTCCAGGCAAGGCATGAACTAGAGGGTGAGACAGAAAAAAGGCAGGCAGCTTACAGATCACATGGAGAAAATTTGCATTCAGCGGGATTTGGCAAGCAGTTTGGAGAATTAGGAAGAAAACCAACAAAGGGAGGAATCATGAGCAGACCAAGGTTTCTAGGGCAGAAGTGGTGATGATGACAATGACCACAGTGGCAACATCAGCTAATGAAATCGAAGGTCTTGTCTCTGCTGAGCTGTGCTAAGCCCTTGGTGTGAATTACCTATGTTATCATCTCAAAAACTATGTGAGGTTAGTATTATCACTACTAGAGGCTTGATGCACGAAATTCATGCTGTTGGCACGGGCTTCCCTCTGGCACCCGGGACCCAGGCTTCCCTCATAGCTCTGGCTTCGTCTAGAAGGTCGTCTGGAAGGACGTCTGGTCTAATTAGCATATTACACTTTCATTATTATAGATTCCCACTTTACAGACGAGGAAAAGAAACACATATAAAATATCCAAGATACAAAGTCATGCTTTTGAGAATTAAGACTAAGATGTGAAGTGTGTATGCGTATGTGTGTGTGTGTGTGTGTGTGTGTGTATTTAATACAGTTGGCTGGCACCTCCCAAACTTCCTGAATTAGAACCCCAGGAGTGGACCCCAAAATCCATCTTTTTAAGAAGCTGGAAGGCTGTTTCCATGTGGTCGTAAGTCAGGTGTGCTGTGGCTGCTGCAGAGCCATACAACCATGTTAAAAGCACAAGTAATTGCTGACAGAGTCGGAAGAACTATTTCTTGATTTTGTTTTTGCCTTCATCGAGGTCACAGTGCTACAATCAGCCAGCCTTGTCTCGGATTCCCCTTCTATAGTGTGCTGAAGAGAGCGGGCAAGGAGGGCAGCGCCGCTGCGGAAGAAGCACGAAGCCCACTCACTGAGTTGTTCCAGAGCCTTCCTTAGAAGCTCAGACCCAGGGTGGAACTTGCAGATTGTCAAGGGCAAATGTGCAAGGGTTAGATGTTTCCCACATTTCGGTGTCGTACTGCAGACCGTTCCAGATCAATGGCTTTTTAGGTTTCAGACCTCCAGAAAAGCCATCTATTACTGCTCTGCCCCTGGACTCCGACTGCTGGATACCTTTGTCTGAAAGTCCTTCTCCTATATCACCAAACTTGGGAACTGGCATTTAAACTCATTTCCTCTCAACGGTAAGGGAACATTCAAAAGAGTTGGCCTTGGTCCTCTTTGAATCAAGCCTTCTTAAGGAATAACATAAAGTACTTTTCTGTATTAGTTAGAAAAAAAAAGAAAGGAATGCATAAATGTGGGGGGGGGGAGCAAAAAGAGAAAGATTATGCTCAATTTTCATTCCCAAGAGTTGCCTTCCAGAGAAAATTGATTTATCACATACACATGTTAGCATCTGGAGTGAAACTAAGAACTATAATTATGATTAGAATTGCTGAATTTCAGAGCTGGAAGAAAAAGAATAGGTTTTGTAAAAACCACATATGTATATTAACCATTCACTCTAGTTTAATTAGGTTTTCTCACCCCAGCCTCCCAGTCATCCTATAAGAAGGGATCAGCATGCCCTTCCAAATACAGCCGAGGAAACAAGCTGAGAAGGGTTATAAGCCAGGTCCATGGTCACACTGTCTCACTGTGCACATGACAGAACTCAAATTGCAACGGTTCTAGCGGGAATGTGAGCAGGTAGTTCTCAACCAAGTGCCATTTTGCTTCCTGGGGGATCTGTGGAATCATCTACAGACATTTTTTATTGTTCAGCTGGGAAGGGAAAAGGCTAGAAGCACCAAGAGGGCCTTCTAGAAGCCAGGGATGTGGCTAACCATTCTAAAATGCACAGGGCAGGCCCCACAACAAAGAATGATCTGCCCTAAAATGCCAATAGTCCCGAGGCTGCAAAACTCTGCCTTAGAGAACTGGCCAGTGAATCCTTCCCTCCCGACAGGTTGAGAAACAGAGCACAAAGATTTAGATGCAGAAAGATGTGTATACTTCTCACTGAATAACTCATTTAATTACTGTCTTGAGCTACCTGGAGAGAGCTTACCTTCCTACAAAAGAAAACATCTGATTCATTTCGTTTGGCATTTCACAGATCTAGTGAAGGTTTTTTAAGCATTCAAGGAATAAGTATGATTCATTTCCTGCCAAGGCCAGAGTGAAACCTTGCTTTAAATGTGCTCAAATGTTACTGTCTAGCTCTTAAAGGAGCAGGCTAGACTCAATTGTGAATATGCCCAGCAGTTGTTTTCTGGGAAATGCTTCACACGACAGGGTAAGAGCCAGCGGTGCAGAGCCAGGTGGTCTGCAAGGAATCCCAGCTCCAACACTGATTCATTGCATGATCTTGGGCCAATTACTTAAAACTCTGTGTGCCTCACTTTCCTAATCTGAAAAATAGGGATAAGAAAAATTCCAGCTTCATAGGGTTATAGGCTTAGTGTGAGGACTAAAGGACTGAAATGACTGGTTTTGAGTATTATTATTATGATGATGACTATTAATATTATTCTTACTCCCTTAGTGAAATAGAAGACTGGCAGAAAGTTTTAAAGGTAAGGAAAATATTTCAAGCCTAAGTGCCCATCAGCAGACGAGTGGATTAAAAAACTGTGGTACATCTACACAATGGAATACTATACTGCTGTAAAAAGGAAGGAACTCCTACTATTTGCAAAAGCTTAGATGGACCTGGAAAGCATTATGCTAAGCAAAATAAGTCAGGCAGAGAAAAAAATATCCCATGATCTCACTCATTTGTGGAATATAATGAACAAAATAAACTGATGAACAAAAACAGATCCAGAGACAGAGAAGCATGGATCAGATGCTCAAACCTCAGAGGGAAGGTAGGGGAGGGTGGGGATAGGGGAAGAGATCAACCAAAGGACTTGTATGTATGCATATAAGCCTAACCAATGGTCACAGATACCAGGGGGATGAGGGCATGATCGGGGGCGAGGAGGGAGCAAGAAGGGGGAATAAGGACAAATATGTAATACATTAATCAATAAAGAAAATTAAAAAATATATATTTCAAATAAATAAATAATTTGAAAAGATATAATTGTCCCCAAATTCAACTTTGGACATTATTGTTTCCTAAGCTTAGAAACAAACAATGCTCACAGGCAGGGCAGCAGAAACAGGCCCCACGCATCTGCTTCCCAGGACACAGGTATGATGGATGTCTCAGTAGATGAAGAAGCTGCCTGAGAACCTACTGTGTATCCCACACCACTTGACACACCACGTGACACACCACACGACACACCATGTCACACCACGTGACACACCACACGACACTCCATGTCACACCACGTGACATGCCACGTGACACACCACACGACACACCATGTGACACACCATGTGACCCACCATATACCACATCTCAGCTGCTGTTTCTAATGCCAAGATGCAGGAGCTCTTCTAAACCTCCCTCTGACCGCTGAGGAAAGCCAAATCTCCCGAGGTTAAGAACCGTGCCCAAGGGCACTCAGCCGCTATGGCAGCACCAGGACCAGAGTGCAGGTGCAGGTGACACCAAGCTGGGTGCTAACCACTGAGATACCTGACCTCTGCCTGCATTCCATCCTGGGAACCAGAGCAGTGCGACCCGAGTGTGCACAGCAGTATCCCTCGAATGGACCTGAACAGCATATCCTGTTCTTGATTTTTTTTTTTGGCTGCCACATTTTCTATCTAGGCTGTCCACTAAATGCTACAGCTTGAGGACAGCTAATAAAGCCCACATATCCAAGGACACCTGCTGAGACACCTTCTGGAGAGCATTTGGTCCAGGCAGGCCCTGGAGAACAAAGGAGAAGCTGTATAAGCTACATTCGTCCTGGAGGCTCCAACCAGCATGGCTTATACCAAGGATGGCTCCTGGAGGCTGAGGAGTGGGCTCCAGGGCTGTGCAAGAGGCTCTGGTAACTGGGCCCCCTGCTCCCGATCAGGCTCGTCCACCCATGGGGAAAGCCGCTCCCTCAGGAAAGTCCACACCACCACCCTTCCCAGCCTCCATGTGACATCTCTGCGGAGGAGCATCTGAAGTTCAAAGCCACAGCTACAGGGACATCATATGCCTGGCCATGAGCCCTAGAGCAGCGACCGTCCACTGGGCACCATAAGAACATTTAAAACACGCAGTACCCAACTACATAGTCAGGGCACTGGCTCTTTCCCTGTTAAATTAGAAAATGACAACAGCCAACATGACACTAGCTGCCCAGTATCAATAAAATCAAAATTATACATTTTTTTGTCAGGTTGGCAAAACATATTTTTTGGTGTGCCACAGAATTTCAGCAACCAGCTTATGTGCCAGGAGATGGAAAAGGTAGAAATCACTATCCTAGAGGGATGCTCTGAAAGAGCAGAGCTGGCCTGGGGCCATCTTACCTGTCCCACCAGGGCATAGGCAGGACACCGGTGGGCACGCAGGCACACCACAGTTGGGGGGTTCTAAGGAAGCCACGAATTCTCAGTGGAATCCCAGAGCCCACTGGTGATGCCAGGCACAGGTGCCAGGCCTGGAAAAGCATGGAAAGGACAGGGTGTTTCTGCTTCCAGGTGGCACACAGAACAATGAACTGGATCCTCTTTGGCACAGAACCCCTGCTTCCTTTCAGCACAAAGTCACCCATTGTCACCTGGAGTTATTTCTGATCCATCCATCATGCATTCCTATTCTTCTACTTTTTAAAAATAACTTCAGCTATGTGCTCAGTGCATACAACTCAAAGAGCAAACACCCAAAGGCACAGATAACATAAAAATCACCCATAATCTCACTACCCAGGATCACCTCTCTTAGGGTTCTATTTTATAGATATTTCTAGCATTTTTCAATGACCATGTTAAAACAACAACAAAAAGTTTCAAATGACACCTGTTATAAAGGATTTTATCACTTAAGAGCACATGAGAGTTTCTTATTTTTTAATACATTGTCATATATGTGGTTTGTTAGGTCTTTATTCTTTAATTTTTTATATTGATTTGAAAGAAAGAGAAAGAGAGGAGAGGGGGGAGGGAGGACGGGAGACAGACAGATTTGTTGTTGCACTTTTTTATTCACTGGTTGCTTCTTATATATGCCCTGACTGGAGATCGAACCCCTTGGCATATGGGGACAATGCTCTGTCCAGCTGAGCTAGCCAAGGCCTGGTTCCTCAGATCTTCAAAAGCATCCTATGCCAGGTCCAGATTAGGACACTGGGACTAAGTGGTAGGGTAACTTGGATAAGCAGTCGTAGATGATAAATAAACAAAAGGGCATGACTGTGTTTGAACAAAACTTTGAACGTCACAAAATACTACCCTTATTTTCCTAACCATTAACGAATGTAAAAGCTGTTCTGAGCTCACAGTTCTTACAAAAATAGACAGTGAGACAGATTTGGCCTTCAGACCAGTGGTTACTGAGCCCTGACCAAGAATACTGCCATACATGTTTTTGTAAATGGATCTTTCCTCATAATCTTTTGGTTGTTCTATTCTTGAGTTTCGGGACCAGACTGGCCAATGTCAGTGAAATTTCTTTGTCTTAATGTAATGATAGCAAAAAAAGAGAAGAGATTAAAAAAAATCCGAACATTGGGGCCAGCAATTGAAAAAATACAAGGTTAGGAGACAGATTATACTACCTGCTGGGCATCAAGCTAAGGGCTTTACACACATTAGTAAGGATAGGAGAGGGAATGCCATAATAACCAATGATCCCAGTATCTCATTGGCTACAATCCCAAAGGTTTAGTGTAGCCTCCTGCACACCCATTGGCTGTGGCTCTCCCATGGTCTCCAGTCCTGAGTCTAGGTGGATGAAGCAACCTCTACCAGGACCACTGCCAGTCTCATGGCTGGGAGAAAGAAAAACATGGCAAACTACACCAGGGGTGACACCGGCCCCTCTGCTCACAATTCTTTAGTCAAAACGCATGAAATGATCAGGCCTGAAGAGGCTTCTGTGGTGTAAGGGAGACAAATGCTTGTGAAAAATACAGTCATTTTAAGTCAATAACTTACTTTACACTCATAATGATCCCTTGAGATATAAATTATTTCCTCATTTTATAAATATAGAACCGAGGCCCAGGGAACTAAGCTTGCTGAGGTCACTCAGCTAATAAGTACAGCTGCCATGGGAGCCCAGCTGGTCGGACTTCAGAATTTATATTCCAATGCCTGCACTCTCCCGCTTTCTGCAAGCACCGGAGACGTGTACTCGCCTGAGAGGCCTCCATCCATTTGACCAAACTAATGGGACCATGATCCCAATATGTCAGACATCATGGCAAAAGCTACCTGCCCTGCATCTAAAACCAATGAGGAAAGTGCTGGAGAGATGGGATCCTTCTTAAAAGATATTTAACTAACCCAAACAGAAATAGACTTAGAATATCATAATTTAAAAAAAAAAAACAAAGTCAATGAGACAGAACTCAAGTGTGTTTGGAGCTATTTTATTTTAAAACATGAATACCCTGGATACTTATATAATAAAAGAGCTTTTATACAATTTAATCTAATGGCATTTGTGGGAGGTTTGTATGATGCAAATATTGGACAAAACAAGAGAAAGAGCAGAAAGAAACCCATTCATAGAGTTCCCACGGACCTGACCCTGAGCAGTTCATGCCTCCATCTGTCATGATTAGGATCAAAAACTCAAAAACCTACAGAAACCTAATGGTCCCATTTGGTTATACAGAAACCATCCCTGTATTCTTTGCTAAGAGTAGCCCCACCAGATGTATCTACCAGTTTAGTGAACTTTTCTGTGCTAGGCAACTGGCTAATTGCTTTACAAAAATGCTCACAACTCCATGAGATAGTCATTATTCTCATTTTACAGATGAGAAAAGTGAGGCTTAGAAAGGTTGGTTAATTTGCTGAAAGCCATTCAATTAGTAAATTGCAGACCCAGAATTCAAATCCAGATTTCTCTAACTACCAACTCTTCTGTAGTGCCTTGGGGATCAAGCCACTGAGAGTCACAAGCTCTCAGGATATATCAGTAGCAGCTTTGGGTCCCATGAGTTAAGAGTTTAGAAGGAATTCTAGACTCTTTGGGCAGGAAAAAATGACATTGTGTATGGGTGCACATGTGTTAGGATCCTAGATCATCAGTCATCACATAAACAAACACAGCAGTGGCTTAAACAGGAGGAAGTCTTTCTCTCTTGCCTGAGTCTGAGGACATGCAGACCAGGACCTACGTGAAACCCCATGGCTCAGGGACCCAGCCTCCCTCTTCTTCGTTGTGCCTCCATCTTTACAGTGTCACCATCATCGCAAGTCAACAATGGCTCATTGCCACCATGACACATTCCTGAGGCTGGAAGGTGGGAGACAGAGGAGGAGGGGGCCATGAGCCAGTAGTCACTCACCCACGGGTCAGAATTAGGGGACCTGGCTCCGCTCAGCTTCAAGGAAGGCTGAGGAATGTGGTTGTGATCATGTGCCCCCCTAAATTCCCAAATAAACAAAGATGAGCAGAGTGGATACTGGAAGAAGGTAAGCAGTGGCTGCCATGTGTGTAAGGAATGGGCGCTGGAGGCCTTCGCAGGAGGGAAAGGGGAGGTCACTCTCAGCTGCTTCTTCTGCTGAGCGCTCCTTCCCGCAGAAAGGAGGGGACCAGAGGCAGGAGCACTGCAGGCTGCAAAGGGACTGCGTTGAAGAGGATAAGGGACTGATCGAGGGTCAGCTACTCAGCCTCCCCGACCCGCCGCACAGAGGTGGTGTGTGGACAACTACTGGGTGAGGACTGGGGGAAGGGAGCCCATTTTAGGGAAGTCTGCCCTGGGTGCACCCAGCACCTAGCGCCTGAGCTGAGCGCAGGGCTGAGCCCCACTGGGCTCTGCCAGGCCCTGCACAGAAGTCCTCCCCAGGCAACCTCACTGGGCCTGACATTATTTCCAAACACCAGCCCTTGGGAACTGCTCGCAAATGATTCCTTCAATCCACACTCAGGAGATGGCTCCAGCTCTTGCTCACATGAGAGGGGAAGTCACCTGCCGTGTGGCCTGTTCTCACAAACGTTTTTTAAAAATATATTTTATTGATTTTTTACAGTGAGGAAGGGAGAGGGATAGAGAGTTAGAAACATCGATGAGAGAGAGACATCAATCAGCTGCCTCCTGCACACCCCCCACTGGGTATATACCCACAATCAAGGTACATGCCCTTGTTTGGAATCGAACCTGGGCCCCTGAGTCCGCAGGCTGATGCTCTATTCACTGAGCCAAACTGGTCAGGACCGACACAAAGATTTTTAAGAAATATTAGGAAGTAGTCTGGTCAAGATCAAGAGGCATAAAAAAAGTTTCTCAGAGATTACCATAAAGAGAAAAACAATAACAGCTACAGTAATACACTTTATTTCAATGGCCAGGCACCAGATTTAAGTGACATAGATAATAATATGGAAACATATAAATGAAAAATGATATGTTCTTACACACACACATATATTTCACTCTCAAAAAAGAAAGTGAGGCTCAGAGAGGTTGATCAGGTCCCAAATGTGCACAGCCAGTGCCTGTGAGAGCTTCTGAGGCTCCCCAAGCAATGAGCAATGCTACCCCTCCACACAGGGCCACCCCGCCGCCCAGCACCGCTGCCCCGCACCGCCCCGGCCCGCGGCTGTGGCGCCCTGAGCAGATAAAAGCTATTTAAATGCAGGGGACGAGGCTCTTTGTATCAGAGGCATTTCGAGGCAGTTACACCAAATTCAAATTCTTTATGAAAGTATCATAATCTAAATGAGTTCATCATTTTAGGGAATAATCTGGTAAAGCCTTTTGCAAACACGAGACGCCTTCTGCACAATGTGTACCTGATAGCTTATTGTTCCGCACATTTTCTCTTTAGATATGGTGTTCATGTACTCTTAAAGGGGAAAGAGGGAGGTGTTCACATCTGTAGCCCTTTCAGTTCTATTGTAACTGTGGTCGGATTCTAATCACTCAAGAACTAGCTGTTCCATTTTTGCATTTTCCAAAAGGTTGACCTTTTTTTTTTAAAACCGGAGAACTAATCTAAATAAGAGAGACAGGTCCGCTGGGGTTACAGCAAACCGCGCAGCAAATGCCCCACCTGAAAAAGGCACCAGAGAGTGAGTTCCAGCCAGCCTTGTAGCGCTGTGAGCCCAGCGTATGAGCCCAGTGGGAAACTGGCCAATTTATAAACATTAGCCACTGATCCTACTCTTCAGGAAGACCTATATGGGCCAAACACATCCTGGACATATTGCTACTGATGCCAACCTTTTATATGATTGTTTTGTTACTTGAGGTTGGGATGTTTTAGAAAGAATAGTGAGAAGGAACATGGATGAGATCTCACATACAAAGATCACTTTTGGAATCCCTAACTTACAGATGAGGAAACTGAGGCACAAGCAGTGAGGGTCATCCAAGTTTAGAGCTAAGCCCAAAGTCCAGATAAACATTCTCAAGAACAAGCTCTTTGAAATGCCACAGTGCTTTCTCCTCTGAACTACCAGGCATCACCGAGGTGAATTTATAATCTACAGTGAGAACTAAAATCATGGGCCCACCTAACTCCCTTTCAAAATAAAACTTGTCCATCAGGTCCACAACAATCACCTAAAACCAAGGTGCAGCACAAAGAATGCACTGGGAGCCCTGGCTGGTTTGGCTCAGTGGATAGAGCGTGAGCCTGTGGACTGGAGGGTTCCAGTTCTATTCTGGTCAAGGGCACATGCCCTGGTTGCTGGTTCATTCCCCAGCAGGGGGCATGCAGGAGGCAGCCAAACAATGATTCTCTCGCATCATTGATGTTTCTATCTGTCTCCCTCTCCCTTCCTCTCTGAGCTCAATAAAAATGTGTGTTGTTGTGGTTTTTTTTAAAAAGAATACACCAGGAAAATTATTTTCCTCCCTTTCCTTCCTTCCTTTTTCCTGTCCTTTCCCTTCCTATTGTAAACATAAGCACCCTTCCCCACAAACTATAAAAGTCACTCTGTGTAGTGCTTGCAATTTAATGCCCGTTGTTCATAGGTGTCCTTGGCCTTCGTGGCACTTCCACGGCATTGACTAGAGGCCCTTTTCCAGGTGTCCTGAGCCCACGGTGTTCACGAGATCATGAAATGGTGCCAGAGGAGAGCAGTTTCCATCACGCTCCTTCCCGCAAGCAGTTCCTCCTATGGAACGTACAGGAGGGCTCACCAGTCCGCTTTCCTCAGCAGAAACACAGTATACTGACAGCCCCGAGAACGCAACTCTCAACACTGTAATATATTCATGTGTGTGCAAACATAAAAACAACCTCCCAGACTACAATGCAATTGACATCTAATCAATAGTAACCGATTAAGTAAATGTTAACCAGAATTAAACCAGCTAAGTATACACAGAATATTTTTCTAAAGGAAAGAAAATACTACTACTCAGACACAGCCATCATTAACATTTTGGTATATTTCCTTTCTGTCTTTTTTCCTATGTGTATGTATTATTTAAAAAAATAATGAGAAACAAATTCAATGCACACCTTTCACATCAATATGTTATAAGCATATCCCATGTCATAAAAATCTTAGGAAATGTCACTTTTAAAGGCTACATTATTTTAATATATTAATATTCCAGACCCCTGTCATTAGAATGTTTCTCAATCTTATTGCAGGTATTCCCAAACATGAAAAAAACACATGGTTACAAATAGTTAAGTGACAGAGATTCTTAAGCAAAATCATGTTCTTAGTAAAGATTCCTGGTAATGATATTACTGAGTCAAAGGGCATGCGTTTTTTCAGACTTTTTATAATATTCTGCCAGAAAATTTGAACCAATGTTCGTTCCCAACAGCAGTTAAAGTGCCTATCACTTAGCCTTCAACACTAAATAAATATTATCACTGGCAAGTAAAAAAAAATTTAATGCTTTGTCAATTTGATAGTAAAACAATCACATTTCTTTATGGTCTTCATTGCACTGCTTTCACTGCTGGACTTTTAAAACCCCCACCTGCCATGTGGATTTGGCTTCTCCGCACTTGTGTTCCCATCACCTGCCTCGCTGGATGGCACCCTAAAGGGAACAGTGATCACCAGGTTCTGCCCCAACCACTGGTCTCATTTCCCTTTACGTCACCCTCTCACTGCTGACCTAACACCACGAGTGAACGTTAATGCAGAGTCCATTCCCACCCATAGAAAGGGACCTGGTCAGAGCCCAGTTCTGGCCGCACTGCCAGCTGTACGTGCTGTCCTCATGCCCTTAGCCAGAGTCCACGGTGGCGTATGCCAATGGGAAAGAGCCTTGCCTGGCTGGTGTGGCTAAGTGGTTCAGCATCAACCCCTGAGCCAGCAGGTCACGGTTCGATTCCTGGTCAGGGGACATGCCTGGGTTGTGGGCTCGATCCCCAGAGTGGGGACGCAGCCAATCAATGATTCTCTCTCTTCACTGATGTTCCTATATTTCTTCCCCTTTCCCTTCTTCTCTAAAAATAAATAAAAACATATTTTAAAAAGAGAAGAAGAGAAAAGAAAAGGAAGCATCAAGGGCTCAGAGGGGATGGAGACTGAATTCCTACAAGATGCACCACTAAAGAATCACCTCCAACCACAGCTTTCAATTAGAAAAAGGATTAGAGATCTGTCAAAACCGATTTCAGCATCCATCACTTCCCCTAATCTGCTTCCCGAGGGGCATGGGAGTGGAGCCGCAGCGCTTGCTGTGCTATCTGCCCACGGACACCACGCCTCACGGAACAAGATGGAAATCAGCACGCAGGAGCCTGTGGCCTGAGGAGGAAAGGACTACCTTGTGATAGGGCTGGGCATCAGTTCTTTGGAAACATTTCTGTTTGTGGGAAATTAAGTGGGCTCTGCAAAGTCACAGAAATGTGGGTGTTCCAGAGCAAAAGAATAAAGGCCCCAGTGTTACACATGCAAGATCAAATTAGAGACCTGGAAGTGCACTTATAAAATCCATCCAGCTCACCCTCAAAATAAACACCTTCACTATGAGTAATAAACAAGGAGACAGTGCTTTGCATAGCACCCCCAGTCTAACTGCAGGCCTAGTACCCCAGAACTAACTGCAGACATAGCACCCCCAGTCTAACTGCAGACATGGCGCCCCCAGTCTAACTGCAGACATGGCGCCCCCAGGACTAACTGCAGACATGGCGCCCCCAGTCTAACTGCAGGGATGGCACCCCCAGAACTAACTGCAGACATGGCGCCCCCAGTCTAACTGCAGACATGGCGCCCCCAGTCTAACTGCAGACATGGCGCCCCCAGTCTAACTGCAGACATGGCACCCCCAGTCTAACTGCAGGCCTAGTACCCCAGAACTAACTGCAGACATGGCGCCCCCAGTCTAACTGCAGACATGGCGCCCCCAGTCTAACTGCAGGCCTAGTACCCCAGAACTAACTGCAGACATGGCGCCCCCAGTCTAACTGCAGACATGGCACCCCCAGTCTAACTGCAGACATGGCACCCCCAGTCTAACTGCAGACATAGCACCCCCAGAACTAACTGCAGACATGGCGCCCCCAGTCTAACTGCAGACATGGCGCCCCCAGTCTAACTGCAGACATAGCACCCCCAGAACTAACTGCAGACATGGCGCCCCCAGTCTAACTGCAGACATGGCGCCCCCAGTCTAACTGCAGGCCTAGTACCCCAGAACTAACTGCAGACATGGCGCCCCCAGTCTAACTGCAGACATGGCGCCCCCAGTCTAACTGCAGACATGGCACCCCCAGTCTAACTGCAGACATAACACCCCCAGAACTAACTGCAGACATGGCGCCCCCAGAACTAACTGCAGACATGGCACCCCCAGTCTAACTGCAGACATGGCGCCCCCAGTCTAACTGCAGACATGGCGCCCCCAGTCTAACTGCAGACATGGCACCCCCAGTCTAACTGCAGACATGGCGCCCCCAGTCTAACTGCAGGCATGGCACCCCCAGTCTAACTGCAGGCATGGCGCCCCCAGTCTAACTGCAGACATGGCGCCCCCAGTCTAACTGCAGACATGGCACCCCCAGTCTAACTGCAGACATGGCGCCCCCAGTCTAACTGCAGACATGGCGCCCCCAGTCTAACTGCAGACATGGCACCCCCAGAACTAACTGCAGACATGGCGCCCCCAGTCTAACTGCAGACATGGCGCCCCCAGTCTAACTGCAGACATGGCGCCCCCAGTCTAACTGCAGACATGGCGCCCCCAGTCTAACTGCAGACATGGCGCCCCCAGTCTAACTGCAGACATGGCGCCCCCAGTCTAACTGCAGACATGGCGCCCCCAGTCTAACTGCAGACATGGCGCCCCCAGTCTAACTGCAGGGATGGCGCCCCCAGTCTAACTGCAGGGATGGCGCCCCCAGTCTAACTGCAGACATGGCGCCCCCAGTCTAACTGCAGGGATGGCGCCCCCAGTCTAACTGCAGACATGGCGCCCCCAGTCTAACTGCAGGGATGGCGCCCCCAGTCTAACTGCAGACATGGCGCCCCCAGTCTAACTGCAGACATGGCGCCCCCAGTCTAACTGCAGACATGGCGCCCCCAGTCTAACTGCAGACATGGCACCCCCAGTCTAACTGCAGACATGGCACCCCCAGTCTAACTGCAGGGATGGCGCCCCCAGTCTAACTGCAGACATGGCACCCCCAGTCTAACTGCAGGGATGGCGCCCCCAGTCTAACTGCAGGGATGGCGCCCCCAGTCTAACTGCAGACATGGCACCCCCAGTCTAACTGCAGACATGGCACCCCCAGTCTAACTGCAGGGATGGCGCCCCCAGTCTAACTGCAGACATGGCGCCCCCAGTCTAACTGCAGGCCTAGTACCCCAGAACTAACTGCAGACATGGCGCCCCCAGTCTAACTGCAGACATGGCACCCCCAGTCTAACTGCAGACATGGCTCCCCCAGTCTAACTGCAGACATGGCACCCCCAGTCTAACTGCAGGGATGGCGCCCCCAGTCTAACTGCAGGGATGGCGCCCCCAGTCTAACTGCAGACATGGCGCCCCCAGTCTAACTGCAGACATGGCACCCCCAGTCTAACTGCAGGGATGGCGCCCCCAGTCTAACTGCAGACATGGCGCCCCCAGTCTAACTGCAGGCCTAGTACCCCAGAACTAACTGCAGACATGGCGCCCCCAGTCTAACTGCAGACATGGCACCCCCAGTCTAACTGCAGACATGGCACCCCCAGTCTAACTGCAGACATGGCACCCCCAGTCTAACTGCAGACATGGCGCCCCCAGTCTAACTGCAGACATGGCACCCCCAGTCTAACTGCAGACATGGCACCCCCAGTCTAACTGCAGGGATGGCGCCCCCAGTCTAACTGCAGACATGGCGCCCCCAGTCTAACTGCAGGCCTAGTACCCCAGAACTAACTGCAGACATGGCGCCCCCAGTCTAACTGCAGACATGGCGCCCCCAGTCTAACTGCAGACATGGCGCCCCCAGTCTAACTGCAGACATGGCACCCCCAGAACTAACTGCAGACATGGCGCCCCCAGTCTAACTGCAGACATGGCGCCCCCAGTCTAACTGCAGGGATGGCGCCCCCAGTCTAACTGCAGACATGGCGCCCCCAGTCTAACTGCAGACATGGCACCCCCAGTCTAACTGCAGACATGGCACCCCCAGTCTAACTGCAGGGATGGCGCCCCCAGTCTAACTGCAGACATGGCACCCCCAGTCTAACTGCAGGGATGGCGCCCCCAGTCTAACTGCAGGGATGGCGCCCCCAGTCTAACTGCAGGGATGGCGCCCCCAGTCTAACTGCAGACATGGCGCCCCCAGTCTAACTGCAGACATGGCACCCCCAGTCTAACTGCAGGGATGGCACCCCCAGTCTAACTGCAGACATGGCGCCCCCAGTCTAACTGCAGGGATGGCGCCCCCAGTCTAACTGCAGACATGGCACCCCCAGTCTAACTGCAGACATGGCGCCCCCAGTCTAACTGCAGGGATGGCGCCCCCAGTCTAACTGCAGACATGGCGCCCCCAGTCTAACTGCAGGCATGGCACCCCCAGGACTAACTGCAGGCATGGCGCCCCCAGTCTAACTGCAGACATGGCGCCCCCAGTCTAACTGCAGACATGGCGCCCCCAGTCTAACTGCAGACATGGCGCCCCCAGTCTAACTGCAGGGATGGCGCCCCCAGTCTAACTGCAGACATGGCACCCCCAGTCTAACTGCAGACATGGCACCCCCAGTCTAACTGCAGACATGGCACCCCCAGTCTAACTGCAGACATAGCACCCCCAGTCTAACTGCAGACATGGCGCCCCCAGTCTAACTGCAGGCATGGCGCCCCCAGTCTAACTGCAGACATGGCACCCCCAGGACTAACTGCAGGGATGGCGCCCCCAGTCTAACTGCAGGCATGGCGCCCCCAGTCTAACTGCAGGGATGGCGCCCCCAGTCTAACTGCAGGGATGGCGCCCCCAGTCTAACTGCAGACATGGCACCCCCAGTCTAACTGCAGAAGCAGCTCTGGGACAATGGCATCAAAGATAATTTGCCTTGAAGGCTCCACTCTTCCCGGAAATAAAAGTGAACATCACCTTGGTGTCAGTGTAATGAGAAAAAACTGTTCGATTTGATGTTTTTGGATCAGAGGCCACCATCCGCCGACGCTGCTGCTGTCCCCCTATGAAGGTGTTCCTCCAGCTGGCATTTCGATCAGCGCCTGGCTGAGACGGAAATGAGACAGCTCCGCCTGTATCTTCTGCACTTGGACACTCACAGAGCTGACCCAGTATCAGCAGAGGCAGGGGTGGGGACCCTTTTTTCTGCCAAGGGCCATTTGGATTATTTGTAACATCATTCATGGCCACACAAAATCATCAACTTAAACATTAGCCTGCTCTATTTGGTCAAACATGTAAGTAATTCACCCCTAATGCCCTGGCAGGGCCAGACCAAATGATTTCACAGGCCTCATACGGCCCGAGGACTGGACGTTCCCACCCCTGCTTTAGGGGAAACAATCAAAAGCAGTGCTCAGGCCACTGGCCTGGGCATTTGGGAAGATGAGCCTAGATTTCATCCCCAGCTCTGAGCTTGTTATGGGTGTGCAACAATGGGCAAGTTACTCACCCTCTCCTTGATCAAGTAAGTTAATAACAAATGAGTTTAAATAAGACTATTTGAACAGTGCGTGGGACATAGTAAGAATCGAATAAATTATTATTACATTTCCAACTGAAGCTATCCTGTGAAGATTAAATTGTGAGGATTAAATACACTTGCAAAGTGTTCATCATGGTACCTGGCAATGAGTAAGTGCTCAATAATGGCAGCTGTTGTGTTTAATGAAAGAGCTTTGGAATTTAAAAAGAACGCCTTGGGTCTAGTCCTGAATTTATCAGCACTCACTTTGGGACTTAACTTCGTGCCAATATTCTTTAGAAACCTGGCATTTATGAACAAATGTTTAGGATGTCACACAAGTAATTCAAAACAGTCGTGTCAGGTGTGTAAGACAAAGACAAAAAAAAGCAGATTTTAAATGAAATAAGAGGGAAAACAAACAAAACAGCTGGTAAGGACACTACCATGTGCTCACAGGACTCCATCAGAAGAGGCTAACCCCCACGGAGACAGAAGGCAACGCCCCTTCCATGCTCTCCATCAATCCCAGGCCTGGAGGACCGTCATCATGATGGCCCCACGACCTTAAGAACCCAGCCCTAGAGAAATGCTGCTATGGGGGTTTCTCAGCCCAAGACCCAGCCACTGCCCTATGCCTGAAACTTCAGAGAGCAGGAGGGCAGATCTTCCTCTTGACCAGGCACTGTCCAGCTGTTCTCTAAACTGGGCACACTGTACAGCTGTGCATTAGGAGTCTGAATTTCAACTTTCAAATCATCCTTATAGCCCCCGATAGCAGACACGATGTATCTCCATTTCATAGATAAAGAAACAAAGTCATAAAACTTGCCTTTTTATATAAGCAGAACGTGGTAATACTCGAAAGCAATCTTAGGCTGCCTGCATGTGTGATGGCCTCTGAGTGCAAGTGTCTGTGTTGCTTAGGCCTAGAGCAGTGGTCGGCAAACTCATTAGTTAGCAGCCAAATATCAACAGTACAACAACTGAAATTTCTTTTGAGAGCTGAAAACCGACTTCTGCGCATGGCTCACGAAGTTTCAATCGCACTGTAGGTGCATGCCCACACGTGGTATTTTGTGGAAGAGCCACACTCAAGGGGCCAAAGAGCCACATGTGGCTCGCAAGCCATAGTTTGCCGACCACTGGCCTAGAGGAGAGAAAGCAGCAGATGTTTCTATGATCAACAGGAAGCAGTAAATTCATGTACAAAAAAGCATGGCACACAGGCCATAGAAGCTTCTAGACATTCTCCTTATTGGGGCTTGAGCCCGCAACCGAGCACGTGTCCTTGACTGGAATCGAACCTGGGGGCTATCAGTCCATAGGCTGACGCTCTACCCACTGAGCCAGACCTGCTAGGGCCTTCAGTATTTCTTAAAACCCACTCGGTTGGTCCAGTGTGCAGCCAAGCTCTGGGAACACAGGGCATGAAGATCCTTATTAGTGCATTCCTTACTCAACCTGGAGAAGCCTGCACAGCCAGCTGCAGTGCATGGGATACTGTGCAGGAGTGGAAAGAGGTAACTGTGATACTGGAAAGGTAGAAATGCTATGACACAGCATGAAGTGAAGTGGGCAAGGCTGGAGCTTTACTCCAGTGGCAACAGAAAGCAAATGCTGTCTTCTCCGTGGTCCTCGTACATGATCTCAGAGTTCCCCACTCGACTTTCCAGGGGCCCGTCAATCCTGTAAGTCACTGATATTTATGCTTCCAAACATTTTCTTCTTTTTATAAAAAGTGAGAAATATATACAATTGCCTATGAATTATTATTTAAGTGAGTAAAAATAGGCATGCATGTGAAGAGATACAGGAAGAGAAAAATTTTTCTAAATATAGACTACCATAGACTATCAAACATAGACTATCAAAAATTTTCCTAAACATAGACTATCATGGCATGTGACCACATAACATGACATCTGAGCCAGAGCACTAAGGAGAATTATTTATTATTACATTTTAGTCAAATGCCACTGTAATAACTGTTGCAAGCAAAAATCATCCGTGAAAACTACAATCTAAAAAATATCACCCTATAAAATATGTATTAATTACAAAGAGAAGAATAGCAATGATACCCTGGAGAAACCTGGCAGACAGAACCTTAAACAAGTGGTCAAAGCTAGCGTCACCAGCACTAACACACCTCGCTGTCGTGTCCCTCTGCGATGATGCACTGAGAAGCGCCCAGCATCGTGGTCTTCCTTTCGAAAGGCATTCCTCAGTCTAAAAGGATGCCAAGTACCAGACAAGCCCACACCGAGGGACACTCTCCAAAATAAATGGCCAGTTCTAGTCAAACGTGTCAGTCATGAAAGGCAAAGACAGAATGGTCTCAGGAAGGAGAGGCTATTGGGAGACAGGACAACTAAGTGCAGTATGAGGTCCCAGAGATTATTGGGAGGAAAAGGGACATTAGTTGGAGAGCTGGTAACTTTCCATCAGGTCTAGGGTTAGTCAATAATATTGTTTCATTCCCTGGTTTTAATGACCACACAGTGATTTTGTAAAATAGCAATCTTAGGTGCAACTGGGAGAAGGGTATTCGGGAACTCTGTGTTCTAGTTTTGCAACTCTCTGTGATTTTAGATTATTTAAAAACTAGAGGCCCAGTGCACAAAATTCATGCATGGGTAGGGTCCCTAGGGTTGGCTGGCCATCAGGGCTGATCTGTGGATGGGGAGGGGGTCCCACTGGCACCCAACTTGGCCAGCTTGGTGCCGCCCACTCACTGGCCCTGCCCTCTGCTGCTGCTACCGGTCACCTCCCTCTTCAGACTGGGGGCAGCTCCTGCATTGAGCGTCTGCCCCCTGGTGGTCAGTGCACATCATAGCGACCAGTCATTCACCATTCATTCCACCATTTGGTCAATTTGCAGATTAGGCTTTTAATATATAGGATAAAAAGTCTTCAATGATTAGTGGAGTTTAGTTATTTAAACATAAATACTTGTTGAGTGTTAGTATTCTCTTCCTTCTCCCATTGGACCAGCATATACTAATACTTTGGAGATTAGAGGAGAGGGTCCAGGGTGGCTGAGGAAGAAATTGGGATCCCTCTACGTAGAGGAGGTAAGCTGGGCCTCAAACTGGGCAATGCAGCTCTGATGCCTGCCCTGACGGACATGTAAACAAATGCAGCACTTTAAAACCGAGGCGGCCCATTGGACAAGGCATCACAGAATGGCCAAAACAGCCCTGGATTGTGAGTCACAGGTATGAATACAGAAGCTCACGTGTTGGTCCCACTACAATACAGCTCCGTGATCTTGAGTCAGAAGCCACTCGTTCTCAGTAAAAATTGAGATGAACAAACTTTATTGCGCATCATTATGAGCATAAAGTGAATAGGTGTTCCTGCAAGCATTAGGTAGATGATAAAGCCCGCTATAAAATAGTTATTAAAATTACTAAGAGAAACAACGATATCTACCGAGCCAAATAATTGCATGGTTCCGCTCCTCAACCACAGCATCCTAGAATCTAGTTGTACTCATCCCATATGGAGGCTAATCTGCCCCGCCTTCTGCCCGAGCGTGGGGCCGGGGCCACCAACGTCCTGTGTGGTCAATCCTGAACACCATCTGTCCTGAGTTAACATACTCCTCCCGAGTTTAGGCAGCACACATGGCCTGCACTGGTGGGAGCCTAAATGAATCAGGATGAAGGGAGACTTTCCATGCTGTTTATTGCTTTGGAGGGTGGCACTCACTTCCTAGTTGTTTACTCATCTAAATTGTGTGATAAATTTCTTTTGAATGCTTTTACAAGCAATCAGCTGCAATCAAGTTCTCTTCTTGCTTAATTCTCCTCAGCAAACAAGATACTAAAAAGCCAATAAGAAACTGGGCTTCATTTCAAATTTTTTTTCTACTGCACATATATTCCCCGAAGTCACCTTACCCCTTCCCTCCATAAAACGCCCTAACAGTTAGTTGTATGCTCATTATCGCTGGTGTGGGTCAATCTCCTGCTTACATGCAGATGAAGGAGCGATGGGTGGGGCCATCTGTGGTTTTAGCCTGCTCCAGTTCCATTCCCACTTCTGTAATGGAGCCACCGGCCCTTGCTCTTACTTCACGGGTCTGAGCAGGATGGGCAGCTCTCACCCCAGGACACACCCGCCAGGCCTGGCCAATCAGCACAGCCCATCTTTAGGCAGGAGATGCAGGGTCGGACAATCATGTGACTTTTGCAAGGAAGGACTGACTGGAAAGAGCAATCCTGTTTCCCTGGGGTACTGTGTTAATAAGATGTAACCTAAGACTGCCTGGAGCCCTCCTGCCACCACAAGAAGAGGGTCTGTGTGGGCAGAGAGAGAAGACAGACAGACGGACTCCTATTGAATGATGCCACCACTAGTGTCCAAGCCTGAAGTTAGTGCTACACACTCCTCCCCTCCCACTGACAGCCCAGTTTCATGAGCCAACATTCTTTTTTTGCATCAATCTCCTTAAGTGAGCTTTCTGTCCCAAAGTGATCTGATTGAGAAACCAGGGAAATAAACGAACCCTTCCCTTTGTGAACAAAGATGCTGCCTGCAGAAGTCTGCAGTTTCTCAGGGGCAGCGATGGTTGCCTAGATGGGCCACAAAGGTCTCACCCACCTCCCCTTATGGTCATGGGAGGGTTACTGGCAAATGATCTTGCTGGCAGGTGCACGGAGGCATGTGCAACAGGGAAGGGAGATTTTCTGTGCAGAGCTAGCTCATTGCCCACACAGCGCCCAAACACCCTGTCCACCCTGTCCAGCTCATCTTCTAGTTCCTTCCTCCCCCAGTCTCTGGCCCTTCAGGCACATAGAATGCCCTTCCCTTCCCTAATCTACAGTAGTGCTTCATCCTGCCATACCCATGCACTACATGACATCTCCAGGCAGGGTTGCTGGCCCTCACTGTGGGTTCCCATGGTAACAATACACGGAGTATCTGGTGCAGGTGGCCATGTGACAAGACATACACTGATGCACAAGTGTTTCTAGCCTTCCTCCTGTGACAGTCACAAGCTCTGACTTCTCCACCTTCTACGCCCACCCGAGGTCAGTGGCCCTCGGCCCTCGGTCTTCCTCCCTAGGGGAGCTGCACTGAGGGCAAGTGGGGTAGGGAAAAAGAGCTGAAGGATGTGGGGGTCAGGGAAGATGCCTTTCTAGGGAAGTCTTGAAGGAAAGGCTAGAATTTTTAAAATTACCTTCAGTTGTCAAAACATCTTCCTTTGATGACAACGCTTGCATTAAACACACTGGTCTCTGTACAGATACATACGCACTCACACACACAAGTGTACACACCTGGCTTAGGCTCCTTTCTCCCTTTTGAATGTAATTTCAATAAAATCAGGGAGCATCTCTTGGATGATTTAAACGTGGCTGTTAGCACTGAGCACTCCATGTACGTTCTTTTTACAGCCACTATTTCATCTGCTCATACTGGGAGGAGAGGATTTCATAAGTGTGGGAATAAGGATGCTTCCCTGAGAGACATTAAAGACTTGCAAAAGGGCCAGGGCCAGGAGTAGCAGAGACGACATACAAATCTACATCAACTTCCCAGGACATCTTTCTGCAACAACCTGCAAGTACTCTAGAACCCTCATGGCACCAAACATCAGCCTGTGCACATAGCTGGGTTTCTGTCCAAGGCCTGCCCCGGCACTGCAGCAGGGCAACCTGTCATGGGCTACCTGGTGGGTGGTTAACAGTTCTCTTCCTTTCTTTGTTTCAGACTAGAATCTTGTACCCCTTCGCAAGCACAGGGTACATTCTCCTCCTTTGTTCCTCCGGGCAGCACATTAAGAGTACAGATCAACAGCAGACCCAAAGCCTAACACAATTCTGGACACATAGTAGGCATTCAACACAGACTGGGCCATTCCAGCGTGGACCTGCGTTTCGTGCACTAAGTGCACAGAATCTCCACTCTTCCATGAGTTCTCCAGAAGCTGCCGGGATGGCTTTCCTGGGGGTCCTGCACACACAGCAAAGCTCAGGACAGAGCCCCTTGCTTCCCTGGAGCAAATGGCAAGATGGACCCAACGCAGATCATGACACTCTCAGGATGAGAACCAGAGCCACCTGGGCCTGGCTGTCACTGCCATGTGGTTCTGACCAGCCTCCAATGGAAAGAAGAGCTGCAGCTGGCGTCTGCTGGTGAGCCTTCTTGCAAAACACATCCTCAGACCACGGCCAAGGGAGGCAGCTGCACTTCTGAGAGCCACAGCCACACAGACCACCTTCCCCTGTGATGCAGTTGGGTCATTTGCCACACAAGCAGCAGCCAGGGCTGGCCTGCCCCGTTGCCTTTCTAACCATCATCCAGAGCTGATAGCAGGGCCTGGCAGCTCCTACAGTGCATGCAGCGGCACTAACTCTGCAGGGAGCAGATCTAGGGCCAGCAGGGTTTCTGCCTAAATCTCCCCACTGTGTGCCTGTTATTACCAGGCCCAGACAGAGCTGCCCAGCACACAGAAGGTCAGCCATGCTACAGCTGAGAGCGGTAGGTCAGAACATGCTTTCTACAATGAAAAGGACTTAACAAGTTAAAGCAACCAAAATAGTTAATTTACCATATGGATCAGTCAGAGTTCTCCAGAGAAATGTAATCAGTAAGAGATCCTTTACTGCTCTCTATCTCTGTAGAGAAAGTATGTATTTTAAGGAATTGGCTCACGCAATTGTGAGGGCTGGCAAGTCTGGAATTCACAGGGCAGGCTGGCAAGCAGATAAGAGTCAATATTGCTGTCTGTCGTGAGTCTGAAAATGTGCAGGGCAGGCCAGCAGCATGGCGCCTCTGGCAGGGCTTCTATTCTGCAGTCTGGAGGCAGAATTCCCTCCTGCTCAAGGACCTCAGCCATTTCTCTACTGCCCTCAGCGAAGTGAATGAGGCCCAACTACATGAGATTGGAGGGCAATCTGCTTTATTCAGCCACTGGATTATAAACATCTATCACATCTAAAACACACACACCTTCACAGCAATATCTAGACTCCTCTTTGGCCAAACAACTGGGCACTATAGCCTAGCCAAGCTGACTCATTCAATTAACCACCACATCTTAATTCAACTCATAATTTAGTGGCTTTTAATCCTTTTTGGACTATGGAGACTCCTCCCCTTTTAAAAGTCTAATGAATAGAGTTTACATATCATAAATGTCACATGTTGAGGACACAAATTGATGATTTTTAGTAAATTTATCAAGTTGTGCAATAATCACCATAATCCAGTTTTAAACTCTCATCACCCCATGAAGAATGCACACACATGGGGATCCTTTTGAAAATCTGATGATTCCAGTCAGAATCAACAGGTGCAACTCAACAGGTTTTTCATGCCCAGCATCCCAATCTTACCTCCATAAACATGTTTTAAAATGTCTTGTCTGGTACAACCATTATGGAAAGCAGTCTGGCAATTAGAACTACCAGATGACCCAGTAATCCTACTCTGGGGTATATACTCAAAATCTTGAAATCATGTATTTGCAAAGATATATGCACCTCTATGTTCCCTGCAGCATTGTTCATGGTGGCCAAGACACAGAAGTAACCAAAATGTCCTGCAATAAAGGACCAGATAAAAAAGATGTGGTACATACACTCGATGGAATACTACTCATAAGAAAGGATGAAATAGCATCATTTACAACAACAGGATGGACCTTGGGAACATTATGTTAAGTGAAGTAAGTCAGACAGAAAAAGCTAAGAACCATATGATCTCACTCATATGTGGGATATAAAACTGAAACTCATGGACACAAACAGCAGCGTGCTGATTGCCAGACGGAAGGAGGTGGGAGGTGATGGGGGTCCTAAATATAACGTGACAGGAGAAGATTTGACTCTGGGGGGTGGGCACATGGTGCAATAGACAGATTTTATAACATAGAAATCCACACATGAAACCTATATGTTCATGTTGACCAATGTCACCCCAATCAATTTAATAAGTAAATGGTTTAAAAAGTCTTGTATATCTGACTCTTTCAGATGGAATTTCAAGGGCTGCATGTTCCCATAAGCCAAGTTGCAGCTCTAACCTGAACCATGTCCAGTCCAGCCTCCTGTTCTCCCTCTTCAATCACTGCATGCTTCTAGGCCCCCATGGCAATTTTCATCCGGAACACCACATCCTCCTTCCAACAGAGCTGTCAATCTCCAAATGTGTCTCCTGCACAACCATCCTCTATCCCAGAATAGAAGGAATCTCCTAAAATGCACAGTGGCACCCTTAGAACCTTTCTAGGTTCCCCTAATCACATCTGGCATCAAAGCCAGAGGCTGGTCCTCACCTTCTCAGTTCTAATGCCACACCTCTGTGCCATAGCTCCTGATTACTCCTCTGGCTCTGGCTCTGGCCACTCTGCCTGGTACATCTCACTTTGTAAGCCCGAACTCCTTACCCTCCCGCCTTTCACACAGCCAACACCACAGAAACACCTGATGCTCAAGTGGAGTTCAGCAAGTACAAGTTTCCTCTGACCTATATATGTTCTCTGAGCATATTTCTATTATTGAACTTACCACGTGTTACCCTATAAAATCAAGCTTCATCTCTTTCTATCCCACAACATCGCTCCTTGCAAGCTGCAGGCAGTGAGCCAGCCTCTTAGCATTTACTAACCCAGGAGGGTCCAGGTTAAATGCTTAATCATAGCAGCTATAGGCTTTTAAGGTTTGGTTGTCTGTGGCCATGGAATTACCCTAAAATGTCCTTGTGGTGAGGAGTGGATAGCACTCTAGACATTATCCAATAGAAATAACTAGACAAGTTTAAAGAGACATATGTACAAGACATCATAGCTTTAGCTTGGAATATTGAAAGACTGGCACAAGAACCTTATTCTTGTCATCTGGAAGGAATAGTGATTTGGTAAAATAAAGTACATTATGCATGATGCACAGAATAGTGTGCTATTATTAAAATGTGGGAAGTTACTATTTGCTATTTAGTGGGAAAGCGGCAAATTATAATCACATTTATATGGAGGTACATGCATTCAATATTTTATCTAAACTGACAGACATACATACACATGTACAAATACACACACCCACTCAGAGTTTCAAAGCAAAAAGTTAACAGTGGTTAGATTTACTAGTATGAGTGGGGAGGTAGTAGAATTACACGTGATCCATGGGTATATTTTAAAAGTTATTTTCCTTTGCTCTCTTTTCTAACTACTTACATGAACCTGAGACACTGTGAAGGAAGAGTGCCACGGTTACAGGTTAAGTGCAATCTCAGCTGCTTCTTGGCAGTGTGACCCTGGCAAGCAATCTCTCTCAGCATCAGATTCCTCGGGGGCTGTGCCCGCCTCAGAGCCCTGTGCTGAGGTGTCAGCTTGATCCACAAGCTGGCACACAGTCAGCCCTCAAGGAAATGATACCCTTTAAACAGATGCAGATTTCAAGAAACACATGTCAGTGAACCAACATGCACACCAGGTTCTTCTGCTTACATTGACAGACCAATGTTCAAAGCATTGGTCTCCACACTTGAGGTATGACACCACCCGACTGGGTTGGGTGAATGGGTGGGAGGCAGGATAACATGTACCAAAACACCCACCCTCCTATGCAACCCAAACACAATGAAGGACTCTCCCAAGCGCATGACCCAGGAGCCATCACTGTCCTCATTCCAAAGAGGATTTTGCTTCTCAATTATGTGCCCTGGCAGTTGACCACCTTGCAAGTCCAAAGCCCTCATGTGGCTTAGGACCACATGATGCTCATTCCTATCAGCTGAGGAGAAGAAACCCTGGGCAAAGAGAGAACTGAGCCTCCACTACCAGGCTGAAAAGGAGAAACCAACTGGTGATTAAAGAGTCGATGTTGTGCCCCCGCCCTGTGCTAGTAAAGGAAGGGCAAGGAATCTGGTGTAAGGGCCATTAGTGTATTTGTTTTTCAAGCCAAAATATAGGAAACCACACTGGCCGGGTGGCTCAGTTGGTTGGAGCCTTGTCCCATACACCAAAAAGGTTATGGGTTCAATTCCAGTTCAGGCGTGTATGGGAAGCAACTGATGGATGTTTCGCTCTCACATCAATGTTTCTCTTTGTCCTCTCCCTCCCTCTCTCAAATCAATAAAAAAATATGCTTGGATGAAGATTTTTAAAAAATCTATATGGTTTCATCTTTGCTAAGGGATTTATATATTGATTTTAATCATCCAATCTAAGGTAGGTTTCCTACAAGGATTATCTCTCTTACAACAATGTATGTTTGCCATACTTTTCTCCACAGTACTTATGAATTAACTAGAGGCCTGGTGCACAAAACTTGTGCACAGGGGGAGGGGGTGGTGGCAGTGTCCCTCAGTCCAGCCTGAACCCTCTCCAATATGGGACCCCTTGAGGGATGTCCGACTGCCTGGTGGGATTGGGCCTAAATAGGCAGTCTGACATCCCTCTTGCAATCCAGGACTACTGGCTCCCAACTGCTCACCTGCCTGCTTTCATGATTACCCCTAACTGCTTCTGCCTGCCAGCCTCATCACCCCCTAACCACACCCCTGCCAGCCTGATTGATGTCTAACTGCTCCCTTGCCAGCCTGTTTGCCCCCAACTTTCCTCCTCTGCCGACCTGGTCATCCCTAACTGCTCTCCCCTGCAGGATTGATCACCCCCAACTGCCCTCCCTTGCAGTCTTGGTCCCTCCCAACTGCCCTCTACTTCTGGCCATCTTGTGTCCACATGGGGGCAGGATCTTTGACCACATGAGGACAGCCATCTTGTGTGTTGGAGTGATGGTAAATCTGCATATTACTCTTTTATTAGATAGGATAGAGGCCTGGTGTATGGTTGGGGGCCAGCTGGTTTGCTCTGAAGGGTGTCCCACATCAGGGTGGGGGTTCCGTTTGGGTGTGGGGCCTGAGGTGGTTTGCAGACTGGCCACACCCCCCCAGCAACCCAAGTGAAGGCCTTGGTATCTGGTATTTATTTATCTTCTACAGTTGAAACTTTGTAGCCTGGAGTGGAACCAAGCCTTCTGCTCACTCCTTGGTGGCAGCCATTTCTGTTGGGTTTTACTTATCTTCTATAATTGAAACTTTGTAGCCTTAAGCGGAGGCCTGGGCTGGCCAAGGCAAGTGGAAAGCTTGGCTTCCTCCATCTCCAGGGAAACCAAAGACTCCCTCCTACTCTCTGTATACTCACTCCTGATTGGCTGGTGGATATGGTTGGTGGGCATGGCTTCTGGGAGTAGCAGAGTGATGGTCAATTTGCATATTACTCTTTTATTAGATAGGATAACATGAGTACTAGAGGTCTGATGAAAAAGATTTGTGCAAGAATAGGCCTTTCTTCCTCTGGCTGCTGGCACCTCCTTCACTCCGGCCGGAGCCGCCTTTCCAATCCAGCCCAGAGCCGCCTTTCTGTCTTCCCGTGCTGCTCAGAGGCCCGGAGTGTCCCCACCGCCAGCTGCCACTCAGTGCCTGTGTATGCAAATTAACCCATCATCTTTGTCCGGTTAATTTGCATACTCACTCCTGAATGCTGCTGGGCATTGTGAAGATATGATCAATTTTCATTTTCCTCTTTTATTAGTGTAGATTACTTCACTTCTTTATCCCTAACTCCAATGAACCAGGGGAATTAGAACTAGAACAACCCAGGGCTACTGGCACACAGGCCTCAGAAGGATGTTTTTCCTCCCCGAATGACCATGTCACTCAAGGCACTAAAGTTTCATTATAACCTTTCCAGTCATTCCCTTGACACATCTACTAACTGGGTGAAAAGGTGGTATCACAGTCCATTTTTCCGCATTTTGTCAAAGGTGAGATAGTGTTTCCTACATTTTGGCATGAAAACAAAATCCGCTGATGGCCCTTAAACTCGTTCTGGTGGCCAGCACCCACAGTCACCGCCACCTGCCTGCCCTTCTCCTGACAACAGGTTGGATCAAGGGGATAACGGGAAACATAACACTGAAATTCAGGATGCCAGGCTTTTAAAGTATCATGACAGCTTCTCTGGCATATACTTACCCTAGTTTCATGTCCCACTACTTTTGAGAGTCTGTATTTGCACTCACTCCAAGTTGTACATCGAAATCCAACAGACACTGAAGGAGTGCCTACTGTGTGCCAAGCACTGAGCCAGGAGGAGATAAGGATGCAGGACCTCCCCCCCTATTCTCCCCAGCTTAAATCCTAGGTGGGGAGATGGACAACAGACATGGAAACAAATAAATGAAAAAGATCATTTCAGGGTATTGAGGGGGCATGTGATGAAGGAAAGAAACAATGAGAGATGGGCACCTGAGGTGGGGGCAGGGACAGTAAGGAGAGGCCTGAAGGTTGATGAGAAGCTGCCACCTGAAGGGCTAGGGGAAGGACAATGCTCAGAGGTGGGGACAATGTTGGTATGTAAGCTCCAAAAACAAAGAGGAGGCCAATGTGGCAATTAAGTGCAATTAGACCAGCTATTAGAGTGCATTTTATATGTACCCCCAAAGAGTCCTATTCTCCACTGCAGCCAGAAACAAGGCAAAACACTCCCACAGCAATTTCAGGAATGGCTAGTGAGTTGGCTCTGTGCCAAGCATCATGCAAAGAACTTCACCTGCAATACTTATCTTCCCTATGAAGGTGGGTGTTCTCATCCCCATTTCTCAGATGAAGCAACCTGAATATGGAGGATTAACAGTCTGTCCTCTCCACATGGCTATCAAGTGGAGGTAGAGATGCATTAGAACTCAGGCTGTCTGAATCCTGGGTCCGTCTGCCCCACCTAACCCTCCCTCTACTGACACCCTGGACACCTGGAGTCTAGTTTAGGTCCTGCAGCAATGGTGAGCAGGCTTTACCAATCCACAATCTGGGGAAAAATCAAACTCCTTTAGATCAACGAGGCGAACGACAAAGCCATCAGTAATGATTCTCTAGCAGCTCCGCAGCGGCTCAGCTGCCACCCACATGCTCTTCACTGAGCTATAATAAGCTCCGATGAAAACTGTTGCCATAGGTGAAGCTTACGTTAACATATGGTTGATCCAACTGAAGAAAAACATGTTATCAAGCATTTTTTAAATCCCAGTTTGCTTGTACATGGTTTTTGAAAGAACATGGGCATGTTTCAGGTCTGCCGGACACAAGGACATGCTTATGCCTGGGTCAGTTCCCAGGTAATAACAGAAGCCCCAGGGGATGTAGCTTTTAGTGTTCGATTTGATGCAATTTGGAGAAAAAAAAAAGAGGTAATTTGTGCTTCTCTGACAACTTGGTTTAGGACAAGTTTTTAACTGGAAAGCTAGCTGGGGCATCTCAGCAGGAGAACACAGCTTCTCAAATAACATCCCTGCTTTTTCTTCACTTTTAGAGAGGGGTCCTCTTCTAGCCAAATCCGCTTAGGAAGCACAGCGGCAGGGGCAGGGAGGAGGCTGTGAAGGCAGAGATCAAGTTGGGGTGGGGCAGGAGATCTCGGACTCAGGGTTTCCCCTAAGAGAGGATTAAAATGGGCTGGGTACTAGATCTGTGGGGCTGATCACTTCTTAGTTACATAAATGTACATCAGGTGTAATGGAAAAATAAAACATTATTTAAAAACATAAAATAAGGTATAGAAATTGATGAATAGGGAATGCTGGCTGAGCTGAGTGCATGGTTGGGCCAGACAGTGTTCTAAATGCTTTTCACCTGTCAATCATGGAGTCCTCACCTGGCCCTCTGATGTAAGTCTGATTTGACCCTTTTTTTACTGTTATGAAAAATTCTTTTTATTACATAACTAGAGGCCCAGTGCACAAAATTCATGCATGGGGTGGTTGGGGGGATTCCCTCAGCCCAGCCTGCACCCTCTCCAATCTGGGACCTCTTGGGGGATGTTAGTCTGCCGGTTTAGGCCCGATCCTGGGGATCCAGCCTAAACCGGCAGTCTGACATCCCTCTCATAATCTAGACCACTGGCTCCTAATCACTCACCTGTCTGCTGGCCTGGTCACCCCTAACTGCCTCCTGCTGCTGGCCAGGTTGCCCCCAACTGCCCTCTCCCTGCCAGCCCTGTCATTCCTAACTTCCCCCCTGCCACACCAATCTGGTCACCCCTTTCTGCCCACCCCACCAGCCTGATAGCCTCTTACTGTCCTCCCTGCCAGCCTAATCGCCACCAATTGCCCCCTTCCCCAGCTGGCCTGATAGCTCCTAATTGCCCCCCCCCAGCCTGGTTGCCTCTTACTGCCCCCCCCCGCCAGCCTGGTCATCCCCAACTACCCCCCCTGCTGGCCTGGTCGCCCCCAACTGTCCCTCCTGTCGGTCTGGTCGTCCCACGGAGTCTGCTGTTCAGTCACTTGGTTGCCCCTCACTAATGCCCCTGCTGGCCTGGTCACCCCACACAGCCTGCTTATTCAGTCATTTGGTCGTCCTTCACTAATGCCCCTGACGGCTTGGGTGCCCAATGCAGCCTGCTTTTTCAGTCACTTAGTAGTCCCTCACTAACCTCCCTGCCAGGGTTAGTGAGGGTATGAGGGTCAATTTGCATATTACCTCTTTATTATATAGGATATTTCATGGTCATGCTCAGTTAGCAAGACCAATAGAAACTTGTAATATTCTGCTAAATAACACACTACACATAAGTATATTTTTTAAGTGGTAACATTAAAATAATCCCTGTTTCTTTTCTTTATGTAATTTTGCCAACAGGAGAATAAAGACACACACTCCTTTTCCTAAAGCAGGTAAGATGAACAGAAATTAACACTCTATGTACTAATATGTCCAAGATTGCCCCTTGCCCTGGTAACGCCAAACTGAAGGTAGCTCTTGGTCAGAAGTGTGGGGAGAGTGTCCATGTGAGGGGGTTTGGTATTGGCTGGATGAGCACACAGAGGCTCTGAGCAGTCACAGCTCCAGGGCAGTGCTCTTTTAGGACATGGAGTGTAGCAAGTACTCAGGCTCCCTCTGTCCTAGTGCAAGACCGAGTGTTTCTGCTGAAACACTCAAGTTCAAGTTCAAGGACACATATCAGCCCTTTCCCACATTGGACATGCACCTGCTCCCATGAGGGTTCCTGCCCCATGCACAGCCACACTGACCACCGTAGTGGGTTTTACTTTGCTGCACCATCACTTATGTTATTTATTTAATACTGTTTAAGCTTATTTTTTATTTTAAAACATTTATTTTTAAAGGAAACTTTATATTTCTACAAAAGAACCAATTCACTTTGCTATACATAAAAGCTAACCAGTTTTACAAATAACACCTGGAATGTCCACAATGGGCAAATTTGTAGTGATAGAGAGTAGATTAGTGGTTCCCAGGAGCTGGAGGGGAGAGGGACTTGGGTGATGATGGCTGAGGGTTGTGGGAGGTCTCAGGGTAATGAAATGGATTGTGGTGCTGGAGGCTATAAAATACTAAAAGCCATTGAATTACATTATGTACATGGATGAATTGTGCAGGATGCCAATAATGCCTCAATAAAGCTGGCAGAAAAATTGAGTTTGAGGAGAGACCTAAAGGAAATCCAGGGAGGAGCCTCGCCAAGCCCCGGGGGAAGGAGCTAAGGCTGGAGGGTCTGAAGTGTCCAGGACCAGGAGGAAGGGTGGCAAGACCAGACCAGGAAAAGCAGTGGGACAGTGAGAGAGGATGAGGCCTGGAAGGCAGGCATTTGAGACCTAACAGCCAGGTCATGAGATCTTGGGTTTTGCTGTCCGTGTGAAGGAAGCTATGACAATGGTTCTGAGGAGGGAGAGTGTGTGATCTGAGAATGCCTCTGCCTGCTTTGTGAATGGATTATAAGAGGCAAGGACAGAAGCAAGGGGCCCAGAGAGTGGGTTCCTGCTGCAAAGGCAGGTGAGAGAGAGAGAGGAAGCTTGACTGCATTGGTAGCAAAGGAAAGGTAGCACTGATGAAAACTTGATGATCATTTGATGGAGTGTAAGAGAAAAAGAAACCATACAAAATTTCCACTTTTTTGGCCTGAAGAAGAGAATCGGCTTCAGATGTAACTGCTTAGAAGAGGACCTGGCCTGAAGGAAGTGCTGAAAATATATTAACGGCCAACACCTTACCAATTTCACTATAACCACCATTATCATGACAACTTGTAGCATCCCCACTACCAGGGTCATGACAACAACCACCGGCATTGCTGTCACCACCTCACCACCACCAACAGCAGGGGGAAGTGGCAGGAAGAGCAGAGGAGACCACATAAGGAGCAAGTACAAGTCAGAGGAACCTGCATCCGAATCAAGCAGCCAGTCCTAGACATACACAGAGGAGACATTTACCTATCCGGGTACCTGTGTCCTTGGGCCTAATGCATTTCCATCACCACTCTCCCCATTCCACCCCAAACATCTATATATATAAAACCCTATTATGCAAATAGACCAAACGGCAGAACAACTCAACCAACAATCGTTCACTATGACATGCACTGACTACCAGAGGGCATGCACAGAAAGAATATGCCAAGCATCAGCTGGGGTGGGATGGTGGAGCAGGTGAGTGGGGATGCCAGATGAAGGTGTGGTGCCAGTTGCTGTCATGAGGGCAAACCTCTGGTGGTCACTAAAAAGTATTTGCTCCTGCATGCTGCAGTCCCACCCCATGCTCACACCTGCTGCTGGCACCAGCCCTGCTCGCACCCACTTCCAGAAACTGGCATAGGCCCCAATTGCTTGGCAACATCAGTGGGTATGAGTGATGGCTGGGAATGGCAGCAGCGGGAACGGGGCTGCAGGCAGACATGGGGCCAGGGGTCAAGGCAGGAGGGGCTTGGAAGGGGCGTTGAGGATGGGCTGAGACTGGCCCCTGTGCCCACCATAGTTCCTTTCAAGGTGCATGAATTCATGCACTAGGCCCCTAGTGGTTATATAAGCTTCTTCTCAGGGGACTCCCGTCTCCACTCTCAGGCTTTTTCCTGGCTCCATCTTCATCCAGCCTCTGTGAATCATGCCTCCCCTTCCCCCATCCCACATGGCCTGCTGTGTCTTCCAAAACTCCTGACACGTGCATATGGAACATTCATGGCTCAACTGAGTATTGCGGTGTCTATAAAATGCAAGCAATGTGTTCAACACCAGCGCTGACCTACAGCTGGCACATTCTATAAATGGAACCTTCCAAAAGAGTGTTAATTGCACTAGCAAATGTCTAACCCCTAAGTCACCTTATACCCAAAATAATCTCTAAGAAGCTTTCTCCTCACTGCCACTTGACTTTCTATCAGCAGACTGTTTGAATGCCATCTCTCTAGGGTCAAGGAAAAGACCTACTTGGTACATGTCAGCATGAAGGCCAATGCACACATGAGACAGTAAGCTCAACAAGAGAAAAGCATGTATGAGAAGGCCCCACATCCTTTGGGTTGAATCCTGACTGTGAGATACAACTGTTTGTTCACTACTCCAGCAAACCCTGTCAGCTCCTGGAAACCCAGGGTTGAGCATTTCTTCTCCCAACACTGCACAAAATCAGTCCCTATACAAAATCCTGCTGAGCACGCAGAGCCCGCCCACCCTCTCCTTCCAGACAAGAAAGGGCATGGCTACCGAACTGGTAGGATGGACCAGGAGCAAATTTCTTTGAACTTTACTTTAAAAATGCTAATTTGTTCTTGCTAAATGCTCATGACTTGTTTGCACAGTAGAGGTGAGCTGCGGATGCTATCTCCTCGGGTCTGGCAGCCCCAGTTGCTCTTCCTGCGCTGGCTGGTCAGTGCCCTGCAATCATTTTGTTCAAGGGAGCAAATCCCTTCATCCAGAGCCAAATCCAGGCCAACATTTGGGGACCCTGACGAGCGTGGGGAGGAAAAAGAAATGATGACTTTTATCCAGTGAACAAAACTCCTTATAATTAGGTTGGTGGTTTCTATGGTAACAGAGGAGCTGACTCTTTTATTTGAAATAAAAAATAGCAACACTCCAGCTGTCCTTGCTGTCCAGACACTCCAAAGCAAATGAGAGATTGAGTGCATGTTTGCTATGACTGTCGGGGACGTGAAGCCACGCATTTTACTTGTCAAGTTTTGGCAAGACAGTAAGTTCTATTCCCCTGAGAAAACAGGTGTGAAAAACAAAAGCAAAACAAACAAACGAACAAACAAAAAAACCCACCCAAACAAAACAAAGCAATGCTCCCTCTCTGCAGCCAACATGCAATTTGTTTCCTTCTTCTTAACCATCATAGGAAACCATCAAACCACTTCCCTGCAGAAAACTCTTATGGCGGCTCACCTTGAGAAACCATTGAGACCTCTAAGACGTATGTCTACATTTGTCATCATCGCATCCACTATTATTGGGGACTCTACTAGGTGCTGGGCACTGTGCCAAGAGCTTTCCCTACATCATCTCAAAGAAGTCTCACAGCAACCCAATGGTCTCTGTCCTGTGTGCTGTCCATTTCAGTGATAAGGGGGTTTAAGGGGTTAAATAACTTGCCCATGGCCAATAAGAGCTCAGTCCTAACTGATGGCAAAGTCTGTGTTGGTCTGTTCTGCCTTTACAGTCATTTTATATCCTAGGCCAGAACCATCATTCACCAGGTAGAAACATGTTTTAAATACCCCATAGAGACTGTCAACCTTAGGCTCATCTGTGGGAAGCATCCCTGGCCTTCCCTCTCTCCATCCCATCTGTACCAGCCTGCCAGGAAACACGGGAAATCCTAATTCCCTCTCGGGGGGCCCAGCCTGCCGTCTACATGTGACAGACAGGAAGGCCAACAGTCACATCACCCGAAGGCTTATTGCAATGTGGCGGCCTGCTCTGGCCCCAGGGGGAGAAGAGAGCTGTCATGGAGCTGGGAAGGCCTGTCATAAAACGTGGCACTAAAATTAAGTCTTGAAGGAAAAGTGGATGTTGCTCAGGCTCCAGTAGGATAGAGAGAGCTTTTGGGGCTCAGAAAAGAACTGTATGGAGAACCCAAGGTGCGGAAGGGAATGGTACCACCAAGGAGCCTGGGCAGGAGGACCTGGCTGGTGGGCAGGAGAGGCCAGTAAGGACCAGCATGGAGAGACGGGCATGTCTTAGTGAGCGGAGGGCAGCAAAGGAATGAGGAAAAGGGAAAAAGATACGATCGGGCAGGACATGAGCATCCCCTTGGCCGTGCACAGCTCTGGGAACTGAATCACCTGTTTACCTGTTTATATGACCGACTCCACCCCGAAACCACAACTACCTTTAGAACAAGAATTTTAGTCAATTGTAATTGAAAATTTTAAAAGATGTTTAAAGAATTTTATCTTAATCATCTTTATCCCATGTCTAGTAAAGGACCTAGCATATAGCAAAAATTTAACAGATGCCAAATGAATGAATATAAATGGTTACCAAACACTTACTCTTTGAAATATTAATATTAACTACTATATTAATTCCCACATATCAGTCCTGACTCTGAACCCGATGCCGTGCAAAGCCCTCTATGGGCATCTTCTCACCTAATCATCACACTTGCTGTATTGGGGAGTACTTAGTCAGTCTCGTGTTTTAAGTTCAGGAAGCGAGGCCTGGAGGGCTGGTGGCACGCCCACCTCTGCCAGCTAGTCACTGAGTCAAAGGCAAAGTCAGACCTGGAGTTTCATTCACAACATCTCAAAGCTCAGGTTCTTTGTCAACAGGCTGTGGTGGAAAAACAAATCTGAATATTGCAAGAATAGATGCTCAACAATTGAATAGTGCTGGGCACACAGTTGGTGCACAATGAAATTATATCAACTGAAACTATTTCTTTAAAACCAGTCACGTGCAATATACTTAGGTACCAAAGATCAATGGAGGATTCTCTTCCCACAGAAGCTGCCAGAACTCCTGCAACAGGACTTGGGAAGTGGGTTAGGACATGGTTTCTTCGGAAAGAGATGATCTCATGAAGAAACAGAAAAATAATTCCTCTGTAGATTTTTATAGTGGGCCTTTAATATATTTTGCCAACTCAGGGCCTTTTCTTCTTTTTAGTGATAGACTGACCTTGCATTAGAGTTGGGATCCTATGCCCTCTCTCTCATCACTCAAGCAGTCTCAGTGATGCTGGCCTCACCCCTGACCCCAGGAAGATCCAGGTCTGGCAAAGCAGAGCATGCAATCTGTGCAGCTACAGGTTCAGAGGAGATATACAAGCCAACCAAAGCCACTCCCTGGGATTGTCCCTGGAGCTCTCTGGAGAGCTGTGGTCTTGGAGGCAGGGTGGGGTTGGAGAACTTGAACAATACACTGCATCTGCCCCACAAGGGAGGAGACAGTCAGATAGTGGACCCAGTACAGAGGGAAGCAGAGCCAAGTATTGGAGAGACCTATGGCCTGATGATTTTGCCTGAGCCCTTGTGCTTGGCCTTTCTTGAATGTTCCAATACCTGAACCAGTAAATTCTCATTTTGCCCTTTGACACTTTGGAGATTGGTCCTTTTTACTTACTGCATCAGACACATCCTACAACATGGCATTACAGCCCACACTCAGCTCCCAGGCAGAGCATCTACCCAAGCCCTGCCTCAGTGCACTACACATTCTGCCCTCAGCGGCCAAGGGAAGCTGTGCAGCTTCCATGAAAGATGAACAGGACAGAAAGTCATTCATTAAGTATTTATGGAGCACCTTCTATTTTTCAAGCACTGAAGCTAACATTTGCTGAGCATTTAAATCTCATCTACTTCAAAGGAGATGTCAGACACCTTTTAGGTTAAACTCCACTGATCCACAGACGATTAAAAGGAAAAGAGAACAAAGGCCCACTCCTCTGCCCTCTGCCTGCTGCCCTCTGCACTAGAAGGGGTTTGGGGGGGAGCAGAGTAGCCAATATCTATCTGACAGTGAATTAGACTCCACAGCGTGTGCACAGAAAGGAGAAAGAGAACTGACTGGATACCTGAGGCATGCTTTCTGGAGAGAGCAGATTTAGCCACATACAGAGAGAGAGAGAGAGACAGAGAGAGAGACAGAGAGAGAGAGAGAGAGAGAGAGAGAGAGAGAGAGAGAGAGAGAGAGAGAGAGAGAGAAAGAGAGAGAGAGGAAGGGAGAGAGACTGAATACCTTCCCTGAATGGAGAGGTGTGTGTGGGCGATGGGGCGGAAAGGGCTAGGAGTTGGAATAATACAATTGGGGTGCATGGTCAGGGAGCATCTTCACTGGGGTCACCAGGTGACTATTCTGCAAACTAAAGACTGAGGGCCAAGTTGCCAGACTCCAGGGCCAACTTTGAGGAAGAGGCAGCAGAACTCTGAATCTGGCAAACACAGGGAATTTGATCACTATTCAACGACTAAATAAATGAGAACTTAAACACTATTTAAAGTCAGATGAAATCATTCAAAGGCAGCTGCTCTGAAAGACAGGCCCCACTGTTTCCAAGTGTGTTGGCACGTCTATGAACGCTGCAGCCCACCCAGAGTATTCACAGAGACTGCAGGTGCCAAGAAAGGTGCCCTTTCCCCAGTGAAACATTGTCTATTGGTTAAAAGTCTTAAGCTCCAACAGTTTTTGTTCTTTCTCTCTTTTTTTGGCAAATTCTACTTGCTCCTTACACTGGTTGCAAACTGAACAAAACACACCAACCTCTTGCTTCACAAATGGACCGCTGAGAGGCAAGAGCAATGAATGAGTCACACAGATGATCTTAAATATTCTAGTAGCCACATTAGAAAAATAAAATTAAGCAAAATTAATGGGAACAATATGTTTTATTTGAATAGATTCAAAATATCATTGGCATATGTAATCAATACAAAATGCATCAATGAAACAGTTTCTAGTTTCTCTGTCACACTAGGTCTCGAGCTTCAGTGTGATTTTGCATTTGGAGCACATCTCAATCAGGATGGGCCACATTACCAGAATTCAACAGCCACGTGTGGTAAGTCGCTACCAGAGAACGTAAGTCCACGGAACAGGGGTGCCAAAGTTGCAAGTCAATACCTAAATCACTTACATAGAATTCCATGATGTATGTATCTGAGGAGAAAGAAAATGAAGGCGGTAAAACTATTCTACAGTATCACTGAAGAACCAACTGCTGCTTACCCAGATATTTTCTATATTACAGTTTTATAAAAACTATTAAAACCATTATTATAAAACCCATCGACCCCTTTCCATGAATTCACAGAAGCAAGAACGCCTGTAAACTTTGTCATCGCTTCTGCTTCGGGCTCTACTCAAATTTTATACATTATCTTCTGACAACACATTCCCTCCATGGAAACCCAACAGAATAGGGTAAGAAGGTGCAGTTCCGTTTGGAGATATCAGGCGAGGAGAAGAGAATCAAAGCCAGATACGCGGGGTTGGGATCCCACTCTGCCTTTCTCCAGTGGGGCCTGCCTGCAGGGAATAGTCCCATTCCTCGGGGCCTCCATTTCTTCATTTCCAGAATCGGAATATTCACTGCCCCTGCTTCTTGAGTTATGATTTTATGAATGAATGTTTGCAACTGTTTCCCATGGTGCCTGGCACAGACTCTGAGCTCAATATAGGGTAAATGACATTATCCACATCACTGTAATAATTTTCTTAAATGCATTCATGGAGAACTTATTACCAGGGCCAGAACCAAGTGAGGCACTTGTGTGGGGTGCAAAATTTAAAAGGGCATCAAAAACAACACACCAAAAAACTCAGCAATCAAGAAAAATGTTTTAATGGATTATTTTTAAAAATCAAATCTAATGTAATACTGGTGCCATTGAACAAAATATATAAAATATATAAATTTTTAATAAAAATAAGATCAGTATTACTTATTTTTTTTCTTCTTTGCCTGGGCTCCAGTGCGGCTCACCAGGCACTGTTAATGCGCAAATACAGTCTTTATTTCAAGATAATTTAATTTATCCAAACTTCTGATATTTTGTTCATGTGCCAGGAGGTAATCCCTAGCCCAGGTCCTTGGCAGCGCTTGGTCACCCAGTGCCTCGTGTCACCTGGAGGTAGGACAAAGGAGATCAGAGTCCCATGACCAGGGACAAGAGCCTGTGGAACTGAAGGGAAGGCCCGGCTGAGGGGAAACAATGAGTGCCGTGTGTTTCACACACAATAAGGATGGTCCTGAAGCCACAGGCACCCATCACTTCCACAGAGTGAGAGGCGCCAGGCAAAGGTCTGAGTGAACATGCATCTTACTGTCTCCCTTCTTCCGTGAGGCCTCCGCAGGAAACAGGCCCCTCTGAAGGGACCCCCTCCCTTTGCTTTGCCTTGGTTAACAACAGCAGAGACCAGATGCTGGAGAAACTGAATCTCCTCCAGACAACGATGATTTAAGTGGCAAATACATACAGTATGTGGGAGTAATCAAAGCCAGCGCAATGCAAGCCTCACTTGGAGCCCAGATGCCTTTAAAGCCTGAGCAGAATTGTCAATGAACTGTAAAAGAAAGCAGAGCAGAACAGCAAAACAGAAACCTACCCAGCCTGGCATGGTTGGGATGGAAAGATACTTGACATTCTTTCTAACCGGAGCTGAATCTTTGACCGACAGTGAAGCAGCAGCCCTGCCTCCGTGGCCCTCCATGTGGCCTTACACTTCAGCCACATAACTTTGCTACCCTCAGAATTCAGAGGTCAAGTGTTGTCAAAAAGCTGCTAAGTACATAACCCCACTGAGGAGAAACTATATGCTCTTTCCACACTTTTACAGCTTATTTCAGAAAGCTCTGCTACATTTTCCCATCCCACTTAGGGGAATGTCTTCTTTCCACTGGCCACACATCTGATGCCTCAAAAAAAAAAAAAAAAAAAAAAAGGCAGGAAAGAGACCCGCATAGCGTCCCCAGCTGTGCTTCTGCAACTGGGCTGGCTGGCCCAGAGTCTGATTTGGTTCAGGCTCTTTTGACCCACAGACTTCGAGGAGGCGTGATCTTTGCTGGTATGTACAAACTGTCCTTCATCTCGTTACTGCTCTCCAGCTGTTCTCATGTGGGCTTAAGTGGCACCACAAACACTGAATCAGAAGAACAAGACCTCAAGTCAGAGGACTCTAGCTCAGAACCCCACCTCTCAATCCCAGCAGGGGAACCAGCTGAAGTCTGCAAGCTCAAACGAGGCAAGATGTGGCCATCTCAATCACCCTCTTTAAAGTGTTCTTTCCAATCCCCCAAACATGAAGCAAAACAATTGGTTTCAATAGTTGAGATGATAAACTCTTAGGTATTGGAAGAAAATTCAAATTCCCTTTCATGGGGCCATTGTTAAAGAATGACAGCACATGTTGATAACACTTTTCTGTATCAAATACCTTCATATCAGTTTAGTGACCACAATGAACCGTTTTAATTTCCACTTAACAAGTCACAATAACTCATCTCTGAAATACAGTACAAGATGCACACTCCAAGCTATGAGGCACGGCTTTGGCAAGGGAGAGAGAGTTTAATTTACCCTGAATTACAGGGTGTTGGCAGTACTGCGAGGTAGGGCACCTCGATCTTTTGCTTTGAGTCATACATATGCACTTCATCCCTGCTTCTTGGAAGGTGGTCCTGATATATCTTTGAGAAGTTACAAGATATTCCCTCTAAAAGAAAAAAAGGGAGGGAGGGAGGATGGGATGGCTAGTTTGTTGTGTGGCCAAGATTGAAAATATGCATTAGATCTCCTTCTAGCAAATTTGTGACACATGTTCCTATATGAAAAGCTCTACATCTTGCAATAAAAATAAAACAAAGTGATCAGTTCTGACCCCTCTGACTTTGAATAATGTGAGATTTTCAAATAGTGGAAGCCTGCTTCAAAGTATCTTCCACCGTCACACATGTGCCATCTGTCACATCCTGATTAGAATTTTCCCACAGAAATGCTCTCACAGGCTCCTAAAGACGGTTCCTGGAACAAGAAGAGCACACACAGCAAACCCCCTTTTCCAATGCAATGATCACTGCTTTCAACTTCCCCGAGCTTCTAATTCTCTCTAAGCCTCTATTCTCTCTCTAAGGAAAACAAGGACAATAAATTTCATCCTCCTGAGGGTACTATAAGGCTTACAGGGGATAATCCAACCCAAACACTTGGTATAATAGAATGGCAGAGTCACCTCTCAATAAAGTGTAGCTGCTCCCACGGCTACTACCACCATCATTATGAGCCTCTACTCAGGTTCATCAGCGCGGAAAAAGTACGCGTCATTTTGGCCGTGCATCGTGCTTGGAGCTGTCCCTGTACGTACGTTCAGCAGCAGGCACAGGGCTGGTCCCATTTTTCCAGTCTTCAGTCTTCTACGGTCCCTCACCCTCACTGCGCACTCAGCCCTCCCTTCTCCACCTGAATCCCATCTCCTGTCCTTCCTACACCACTTCCCTCTGCTAGGGACTTTGGAAAGAGAAATCAAGGAAAGACAGAGCCATGAGACAGGAGGAAAGGGTCCAGAGGGCCTCCCCGCATCCTAAAGAGGAACAGCTGTGCGGCATCCCACGTCAAAGGAAGCACCTCCGCTCCGCTCAGGGACACTCGCCTCTCGCGCAGGCTTCCATTTGTGACTACATCAATATCTGCTTATAAGTTATTCCTGGGCAGAGTTTCAATAATGCAAGTCAATAAAGATCCGATTTGACTCAAGTTACCCCGTCTTAGGGCACACATTTCTTTTCCTTAAGGCAGTTGACAAATTCGGTCCTTTTGCCTAAAGCCATGAAGAAGATGGCTGGGTGACTGTCAGCTCAGCAATATTGTTCAACAGTCCTTGCAGTCCCATCCCCTCAGGCATGGTTTTCTTTCAGGTGCTAATCCACCTGTGGGGGTAATGATTGGGATAAATACCTCCTTTCAGGAACCTATTTGGGCTGCTGGTAATTATCAAAGGGAGTCAGAGGCATCGTTTCCACCGGCTGTACTAAAAGGCCGTCCTAAAATAAACCAGTGAACAGAAATCAAACACATTTGTAGATTGCAGTATCCTTTGTGTGAACGCAGAGCGTGGTGCAAAGCATTCTTACCAGGTAGAGGTAAGAAGAACAGATACCAGAGCAATTTTCATATTAGACACACAAAGGCCGGCAGACATCTGATGTGGGCTGATTTTCAAGACCGAAAAGTGACCTAACCAAAGAAAATCGAGAAAGGTTGCAATTTGTGAAACAAAAATGAAACCAGCTTCAGTAAGCTCTGTGCACACATGTAGGTGACCACAGAATGCTTCACTGGACAAATGGTAGAGGTTTGTCTTGAAACCACAGGAGCAGAAACATTAAGAATCAGGGCTGGGAGCAGGGGCCAGGAGAGCAGCTGGGGTGAGGGAGCCGGTCCAAAGCAGGGAGGAACCACCCTGAAGAGATCCCTCAAAGCCATTTGTATAAACAGAGAGAGAACAGAGCGGGTCCTTTCTCTTTTGGGGAGAAACCACTGTACGTTTTGGCTTAAAAACGTATTACATCCTTATTAAATGTGTTTATAACGTCAGTCCTGGGGTAAATGAACATTCTTTTTAAAAAAAACAGTAGGTGCATCCTGTGTGGCACTAGCAGTGCGTCTGAGGACACCTAGCTGGCAGGGCGAGAATGGCAAGCTACTGGAGGCCCGGAGACTGGGCACTGGGCTTGGATCTTAGGGACCCGTGGAATCTTCTCACACCTGTAAAAGGAGGCTCACAAGGACTGGCTGGCCTTCGGGAGTGAACACGATCAGCCATTTTTCTTGTCAAAATACTAAAAGCTTGGCAAACGGCCACTTCCCCAGCACCTTCCCGAGGCAGCCCACCCACCGGAAGTGAGTGCCTCACAGCACAGAGGGGGCATCACTGGCGGTGCCAGGGCCAGTGCTGCTGTGAGTTGCCGGCATCTGTCACAGCGTTGATTCAATGTGCTGCATAGCATTCTGTGTAGGTGGCATTTCCCACCTTACCCCACGGGTGAAAAGAAGATGAACTAGGACCTCATAGGGGCAAACACTGCTCCACCAAAGCCCAGGTGAATGAGGGAAGGGTCTACTCCTTGCAGAGAGGGGCACAGGGGGAAATGGAAGCTCCTGCCCTGCTGCCTGTGCCCTGAAGCTAGAGGTGGAAAGGCCTATCAATGAGCTCCTGAAGGCAAGACCTGCTCTCATTCCCGGCAAGAGAACCTGCGGGTGTCAGCTGAGTGATAGCTCAGGGCTGCTACCTGTGGTCTTAGACAAAGGCAAGAGGTGGATTGAGTGGCAAGTTAAATGCTCATTAATTTTTACTACGCGGACTTTCTACTTTAAATTTCCCTCTGCGATGTTGTTCGCTATTCTGTCTGGCTAATCACTCGGTGGTTCTCCACCATGGCATCACTGCTGTACCTATACCCCCTTCACCACCACCTCCCAGCAGGAACACCTGGACCTGCCCGGGCATTTTTGGTGCTGTATGTATGTGCTGTGTTGAGGACAAGGGTGTTACATGTGTGGTTCAGTCCTATGCTATGAGGAAGTGACCAACCCAAGATGCCCATAGCTCCCATGTTGAGACACAGATTCACTAACAAACTGTATGTCTCTCAAAAATAAATATTCGAATGGAAGCTGTCTCTAATTCTCGCACATGGCTCCTGTGCCTGTTCATCTGAGCCCTTTGATCATAGCCCAGGTGCTGCCAGACTGTAAGTGACAGTCCTCAGGGACAGGCATCAATGAGTTGCCTGCTAATCATCTGTCCTGCAAACCCATGACTGTAAAGGTGACAGTCAAGGGTGATGATGAAAATATTCAGTCACTAGCACCAGTCAATCCACCTGGGAGTCAGCTCTGGTGTGGTCACCAGCTGGCGAAAGGCAGGATGTGGACTGTGAAACCACAGAACAGCGGTAGGCGAGGGCCTAGGGGAACAGCATGCTCAAAGGTGACATCCCTAGGCTCTCCTGAGGCAGCTGATGGCAACCAACTCACTGTCCCCAGGAGGGCCACTCAGCCAGAGAGAAGTGGCTGAGCCACACACGTCAGAGTGAATCCCTCGGAACTTCTGTATCTGACCTGGCTGATCATCAGGGCCTGAGATGGAGGAAAGGAGGAATGAAAACTGAATGATGACGGTCACCAGGATTTACCAGGAACCTTGAACTGAGCCCTCAGCATATAGTGCCTTAAGTAGCCTCACCATGTAGGAATCCTTTTCCCATCTTACCGATGAGAAAATCAAGACCCAGAAACCAAAATATCTTTCCTGATGTCACACTATAAACAAGCATCAGCATTAAAACCCAAATCTGTATCATCCACAGCACAGGGCCTTTGTTAATGGTGAAAAGGTACAGGGGAACAGCAGGCAGAGAAACTAAAGATGCTCTCGGCAGTGCGTTTAGTTAAAATGAGCCCAAGAACTAAAGGCTTTCTCCCCTCTATTCACTCCCATGCAAAACCTGTCTTTTTTAGTGGAAGGCCTGGGGCAGGGCCTCTTTCGTCACCAGGCTCTCCCGCTCCACACACCCAGGCAGATCGGCCTCTTGGGACTCCCTGAAGGCTCCGCTGTCACATAAACTGCCGTTGTCAAGTCTCACCCGTCCCTCATGGCCCTTCCTTGGGCCTTCTCTGCTTTGCCCACTCTGCCTTGTGGCCCTCCCAGCCTTTCTCCGCTGCAGGACCCCAGCTTTGACTCCACAGGGACTGTCCCTTTCTCATAACATCTCCACTCAAGTCCCTTTTGGGGCGCCTGACTGTGAAATGTGCACTATTAAAGTTCACATTTCAGTAACAGCATCACCACCGTGCTGGCGCACTGTTAGCCCCATGCACCAGGAATAATGCAAGGCCTTCAGGCCTCATTGTTTACTTCTCACCCCAGCTCTGTGAAACAGCGTTTTTTAGACTGTCTTTCATACCCGTGGAAACTGAAGCTTCCAAAATTATGTAACTTGCCCAGTTTCATGCATGTCTTCTTTCTCTTTTTGCAAAATACGTGTCCAACAAAGAAAAAATTCAAAATCTGGTTTACATTGTACCTAATGGTACATCATTCACTCATTCATTCATTCATTCATTCATTCATTGTTGGGGTCCAACTACATGCCAGAGCGTTCATAAATGAAGAAAGAGTAAGCGCCACTTGCTGCCCTGGGAGGAATCACAGGCTGTGGGCGCTGGCTCTTCCCTCTCACACAGACCCTCCGGGTACAATGTGGGACGTGCGATGTTCCTGTAATTAACGCTCAGGTTCCCTGATGCTCAGACGACAGGCCTCAGAGGAGGACAGGCATCAGAGGAGGACCGGTGGTCATGAATACCTGCTCTGCCACAGTTGCTGGCACTGGGGCCCCGTGGCAAATGTGTCTTGTCCTTTGGTACCATCCTGCTGGCTCAGCAGCAGCACCCGCCGGCCAGGAGACCTCTGGAGCCTCGTACAGGGGACCTGAGGACCGGGCTCTCCCACTCTGAGTCTCACCAGCGCAGGGAAACAAGGTCCCCTCCCAGCCCTTCCTCAGTTTCATCGTGATTATTTGTGTCACTTACAAGGAGCTTCACACGAGCGCATGAGTTTTATTTTCCAATAGACTCTCAATAACAACATCCTGCCATGGGCTGAAAATCCGGCTGGACTCCTGGGGCCCGTTGGCCTGCTCTCCCTGCCCTCCAAGGCAGCAAGCTGATGAGGAACATAAAATTTAAAAAGACAAAGATCCCAACATTTTCCTCATGGAAAATTGGCCACCAGGAATGTTTCCTCCCTGCTGTGTATCAGGTATCTATTGCAACAATAATACCCAGGACCAGCCCTGGAGGTTTCCGTCCCCACGTGCACCTGAGTGGTGAGCTTGGCAGATCCATTCTGCTCTGCTCAATGCCTCTTATTCTCCGCCTGGCCCGGTGGGCTCAGCAGGCACTACTTTCTCACCATGATGGCAGAGCAGAGGGGCAGGAGCAGAAACCCCCCTCCACCCTAGCCCCTGCTCCTCCCACCTAGGCCCCACGCCTTCTCAGCCTCTGCACTCAGTTTGGGGACCCGCCCATCGGCCAAAGCAGGCCCAGGGCCAGTGCAGCAGCCTAGGAGGGTGCCACGAACAGCATGGGCAGTGTGGATGTAGGAGAAAGGGACACTGATGGAATCCACACTGCATGGGTTTTGCTCAATCAGAGGCAGCAGTAATATTTCTGAGCCCCACACCAGGCTTGATTAGGATTTTTGAGCCTTGCCAACTGAGAAACACTTTCTGGGAAGGACGGTCAGATGGCAAAGGTGGGCATTTCTGAGATGTTTTGATGGTGTATTCCAGGTAATACATGAGTCACCTGGAGCAACAATTTACCAACTGTTCTAAAAACAAAGGGATATTCAGCAACAAATACCCAAACACCAAAGCACCTCACCAAAGGCATGCTTCTGACAAAGTCAGAGAGGGGTGATTAATTACTGCCTGTAAACTTCATGGCAACTGCGGACATTTATTCAGTAATGACTACATCTTGGTCTCTGTGCTAGGAATTAGTCTTCTTAATTTTTACAGTACACTTGTGATAGGTATTATTAAGCCAATTTCACAGATGTGGAAACTGAGACAAGCAGTTAAACAACCAGGCCAAAAACTCACAAATAGTAAAAGGAAGAGCCAGGACTTGAGCCTGAACCCAGGTCTGTGTGGTTCCACAAGTCTGTTTCTTTCCACTACCTTATACCATCCCTCTAGTCTCATGAGCTTCAATGACACTATCATATTTCCCTCTTTATTTATAAACTAGAGGCCCAGTGCATGAAATTCATGCATGGGGGAATGGGGGGTGTCCCTCAGCCTAGCCTGCACCCTCTCCAATCTGTGACTCCTTGAGGGATGTCTGACTACCCATTTAGGCACGATCCCAGTAGGATTGGGCCTAAATGGACAGTTGGGCATCCCTCTCACAATCCAGGACTGCTGCCTCCCAACTGCTCACCTGCCTGCCTTCCTGATTGCCCCTAACCACTTCTGCCTGCCAACCTCATCACTCCCTAACCACTCCCCTGCCCACCTGATTGAAGCTTAACTGCTTCCCTGCCATCCTGTTTGCCCCTAATCGCCCTCCCCTGCAGACCTGGTCACCTCTAACTGCCCTCCCCTGCCTGGTCGCACCCAATTGCTCTCCCCGGAAGGCCTGGGTTTCTCCCAACTGCCCTTCCCTGCAGGCCTGAGTTCCTCCCAACTGCCCTTCCCTGCAGGCCTGATCACCCCCAACTTCCCTCCTCTGCTGGCCTGGTCACCCAATTGCAAACACTCCTGCAGGCTTGATTGCACCCAACTGCCCTTCTTGCAGGCTTGGTCCCTCCCAACTGCCCTCCCCTGCTCTCCATATTGTGGTGGCCATCTTGTGTCCACATGGGGGCAGCCATCTTGTGTGTTGGAGGGATTGCCAATTTGCATATTACTCTTTATTTAGATAGGATAGAGGGTGGGGGCCAGCTTGTTTGCCCTGAAGGGTGTCCTGAATCAGAGTGAGGGTTCCCTTGGGGAATGGGGCAGCCTGGGCGAGGGGCCTGTGGAGGTTTGCAGGCCTGCCATGCCCCCCAGTGACCCAAGCAGAGGCCCTGGTATCTGGGACTTATTTATGTTCTATAATTGAAACTTTGTAGCCTTGGGTGGAGGCCAAGGCAGGCCAGGGCTGTGGAAGCTTGGCTTCCTCCACCACCGGGGGCAACTCAAGCCTCCTGCTCATGACTGCTGCCATTTTTGTTGGGATTTATTAATCTTCTATAATTAAAATTTTGTAGCCTTGAGTGGAGGCCTGGGCCAGCCAGGGTGTGTGGAAAGCTTGGCTTCCTCCATTGCTGGGGAAACCCAAGCCTCCTTCTCACTCATTGGCCACAGCCATCTTGGTTGGGTTAATTTTCATACTCACTCCTGAGTATACTTTGCATACTCACCCAGCAGGTGGGTGTGGCTTTGTGGGTATAGCAGAGTGATGGTTAATTTACCTATTACTCTTTTATTTGATAGGATAACTAGAGGCCCTGTGCACAAAATTCATTCACAAAATTTGTATATGGGGGAGTTGTGGGGGGTTAGGGGGGCGTCCCCTCAGCCCAGCCTACACTCTCTCCAATCTGGGACTCCTTGGGGGATGTCCAACTGTCAGTTTAGTCTCAATCCTGGGGATTGTGCCTAAACCGGCAGTCAGACATCCCTCTTACAATCCAGGACCATGGATCCTAACTGCTCACTTGCCTTTCTGCCCGATCACCCCTAACTAACCCCCTGCTGGCCTGATCACCCCCAACTGTTCCCTCCACCGACCTGGTTACCCCTCACTGCCCCCACCCCCCCACACACACCAGTCTGGTCACCTCCAACTGCCTCCCCTGAGGGTCTGGTCTCCCCACACAGCCTGCTGTTCAGTCATTTGGTTGCCATTCACTAACCCCCCTGCCGGCCTGGTTGCCCAACACAGACTGCTTGTTCAGTTATTTGGCTGTCCCTCAGTAACCCCCCTGCCTGTTTGTAGGCAGCCATTTTGTGAAGGTGTGAGGGTTAATTTACATTTTACCTCTTTATTATATAGGATACTCACAACTTCTGAATTTTCTTCTGTTTCTGACAGAAAGAGTAGTCTGTCTAGAAAGGACATTTTATTCAATGTGTGGCTAGCTAAGTTAGTGTTTCTCCCATTTCTATATTAACTAAGACCATTACTAGGGAGAACATAAGGCTGAAGACACAAGGTCTGACTGAGAACTGACCATCTCTGAGCATAGACTATGTAGGGAAGGACCAAGACAGCTCCAAGGAGCAGAGTGGAAGGAAAAATCCCAGCAATTGGCAGAAGACACCATTGGTTTCTTTCTTGTAAAATGAGACTATTCAGTGATTATATGCAAACTTCATGTAAACTGACACATATATAACACAGAATTTTAAATTTAATCTCCACATAACATATGTGTGTATAAAGGTAAAATGCTTGTCAGAAATGGCTAAATGATACAGGCTATACTATACCTTCTGTTTCAAGTTGTTGTAAAATTTCCAAATCATCTGTGGATTCTTAGGTTTGTGGGTAAACTCTCCTGTTTGGTGCACTTGTCACTAGTAAACAGTGCTCCTGTCTGAACTAGGACCCTCCCATTACATTAAGAGTCATCAGGCCTGGCCCCTGACCTCCAGAAGGAGGGCAGATGTGCTAGTGCCGTGGTCGGCAAACTGCGGCTCACGAGCCACATGCAGCTCTTTGGCCCCTTGAGTGTGGCTCTTCTACAAAATACCACAGCCTGGGCGAGTCTATTTTGAAGAAGTGGCATTAGAAGAAGTTTGAGTTTAAAAAATTTGGCTCTCAAAAGAAATTTCAATTGTTATACTGTTGATATTTGGCTCTGTTGACTAATGAGTTTTCCGACCACTGTGCTAGTCCATCTTGGCCATTGAATGCAAGTCAGCTCTTCGCACATATCCTGGACCTACTGACCTTTAGCTTGGCCTCTGCTGACAATGTCACCAATGCCTGCCCTTCTCTGAAGTCCCACATGGTGCTGGGGCCGGTGCTTCATGGCCCTGGCTCCAACCACGCAGCTGCTCCCAGTTCCCTGCTGCCTGGCCTGGCACCACTGCAGGCCTCCTTCACCACGCCACTAGTTTAATGTCCAAATCAGTCACCAGTGTAACCACAGTACAGCTATTTTGGTTCCCAGTGACTAAACTTCAGCCCTGAGAAATACTTGTTTTTTTGAGCCCCCTATAGATTCCTGTGATGCTAAAATGAGCTTAAGTATGAGAATATGTCTTCCAAAACAAAGAGTCACTATTGCTTACAAATGCTTTAGGACATGATGCCAGCCAATGAATGTACTCTGTGTAAAGCAAAGGAAATCAAAGGCCAAGCCTTCATTCTTCCCTTGCTTTTAGTTCACCAATTCCAGGAAGCAACCTGAAAAACATGTAGAAGAAATCAAGAAGGTCAGCAACTGCTGTGCTGGGCAGAGTTAACAGAATGGTGTGAAAACAGTCCTTCCTGAGCAATGCACCTCATAACCATCGAATAATGGCAGCACTCCCGGCACAATACATCTCCATTGGATGCATGCAGTTCTGAAGCCTCCATCCCAGAATAAACAGGCGCCTCTATAGTACAATATCCAGATGGTACCTGACCAGGCCTTTGTAATTCATGTGAACAAAGAGACAGATGGTATAGAATAGTGCTAAAAGGCACTATATTAGAAACAGAATTGAAAGGCTATATTATAGATAGATAGACCGATAGACAGACAGGTAAACATACAGAAATAGGATTTAGCTCTCATGAAAGCCAACAAGTCCAAAACCTGCAGGTGACCCATGGTGTGGGAGACTCTGGGAGAGCCCATGTCCACTGAAGGTCATCAGGCAGGAAAGGCTAATATTGCAGAGGAAGTCCAAAGGAGTCATCTGGAGAATTCTCTCTTGTTCAGGGGAGAGTCCTTCTTTTTTCGTCTATCCAGGCCTTCAACTGATTGGACGAGACCCAACTACATTCTAGAGGTGTGATGGCAAACATATGACACGCATGTCATCTCTGACACACGTAGCCATTTTCGATGACACACGGCTGCATGCAGTCGCATACAGAGAAGTATGGGGCCACATGCCGAGAAGGACGTTTCATCCTCGGCTACTGCACGACCAGATGCAGTAGCCAAGGATGAAACATTTGCTATAGTGTAGTGTAGACACTTGGTGCTGGATGTCTGTAGGCCAAAACAACAAAACTCTGGCACAGAGCATCTAGTTCTGGGACTTCTGATTAGGCCATTAGGGGATCTTTGACCTCACTTCCGGCCAGTGAAGCAGGGAGCAGCAGAATGCCACAGGGGATGTATCTCTGGGGGCCCTGTGATCACCATTACCAGCAACCACATAACCACAGCAACCATTATCCAATCTACTGTTCTATGGTGTCATGGATTTCTAATTGACCATCAATACTGAGATAAGTGAGGGGAGGCTGGGAGAGGTGAGGGCCTGTGCTATGGGTGCCGTTTCCCGTCATTAGAAATAGTGGCAGCTATCCTAATTTATATAAGGAATATCATTTTGCAGCATAGTGCAGACTCCATTTCACCACTATTACTGCTGTGCATTCTTATTAATCCCTATTTCTGCTTATTAACCCTGCCCTTCCCTAAAAGACAGTTACATGTGCAATCTTGTGTTCAGTTAGGCTAGTTAACCCATAATTGCCAGCAGGGCTAACAGGCTATTTATAATTCTATCTTCTGTCACTGCTCCCCTGATGGAGAACCCAAAAATAAAAACACCAAGGTTAAGTAAAGGAAGTGGTAGTAGCAGTAGCCGACTCTTTCAAGAGACATGGACCGAGATATATGGCATTTTAGAAAAAAAAATGGCAGGTCATTTTGCATTCTATGTACTGAAATGGTAGTAAACGTGGAATATAAATAGACATTTTGAAACTGATCATTCCCAGCTCTTGGAAAAAAAGTGAGGATAAAAGGCAGGAATGCATTTCCAGGCAGCTACACCTTTATAAGAGCCAATCTAATTCCAGCCTTAAATTTATAAAAGGCTCTACAAACTTAACATCTGCAAGTTTGAGCATTGCTCACTCCATAGCTCAGCATGGAAAAGCACTCAGTGAGGGAGAATTTGTTAAACTCTCCTGAGATATGTACCAGTTGTATTTCAAGATATGCAGTATAAAGATGCAATTATTAAGAGAATATCTGAGTTACCACTCAGTAGAAATACCATAAAAGACCAAATAATGAGAATGAACACAAACGTACAACATCAATTAAAAGAGATATAAGTAATTGTAATTACTCTTGATGAAATTACTGATGTCACATCACATGCTCAGTAAGCCATTATTGGTTGATATTCTGATGGTCTCACAAAGAGAGAAGAGTTGATAAAGTTAGTATCAGTGCCAACAAGTACATCAGGAAGCGAAATATGTAAGGTTGTTATACAAACATTCCATGAGTTAAGCATTGATATCTCTGAAGTTGTGTCAGTGACGATAGATGGGGCAGCAATCATGGTGGGGGGAAAAAGTCGGAATTGTCAAATTGTTTCCGGAAGATATTGGACATCCGATTGTGCCTTTTCATTGTATTATACGTCAGGAGGTTTAATGTGCCAAGGCAGGATTCACGGACTTAATGTCAGCTGTTACAAAAACAGTTAATTTAATAGCTGCTCGCCCCCTTCACAAGCGGGAATTTTCTGTACTTTTACTGGAGGCTGATGTACAATAATGTAAGATGGCTGAGCAGAGGCAAAGTTCTTGAGCGCTTTGTGGAGTGCTTTGAAGAAATTAAGGTATTTCTTATAAGGATCTGGGAAACTTTTCTCAGCTCAATGATGATAAGTGGGTCAACACCCTGATGTTTTTGCAGATCTCTCTGTTCATATTAATTAACTGAACTTAAAGTTACAAGGTTTTGGCAAAAGTATTGACGTTATGTTTAGATACATAAAAGCTTTTGAAAGTAAACTTAAAATTTTCAAGCGAGATGTAGAAACTAAAACTTATAAGTATTTTCCTCGAGTAACAAAGTATTTTGAGAAGGCCAGTGCAGCTGTACAAAATGAAATGGAACCCTTGCATATAAAATACCAGCATGGTTTAGAACTGTTACTTGACAAGTTCAGTGATAAGATTTAATCAATTTATTTTATTTTATTTTTTTATTATTTTTTTATTTTTTTATCTTTATTGTTCAGTTTATTAATTACATTGTTTCCCCTTTTTATCCCCCTATAGCTCCCCTCCACCCTGTACCTATCCCACCCTCCACCCTCACCTCCCCCTCCCCACTGTCCTCTCCCATTGTTGCTAGATTTTTGTCCAGTCTCTTGCTGCACTTCCCACAACCCTTTTCTCCCCAAGAATTGTCAGTCCATTCCCTCTCTATGTCCATGTCTCTGTTATATTCACCAGTCTATCCTGTTCAACAGCCTATCAATTCACTTGATTTTTATGTTCATTTGTTGATAGATGTGTATTTGTTGTTCATAATTTTCATCTTTACCTTTTTCTTCTTCCTCTTCTTAAAGAATATCTTTCAGCATTTCATATAATGTTGGTTTGGCTGTGATGAACTCCTTTAGCTTTTTCTTATCTGTGAAGCACTTCATCTGACCTTCAATTCTGAATGATATCTTTGCTGGATAGAGTAATCTTGGTTGTAGATTCTTGCTGGTCATCACTTTGAATATTTCTTGCCACTCCCGTCTGGCCTGCATCGTTTCTGTTGAGAAATCCGCTGACAGTCGTATGGGTGCTCCCTTATAGGTAACCAACTGTTTCTCTCTTGCTGCTTTTAATATTCTCTCTTTGTCTTTTGCTCTTGGCATTTTAATTATGATGTGCCTCGGTGTGGTCCTCTTAGGGTTCCTATAAATTGGGGTTCGGTGCACTTCTTGGACTCCTAAGTCAATTTCTTTCACCAGGTGTGGGAAGTTTTCAGTCACTATTTCTTCAAATAGGTTTTCATTGTCTTGGCCTCTCGCTTTTTCTGGCACCCCTATAATTCGGATATTGGTATGCTTGAGGTTGTCCCAGAGGCCCCTTACACTATCTTCAATTTTTTGGATTCTTTTGGTTTCTTGCTTTTTCAGCTGAGTGGATTTTACCTCTTTGTATTTCAAATCTTTAACTTGGTTCTTGGGGTGCTCCAGGGCACTCTCAGGTCTTTGTATAATATTTTTTGTTTCAGTCAGTGTATGCTTAATTTCTGGTTGGTCCTTTTTCATATCCTTGAGAGTCTGCTTTATAACCTTGAGGGTTTCATTCATTTCCACGTTGGTCTTGATCATTTCTTTGCAGCTCTCGTTTATATCCTTGAGGGTGTTGTTCATTTTCTTGTAGGACTCATTCATTTCCTTTGTGGTCTGGCTTATTTCCTTATAGGCCTTGATCTTTTGTTGGAGCCTCTTGAAAAACCCTATAACCGTGGTTCTGAATTCCATGTCCAGTTGTTTTTTTTCCTCCATTTCTTTCACATCTGATTTCTTTCCATGTCTCTGCATGGTGGCTGCTCCCTGAGTTGGTCAATTAGCTTTCTGTGGTAGACTTCCTACTAGGGATAGTGGCTCAGCCTCCCCGGTTACCTGAGGTGGATATGGGCTGCACAGTCTTGCTGAAGTTAAGCTCAGTTAATCGTTGTTAGCACTTGGAGGGTTGACCTCCAGGCCAATTGTCTGTGAAGCTCAGCTGTGCTCAGGTTGGGTGGGCGGAGTCTCCGGGCCAAGCAGACAGTGTTAGCTCTGCCCTATGCGGCCCCAGGGACTCTGTGCCGGGGGCAATGGCCGCCAGCACCTCTGAGAGAGAGGTGCTGCGGAGCTCCACCGGCTGCCGGTTGCCGGGGAATTCAGACTTTCCCAAAATGAGTCTGCATGCGCAATGTCTCACCCAGGGTTGTAAAACAAAGCAGTCTGACGGTTTTCTGAATGAGAGGCAAGTCGCAGTGCGCTCTCTGCACCGTCACGCAGCCGAGCTGTTCGCGCAAGCTGCCTTCTCCACAAGCCGGAGACCCGGCAGCACCCGAGCTTCGGCGTGCCCTCCCACTGTCAAGTTTTCACCCCATGTGATAGTGGGTTCTCTGGACTTCGCCCAGAGCTGGAGAATCAGTCCAGTGGGACGCCTTTGTCTCCCCGTTCGAGAAAACTGGCCGGTTTTCAGCCGCCCGCCCTCTCCGCAGCGCGCACTCCAAACCTCTCTCCGTGCGAATCTTTCAACGCCGTCTGCCGCCGCTCCTCCGAGTCACAGTGTCTTATCTTCACTTTTATTTGTGGAATTTTCACTCGGTGAGCTTTCTGGTGATTCTGGAAGGTGTTTGTTCTTTCGTTAAGTTGTAGTATTAAAATTGCTGATTATGACGGCAAGATAGGTGTTTTGCCTTTGCCGCCATCTTAGTTCCTCCTAGATTTAATCAATTTAGAAGCCTAGAACAGACCATAAAAATAATTAAGTATCCTGATGTAGTAGTAATCTACAGTAGTTTGGAATTAAATGGTTTCCAATGGATGAAAATTGATGATTTGGAGATGCAACTTGCAGAATTTCAAGACAGCATCTGGGCTCAGGTGTTTGTGGACTTGAGGTCAAAGCTTGAGAATCTGGAAAGGTGCCACTTGGAGAATCAAGAGGAGTGCCACTACAAACAGGAAATTTGGAGTGCCTGGAACCGATTACCAGACACTTTTAGCACCCTGAAAAACACAGCAATGGCTTTATTCACAATTTTCCCCTCCAAGTACTTTTGTGAGACCTTATTCTCAGCATTAAATAATATAAAAAAAACCAACAAAAGAAACAGATTGCCTAGCGCTTGCTTGGGCTTGAAGTGTACAAAATACCAACCTTCAGTTGAAGGTTTAGCCAATGAAATTCAGCAATAAGAAAGTCACTAATAGGCAGGTTAAAGAATTCCCCCTTCTCCTCACTTATCTTATTTACAGCACCCCACACAAGTTCAATAATATCAAGACCAATAAAAGAAACCGAATGACAGATGAACAAAGAAGTCACTAAGCAGGTAAGTTAAATAATTAATTTTTGGGTTATTAAATACAGTTATATATTACAATTATAAATTTTGTTATTTAAACTATAAATATCGTGGAATTATGGTTTTTTTTCTTGAAGTGACACACCACCCGAGTTATGCTCGGTTTTTTTTGGCGAATTTTGACACACCAAGCTCAAAAGGCTGCACCTCACTATTCTAGAGGGCAATGGGCTTCACTCAAGTCCACTGATTTCAATGTTAATCTCATCCAAAAACCCTCACAGAAGCATCGACAATAATGTTTAACCAGTGTTCTAGGAACCCTGTGGGCCCAGCCCAGTTGACATAAAATCTACCCTCACAAGCATGTTCCTAGAGGAGTTAATCAAATTTCAGGCACAAATCAGCAGGCACTGACTCTGAATTGGTTCTGGTTTGTCACATAAATTCCCAGGTTCCACGTGTCAAGAAAAATCGAGAAGACATGAGAATTCTGGAGATTTCATGAAGATGAATTTCATAGCACCTGGAAAACACCACTGAAAGTATTGGGGGCTGTGAGAAATAGAGGAAAACCACAGGGGGAACCATTAGCAGATAATGAATCATCATCTCAGCTTAGCAGCTCCTGCTGCTTCCTCAGACAAAATAACATGTCGGCCAGGCCAGGTTATGAGGGAAGGGAGAATTCACTTATGAAAAGCAATGCTGGAACCAGGACTTTAAACAGTACTCATGTGCATATGCCTGTGTATGTGTGTGTGTGTCGGGGGGGCGGGGGGTAATACTTATCCCAGGAGACATTTCTTTCTCTAATTCCTTTGCTGAGTCCTCCTCCTCTACAAATCCTCTCAACTCTGCAGCCTCAGCTCCACAGGCACCTGCCCTCCACTCGTTTTCTCCTGATGTGATCTCAGTCACAGATTTAAATCCATCAATATGCTGATAACTCCAGAATTTATTTTTCCCAGACCTTGCCTGCCGAACAGCAATTTCATATGCTATAGCTTAATATAGCCACCAATGAGAAGCTGCTAGCTCATACCAAATGTTTTTTCTCGCTGTTAAATGATTCTTGTCACATGATTTGTAAACCCAAAATAACACTTAAATAATCACCCCTGCCTTTTATAACATGCTTGGCCCGTTTGGATGCAGCCAAGAAATAGCCCTGTTACCTAAGAACCACATGGTGTGGCCTTTTCTCTCCCGGCTCCACCCCATTCGTGCTAAGCAGCACCTGGCATCCGGGGCCAGAGAACGTGCGTGAAAGAGCATAAAACCATGAGAACAGACTCACAAAAAGGCTTGTGGCTAAAACTTCCATCTAAGAAGATCAGCCACCCCATTTTATCTGTTTCCTTTTTGAGAATTCTTTTAGGAAGAGAGTCAAGTCAGGTTTTGGGTATATTTTTATCAGAGAAAACAAAATGAGATCCAGCTCTTTTTTATAATTGGTATGCTCACAATTTGCTTCTGCGTTTCTTGGACGAACAGACACGTGCTCAGAACCACTGACGCAGCTCTCACTGCAGCCTTACCAGGGAACTGAGGCAGGCCGCTGCGAAAACTGCACTCAGTGTTTTAGCATTTATGGATGGTAAATGCCGGCTTCCCAATGTGTTGTAGGCTCAGCTCGGGGAATTTTAAACACAGGACAAAAGCACAGCCCTCGTTCCAGGTCAATAACAGAACACCCACAATGAGGACTTCCCACTGTCATCATAATTCTGACTTCCCTGCTTTGGATTTGATTTTTACTGGAACCTGGAGGGAATGGAGATCTTGAAAGCTATTCAATCTAATGCCTTTGTTTTACAGATGAGCAAGACAAAGCCCAGAGGAGTACAGGGATTTGCTCATGGTCACACAGCAAGCCCCGCAATCTGTGTCTCCATCTCCCCACTAGGAAAATAGCACTAACAAACATACCCACCTCATTGGGGTTTTGTGACTATTTAAGTACGTCATGAAGCAGACTCAGCAGAGTGCCTGACAGAAAAAAACAATGTTTGATATCAATAGTCCTCTCTAGGCTACTCCCTCGAGCAGGGCGTTAAGATGGTATTCAGCCCAGCCAGCGTGGCTCCGTGGTTGAGGGTCGACCCCTGAACCAGGAGGTCAGCATTTGACTCTGTCAGGGCACATGCCCAGGTTATGAGCTCGGTGCCCAATAGGGGCATACAGGAGGCAGTCAACTGAAGATTATTTCACTATTGATGCTTCTATCTCACTCTCCCTCTTTCTGAAATCAATAAAAACCTTTTTACAAAGAGATAGTATTCAAACATCTCTACCACTTGTATATTTGGTAAAAAACAACAACAAAATAGAAAGGCTACTTTAAAATGGATAGAGCGTCGGCCTGCGAACTAGCAGGCCCAGGTTTGATTCCGGTCCAGGGTATGTACTTTGGTTTCGGGCACATCCCCTGCGGTGTGTGTGCAAGAGGCAGCTGATTGATGTTTCTCTCTCATCGATGTTTCTGACTTTCTATCCCTCTCCCTTCCTCTCTGTAAAAAATCAATAAAAATATATTAAAAAATAAAATAAAATGAATCCCTTCTATCTTTGAATTTCACAAATTAGAGGAAGAGGAAAACACCCCTTCGAGAGCAAAATGGTCCTTCCTATGAATAAAAGGTGACCTCTCTCGAAGAGCAGAAGATTTTTCTCCCCTTTCCAAAGCCAGCCTAATTAAAGAAACTTTTCTATGGCTTTTCAACTGAACAGACATCAGCATAAAGGAAGCCTTGCTATATGCAAGCAAGCGCCCTCTGCTGTGGGTTTCCATTAGTGCACTGTGTGTTGGTCTTGGAGGGCCTGGGCGATGCAGTGGACCCAACTCCAGGAATCCTGAAAAGGACCTGTGGGAATGCAGGATACTGACTTCTTCAAATTCTGTCCCCTCCAAAATGGAAAGGGCAACACTAGAGAGTTCTCAGCCAAAAGAATTCTAGGGGAGCCTGAGATCGGGGAGTGGGTAGAGGATGCTGCTTCCTAATGCTGCACCCACATCCCTGATTACTTCACTTGATCCAGTTAAGGTCCCTCAAGCAGAGGAAAGGCTATTTAACTTCTGAAGCATCCCTAAGTTTCAGACAGACAACACATTATTACAAAAATCTAAGGTATAAGTATAAGCAATCAGTAATAGGCAGAGCGAAGGTAACTCCGATCCTCTGCCCCCACGTAAAATGCTCCGTGAACTCCTAAAGGCCTCTCTGCTGACCAGATGTCTCTTATGTATCTTGAACAAGGGAAGGATTTCACAGTGAAAAAGGAAGAACGGTCCACTGGTCACAGCTGACCAGAGATGGCCACTTTCCATCTCTGGAAGTAATCAGAGGCTGGATGACTCTTTAGGGGTAGGAATAAATCCCAAGATTCCAACTTCGAATGGGAGGTTGGTGTGCACCACTAGTTCTCATCATTTTACAAGTCAGAAAAGCCTTCAAAATAATTTGGGGGAGCTACCGAGAGTTTAGGGACACAAAAAACTACCATTTAATGTCACCATGATTTCTTAAAAAGAAATCATTTAAAACAAAGAAATAATTTTAAACAATCTTATATCATCTAAAACAAACCTAAAAACCAAAGACAAACATTAGAAAAGAGTAATCTTCATTAATTAGCTAGATTTAAATGGACTGGATTGAAGTTTAATGTGCTTCACAGCCCTGACTCTCCACATTTTGCTGGGAAAGGAGAAAAATATTGTCATGCAGCAACATTTGCTTACCCATTAGCTTAGGAGGAACTATTTTTACACTCAGAGAAGATTGATAAAGCTGTTTTAATTGTGAACAAGTGAAAAAGGGCCCCATCCATTGGTGCATGTTCACACTGATGAGCTTTTGAGCATCTGGGGACAGCAGAAGGCAGGGTCTTGGGGAGGAGGCAAGAGTGGCACTGGGCTCTCGCTCTCCTGCCCTACAGGCTGCCTGAAGCTGGACCTAAGAGATGCCCTGAAGACTGAAAGCCAGAGGAGGTGTGCACTGTATTTTCTTGGAGAGCATGTTCAAAACTTTTATCACATTCAAAAAGGGGCCCATCCATCGAAACATGTGAAGACACTGACTTAAGGACCAATTCCAAAGCATGCTCTATTGGAAACTGCAGTAGATTCAAATAGCCAACTTTCACTTTTGCTCATTGTGGAGTCTGTGTCCCCACTCCTGGCCTTTGACTTGGCCACCGGACTTGCCTTGACCATTGGTAAACGAGTGGATGTGGCAATGAGCCAGTTCCAGGCTTGAGCCTTGAGAGGCCTGTGTGTTCAGCCTGCTCCTTCACCTTGGCCCTGCCGGGAGCGGAGCGTGCCCAGACTAGCAACAGGCTCTAGGAGGAGGATGAAGAACATAAGAGCCCCTCCACAAACCCACAAACTCATGAGTAAGAAAAAAATGCTTACTGTGCTTTCTGAGGTTATTCCTTACACAAAATTACTGTGGCAATAGCTAACCGATAGAGGAAGTAAATTGTGTCATTTTCCTGAGAAGAAAAAGAATAACCTGAGGCCATTAGGAATGAGTGGAAGAGGGTGATATGAAGCATAACACAGCTTCTTAATGTCATCCATACCCGTGTCTGTCTAAGCTCTCCTCTCCTACCCTTCTCCCTCACTCTACAAGGAAGTTAAGTCTTATACACAAGCAAAGAAGACAAATTAGCCAGGACCAAGATGGGTCACCATATTCTGTTTCTTTGGTCTTGTATCTTCAATGGTTGCATGTAATTTTCAGATATTTGTAGATTATCTTTTTAGAAATCCAACTTTGACAATTTCACTAGCAGTGGCTCCCTATCTTCTAGAGACTGACCTACTTTAGCAAGCAGAGCCTACAGACCACAGTTTTAACTGTTATTAAAGCAGTTCATGGGGCAGTTTTCCGGTTTACCACATGTCTGAAGGCTACAGACGTGCTCTTAGGGAAGGGAGGAAGGCATCGTGGAGCACAGCATGTGGAATGAAATCTAAACTCTTCAACTTAGTAATGTCTGACTTCCTGCAAGACACTTAACTTGTCTGTCTGATGCTGGTTTCTCATCTGCAAAATCTCAAACTTATTACCGAGTGGTGCAGAGAAGCTAATTAAGTAATGCATAGATTACTTGGCTATGGAAGGTGCCTGTTTCTCCTCCATTGCCGCCTTGGTCTAAGTGAACTTCAGCTGCGGTGTGAGGAGACCGCCTGGGGCAGAGGCGGGGGCTCCTGCGTGAGACAGAACCTGACTCTCATCCTGGCTCCATCACACCCACTCTGCCCAACAAGCCACTTCACCTCTGAAACCAGGTTTCACCATGGGAAAAGGGTGACCACGAAAACAAAAGCAAGAAAATATCCCAGAGAACAAGTACCATGAAAAAATATATGCGGAAGGTTCTGGAAACCACAAAAAGCTATGCAAACGTAGGTTATTCTTATTCATAAACAGAAGCACAGAACTCCTTCAGGGAGCACTCTCTTTCAAATGGCACTTAAGTTAAATTTGCCTAGTGATATTTAAGCATTAAATATTATGGAAGACTATTTATGAAAAACCATGTAAACTTAAGATCCAATTATTGAGAACTAGCCAATAAAAAATGAAAATGTAATTTAAGGAGCTTTCAAAGGGAGTGGAAACCATATAGTTCTATTTTCTCCAGTGTTATGATTAATGTTCCTTTTGGTTTGAGGGGACGATGCTCATGAAACCACATCCAGAACTGGAAGAGCAAATGCATGACTCAGCTGGGCCTCATTCTATGGGTCACACCTGAGTGGACAGCTCCTTCCAGGTAAACTCACCTGGTAGATTCCTGCTGCTTCGGTGGGGCTTTCCTCTCTGAGCCCCTGGGACTGAACAATTGGAGAGGCAGTTCTTGGCAGGCCACCACCCACAGGGCACAGCACAGACAGCCGACTGAAGCACCTCCCAGTCTCCCTGTGAAAAAGGCTTATTTATTTACCCTGGACCTGCAGTTGGTGGGCCAGTTCCTGGTTCATCACACATCTAGGGCAGAGGAAGTTCTCTAGACTGAAGGATGACACTTCTGCATTCTCCTTTGGCCTCACTGCAGCTGCTTCTAAAACCACTTTATCAGGCCATCATTGCCCCAATAACAAAACCAGACAAGGACACCATACAAACTCAAATGACAGGCCAATATCCCTCCTGAACATTGATGCAAAAATCTTCAACAAAATATTATCAAGCTGAATTCAGCAAAGGATCATGCCCCATGGTCAAATGGGATTTAATCCAGGGATGAAGGTTAGTTCACCATGTTTGGCTCAATCAGCATGAAACACCCAATAAAGAAAAGGAAGGATAAATATCATCTCAAAATATGCAGAAAACACATTTAATAAAATTCAACATCCTTTTATGATAGTAACTGTCAACAAAGTGGGTACAGATGAAATGTACCTTAACACAGACAGTATATATGACAAGCCCTCAGCTAGCAACATACTCAACAGTGAAATATGGAAAGCTCTTCCTCTAAGATCAGGAACAAGACAAGAATGCTCACTGCCATCACTTCTATTCACTAGAGTACTGGAAGTCCTCGCCCCAGAGAAATTAGGCAAGAAAAAGAAATAAAAAGGCCTACAAATTGGAAAGGAAGAAGTACAACTGTCATTATAGGTAGATGATAATTTTACATATAAAAAGCCCTAAAAACTCCACTCCAAAAAAACAACTGTTCGAACTAATAAATGAAGATGTGGATACAAAACAAATATACAAAAATGTGTTGTTTCTATACATTAACAACAAACTATCAGAAAGTGAAATTAAGTGAATAATCTCATTTACAACTGCATATAAAAGAATAAAATACCTAAGAATAAATTTAGCCAAGGAGGTGAAAGACTTATACACTGGAAACTATAAGACACTGAAGGAAATTGAAGAAGACACAGATATATGGAAAGATATTCCATGTTCATACATTGGAAGAATTGATATGTCAAAAATGTCCCTATTATCCAAAGCCATCTATAGATTCAATGCAGTCACTACCAAAAGTCCAAAAGCATTTTTCACAGAAATAGAACAAACAATTCTGAATTTTGTACAGAACCATAAAAGATCCTGAATAGCCAAAGCAATCTTGAAGAAAAAAGAACAAAACTGGAGGTATCATGCTCCCTAATTTCTTTTTTCTTAATTTAATATTTTTTATTTTTTAATCTTTATTGTTGAAAACATTACGTATGTTCCCTTTTTCCCCATTTACCCCCTCCATCTCACCCCTGCCCCTTGCCCCAGACCTTCACCGCTCTCTTGTCTATATCCACAGGTAATGCATATATGCATACAAGGTCTTTGGTTGACTATCTCTACCCTCCCCGACCTTCCCTCTGAGATTCCACACTCTGTTCCATGCTTCCAAGTCTCAATCCCCCCCATCCATCCAGTTATTTTGTTAATTAGATTCCACATATGAGTGAGATCATGTGATACTTGTCTTTCTCTGACTGACTTATTTCACTTAACATGATACTCTTCAAGTCCCAGAGTCTATGCTATCTCAAAGGGTAAGATATTCGTTTTTTGGTTTTTTTTTTACTGCTGCATAATATGTCATGGTTTAACATACCACAGCTACTGATGGGCACTTGGGCTGCTTCCAGATCTTAGCTATTATAAACTGAGATGCTATTAACAAAGGGGTGCATTCATTCTTTCTGACTGGTGTTTCATATTTCAAGTTCATGCTCCCCAATTTCAAACTACATTACAAAGATGTACTAATCAAAATAATATGTTATTGGCATAATAATTGTCTCATAGATCAATGGGACAGAATAATGAACCAAGAAATAAATCCACATATATATGATCGATTAATTTATGACAAAGGAACCAAGAGCACACAATGGAGAAAAGACAGTCTCTTCAATAAATGGTGCTGGAAAAACTGGATGGCCAACTGTGAAAGAATGAAACTGGACCACTACATTATACCACATACTGAAATTAATTCAACATGGGTTAAAATAAAGCCTTGAATGTAAGACTTAAAACCATAAAGCTCCAGGAACACATAGGTGGTAAGCTCCTTGAAATTGGTCTTGGTCATGATTTTTTTATCTGACTCCAAAGCAAATGCAACAAAAGCAAAAATAAGCAAATGGGATTACATCGAACTAAAAAGCATTGTACAACAAAGGAAACCATAAACAAAATGAAAAGGCAACCTGTTGGATAGGAGAAAAATATACAATAAGAGATTAATATCCAAATTATATTAAAAACTCAACAGCAAAAATAAAAAGTTCAAAACTATGGACAGAGAACCTGAGTAAACATTTTTGTACAGAAAACACAGAGATGGCCAGCCGGCACATGAAAACATGCTCAACAACATTACTCAAAATTACAACGAGAGCCCTGGCCAGTGTGGCTCCAGTTGCTTGAGTGACTCCCTATGCGTGGAGAGGTGGCCACTTGATTCTGGGTCAGGGCACATGCCCAGGTTTGGGGCTTGATCCCCAATAGGGGCATGAAGAAGACAGCTTATCCACGTTTTTCTCTCTCCTTTTCCCTTCCTCTCTTTCTTTAAAATCAATAAAACATATTTTCCCCCTCCCTCTTTTTCTCTAAAATCAATAAAACATATATTTTTTAAAAACTACAAGATATCCACACCTGTTAGAATGGTTATTATTAAAAAGACAACAAATAACAAGTGTTGGTGGGGATGTGGACAAAAGAAAAGCCCTATGCATTGTTGGAATTGTAAATTGGTGCAGCCACTATGGGAAACAGTGGGAAGTTCTTAAAAAAAATTAAAAATAGAATTAGCGTATCACTCAGCAATTCTACTTCTGGGTATTTATCAGAAGAAAACAAAAACACTGACTAGAAAGATATAAGTACAGCTATGTTCACTGTAGCATTATTTACAGTAGCCAAGATAAATAAAAATAACCCAAATGTCCATCAATGGATGAGAAAATGAAGATGAGAGGATGCGCGCGTGTGCTTATGCTTGCAGGCGTGCTTGTGTATGGCGCACGCGCGCGCTCGTGTGTGTGTGTGTGTGTGTGTGTGTGTGTGTGTGTGTGTGTGTGTGTACACAATAGAACAGTACTGGGCCATAAAAAAGAATGAAATCTTGCCATCTGCACAACATGGATGGGCCTTGAGGGTATTAATTCGTAAGTGAAATAAGTTAGAGAAGACAAATACTGTGTGATTTCACTTAAATGTGAAATCTAAAAACCAAAACAAACAATAAAACTCACAGATATAGAGAACAGATTGGGGGGTTGAGGTATGGGTGAAAGAGGTCAAGAAGTACAAACTTCCAGTTATAAAATAAATAACTCACAGGGATGGAACGAACAGCATGCTGACTGCAGTCAATAATATTGTAGCCCATACTGAAAGTTGCTAAGAGAGAGGATCTTGAAGGGTCTCCTTAGAGAAAAGCATTCTTCTGTAACTCTGTGGTGATGGATGGCGACTGAACTGGTGATCATTCGCACTGTTCGCAAATGTTGAACACCTGGAACTAATATGTTATATGCCAATTATCCCTCAATTAAAAAAAGAAGAATGGGGAAAAGAACTTAAGTGAGCCTTTCATGTGGCTTGTAATCAAACCTGACTTTGGTTCACATACTGAAATACATTAAACAAATGGGTCATCTTTCAAAAAAAAAATATGTTCAACTTCATTCTTTTTGCATGGCTCCAAGTTGATAGTGCAGCCTCTCTAACTGGGCATTGACAGAGGTGGGGTTCAAACATCTGTTCAGGCTTGGGGTTCCTACGCAGGAACTGGGCTTCAGGGTGAATGTTACAATTAGACCCATGTGTGAGAAAGGGTGAACTATTTACATCTCTGCATCGTTCAGCAAGTTTTCTTGTCTTTTTCTTGTCACGTAGTTTTAAATAGAACTTTTGTATCCCTGATGTGGGACCTAGATTCCCAAGGCTAAGCCAAGGGGCTGGAAACAAAATACATAGATATGTTGGCTCTATCAGGACCTAGGTAATAAGTAGCCTAAGATCAGAGGAATCATCTGAATATGGACACAGGAGACGGGAAGAGAAAAAAGTTAACACCCAACTAACAAATATCTTTTCCTGTTGGTAAGAATAGTCTGATTCAGTCAGGCTAAGAGAAAAAAGCCAAAAAAAAAAAATTAAGCCAGGCATTTTCAATAACTTGCTCATATTACAGGGACAGGGAGGGGCCTCTGTTATGAACTCAAGTTCGAGAGTAGAAATCAGTGGCTGATCTCACAGCTAATACCTTTCCAGCTATTGCTAGGCTGTGCTCATGGCTCTATGTGCACTATCATTTAACCTCACGTAATATCATGAAAGAACTATTATGGGCCTCATCATGCTGAGGGGAAAACGGGGCTTTCACAAGTTTCAGCATTGGCACACAAACTTAGATTTCAAAAGTGCCAGGAATTTTACCCAGGCCTGGCTAAATTAACCCCGCCCCCAAAAAAGCATTCACAAAGCAGTTCAAACATCAATCTTCCAATCTTATAGAATCAGATATGTTCGGACAAAATCAATTTTTGTTAAAACTTTAAAAGGCAAATGATCTCACAGAGCCCCCTCACCTCCATACATACCTGTTCCATACTCCACCTGCCAATCTCTATAGGTTAGGGCTTAGTTTGAGAGAAAGTGAAGCAACCAAAATCTGATTCAACTAACATATTTACCTTCTTTGAATTATCTACTGTAAAAGAGAAATTTCTATAGTAATTATAACTGGTAACATAAGTTTTAGAGAAATACTTAAAACCATTTTTCACAGAATTTATAGACCTCGGTTTTAAAAACACTAGATCAGACCCAGATTCTGGCATTGGCTATGCTAGTAAATATGCTTGGTTCAGTGGAGTCCCTTTCTCTCCCTGTAAATTAGTTTCTCAACTGGATATATCAGGTAACCTCCAAGCAACTCCCCAGGCCTAAGATTCCTTAAAACCTAGAAAGGAAAGGTAGTTTACTCTGAGGTTAAGTAAAGTTTTCTCTTTATCTGGAAGTCTTGAATTAGAAATTTCTCAAAGTACCTTTGAAAGCTGAATACATACTGAAAATTTTCAATGAGCCAAGCCATAGTCTGAAAGCAGTGGCCGCCAACCTGTCCGACTGCACAGACCACCAGTGGTCCATGGACTGCCGGTCGGCGCTGCTGAGCACTGGTCTAAAGGACACGGGGGCTTTTGTTGTTTAACAGTGAATGGATTCTCAACAGGAAGAACATATTCACAGATTTTGGTAAAGTGAGGTTTTTAGGCAGGGGTACCAGCACTTTAGGCGGTGACTGACCAATCTTGTTGGCAAGCTGTCTAGCACCTCTCTCTGGATATTGAGAGGACTGCTTTCAGGGTAGCCAGTCCTTTATTTTTATTTTTTATTTTTATTTTTTTGTATGTGTATTTTATTGATTTCGGAGAGGAAGGGAGAAGGAGAGAGAGAGAGAAACATCAATGATGACAGAGTCATTGATCAGCTGCCTCCTGCATGCCCCATACTAGGGATCAAGCCTGCAAGCTGGACATGTGCCCCTGACTGGAATCAAACTTTGGACCCTTCAGCCCACAGACCGATGCTTTATCCACTGAACAAAACCAGCTGGGGCTAAGCTAGCCAGTCTTGACTGCAAGCAAAAGAGACCAAATGAACTGTCATCACCATTCCAGCCTCACAATTCGATTATACACCACACGGGTCATGGGATGCTGAAGCCTGGACAGTGTCTCCACACACCCACCCGACATGGCGCCGTCAGGAGGGCTCACCTGTCTTCCCTGCAGAGCACCCTTACAGCAGCTGAACAGGAATTGATATTGCTGGAACACGCATTAGGTAAGCTGCGTAGGTCATCTTATTTAGCTTTTACAAGTATTCTTTAGTCGGTGCATGAAAGTCAATGGGAACATTCTGCAAGGCCATGTCACACCCTTGAGGCAGGCAAATCTCTTAAATTCCTGCATCCCCATGCTGACTGCCTGACAGGCCCCGAGCGCCTTGTTGGAAAACATGAACTCAAAGTGCAACAAAAGACGGACAGTGCAGCCCCAAAAGTTGTCATTCCTCTTTATAGAGAGAGTTCCTGCGGTAGAAGGACGCCTCCCTGTCAGGATGAGGATGTTGCATGGAGGAAACCCCATTTTCAAGGGTACACACAGGCGTGGAGGAGTCCTGTTATCTGCGGTGACCCAGGAGAAGCATGAGCACAAACGCTGAGCAGCTGGTTTAACTTAAGCAGCGCATTTCTCAACACGGTTTCCAAACATTTTGGAAATAAGAATGTACATAACCGACTTGCCTGAAGTTCGTATTTCCTTTCTCAACATTCTTCCTGTGCCTCTCCCAGTGGCCTGGCCCAGTTCCAAAAGCAAACCCTACATTCATGTATTCCAGTCTCCCTGCTCACTTTGGCCACAGGAACTTCTGGTTCACCGTCAGGCCTTTGTTTCCTGAAATCTGTGCATCCACAGAAGGAGTGGCCAGCCCACTTTTGCCCTGTGCCCATCCTAAAGAGGCACTGGACTAGGGATTCAGCCCCTCCCCAAAATCCTGATCCTCATGACAGAAACTCTACAAAGGGGACTCTTGTTTCTGGCAGAATTCCGTGCCTCCCTCTGAAGTGACAAAGACATGGCTCGTTACCAAGAGCATGTGCTCAAAATGAAAGGGAAACTGATGCACACCACTTTCAGGTGTCCCACAAAGAAAAGAGAAAATGCCTTGCTCCTGATCCCTGTCAAAGAAGACGAACTTGAACTTGGTCCTATCATGCATGCCACCCGGGAGAAAACAAGCAACAGGAGAGGGAACATAAGATCTCAGCTTCTGAAATAACACTGAGTCTCTCTAGCTCATGAACAAATGCCTTCTTCATCGCAAACATGCCAGCTTTTGATTCCCAAGCTGTGAGAGGATGTCGGTGGAAGTAAAAGGAACACTCTCATCCACGTGGATTTCGACCAAAAAAAAGTAGAACACTCAAATGCAAGCCCTTATTTCTGGCCAACTAATAGAGCAGAGTGAAACAGAGGAATGGAAGCTATTCTGAAGGTCTCCCATGGTTACAGCTGCCATGGAAATCATTTTTCTCCTCTGGGATTTTCAGATATCTGAACCCAGCTTCGATCATAGTTTAAAGAAAAAGAACAAAGGGGGAACATGAACAAGAACTGCTCCTTTTATTTAAAGTTTTAAAAGGTTCAAATTGGGATGGTTGGAGGATGGGTGCAGGCACCAGTGGTACGGATAACCTCAGAAGACTCCATCTGCGTTGCCTGGTATAGGGCAAGATAAATCCCTCATGCTTCCTGGACCTAGACAGATACAGACTGATCTTCTAAAGCACAGATCGAATCTTATTACTCCCCTGTGTAAAATCACTTAATGGCTTCCCACACCACTTAAGGAAAAACCCTGAATCTCCATGACAGTCTAACTCAGGCATTCCTCCACTTCATCTCTCTCACTCTCTGCCTTAGCTTCTGTGTATCCACATCCCTGGTTTTCAGTCCATCACATATGTAATGTGTCTTCAGGGCCCTTGTACATGCTGTTCCCTCTGCCTGGGATATTCCGTTCCCCTGTCACCTGGTTATCTTTTGGATTAAATGACTAAATATCACCTTCTCTCATCCCATCAGCATGATGGGTCCATCCTGTTTTATGAGAGTACTTGCTGCAGTAGGCAACCAGTGGGGCGATGGAGGAGGAGGGCTGTGCTGGGCCAGCTTGCCCGCCAGCAGGCCCTGTCTATTCCCCCCTCCACCGCCAGCCACCTCCCTCTGCAGGGCCACCTGCAGGGTAATGGCCCCCCCCCCCCCCCCCGCTGGCACTTACCTTGGCTGGCCTGGGGCCTGTAGGCTAGGGGAGCTCCTGTGTTGAGCATTTGCCCCCCAGTGGCCAGTGCACATCATAGTGACCAGTCATTCTGTCGTTCGGTCAATTGGCATATTAGGCTTTTATTATACAGGATTAAACCAGCAGTGATTTGCCCCCGAAGGAACATGTGGCAATGTCCTAAGATATTTTTGGTTATCACAACCAGCATCTAATGGGTAGAGATTGGGATGCTAACTAACTTACGATGCAGAAGACAGCCCTCCACAAAAGAGAATTCGCCATTCCAAAATGTCAACAGTGTGAGGATGAGATGTAAAGAGAAATCGGTCTTCTCAACACATTTGAGAAATGGGCCATCTTGGAGAATGATAAGCATCTCTCCTGGCTTATCTGAGCCCGTTTTCCTCTGGTGTTGAAGCAGACACTACAGCTTTAATTGACACTAGAGAAAGTTACCAGCGTGCACTAAAGGGTCAAATGCATTAATAATATTTATCTTTACTCACTAGCATCCCAGTCACATGGCAAGAAGCCCACCCCACTAGAGGCATTGGAAGCTGAAACCAACAAGAACCAGGACAGGCAGGCCCTCCCTCTCCTGCTCATGCTGGGGTGGCACCACAGGTAGAGGGACAGGCGGGCTGTCCACACTCATCTAAGTTGTCTCCTTCTCTCACTCTCTTTTCCCACAACGATGGGAATTCATCTAGCACAATCTTTCCAATAGGGTCAGCTTTCTCTGCACTGGCATTTATTGACTCACATACCCCAAATGCTTCCTACTTTCATGCAGAAGTGAAAATTCTACTCTTGAAAATGCACTTCTCATACAAAATGAGCCTGTTAACATGTGAATTCTCTTAGGAAATGTAAATCCTAGATAAATCTTTAAAAGGTATGAAGCCCTTTTCCTTTAAGTAGGGAGGAATTAATTTTAATTCAGGAAGTAAATTGGCATAAAAGAACTGGGCATCGAAAGGCAAGGGACTTTGAAGAAGGCAGGGTCTGAGTTGGATAGAGAGAGCCAAAAAATAAATCGAGAGCACTGAAAAAAGTATTACTAGCTGTGTGACACCAGGCAACTGACTTAACCTCTCTGTGCACCAGTTTCTTTACCTGTAAAATGGACATCACAGTGCCAACCTCAGAGAGTGGTAAGTGAAGACCAAGTGCAATAATGGAAGGCAGCACTTGGACCAGTAAGAAAGAAACCCGTAGGAAGACTCTATGAACAGTTCATAATCCTGCCCAGGGCAAGACATGACCCAACGGGAAGAAGGATATAAAATAAAGAGAGGGAAGCTACTTGAGGAGGAATTCTTACATGTTTCGTACATGGCCAGCATTCATTAAATATTCGCTGAATGTTTAATTCATTAATCTATTTAGTCCTTTGGCCCTAGTGCCTTACTAAACAGAACACCAATTTTATACTCAGGATAGCAATGAATCGACCTCAACAACTACATTTCCTAAATTCCCATGCAGGTGGGGATGGTCAGGTAACTGTGTTCTGGCCAATGAGATGTGCATTAAAGTCCTAGGGCAATCTCCCATGAAAGGAAGATGATTGCATTGGAACACTGACTTTCCTTCTCCTCATTCCTTTTTTCTTGCCTTGAGTATAGTGACTGTGTAGGCTAGGGAGGAGTAAGGGCCAGAATAGCCATCCTATTCTCAAGAGAACATGCTGAGGTTGGATGAACTACAAAATAGAAGCATGCATCTCAGATGATATCCCTGAGCTTGCCTATCACCCCTGGCTTTACAAATGTATTCCTCAGTATATTTAAAAATACAACTCCCGACTCACATAAGCCATGTTTCGTTTGGGGAGAGAGGTGATCCAGGTTACTTGCAGCCACAGAGCTCTTCACCAGGAGAGGGGTCTGAACCCTCTCCTGGGCATGTTGTTCCCATGGCTTCAGCTACCTCATCTCAACCACCTGAACAGAATGACTGAGAATATCTGCATCTCAAGCCCCGACCACATTCTTGAGCCTTAATCTAAAATTAGACCCAGAGAGCACCTCCATCAAAATGTCCTACGGGCCATCCAACTCCATCTTATCTGAACTGAATTCCTCCTTTCCTCTCCCATTCTGTTCTCCTTCTCTTGCCCACTTCTTGCTTTGGGCATTCTGGGCCCCCCACCTCCTGCTTCAGAAACCTTTCCTTCCTTGCAATCCCCCCATTTCAAAGTAGGTCCCTGAGCCTTTGAGATTCTCATTGTGAAGTGGCTCTCAAATTCAAGCCCACACTGTCCTCGGGGTTCCGGCGGGGAGAGGTCGGGGGAAAGGGCAGGTCCTCACAAAGGCCTCTTCATGCTTCAGCTTCCGCCAGGAGTCCAGCATCATCCCTTTCAGAGCCGGCATGTGCCGCAGGCAAGATTTGCACCAAAGAGCAACGCAACGGCTCCACGGACACGGCACAGAGCGTGATGAAGACCATTACCCGGTCCTTTTAGTCTGCTGTGTTCTGTATGCCGAGTGCCAGGCAACCCAGGGCGGCTCTGAGGCATGTGCGTGTGTTAGGAGACACCTCCTCACTCCCACTCCTCAGAGGCTTCCATAGAGCTGATAAATTAACTCTGTGTTTTGGAGATCCGGGCATCTTTTTGTTTGTTTGTTTCCTAATTCACACTCCACTCTACCAGGATGAAATACAAATTCCAAAGGTTTCTCAGGATTAGGTCCCACAGGATTAGGCATCATCGAGAGAACCACTGACCACACAGCTTGAGAGGCCATGAGAGGGCTTTCCCAGGCAGGCACCCTGCTCCCGAACCTCTGCAGGCCAGCAGCTCAGCCACTTGTGCACTTGGGAATAACAATCATCTTGGCTGATTGCCTCTGGGATAACTTCATGACTATTTATGCGAAGCTTCAAAGGCTAAGAAATGCTAAACAAACAAGGAGATAAGTTGCCGAAATGTTAAACATCTGCCCTGGGCGACCTCACAAGATTCTGCTTGGAATTCTAAGTCCATGTAAGTTATCTCTGGAAACCAAATGCAGTGATAGCATCTCCAAAAATGAAAAGTAAAAAACCCACTCCTCCTAGGCCAGACTGGGGAAGCTTACAAACCAATACAAGATTATTTTTAGAATGTCAGCTATTAAGAAGGAAAAAAGAGAGAGAGAGAGAATATGACTATAAAATGAGAAAAACAAAGCTTAGATCCCTTTTACTTCCGAAACCATCTTTACCTTTTCCATTCTAACCTGGGAACTTTGGGAGATAAAACAATCTAATTAAAAATCACTGCTGTTTCAGTTCAAGGGAAAGTATTATGTGTCTGAATTGCAGGGATGAGCATATATCATTTTTCAGAGATGATCTTTCACACTGTTCTAAATTGGCTGTCTTAAATTGAGTTTTCCCTTTTCTTTTTAAGTGAATGATGTTAAAATGACTTCCTCCAATATCACTTTTTCCCTTTAGCTTTAAGTAGCTAGGATGGGTGTGAACTCCAAGCTGCCCTCCACCCCTTCCCCCCCAAAAAAACCAAACTTTGCACTCTTTAAGAAACAAAATAAGCAGGCCTCTTCTCGGACTCTGCACCTATTGTGGCAGAAAACAAACATGGAATGGAACTCACCGTGCAGAGAAAGCGTGAATGTGTGAGAGGTTCTGTGTGTATTGGGCATGGTCCTTAAGAAGCTCTCCCTGTGCAATCCGATGTTCCAGCCCTGAGGAGTAGCCATTACCAGATAGTTAAGGACATAAACTCAATAATAAGATTGAACAAACCGTTCTGAGCCTAGAGGCTTAACAACGGCAACAGTTAACATTTATTAAATACCTGTGCTTGTCAGGTACAGTAATTAACATGTACATATCAATTTAATTTAATATGTGCCAGGCACTTTTCCTCCATAAATCTCACAGAATTCACCTCGGTAAAGCCCATAATGATTTTTTGAGGTAAATTATCATTGTCCTCATGTACAGGCAAAGCAATGGATCAGCAGCGTCAACCAACTTGCTCTGCTTTACAGACGAGGCGGACCTGGATTGGAACGCTGGTGCTGATGTTTACCAGCAGAGTGAGCTGAGCCCTGAGACTCAGTCTTCCCCTCTGTGAAATGGAGACCGGCCTGGGCAGGTTGCTATGAGGGAAGAGACAGTGCCTAGTGAGCCCCTGGCACAGCAGCTGCCACACGGCAAACACTGGTTTCCTTCCCTGGCTCTTCTATTTGGTTATTTGCATTTCTTTCTCTGCCTCATGGGGAAATGTTGGAAACATAATTGGTCAACTGTCCTCACCTATTGCCAAATGCAACTGAGGGAAAGAATCTATGAGACCCTTCTTGCTGTTGGTATGTGTGCCCAGACCTCATGGCCCACAGGCAGGGTGATGCCTTCCCAGCAGATTCTTCAGAATGTCTCCCGAAGCCTGGAGCACATATCCCTGTGGGACCATAGAGTGCAGAAAGGCTAGCGATGCTGCTGCTGATTATTTTTTTTAATTCTTACGCAAGGATATGTTTTTATTGATTTTAGAGAGAGAAAGGGGGGAAACAGGGGAGTGAGAAAAAGAAACATCAATGTGAGAGAGAAGCATCAATTGGCTGCCTCCTGTAGGCACTCCCAGCAGGCATCAAACTTACAACCTGTTGGTGTACGGGACAATGCTCCCACTGAGCCACCCTGCCAGGGAAGTAATGCTGATTCTTGAACTAGACCTTCAGTGTTCAGTTTGGGAAAACTTTTCAAGTTGTACACTTTTATTTATACATGTAATCTTATATAATAAAAGCCTAATATGCAAATTGTCCCCTCAACTGGGAGTTAGACCACTCACTATGCTGTGTGCTGACCACCAGGGGGCTGTGAGCAACATGGCGAGTGTCAGCGATTGCTGGCAACTGGCAGCAGTGGAAGCACTGCCAGCCCCGACAAGAGCAGGACTGCAGAGGGATGGTGGAGCAGGTGAGCAGGCGGGACCAGGCCAAGACCAGTGTGAGTGGGGACCTGATTGCCCCTCCAATCACCCCACACATGGCAACCAGCGGCAGTGGTAGGGGTTAGGGGTGGGGGCGGGGCCGCTGCTTGACTCTCAGGTGCTGAGGGAGAAAGGGCACACAGCAATATTAAAATACTAGAGGTCCAGTGCACAAAATTCATGCATGGTGGCAGCGGTATGTGTCCCTCAGCTCAGCCTTCACCCTCTCCAATCTGGGACCCCTCAAGGGATTGGGCCTAAACAGGCAGTTGGACATCCCTCTCACAATCCAGAACTGTTGGCTCCCAAATGCTGACCTGCCTGCCTTTCTGATTGCCCCTAACCTCCTCTGCCAGCCTGATTGATACCTAACTGCTCCTCTGCCAGCCTGATTGCCCCTAACTGCCCTCCCCTGCAGGTCTGGTCACTCCTAACTGCCCTCCCTTCAGGCCTGATCCCTCCAAAGTGCCGTCCCCTGCAGGCCTGATCACTCCCAACTGCCCTCCTCTGCCGTCTCGGTCACCCCTAACTGCCCTCCCTGATGGCCTGATTGCCCACAACTATCCTCCCATGCTGGCCATCTTATGGCTGCCATCTTCTGTCCACATGTGGGCAGTCATCTTGTGTGTTGGACTAATGGTCAATTTGCACATTACCTCTTTATTATATAGGATAAGTTATACATGTTCTCTAGTAATAAGTATAAGCTATATATGTTATGAATATAAATATTATATTTAAACTACAATATATAACATATGTTTACATATTATATATATTTATAGATGATATGTGGTAATAATATATTTATGTAATATATAACATCGTTTTATCAACACATCTAATAACTGCCATCATTGCTAAGCATTGTAGTTTTGAAGTTAACAATATTAAGATGACTTCCATGACTTTTATTGATGTGCAAACATCTAGCATTTTCATTGGTGACAAAGCCACAGGTATTTTTAATGCAATTACTGTGGTTTTTCACCTCCATTCATAATTGACGGAAATGCTAGAGTTCAAGTAGGGGTTAGTAGAAACAAGATTGTAAACTTTCTTTCCCATCTGAGTTCAGGGGTGCTGGATGGAATTTTATCCAGGGGCTGCAGGGTGAGAAATGCTGCTCCAGAAGGAGGTCAGGGTCGGGTCAAGGTTGGGTCAGGATCAGGGCAGGACTGGTGGGAGAAAGAGGCATGGGGCGGGATTTTTCTGCTTTTCTCCATCACTCATTAGCAAAAGTCAACTTCACACTAAACTGCCTTTTCACAGCAAGGCACTTCCTGGTGGCAATCAGGCTCAGAGCGCCTCGCACACCCACACTGAGAAAGGGCACAGAGGCCCGCCAAGCAGCTTGCCTTGCATTCTGGAGGCTGAGGTCTCCTTACTTCCTGCATCTGTTTAACCATCATCCCGGTCATTTGTACCTACCGCTGCTGCGGATGCTCAGAACTAACCCTCCCTTGTTAAATTACTGACTGAGAATGTGGTGAAGTAAAAAGAAAGGCTTGTGAAACCTGTTCAAATATGAGTTGCCCTTCGGAGCGCAGTTTAATTAAGAGAGACTTCAGATCTGAGTGATTCGGAGACAGCAGGGGGGCCAGGGAGCAGGGCACAAACCCTGGGTCCCAATCCAGCCCGGTTTCAACCGCAGACTCCAGCAAGACAACCTCCTGGTGCACCCCTCACTCCCTCTGTATAAAAGATGACAATTCTTCAAAAGGGACAAGAAAATTCAAGAACTATCCCTGTCCCGAGTGTTTCTCCTTCATAATCTCACTTTTCCTTAATGGAAATGTGTTGACGAGGCGCTGAGGTTACAGATGAGGAAACTGAGGCAGAGTGGCATGCCCCGGCTCACAGAACTGCTCACTGAACACACAGAGAAGCGCCTGAGCAGGTACTCAGCCCCAGGCGGCCCCGCGCTGCTGGGGTTTCCCAGGGACACTGGGCGCCAGCTGGTTTCCTCCTGCTTCAATCTGATAAGATTCGGCCTGAGAAGTGCCGTCAGTGACTGTGGAACAGACTTCACTCTTTGTGGGGAGCAGTCGGGACCCCCACTTTACTTTTCAGTTATAGCGCGCCAACCCCACCCAGTCAACGGGGCCTGCAGCTGGGCCACCTGGCCTTGCTCCACTCAGGGGCAAAGTGCTACCACTCAGGGCTGATCTAATCCAGTCCCCAGGAGAGCAGGCAGGAAAACACCCCCAAGCCAGTTCACATGTCCACTCTGGGAATCAGGGCTCAAAAAACATCCCAGGCCTCTGACCTGGGATCACTTCCTCTGTGTGGTGTCGGCCCAGCGTGGTGTCCCCCCAGAAGCACATCCACCACCCACCTTCCTTTGGAGGCAAACAAGTTCACCACCCCACTGGCTTGTGCTTTGTGCTCTGTGCTCTGTTCTGGGTGACACAAGTGCTCTGGGGCCCAGGCAGCTGAGCACTGCACCCCTTCACATGGTGTCCTGGCATCATCTCCTCCCTGAAGCCAGAGGCACACGGGTGGCATATTCTGATTTCATTTCCCTGGACCAGGGGGCTTCAGACCAGAGAGGACTTGAAAACAACTCACTGGGTCATTTGCTTCCTGAGCCATCTACTTATTGAGCACCTACTATGCACCAGACACTATACTAGGCCCTGGGCAATACAACAGTGAACCAGCAGACATGGGCCCTGCCTTTGTGGCGCTTATGGTCCTGGGACAAGGGGCTACAGTCAGAGAGATGTTCTGAGATGGTGACGTTTAGCCTAAGGCTGGAGGTTGCGGGGAGTAGCAGCCAGTGCCAGGACAGATGGGAAATGACCTTCCAAGCAGAGGAAGCCAAATGCACAGAGGATGATGGAGAGATGTGACCAAAAGTGTGAGGGAGGATGGGAGCAAGCAGAATGCTATCTGCCGATGGGCGTGTAAAGTGGCACAAATCTCTCTGGAAACAGTGTAACCTCTTCCAGCGAAGCCCCTGGCCTGGCGAGGCCCCCCAGGAAAGCAGTCCAGAGGGGCTCTCGCATCTGCATTCCAAACAAACAACTGCAGGAGCAAATGAAACATTACTGGGGGCAAAACCAAAGACCAAGCAGCGGAGTAGCCAACGTTGGCTTCAGGCTCCTGGTCATCTCTGTGGCGATCACCACAGGGCTCTCCTTCCTCAAGCCAAGGCAGGCTCACTGCCTCTCTATTGTTCATACCTTCCACATGCATCAATATTTCATAAGAACAACTTCTTTGTATCCCAGTGGAAAATGGATTAGAGGACTGAAAAGAAGGAGGTGGGACATCTGTTAGGAGACCAGGGCAGCTGCTGGGGCAAAAACAACTGTGGTTTGGAGAGGCACAGTGATATGGAGGAGATGGAGAGAAGACTGGGCACCATTAACCTGAGACTTTCCAATGGATTCAAGGTTTAATTTAAAGCAACTTTTCTGAAGGGGGTGATGGGAAGAATGAGAAAAAGGGTTTTATTCCCTAATTTGCTGAAACCCTTGATTTTTACAGGTGTGTAACTCAAGACCCATAGATGAGATGACAAAACTTGGGGGTAGCAGAGTCCAGACTATTGGCCATAAAAAGAATAAACTCTTACCATTTGTGACCGAGAGCATGAATGGACCCAAAGGGTATTATGCTCAGTGAAATAAGTCAGTCAGAGAAAAATACCATATGATTTCACTTACACGAGAAATCTAAAGAATAAGATAAATAGACACACAAAACTGAACAGACTCATAGACACAGACAGTAAACTAGTCATTGCCAGGGGGAACGGAGGAGATTTGTGAATAAGGTAAATGAATTAATAAGTACAATTGGTATTTACAAAATAGTCACAAGGATGTAGATTACAGCATAGGGAATATAGTCAATTTTATATATACTTATTAAATAAATAAATATATATATATATGCCTAATATTCAAAGTGTTCCCTCAGGAGTTCAACTGGGAGACCCGGAGTTCAATCACTCGCTATGACATGCTCTGACCACCAGGGAGTGGCACAGAATGGAGGAAGGCCCCAGCAGCAGCCAGCAGCTGGGGAAGAAAGGCCCTGGCCAGCAGCAGAAGGCTCCGATTGGCCCTGATTGCCAACCAGGCCAAGGGACCCTACCCATGCACAAATTTCATGCACCAGGCCTCTAGTATTGTAATAACTGTGTATGGTGCCAGGTGGGTACTGGAAAATAAGGGAAACACTTTGTAAAGTATATGATTGTCTAATCACTATGCTGTACACCTGAAATTAATACAGAGAAAATTGAAAGAAACTGTATTTTTTTAAAAAAAGATATATTTTTAAGTAACAAAAAAGAAGTATCTAAGGCATGCCATCATTGCGGGGCAGGAGGGACAAAACAGATGCCCAAAAGCACATATATATTCATATGTATCCAACTAACTTAAAATACATAAATTTATGTCATTTTCACTGTCCTTCAAGGCATGTGAGGCAAAGGTAGGCACACAATAAATTTTCTTAAATGAGTAAATTTCCCATAAGTTTTTATAAATCCATTTCCCTCTGTGTTCCTCTTGCTTGTGAAAATTTGACCCCAAGATGTCATCCAATTTTTTTTCTCAGACTTTTAGCATTATCATTCTTCCCAGATAATTTGAGAAGGCTGATCAAGTATAACCATCAGAAAGGTAACTCCCGCTTAAAGACTTCCACACAGAACACTATCCTGGGATATAACCAGTGAGACAGATTTCCCAGCAGGAAAAGTGTTTGCTGGTAACTATTTAATTAAGAGGTTAAACAGGCACATGCCATTTTCTGTTCACACATGGGTGATAAGGTTTCAGGCACATACAGTAGCGCTGTGGCATGCCTATTCAGGCATGTAACATGAACCCAAGCCCGTGCTTCGTCTGCTGGTAAAATGATAGGGGCTATGGAAGGGATTAATCATATCCCTCCGTTCTCTACGCTTTAATCCTAAAATAAGCAAGCAGCTCTAAATGCATTCCAGAACTGCAGAGGGTGAAGTGGGCTACGTGATGACATTCCTGAAATGTTCCAGGTTATTCCTCGATAGATAATGGCGCAGATTCACAAAGAAGTCAAACAACACCTACTGTAACCACATGGGCTTCGATTTACTCTAATAACTTCTGAGAAGTCAAGGTCTCAGATGATGTCATTCCTGCCTCAGGATGGTGCATTCTAGAATAGCACACTTGTAAGAACTCCTCAAAGTAAAATAACTATTTTGGATTTTCAATCACTGAGAGCACAGTGGGTACCTACTACTAGAAATGACAGTCCTAGTAAATCTGTAGAAAGAGTCCAAATTAATTCTTGACCCTTGAGCAGTAGCCAGTATAACAGAGCCTCTCATATTCAATAGGATCAACAGCTATAGCCTGCTGGAATAAACTTCGGCTGTAGATGACTAAGAAATCCAAAATAACAGTAGCCTCAACAACACAGAAATTAATTACTTTCTCGTGTAAATACACTCTGGAGTTACATGGTCCAAGGCGCTGCCAGTCTTGTTCTGCTTTCTTCAACATGGGGCTCCCATCTCCTGGTCCAATCTAGCTGCTTGAGCTCCAACCATCGCATTCACACTCCACTGGACAGGCAGCAGGGAAACAAAGGCCCATGTTGTCCCTTGAGAAGCACTTTGCTTAAGATGTACTTACTAGTTTTACTCATATGCCTTTGGCTAGAACTTAGGCAAATGACAACCCCTGAGAGCAAGGAGGCCTGGGGAATACTCTCTTAATTCTCAGGATGAGCCGGACAATATTTTGAAAGATATACTTCTAAGGAAGAACTAGACAATAAATGTGGGGACAACAAGAGGTGTCTATCACATTGAGAAATCCTAAAGTAATGATAAAGAAAGACTTTGTTCCTTGAAGTTCGTGCTCATATATTCGTGTAGAGTAGGAGAGGGGTTTGCACACACGCTTACAGATCTGAGTACCTTTATTTCATGCATAAAACATACCGATGATGCCTCCTCAATTTCCAGGTTTTTTTGTGGGTTTTTTTTTTTAGAATGGTGTCAGAAATTAAAGATGTTGTCAAAAAATGTAGGTCCTTTTACAATTTCTGTCTATCCCCAATGTCTTATAATTGTTTTTCCCAGAACCTAATTAAACTGTTTTGCTCTTACTATTCATTATTGGGGCATTTTCAAACTTTTGGCTTAGTTTTCCACATAAATAACTCTTCATTCTTTTTGCAGAATAGTCATGGGTTTGTGAAGGTATTTATGTAACTATAGTAGCAAGTATAACTGCATAAGCAGGTTCAGAAATAAATGCCCTCTCTGTAGATGCACAACAGCACAGCTAGAGGGGCTGGAAGAGGGAGAGCAACCCCCTAACAGGGTGTTTTACAGATGAGACAAAGAGCGGGGGCTCATCTCGAAAGAGGACCGAGTGAATAACTCATCTCTCAGATCTCTTCTTGCCCAAATCTCCTCAGTGGGCTATTTAGACAGGAAAGCCTTGAATGCTGTCCTGCTGTGTCGATGGTGACAGGGCCTCTTCTATGTCTATCATCCATCTCCCTCAATCTAAATTGAGGGAAAAAGGGGTCCAGAGGATCACCACGCACTTCCCGAGGGCATTTGCTGCTTGCAGCACTCCCACGGCTTCTCACTGGGTGGGAACACCCTGGGCATTTGGGGCAGGACTGCCTTCATGGTGATGCCACATCTCACAGTCTGCAGAACATCTCCCATCCCTGTCCCGTGGCACCATCTTAGTCTAGAAGGATCCGCAGCCCACTGGACACCAGTTGGCAATACTCCCAACTCACTGTGACAAGAAAACAGAAATGCAGCCATGCATGGCCAAATGCCCACGTCCCTAGATATAGACGTTACTTTTTGACCTTGTAGATGTTATAGTTCAGTGGTCAGCAAACTCATTAGTCAACAGAGCTAAATATCAACAGTACAATGATTGAAATTTCTTTTAAGAGCCAAAAACTAACTTCTGCGCATGGGCCACAAAGTTTCAATCGCACTGTACGTGCATGCCCGCATGTGGTATTTTGTGGAAGAGCCACACTCAAGGGGCCAAAGAGCCGCATGTGGCTTGCAAGCCGCAGTTTGCCGACCACTGTTATAGTTGATAGTGGTTGTTTTTCTGCCATCTTTTAAATCACACTGTCATTGCTATGGTCATGTTTACACCAATGGACAACTCCAAATCCTAAGGAATCTTACGAGGTCTTTTAATCTTCCCAACAAAGTGAGCAAAGCTTAGCCCAAATAGCATACACACTATTTTAACAATTACTAGGAAAAGAGATGCTGCAGCTTGGTGAACACAGGCTTTACCATTCTGCCAAATAGATCTTCCCACTGCTATTTATATTAGGCTCAAATATACAGAAACACTGCAAATGGTAGCACCATTAAGAAAACAAATGACCTCCTCATGCATCTGCGTGATGAGATAGATTCTTGGCCCAGTTTTCTATTGAGCTGTTTCATGTTTTCGTATTACAGCTATTTGCATATTTTAAAATGTTAGACTTCTGTATATCATGTATTTCAGATAATTTTCTCAATTTGTCATTTGACAAATTGTCATTTGACATTGTTATTCATGTCAAAATAGCCCATCTTCCTTTATGACGTCTGAGTTTCTTATCATCCATTTGTGTATTAATTCTTTTAACAAATTCTGTTGGGATTTTGCAATGCACCAGGTATTCTTCTGGGTGTTGAGGGACTAAACAAAAAAGATATGAAAAAAATATCCTCATAAAGTTTAAATCCTTGTTCAGACAAAAGTAATTAATTCTAGGGCAGAAGGAAAGCCAGGTAATCCACTGAAAATATAATATGTCAAGTAATAAGTTCTCTAAAAAGAGGTGGGGGGAGTGGAGTAATTGTAGTGCATTTGAGGATGCCACAAGGACTTTGCTCTAGCTTTGGAGATGTCTGGTCTCTCACAGACATCCGTTCCTGTTCCAGCACCACACTGCTATCACCTGTACAGCCTTCCACCGCATTGTACTACCTGGCTGGTTAGACCTTGCATTAATCTTGAATTGTGTTCATAGACACCAGACCTTGGCCATTCTACTTTACAGTTGATAAAAGAATTTAGAAACCACTTTATTAAATTCCATGTCCTCTAAGTGATAGGAAAGAGAAAGAAGCCAAGAACACACTAAAGCCTAAGTCGGGAATGGGAGGGTTTTTCTTTCCAATCTAAACTCCCTGCCCTCAGCAGCAATGTGGATTCTTTAGCAGTAATCTGAGCTACTGTGTGGTAAGAAAGCTTGTGACCTGCTCACCTGGGCGATCATGTTCATCTGGTCTCCCAGATGTCACTGTCAAGTCCCAGTCACCAGGCTGGGCTATGGGGTTGACCAGTGGGTCTCAAACTCTGTTCCCTGGACCAGCAGCAGCAGCAGCACCTAATTCTTCACATGTAAATTGTAAGCACCAAGGAAGAGCTAGTGACTGGGAAACTCCGACGGGGAGGCGACCAGCCCTACAACTGTTGAGAGTGGCGATCTCTCCAGAGCCAGGCATGTGGCACAGTGTGTAAGAGCCCAGACGGCAGAGTCCTCAGCCCCAACCTCGGCCTTAATACCATGAGGGCAACTACAATGTGCTGCCACTCGATTTCTTTATGAAGCCAATGTCGATATTGGTATCTATCTCCTAAAGGATTTCCATAATTAAATAAAAGGATATAAGAACGGTGCTTAGAATCTAATACCCCTGGCTCATTGTAAACATCCAATTAATGACAGCTAACATCATGATGACAATGAAAAAAATCATAATTTGTTTTCATTTTATTTCAGATAATTTATTCTGAACAGCCTAGATGCATTCATGCTGGATTTAAGGGAAATCAGGGAGTGAGGAAGTACCACTAAGGTTACACTTTTTCTGGTTGTATTTGCAGAGATGTGAGGAGCAGGGGGAGGGGTGGAGGAAGTTAGCTCTGGCACAATCTTGTGCAGATGCGACCTAGTTTAGGACCATGAAGAATCTCCTTTCTTACAGATGACTTTTTTTTTTTTTGCCTTTGAAAGTTAATCAATTATATAACCTAGACATTAATTAAAAGGCCTTGGGCCAAAAGCTCTACCCACAAATAACTGTCCACAGACTACTAGTTCATTTCCTATACATCTCCCTGACAAGGCCCAACAAAAGCTAAAAGAAGATGGATGGACTTCATAGGGTGACCTGGGGGTCAGCTGATTCAGACAGCAGAATTCATCAATACAGGCCGGAAATTCCAGCCGCAAATAGCAGCTCATTATAGTCCCGTCCTGTGGCCAGCTTTTAACTGCGCCTCGAAAAGACAAGGCAAGCGTCTCCCCAAAGGTGCCTCATGTCAAAGCCCCACCTCCCGTGTGTGCCATGCACCTTAACGAACAACACATTTAGGAAGCCTGGTCAGGCCCACTGCTCAAGAGCGGAAAACTGCCTGTGCTTCATGACATGATGCTAATGGTTCAACTGCTGTTCCCCCAAAGAGACATCCACCTGGAATCTCTGAACATGGCCTATTGGAAAAGGGGTCTTTGCAGATTTGTGAGTTAAGGATGTGGAAGTGAAATCACGCTGGGTGGGGAGAGCCCACATCCAATGACAAGTCCTTACAAGGGCAGAGCAGGGCAGGAGCACCGTGAGATGGGGTTAGCGGGTGCCAGTAGTGGGTGGAATCTCCTGCCCATGCTGATGGATTCCGTGGTCTGATCAAGCACTGGGAGATGGCAGAGGTGGAGGTGGAGTGATACATCCACAAGCCCAAGTGCCAATGAGTCAGAGAGCCACCAGCCAAGGGACAGGCATGGACGGAGCCTGCGGAGGACACCACCGCGACACCTGGATTTTGGATGTGCAGCCTCCAGAACTCTGGAGAACACATTGCTGTTTGCAGGGCTCCCCGCCCCCCATTTTGCAGGTGTTAGTTCTACATAGCTCTAGAAAAGTAACAGGACTGTGACATTCTAAGTAAAGAAGCCAAATGGAAATCAAGCCCTAATGCTGAGAGTTCCTCTAGGTTTTTTTTAAATCATTTAACTTTCCAAATCGAATTTTCTAAATTATCTACACTGCACATTTATCATCCGACAATTTGATCAAAAGTAATTTAAGTAAGAAGTATTGCTGCCTCAAAATACTGCTACCACCAGGATTTTGAAAAGCTAAGAGAAAAAAATTTTCTGAAACCCTCGCAGTTGGAAACGTCTATTACATTGTTCCACCTCCCAGAACTCAGAGAAACATATGTATGTGTCCCTCCCGTTGCTTTGAATATTCTGGACTCAAGATGATGGAGACACTCGTTACCTACTGTTCCATATTTTTGGCTTCACAAAGATTAAAGCAGTCTGTCACGATTTCCAAATAACTCAATAAGTTGCTGGAGAAGCTCCAAAGCAGAGTCACCCAGGATGCAAGCAACAGGAGCCTCCTGGTGCCTGATTGGGAACAAAAGACTTTGAGAAATTATATTATCAGAATCATTTCAGAGTGTGCCGAGGAGAGGAAACACCTGCATTCTTTTAATAAGTCCCCTGGAGGCCTAATTCCTCAGCACTTACACTTAGAAGACCCACTCTGGGTGTTCTGAGTCCCCATAATGAGCCGGCTTTTAAGAAGCGTGAAAGCAGTTTCTGCATCACCAAAGTGGCTTACCAAACAGAAAATCAAATAACACTCTCATTAAATGCTTTACAACGATCCTGTGTGCTTGTGTCTGTTTGGCAACATGGTGTCAGGCTCAGGAAAGCACTGGAGAGCAAAGCTGAAAAGTGCCAGCACTTTTCCAAACACTGCTAATGACCATCTTGTTCATTTTCAGTTTGTTGACTTTAAGTTGGTTGCTGAAGGATGGGCAGTAAACTCACTTCCTTGACTGATTCCTTTTGTGGAGGTTTCCTCCAAGGATACATGCAAATGACCTTTCTGAGGACCATCCAACCCTTCACAAACTGGCAGGATTGCTCAGTTTAACACAAAAGCTGTAAACAAGCTGAATGGAGCCCCTTCGGGGTGTGCAGATATCTGATTCAATTCCTCACCTTTCAGACACCTCAATAAGCTCAGCTCCACACCCTCTGATTTTAGAAGAGTTTCATCCACCCCCCTCAAATATAACAGACATTTCATTCCTTGTCAGATGTCATGCCCAGGCCACTAGGAATATAAGACTGTTTTCTCCAAGGCAGAGTTGTCTGTTTAGACTAGGAGGGTCAAACGCCGAAATGCTTGGTTAAAAAACTTGTGATCTCCATCCTTAAAGACTTGATTTCAAATCCTGACTCCACTTCTTGTTACCCGTGTGGCCTAGAGCATGTTACCTAACCAACCTGGACCTCAGTTTCCTCGTATTTAAAAAGTAGAAAGTAGCCCTACCAGCTTAGCTCAGTGGATAGAACATTGGCCTGAGGACGGAAGGATCCCAGGTCAGGGTACATGCTCAAGTTGCAGGCTTGATCCCCAGTAAGGGGCATGCAGGAGGCAGCTGATCAATGATTCTTTCTCATCATTGATGTTTCTATCTCTCTCTGCTTCTCCCTTCCTCTCTGAAATCAATAATATTATATATATATATTGAAGTTGAAGGTAAAAACACATGTCTCAGAGAATTGTTCTGGGGCGACATGGGGTGATGCACAAAAGAACCAAGCACACAGCAGGTCCTCAATAATGTTGCCTCCTTCCCCTTCAAGGGGGTCTCCCGGACGGAAGAGTCACAACTTTGAGGATTTGCTCAGCACAGTTGTCCCTGCCAAGTGGCAACTTTATTGCCATTCGTGCCATCCTTCCAATTATGTATATTCACTCACTTGCTTCTTCAAATCAGATGCTTACTGAGCCAGCCAGGCATGTAAACGGGTGAGGAGGCCGGGAGTAAGCAATGGGGACTGGGGACTGGAAAGAGCTGACGCCTGCGATACCTAAAGGGAAGGAAGGAATAGAAGCCCCGAGTTGCCAGCACTTGGATTATTGCAGAGAAAACCTAAGTCTGATTTTTTGCACAAAATATCAAATGCCGGCAGTTAACTAAACTTTGAAATCCTGCACTTGATCTTAACCAAAAGGCCGAGAAGCGATAAACTTTGAAATCCTGTACACTGTTAACAAAATATAGGTACAGGCCAGATCTTATCTCAGGAATCTCCAGGGTCAAATGAAATTTGGCCAAATCCTATGTAATAAAGAGGGAATATGCAAAGTGACCATCACACCCTCACAAAGATGGTGGCACCCACAGCAATGAGGAGGGAATATGTTAATTGGCTGCCATGCCCTCAAAGACAGTGGTGCCCAAAGCCACAAGATAGCAGTGCCCAGTTCCCTCAGCCCCCCAGCCACCCAGGGCCGGCCTGAGGCACAGACAAGCCTCAGATGTTGGCTGCCCAGCTGCCCATGGCCAGCCCAAGACATAGGCAAGCCTCAGATGTTGGCTGCCCAATAGTCCAGGGCTGGCCTAAGGGGCAGGCAAGCCTTGGATGCTGGCTGCCCAGCTGCCCAGGGCCGCCCAAGGCTCAGGTAACCAGGGCCAGCTGAGACTTGTGCTGTCAGCAGTGGCAGCAGCAGAGGTGTGATGCGGGTGTCACCTTCCCCTGATCTCTGGGTTGCCTACCGCCTCTGAGAGCTCGGGACTGTGAGAGAGGGCAGGCCAGGCTGAGGGACCCCCTCCAGTGCATGAATTTTCATGCACCAGGCCCTAGTATTGTATAAATGTCTTTGTTTCTCATGCCTTAGGAGAGGGAACTTCCATTAAGGACTGGCAACCCTGTCAATGGCAGTGTTTCATGTGGTATATGGAACCCACAAAAATCACTTACTAAGCAGTTAAGGTAAACTGGATGATGTATTGTCTTGATGATATGTGACTTTCATATTGGACATGAATATTCATGGTCCAGTTTGGTGGATGCAAGGCATAAAATGGCCCCTTTTATATATTGACCCCAGGGTCAGAGTTTAAATGTCGTCTTCCTAATGGAATTTGCAAATTGTTTTTAGAAACATCATATGCACACTTCACTTATGCAAAGAGATTTCGAGGATACAGAGATCAATTCTACTCAAGTCCATTTCATCTGAAATGTAGTTGGCCCCAGGTGAGCGTCTGCTAGTTCATCAGTCTCGTTCCTTTAGAACCCAAACCCCACAGAAGAGAGAGTCCACTAGCTCTTCTGAGCCAAGTCCCTAAGTCAAGAATCATCACCCCCATTTAACAAACGTCGGGTTACAGCTCATGTTGGGAAAGGGACTTGTTCCCTATCTTAGAACCTGCAACCACAAACATATACGAAGTCCTTGCTACACACTATGCACACAGAGGCACAGTCCACACATTGTCTCATTTAATCCTCAAAACAACCTCATAAAATAATCTCAGAATTATAAGTAACATTACTCTCATTTTTTCAGATGAAAAAAATAAGAAAGACTGGGAAAGGTTTGGTCACTCTCCCACAAATAGTCAGAGGCAAAAATGTCTTCAAAGCCTGTGCCTTTAACCATTCAGCTACAATGTTCTCACATAAGCTTTTACACACTTCCTATAAGTTTTAAGTATCTGCCTGGAAATACACATTTCTCCCTGAGATCCCTCCGCACATAGCTCTCCCTCACACCAGGCAGGTTGAATCCTTTTGATCTCGGAATGCTCAGTGATCCGGAATCATTCTGTTTATGGAATTCCCTCTGTCCACAGGAATTCCCTCTGGGTACTCATTAATCCCAGAGTTAAAGGATAACCTTCTAGTTTTTTTGAGCCGAGGGACCACAAAATAACAAATTTATGAGATTTTTCCTCATCCCACTAACCTTAAGCAACAGAAATGTAAGGTTGAATGACAACCTTTCCATGGACTGTGAATATCACTCTCAGAATCAAAGACAAATAAAGTGTATTCTGAGAAGATGATGACTGTCAGAGATGCTCCCCTCACTATCCATTAGGCACAAATTGTCAGGCAGGGTGATTAAACAGGATTAATTACCAGGCTGCCAAAGAATAAATATATGCTCAAACACAGAAATATACTCAAATGTTTTAAGGAGTAAGATGGAAAGTTGGCACCATCTTTTTAAAGGACAGTTTGACAAGAGCTCCACATAGGCATGTTATATAGCATAAGAAAAGCTACTGTCATATAGTATCTAATAAGGAACAATGGAAAACCACCAAAGTGGCCATGAATAGAATATTTTTAATTCAATGATAATCCATACACTGAATTCTAAAAGCAATAAATGTATTAGATCTCTTTGAAATATAAAGACATCCAAAAATTACTTTCAAGTATGAAAAAAGTAAATTACCAAAGACAATATCCAGAATGTGTACTCTCTGTAAATTCTTGTTAATAAGTCATAATCTGAATGACTGAGAAAATACACGCCATCAAGTCTCTGCATAGGGCCAGCTGGTGAAATTTGCAGTTTTGTGGACCCTGAGGACTATCACAGTGATTCCATTTTGCTAGCCAAAGCAGCTACAGATGATACTAAATAAATGGGCATGGCTGTGTTCCATTAAAACTTTATTCATGGACTTAAATTTTTAATTTCATATAATTTTTATGGGACATGAAATGTTACTTTTAAAAAATATATATGTTAACTGATTTCAGAGAGGAAGGGAGAGTAAGAGAGAAGCATCAATGATGATATAGAATCATTGATCAGCTGCCTCCTGCATGGCCCCTACTGGGGGTTATCTAGCCTGAAACCCAGGCATGTGCCCTGACTGAAATCCAATCATGACCTATTCCTTTGATTTTTCTCTCTAACCATTTAAAAATGTGAAAACTGCCCATGGGGGCTGCCGAGTGGTTGAGTGTCAACCTATGAACCAGGAGGTTAGGGTTTGATTCTCTGTCAGGGCACACTCCCAAAGTTACAAGTTCGATCCCCAAGCAGGGTGGGGGGCTATAAGGCAGCTGACAGATGGTTCTCTCTCATCACTGATGTTTCTATTTCTCTCTCCCTCTCCCTTCCTCTCTGAAATCAATTTTTTAAATTTATTTTTTAAATTAAAAATGTGAAAACTATGCTTAGCTAGTAGGCTGTACAAAAACAAGTAGCCAGATGACTTTGTCCCACTGGTGTGGTTTGCTGACCTTAATTTCAAAGTTATAATTAAGGGTTTTTTCCTTTATGCTGTGTGTGTGTGTGTGTGTGTGTGTGTGTGTGTGTGTGATTTTTAAAATCCTATCTAGTAAAAGCCTGATATGCTAAGTGTCCAGTCATTCAGCCATCTGTTCAACCAAAGGATGATATGCAAATGATATGCTAAGGTTACTCAACCACTCCCTATTACATGCATTGACCACCAAGAGGGCAGATAGTCAACTGGTCTACCAGTTGTGCACTAACCACCAGGGGGCAGATGCTCTGACCTGTAGGTTAGCTTGCTACTTGGGTCCAGCCTATCCAGACTGAGTGAGATTAGCCAAACACACCCTGAAGCCCTGTGGTCCCCCCTTGGCTGGCAACATCTCATGTCCCTCCCTAGCCCCAACTGTGCACTGGTGGGGTCCCTTGGCCTGGTTGTGCCCTCTCACAATCTGGGATCCCTCGGGGTATGTCAGAGAGCCAGTTTCGGCCAATGCTGTAGGTCAAGCCTGGGAACCTTGCTGGTGCATGAATTTGTGCACCGGGCCTCTAGTCTTCTATAATAGCCATGTCTTATTTCAAAATCAGAGACAACAATATGAACATATTACAACAGAGCAGGGCAAAAATAGCTTTACAGTTGTTTGTATGAAAAAATAATGCAATAATTAATAAATAATAATACCAGAATAAACCGTGTTTCACATACAACTGTGAGCCTACTTCTACCCCATCCTGTACTGAAATGAACTGATATGTTTCCTCAAGATAAAAACCCTATTAAAGTGTTTTAGCTTCCATCAGGCTTTGCACCAAATGCCAATGACATCAGGTGAGTTAACCAGCACCCTTCTTAGCTGCTAAGCAGCCTTCCTTACCTTGAGGGTTCAGGCGCATCTTAGATGCATGCACACCTTTCCCCCCCACCCCCCTTTTCTTGGCGCATCAATTGACTGAGACAGAGTGTTTTTCTTTCCCAAGCAAAACAATCAGTGGGAATCCATTTCTTAGCCAAATTGCAATCCACTAAAGGAAACCAGGCTGGCATCTCCCCAAATCACTACTCCAGTCATCAGTCAACGCAATTGCCTGGGCAACTAAGGAAAGAAGCTTTTCAGGCGCAGCCTTGGCTGACCCAGCCCGCACTGCCTTGGAGCGACTGCACAGCATCCTGCCCGGAGAAGCAGCCGTTGTCCGGACACAAACTGCTCTACATAATTAAAACAGCCTCACAAAGCTACCACCGCTCTGGGCTTCCCAAGTCAGCTGCTCTGAAAGTACAGCTCCTGGAGGCTTGTTCTGAAAGCCAGCCTTTTAATGCCGGAGTCGAATATGCATTTATCAGCAAAGCTGAACCCTTAAAGGGATTACAAGGAGCTTAGAATCCACTGGCAGTTCATTGATCTGGTCTTGCAAGCCTCATCTCCACATGCCCTTTAGAAATGGCTTTGGTTGGTATCCTGGTTCTTTGGCTGCCTTTGATTTTTATTTCAGCACCATTTTCATCCAAGGTGGAGGGATTGCTTCCTCTGGCCTTGATTCCAAAAGGTTCTCAGATTCCTTTCTTCTAAAACTAAGGGAAGCTATTTGTATATTCCTCTAGATAGTGGAAGAAAGATCAGGGGTGGACCAGTATTTTCTGTAAAGAGTCAGACAACAATGTTTTTGGCTTTACTGGCCATACAATGGGTTGGGACTACTCAACTCTATTTATAGCTGTGGCAGGAAAATTGCCACAGACAAGATGCAAACTAATGGGTGTGGCTTTGCTTGGATAATAATTTATTTATGGGCACTATCATTTTTGAATTTCATGTAATTTTCATATGTCATGAAATATATTCGTTTGCTTTTTTCCCTCACCCACCATTAAAAGTGTAATGTGAGCCCTAGCCAGTTTGGCTCAGTGGATAGAGAATCAGCCCACTGACTGAAGGGTCCAGGTTTTATTCCAGTCAAGGGCATGCACCTCAGTTGTAGGCTCAATACCCATCCCTGGTTGGGGAGGTCGGGAGGGGGGCTGAGGGAGATAATCAATCCATGTTCCTCTCTCATATCGATGATTCTTTCTCTCTGTCTCTCCACCTCGGGTGAGGATTTTTTTTAAAAGTAATGTGAGCCACACAAAACAGGAGAAGGGTTGAAGGGTTGGATTTGGCCAGCTGGGTGTAGTTTGCCAACCCCTGGTCCAGACCAATTGCTATTCAACATGTGATCCCTGGACCAGCAGCATCAGCGTCACGTGGGAACTTGTTAGAGATGCAGAATCTCAGGCCTCTGTTGCATCAGAATCTGCATTTAAACAAGATCCCCTGTTAATTCACATGCAAGTGTGAGAAGTCCTGGTGCACAGCACAGAATCTGGGAGTCACAGGGGATGGGAGTACCACTGACCAGCTGGGAGTAGAACCTGAGGCAGCTGTTTATCCTCTCTGGGACTCAGCTTCCTCATCTATGCAAATAGATGTAAGTACCTGCAACCATCTCCACGGGCTGCAGTAAGTGGAAGACGGAAGGAGGTAAAAACCTTGCCTGGCTCTGTCAGTACTAGCTGATGGTACAGAAGCCTCTCTAAAATCACCTGTGCCAAGATGAGAATGCCCACTCAGGACCTGCAAGCGCCAATTGCTTCTGGGACCTGACAGGTCTCCTAAATTTTGAAGAAGTGCTTGAGTGGAATTAGGATGCTGGGGACCATGTGAGCTAGGGAGCACTCTCGCCTGCCAATTGCTGCCTGTCAGGTGTTACCACCCCTCTGGACTTTCCAATAGATGCTGGAACCTGGATTTTTAGGTTAGAAAAACACCCCTTTGTTTATTACACTGTGCAGACCAAACAACACCCATCTGCAGGCCTTGGTTTATGACCTTTGCCTTAGAATAGAGAAGTAACAAGAGGAGGTAAATCAAAGGAAATTGAGTCTGGGTTTTAAAGCCAAACTCCAGCAGCTCCCAGACTCAGTTTCCTCATCAAGAAAATAATCGAATCTACCTCATTGGGTTTGGTGAGGACCAAAAAGAAATGTGGAGTAAAGCGTGGAGCCAGGCACAGCTCTGGACAGTCAGTACTCGTCCTTATTGCTGCTGATGTTGTTTGCTTCTTTTTTTTTTTTAAATTCGTCAGTGCCTAGGCATTCAAAGGGTACATGTAAAAATGGCTGTATTTCTCTCCCCGCTCAATCTGGTAACTAACAAGCAAGCCCAATTAACCCCGCTCAGAATGCTGTCTCACACCGGAGCACACTGAGTGTTTGGTTAGTAATGATTCTGCTCTGGCCGCAGTCCATGCAGATGCCTTAATCTCCTCTTAATGAGAATGCCCTCTGCGCCCAGGCACTGCGGGGTTTGCCCGCGGCTGCCCGGAGGTGCTTCGTCTCAGGCCTGGGCCCCTGTGAGGAGCAGAGCCCACCATTGCTGCCCAGCTGCCCCAGGTCAGGTGGAGGGCAGCTGACAATTGTGAACCCTCTGCTCTCCAAGACACAGAAATCCTTGTGGGGTTTAAAATATCCTTTTAAAAAAGTCCCCATAATTTGCCATCTGAAGGCGTGGGTGACAATAAAATGGGGAGTGCAGAAAATCCCCATGAGCAAAAACAGACTTCCACAGGACCTCAGGCATCTGTCCTCAGAGAGGACGCCCCAGGGTGTGGAGAGCACCCAGCATGCGCAAGACCCAGACTCTAAGGCAGGCTCCTCTGTCTTTGAACTCACACGAATCGAGGGGCCTGAGGCTTCCCATTTCTAACCAGCTTCCAGGGGATGGCACACGGATGGTTCCTGCCTGCGTCTGAGCCTGCGTTTGGCCTCACCTAGGTCTCTGCTCCAATGGCACCTCCTACAAGTCCTTTCCTGACCACCTAATCTAAATGTGATTGGTGTGGAGGACAGGAATCCTGTCGGTTTTGTTCCTTGCCTATCCCCAGCACCAGCGAGTGCCTGGCACGAAGCAGGCACTCACATATTTGTTCAGTGGAGAGATCCCAGTGTGACTGCCGAGGAAAATGACAGGCAGGGAGCCCACAGTCACAGGGCTTGTGAAAGCCAGAGCAAGACACTAGCCCAGCTCTGTCTGGACTTCAAGGTCCTCGCTCCACATTGGAGGGGGAGGCAAAGTTTGTTTACAACACACTTCCTCCCTAGAACAAAATCCGGCTCTGCTTTGAGGAGGTGCTTGCAGTGTAGACAGTGGACTTCAGGGGACCAGTGTGGAAGCAGAGAGGCTCGCTGAGACGCCGAGTGGTAATACTTAGGGTGCCCTGTGGTTTGGGGTCAGGGTGGCTCACCTCCGTGGGTCAGCTGGTGGGTCAGCCGCAGACCAGCCTCTCCTTCCCATCTGGGCTCAACTGCCTCTCCAGTCAGAGGAGTGGATAGTGAGCATACTGTGGATTTTAAACAGCCGAAAAGAGCATTGTACTGTAGCCCTCTTCTTCAAAGGTCACCCAAAGCATGCCATGGGGGAAGGGGGGCAAACAAGGAGTCGCTTCCTGTCCAGCAAGGAGTGAGAACACCATAAACACCCCATTCATGGGGCCAAAGTGAGGCCCTTCTGCTGCCGGTGAGGACACTGCTCCACATGTGATCCCATCTCAGCCCTTAAAAGGGTCTCTCTACCATAGAAAAGCCCCACCATGGGCGGCAAGTGAACAGTAGTCCTCCCTCCATCAGCGGGTGAAAGTGCTCCAGGACGCCAGCAGCCTCGCCCCAGCTACGTCCCACCCCCAGAAGCACTTGATGGGAAGTTGACAATAATGAGCAAAGGCGCTCTATTCATGTGCCTGGCCCTGGACAAACAATCACGCGGCAAAGTAGGGTACTGTTCCCACTTACCCGTCAGGGAAACTGAGAAGCAGGGATTGACTAGAAGTCAGAGGTCATACTGACCGAAGGCGGGGAACCAGGGACACCCCACAGGCCCCAGTCAGAGTTGAGCCCAAGGCTGCAGAATCGGCGGGAGCTGAAGATCGCTGTCCTGTTCATCACCCTTCCCCGGCCCCCTATTCCAGCACAAGATGGATGGAAGAGGACCCAATCGGTAGTCCTGGCCCCTGGATCTGGTTCACAAAATAACACGCCTACACCTATTCTCACGCACCTCATCTTCCCTGTTGGGACACACAGAACACACCTATTTGGGCCTCCACATCGGCAGGACTGATGGATGCTAACGCCCATTACATATTTATAAGGCCCTGCCTCTGACACAGTTATTAAATGCTCAGGAGCCACAGGCTGCACTCCGTGCCCTGAAACAAAGGCAAAGAGGCCGCCAGAGCCCACGGAGGCAGGAACAAAAGCACTCATTTCTGAAGGAGCCAGGTGGGGGTGAGTCTCCTTATGACTGGGTTCCCTGCGCTCACTGCCCACTGGGAGAGGGTAGAGAAGCGCAGACAAAAGGGACAGACGATCAAAGGGGATTTCCCTGCTGGTGTCCAGAAGCAGCCCTCTCAAAAGGCAGAGGAGCAGCGGGAAGATGCAATAACCAAAGAGAGACCGGGTTCTGACGCCGGAGAATGTTCTCCTATGGGCTGGTGTTTCCTTTTCATGGAGTTGCCCAAAGGGATCCACCTCTTCTCTTCATTGGCCACACTGAGAGCCCCGGCAGGCCTGCACCCCAACTTTTCCCAACCAGAGCCCCAGCAGCCAGATGCAGTGGGAGGGCACCTCGATCCCTCATCTCCCAAACATAATCATTCCAATGCGGGCTGGGGCTGCCTGGACGTCAACATTCACGGCACAGTAATAAGAAACATCTGGCCACCGAAGAAGGTTGACAGCGCAGGCGGGCAGCGGCGATTTGCGGTTGGGACCCAGAGTTACAGGGGCTGAATTAAAAACACGATTGGAAACACCAGCCAGTGGCTCTTGGAAACAATTCCACGCCAAGTAGAATTGTTTGGGGCTGAGTGATTTAGGTACAAAGTGTGGGTTTCAGGGACCCAGCACTCCCACAGGGAAACGCTCCCCTGGTGTCTGGCCACCACTTCCACCTTCAATATTTGTAGCAGATGTAGTCGTGCTCTTAAAGGAATAGACTTCGCATTCTTTCCATGTGGCTTACAAGTGAGATTTACAGAAGGAGAAAAATAGACGTGTGTACATGTATTTTTTCACATGCGCACCCACCTACATCCCCCACAACCCTCAAGTGTTGTGCTTTTAGAAATCAGGTTTAAGGGGTCCTACCTCCATTTGTGCAAGGCAAACCCGGGGCACTGGTCACCACAGGCGCTGCAAGGCTGGCCTCTCTCTATCCGCCCCAGTCCAGTCAACTTCAAAACGAAAAGATACACACGTTTCCACCACACAGGCTCCCTCCGGCAGGAAGTCCCACTCTTCCCACCCCCCCTCCCCTGACTCCAGTGCTCCCCTAAGAGGTGGGGGACCCTAGAGGGTGCCCTGCATGGGGAAGTAAGTGCTCCCACCCAGGGGCTGCCTCTGGGGAGCGGCACCCCGCCACCAAGAAGTGGCCATGGCTGGGCTTTGTCTCCCTGAGACACCTTGGTCACCGGTTTCTAAGAAACAAAAGCAAGACCTTTCCCCAGAGCCCCAGGGAAGCAGCCATGGTGCACCCTAGCCCTGGAACAGGCTGGCGCTCCCGGGAAGGGGGCAGCACAGGAAACCCCAAAAGACAGCCCCAAAGTCAAGTCCGCAGCCAGAGCGAGGAGACACTGGGCACTGGCGCTCTCCTGTGGCATCACGATCTGCCCTGAAGGAAGAGGGCTTTCCTGGGAGCCCCAAACTGCAACCTTTCGGGCCACAGATCTCAGGGTTCCTCCCGCCCGGACTGGGGATCAGGTTTTAACCCCTTCCTCGCCCAGAGCCCGCGCCCTCCGCACCCACCCGCCCGCCGGTGCGGCTTACCTGGGGCCACAGGTGCGCGGCCGCTGGGCGCGGGGAGACCAGGCAGGGGCGCTCTCGGCGGCCCAGGGCCCCCCGGACGCCCGCCCCGCTCGGGCGGGGGACACTCACCGAGCGGCTGGACAGTCTTTTCCGGGAGCTCCGGCTGAACATGGCCGGGCGCCTGCCACTCAAAGCGGGTCCCTGGGTCTGTCCCACGCGGCTGGGAGGGCGGCTGCCGGGAGGGCACGCGCGGCCAGTGGCCCGGCTGTCTCCGCCTGGCAGCCCCGCCGGCTCCGGGCGCAGCCTCCTTCCTCCTCCCAGCGCCTCCCGCTCTCCGCCCGCAGGTCCCTCCCTCTCTCCCGGCGTCCCCCGCCCTCTGCTTCGCCCCGCGTCCACCGGCCCTTCCCACCCTCCCGCGCCCAAGGCGCCCACTGTCTCCCTCTCCCCGCGCCCCGGGCGGGCACCTGGGGCAACGCCCCGCCGCACCTGGGCCCAAAGGCTTGCACTCGCCCGGCCACAGAAGTAAGGGGACAAGACCGCTTCAAGGCCCCTGCTGCTGCAGCTGGGGCGGAGGGTTGAGGGTTAAGTATTTTTAAGTTTAGGTATAATTCACATCCATTAAAAATGTACCCTTTTTAGTATGTACCCCACAGTCAAGATCCAGAGCAGTCCCATCACCCCCGGAAAGATGATTTGAACAGTTTGCGCCAGGCCTGGGATCTGCTTTGTATCCACCCAGTGCTGGTAGCTGAGGCGGGGCAGGAGGATGCAGCAAGCCTCTAAGTGTGCAGTGCCTGGAATACAGTAGATGCTCATTAAGCATCTTTGGAATGATTTAACACAAGCTTTGGAGCCCCAGTGTCTACCTGCCCGTTCTCTTTCCACCACTCAATAGCCAGTGATCTTTCCAAATTCACTGACCTCTTTCTGAGCTTCTGTGTCCTTATCAATAAAGACGGCTCTAAAAGGTCCTTACTCACAGCATTGCTGAGGAAGATGAGTTGGGACAGGTGCAGTTGTTCTACACGTTGTAGCAGGCACAAAGGCAGGGCTCGTTAAAGATTAGCTGTCAGAGAAGAAAGGCTGCAGGTCTGAGAGGCACAGGCCATGGCTCTACTCACCATTGATGTTTTAGCTCAAATGTCACCTCCCCTGAGAGAACTTTTCCGACCTTTTATTGCAGCGGCTCAGACACACACACTCTCATACCTTGTGAAGCATTGCCTACAAATTATCTTTTTACTTATTAATGTGCTCCCACCCAGATCTGTCTTGCTCACCCTCAGTAGGTCTAGAGCCTATGATGGGACAGCACACAGTAGGTACTCCATAAATGTTTGTCAAAGGAAGACATTGTAGGAAAAAAATCACTCTCCCAGCTTAGCATTTTTCCCAAGGAGGCATTGAATTCGAGTGAAGAACAGCTGCTTGCCCAGGTAACACAGCACATCAGCAGGAAGCCCAGTCTAGTTATACCCCAATTTCTAAAGGACAGATGCTGCAGCTCACACACCCCTGTGCTCAGGGTTGGCTGCGGTGTCAATACCCACAAAGTAAGCACAGGCTTAAGTTCCAGGCCTGAATGAGGGGAGGCCAGTGAGGTCTTCCTCTTGCCAGCATACTAATACATGGGGCGCCAACAGCTCAGTAACCAAGATAAACAGCATTTTTATGCAATATTTTAAAGAATCAAAATGAATGCAAAATAGTCCACGATGAACAGAGCATCAATATTGTAAGTAAATACAGGAGCCTACCTTACATCTGCACTTCTCTTCCTCACTTGCCTCACCCTAATCCTAGTCCCGGTAAAAATGCTCCCAAACTCAGTGAAATAAAGGGTAGGCTTCCCAATATTGCATTTCTCTGTTTACCCACCATCTGCCATCACCAGTAGATGATACACTTGCTCATCCCTTGATTTGCTGGGGCCTAGCACAGGGTCTGGCTCATTTCAAATGCTCAGCAAACATTTGTTCAGTGACTAAATAGGAGGCAGTAGCTCCCACAGGGGTGGAGGGCAGGGGGCGTTAGCAATGAGAAGCCCAGGTTATCATCAGTGCTGGTGCAGGATGCTCACCTGGCCTTCTGGGCAGAGCTACTGAATCCAGCTCTGCGCTGCATACAGCCCAGTAATGGGCAGAAGTAGGTCCGGAGGCCAGTGTTCTCACCATGGATAGTGCCTATTTCTATTTTCATTATGAAAAGTTTTAGCAAAGGTCAGTAAGAAAACCAGTGCGTTACAAGTTTCTATGAGATGGAAGGGCTGTATCTTGAGGAAGCAGCATCTCCTTCAATTCCTGCTAGGGCCAGCAGTCCTGTCCGTCGTTGTCTCACCGGATACCTGTGGCTGGCGAAGAATGTAACCATAGGATGGCCCTGGGGAACCTATTTGTGTGATCTGGACCTTTAACCTTTGTTCTTTGTCAAAGGGGAGACACCAAGAAGATGTGACTGCTCTCCATATGCACAAAGGCCAATTCCCACAAGCACCTGCCTTACAGGGCACTTCTTCCTGGGCAAGTCCCTTGGGTCTGGCTCCTCAGGGCAGGAGCCAGATTTTAATGGGCTGGTTTTCACCGGTGGCTCCTTTCCTCCCTTCCTCCCTTCCATGCTCTCTGAAAAAGCAATGGAAACAGTATCCGCAGGTGAGGATTAACAAACAAACAAAAATTTAAAAAACACAAATTTCATTCTTTTTTCGAATCAATTAGCCTTTGGTGAACTTGGTTTACTTATACGTTGTTTTGCTTAAAGTCACAGAATCTTGGATGGCTTTATCTCCGCACAGCTTCTCCCTGGTGCATATTTCTTTCTCTGAAGGTTGTAAAAGGGGAGAATCTCCCTAACAGTAGCCCATGGTTACAAGTGCCATCAGAAAGAGGTGTTTTGAAAAAGAGTGTGTAAAGCTGGGTAGTGAAAGAGGTGGTGAGGTGACTGGAGAGATGGTTATCTCTCAGTGGTGGGATTATGGAGGACTTCTCTCTTCCCAATGCACACTCCTCTGTTGTCCACAAACGTTCTAATATGAGCATGAAACACCATATATAATCAGAAAAAAATTAAATCAGGAGAGAACTGGAATACACAAGTGATGGTGGGCTAAATATTTCACAGGGCATTATACTGTCTTACATGTATAAACATATTCACATATATTTAAAGCAAAAATATTTGAAACGGTCCAAAGTACTACACTAAATAGCATTTATCTTTCTCTTTGAAAAAAACCTTAGAATTCTGCAGAGCCATTGGCCCCACTTATCCTAAATATTAAATAACAAAAAAGCACAAATACATGGTTAAAGGACAGTTATGACAGCATTCTTTCTAAGAGGAAAAAGAAAAATTACAAATGATCTAACCACTTGACATTAGAGAGACTGTTAAATAATCACATAGAATACGGGGAAATCTAATAAAAGAGTAATATGCAAATTTGACCATACCTTCGCTATCCTACCAGCCAATCAGGAGCGAAGGGCGGGGCTAAGCTCAGCACGTGGGAACAGGGGGTGGGGCCGAGCACTGCATGCAGGAGGCTGAAAGAGCAATTAGCAGGGACCTGAGGGTGTACCCTTCCCCAATCCAGGGGAGCTTGACAGGGGACCTCAGGCCTCGATCCCCTCCCTGGCACCAGGCCAGGGACCTGAGGCCATGCCCTCCACCCAGTGGGGCTTGATGGGGGACCTCAAGGTGTACTTCCCATCCTGGTGGTGGGCTAGGGGACCTCCGGCTGCTCCCCCTGCCTGGCAGGGCTTGACAGGGAACCTCAAAGTGTGCTTCCCGCCCTGGTGCTGGGCTAGGGTACCTAGGCTGTGCCTCCCACCTGGTGTGGCTTGAGAGGGGACTGCAGGCCACACTCCCCCCCCCCCGGCACCAGGCTGGGGGACCTCAGACCATACCCTCCGCCCCAGCACCAGGCCAGGGGACCTGAGGCTGTGGCCCTCATGCCTGGTTGGGTTTGACAGGGGACTTCAGGCTGTGCCCCCCACCCAGGGGGGGTTTCACAGGGGACCTGAGCCTGTGCCCTCATGCCAGTGAGGATTGACGGGGGACCTGAGGCTGCGCCTCCCTCCTGGTGCTGGGCTGGGGAACCTGAGGCTGTGCTCCTCTGCCTGGTGGGGCTTGATGGGGGACCTCAGGTCATGCCCCCTATCCAGTGGGGCTTGACAGCAGATTTCAGGTCGTGTCTCCCACCTGGTAGGACTTGATGGGGGACCTCAGGCCACGTGCCCCCATCCTGGTGCTGGGCCAGAGGACCCAAGGATGCCTCCTGCCCTGCAGGGCTTGACAAGGGTGGGACTGGCTGGGTCTGGATCTATCCTAATGCCGGGGGGGTGGGGGAGATGGCTGGGTCTGGGTCTCACATGATTTTGAGGCACACGTGAGTGGGGACTTGACTCTGGGTCACATGGTGCGCCCCAGACTCTGACAGGAGGAAGGTTTTCATATACATTTTACCAATTTTCTTTAGTCTCTGATACTTCTATTATAGAGAAAGAGCACATAGCAATATTAAATTAGTTCCTCTAATTAATACCCTTTTAATGTACATGAATTTCATGTACTGGGCCACTAATTTAAAAATAATCTCATAGAAAATGGAGAAATTTGTATGAATACTTTTCCATTTGGAAAGCAGATTACAAAACAGCAATATGAGTTCACATTTGGAAAAGATTTGAGGTATTGGTTATGCTTTCAAAAGTACACATATATTTGAATATTGAAAAGTCCAGATTATAATAAAAATATTGCAGGTTGTGATTAATTGATTTGGGGTTTGAATTTCAAGTGGTTCAATAGTTTCCCTTTTGCTCGTCTAATATTTAAAAAGTATATTTCTTGCCCTGGCCAGCTTAGCTCAGTTGATAGAGCATCGGCCTATGGACTGAAGGGTCCCGGGGTCGATTCTGGCCAAGGGCACATGCCTGGGTTGTGGGCTCGATCCCCGGTAGGGGGTGTGCAGGAGGCGTCCAATCAAGGATTCATCATTGATGTTTCTGTCTCTCTCCCTTCTTCTATGAAATCAATAAAGAAATATAATGAATAAAGGTAAAATGTAAAGTATATAAATAATTATTTGACTTTTTAACGTTCTAAAAGAGTTGCAAAGTCATAAGTGATAGAATATAGAGTTGAATTTTTCTCTTTTAATCTATGCAGAAGTTCTATAAGAAGTATGTATTATTTTTAATTAAGAAACTTTAAAATTTAAAATATAAGTGGGATTTAAATATGCATCAATAATTGTCTTATAAGACAAGTACTAGTATTCTTTTGGAAGGAAAAATTTAAGGTTTTATTTCTTTACAATTTTGTAAGGTTTCTCCCCCCCCCCCCCCGCCCAGGATATGTTCTTTGTAAAAACAGGAAAAAAAATTTGTTTTCCCTTCTTCTGTCACTCCCATCAACCACACATTTGAAGGCTTTATAATACTGTGCTCCTCATTGTCCCAGTCTCCCCATAATCTCATAGAAAATGGAGAAATTTGTATGAATACTTTTCCATTTGGAAATCCCATCAACCACACATTTGAAGGCGTTATAATACTGTGCTCCTCATTGTCCCAGTCTCCCCATAAAAGCGCAGATGCAAAAGTGACTTTTAAATAATCCCTTACACTCGTGTCGCAGTAGGTGACTTATTGGAACCCTGAGAGTCACAGGAAGGTCAGGAGGAAACTGAGGTGGTGGGATTTGCCTGACATCCTGGGCTGTAAGAGATGGTTCCAGAAGGAATGAAGCCAGCTTCATAGGTCCAAGTCTCATGATCCCTTACTGCCTTTCGGGAGAGCTTTCTATTAAAGTGCATGCTCTCTTTCTCTCACACAGGCACACACAGAAGTGCTCAGGGTACCCCATGTGCTTTGGGGTGGGAGCTAAGTGCATTCAAGTGCTTGTAGAGCACCCACAGGTGGACTTCCTTGCAGGGCCAGTTTAGGTCTGAGTGGACAGTGAGCATGCTTCCTCCTTCACTACCTTGTTTCCACAAATCCCCATATTGCCAGCCTCTCCAGACCTCTCCAGGCTTCTCCTTTCCTCAGCTCTCAAGTCTCTGTTGTATTATATTTTTTAAATCCTCACCCGAGAATATGTTTTTATTGATATTTTTAGAAAGAGAGGATGGGAAAGAGGGAGAGAAAGAAACATAGATGTGAGTGATGTAACTTTGGTTCTGGGTCTTCTTAGAAGCCAGACAGAACCAGTTTGAACTGGTTCTGCAGTTAAAAATCCCTAGGGGCAACGAACACTTTAGCCACTTCCTGCAGATAAGAGGACAAAGTAAGTCAGGACTAGATCTGTGCAACCAGGAAAGGAAATTAAACTCATCCAGTAGCACGTTAAAATGGGTAACTTAGGTTTCCACAGGCCTGGTCCGGATCCTGGGCGGAAGCAGTCCTCTTCTGAGATGTCTGTCTTCTCTTCTTGGCCAGGTGGGGTTTGTCGTCCTGTTTCATTTGAAAACAGACTAACTAGAGGGACTTCACTTAGGTTGTAGCTGACCTCAGTGTGGATTTTCCCAAGTCTTGAGGGCCAGATAAAGTAGCAGCTAGAGACTGTACATATTTTAGTGTCAAGCATATTTTTACAATATGCTTAAGGAAGGGTCTCCCAGTAACGTTCCCTACAGGCTCCATTGGAGCTTGCTTCCAGGGGCTGCTCTCACCCTAAGCAGGGCAACTGATAAGACTTCGTCCCAAGTGAAGTTGTTTTCTTCACATATTTATCTTTTCAGTCTTTCCTGTAGACTGAGACCTCCACGAGGCAAGTTCTTTTCATTGTATTCCACAGTCCCAAGCACTGCCATGTCACCTTGGCTGTGACTTCCCCAGAGATGGTGGGGTCTGTGGGGCGAGGCTACAGTGTTTGGACAGTTTCAAGCCTTGGACTGATGAGAGGGCACAGTCCTCTCGTGGCCACGTGCAAGTCCAGCCTGGAGGGCAGGCTCCTCCCAGCACAATGACAGCCAACTGCTGTCTGTGTAAGCTTGAACCTGTGGTCCAAACACGTGGCCCCACGTGCCTAAGTGATGGAGGCTGCAAGTAAACAAAGCTGGATCGGGTGCATGTAATTGAGTAGGATCGAAACCCGTGAGAATGTTGTCAACATCTTGACCACGCCCTTACTTTGCCTCATGGCATCTGCTATAAAATAAAGACACTGGCTTGTAATCCATGGTGCTTCTGGGTCCCCATCAGGGGAAGCAGCGTCCCACCGAGTCCCAGCTTGCATTCTCTTGTCTATATTTTTTAATCCTTCATCGCCTCCACTCAGGTTCACTGAGCCTGGCTGAGCTGGTACAGCACATAAGGTGCCCTGGGGCTGAGTATGCCATGGCTGTGCCGGCTCCCCACAGGGGTCATTTTAAAATCCTTGTGACAATATCACCCAGCAATATTGTTGTTTCACCATAGTTTCTGGATCATCCTATTCAGAGGCAACGAGTTCCTGGGACTTAGGGATATACAGTAAAAGGCAGTTTTTGAGTCCAGAGCTGTAAACTAACAAAAGTCTCAGATAAAATTGTAAGCACCAATGGATATCTACAATCTGGTTAATGGCTCCAAAAAGGTCCCAGGCTCCATCATTCTTAGTCACCATCAGCAGGTTATGGTATCTTGTGGGAGGTTTTGGAACAAGTTCCTTTTCCTTCTGGCCAAAGCAGGTTGGGGCACACCATTTCCAGAGTGCTTCAGGTCTGTAAAGAGTACTTTGTTGTGGTGTAAGAGAAAGATGGCCTTCTCGGTCTAGTTGTGCATCTGGAGGCCTTACACATGGTCATTTGTTCTTCCCTGCAGACATCCCATTGTGTCTTGGCTGGTCCTGGATAAGGGTTGCAGCGAGCAGAGAAGCTTGTCATCTCATGTCTCCTAGCTTCTGCCTTTCCTATATTTCTTTTTTTAATTTAATAAATCTTCATTGTTCAGATTATTAAAATTGTTCCTCCTCCCCCCCATAGTTCCCCTTCACCTGGTTCCCACCCACCCTCTTCCCTTACCTCCCCCTCACTGTCCCCATGCATAGATGTACTATTTTTGTTCAGTCTCTTCCTGCACCTCCACACCCCTTTCCTCCTGAGAATTATCAGTCCAGTCCCTTTTTCTGCCCTTGATTCTATTATATTAACCAGTTTATTCTGTTCATTAGATTTTTAATTCACTTGATTTTTAGATTCACTTGTTGATAGATATGTATTTGTTGTTCATAATTTTTATTTTTACCTTTTTCTTCTTCTTCCTCTTCTTAAAGAATGCCTTTCAGCATTTGATGTAATTCTGGTTTGGTGTGATGAACTCCTTTAGCTTTTTGTTATCTTTGAAGCTCTTTATCTGATCTTCAATTCTGAATGATAGCTTTGCTGAGTAGAGTAATCTTGGTTGTAGGTTCTTGCTATTGATCACTTTGAATATTTCTTTGCCACTCCTGTCTGGCCTGCATAGTTTCTGTTGAGAAATCAGCTGACAATCATATGGGTGCTCCCTTGTAGGTAATTAACTGTTTTTCTTTTGCTGCTTTTAATATTCTCTCTTTGTCTTTTGCTCTTGGCATTTTAATTATGATGTGTCTTGGTGTGATCCTCTTTGGATTCCTTTTGTTTGGGGTTCTGTGCACTTCCTGGACTTGCAAGTCTATTTCTTTCACGAGATGGGGGAAGTTTTCAGTCATTATTTCTTCAAATAGGTTTTCAGTATCTTGCTCTCTCTCTTTTCTTCTGGCACCCCCATAATTCTGATGTTGGTACACTTGAAGTTGTCCCAGAGGCTTCTTAGACTATCTTCAAATTTTTGGATTCCTTTTTCTTTTTTTGCTTTTCTGGTTGAGTCTTTTTTGCTTCTTTGTATTTCAAATCTTTGACTTGATTATTGCATTCCTCTAGTCTGCTGTTGAGTCTCTGTATAATATTTTTTTATTTCAGTCAGTGTATGTTTAATTTCTAGTTGGTCCTTTTTCATATCCTTGAAGGTATTGCTAAATTTATCAGCTTTTGCTAGGAAATTCTTGAAAAACCTTATAACCATTGTTTTGAACTCTATATCCAGCAGTTTGTTTTCCTCCATTTCTTTCATTTGCAGTCTGTTTCTTTGTCTCCACATTTTCACTGCTTCCCTGAGTTGGTAGGGTAGCTTTGTGTGCTAGATGTCCTATATGGCTCAGTGGCTTGGCCTCCCCAGTTACCTGAGGTGGACACTCTTGGCACACCCCTTTGTGGACTGTGTTTACAGACTTCTTGTAATTAAGCCTTGATAGTTGTTGGTATCACTGGGAGAAATTGACCTCCAGGCCAGCTGGCTGTGAAGATCAGCTGTGAGAACTTCTGTGCTGGAGACAGTCTTATGAGACAAGACTTACAAAATGCAAATGCCTCTGTGCTCAGCTTGGCTGGGCCAAAGTTTCAGGGCTGAGTAGTCTTGGCTTCCCATCAGCCCTACCATATGAGGCCCCTGGGTCTCAGTGACCCTCAGTAATCTCTCCAAGCACCTTTGAGAGAAAGCTGCCTTTGAGTTTCACCCGTTGTCAGACAATCCAGTTTCTCCCCCAATAAATCTGAATTTCCAGATTCTCTCCTAAAACTGGAGTTTAGTGCAGTAGGGAGCTTCCTCTCTGTGCACACTCGCCTACGTGCCTCCAGACCTCTGCCTTTCGTGGCTCCCCTGAGTTTCGGCCTGACAGTCCAGATCCCCACCTCCCCCTTTGAGCCTGGGTCCCCGGGGTCTCACCCAGAACTAGGGTTCAGTGCAGTTAGGAGCTTCCAACTCCATCCCACTAGAGAAAGCCAGCGGCAGCCACGCAGTCAGTCCACGCAGTCAGTCCTCTCTGAGCACACTTGCATATATGCCTCCAGACCCCTGCCTTCCATGGCTCCCCCGAGTTTCCATGTGCCTTTCTCCACCTAACAGTCCAGACTCCCCTCTGTATAATCCTGGTTCCCCAGGGTCTCACCCAGAACTGGGTTTCAGTGCATTTGGATCTGGGGTTCAGTGCAGTTGGGAACTTTCTTCTCCCTCCCACCAGAGAAAGCCATCCAGGCACTCAGACGCCCTTCCTCTCTGTGCGTGTGTCTCGTACCTCAGCCTTTTGCAGCTCCTCTGATTCTCCATGAGCTTTTCTCTTTCCTTCTAGTTGTAGAATTTCCACTCAGCCACCTTTCCTGTGGTTCTGGATGGTGTCCGTTTGTCTTTTAGTTGTAGTTTTGAAATTATTGTGGGAGGCAGCAGTTTAAGTGTTTATCTATGCTACCATCTTGGTTTCTCCCTGCCTTTCCTATATTTTATCTGAGCTGTTAAACACTTTAAAAGCAATATTCAATTGAATGTTAGTATTCCCAATCTCCCTTCCAGTTTTTGCAGCTTCCCCCCCGCTCATACTTGGAGCACTGTGCTTGATAAAGCTCATATTGACCAGTCATGTTATCTGAGTGTTCCAGATCAATAGCATATATTGTTGGAAAGCATGAATAATGCTTTCAAGGGCCCGGCCAGAGTGGCCCAGTAGTTGAGCATGGACCCATGAACCAGGAGGTCCCCAGTTCAATTCTGGGTCAGAGCACATGCCTGGGTTGTGAGTTCGATCCCCAATGGGTGGCATGCAGGAAGCAGTGGATGGATGATTTTCTCTCATCAATGTTTCTATATCTCTATCCCTCTCCCTTCCTCTCTCTCTAAAATCAATTCTTAAAAAATGCTTTCATGGAATGTGGGTGGGTTCTCCTTATACTTCCTGGATCTTATTCAAACACTTTGTTTTGGGGATTCCTTTGAGAAGCCCCATTATCAAACATTCCCTATAGTGGTTTAGATTTGCCTGGTCTCCTGATTCACTCGGGTCTCTCCCTGGTTCTGTTCTAGGGATGGCCTTAATCCTGGGGTCCTGATTGGATTGTTTAGCTGTAATTCATAGAGCCTATTGTCTTCTTGGCAGTCCTTCTCTAATACTATCCTACATTCCTCCCAAGTGAGGAGGGTATTCAGAGGGCCTAGGTGTCAGTCCCGTTAATATGATGAGTAGCAGAAATGGAGGTAGAGAGAGTTTCCATGCCTTTAGGACCATCACAGTAGGATGGCATGTTATTCTTCCAATTATGTAAATCAGTTAGACAAGGGGAGTGCACATACTGGTAAACAAATCCTCAAGGTTGACCTTGGCCATCTAAACCTGCAGGGACTTGTCACAGTGGATACTGCCCTGCCTGAGGCAGAGTAATCCCAGGGCTAAATTGAGTCCTCCAGTGAGTACAGGGAGGGGGACCATCCCCTCTGACTATCTGGCAGGAAGGGTGGAGGTCTGGACCTGTGGACTCAGAGGACTGTAGGTGGAAGCCTCAGCACTGCTCAGGGGTACCCCCACCTCACACAGCAGGGAACCTGAGAGGGGCTGAAGGAGAAGCAGATGTAGTAAATCACTGGCTCTGACTCAGGGAAGACAGGCTTTTTCTGAGGGTCTTCCTTCTGAACCATAATTTTACATCTCTTTTGTAAATTTCCATCCTGATATAAAGACATAAAAGATTGTGCGTGTGGAATTTAATCTCATTTCTCCCTCTCTTTTGCAAAGCAGGGCTCTCTGCCATAATGGCCTCTTTGTCTCACCAAGACATAATTACTCAGTAGTTCTCAACTTTTCTATGCTTATACATAGCCCCCATGCAGTTAACAGTTTCAGTTAACTGCAGTCAACCTCAGGCCAAAAATATTATATGAAAAAAAGAAATAATTCATAAGTCATGCCATTCTAAGGAGTGCAATGAAATCTCACACTGTTCCACTCTATCCAACCCAGGACATGACTCATCCCTTTGTCCAGCTTCTCCACATTGTAAATGCCACCTGCCCAGTGGTCACTTATAGCCATCTTGATTATCAGATTGGTTATCAGAGAGAGAAAGACAGACAACATTCACATAACTTTTGTTAGGGTGTATTGTTATAATTGTTCTATTTTGTTATTACTTATTGTGGTGAATCTCTTACTGTGCCTAATTTACAAATTAAACTTTATTATAAGTATGTATGAGAAAAACATAGTCTATATAGGGTTTGGTATTATCTGAGGTTTCAGGCATCCACTAGAGGTCTGAACATATTCCCTGTGGGTAAAAGTGGATGACTGTACTTTCGTATAGAATTTTAGAGAATTCACTTGAAGGCAATAAAATACCCAGGACAAGATTAAATAGGTCAGTAACTCAATTGCTACTATAATATAAGAATCATGTGTCCATTCACTTGTCCTTTAGCATTAAGCAGTTTAAATAGAACAGTGTGCCTCAAATTTGGCTGGCCATTAGGAATGATTAGGGGGACTTTTAAGAATCCCAGTGCCCAGGCCAATTAAATCAGCATCTCTAGGGATGTGAGTAGACATTAGCATTGTAAGAACTCCCCCGTGATTTCAACATGCAGTCACAAAGCAAAACCATCGGCTGTGACTCGTTAGGCAAAGACTTCTCCTGGCCAGCTTCTTTAGCTGTGATTTCTTCCTTCCAGAAGTTGTGCCTAGCTCTGCACACCCATCAGAATAAAAAGCTCAGCATCCAGGTAACAGTTTATAACATAGACCTAAGGAAGGTGGGTTTAAGTTTCTAGAAGGCCTGGTGTTTACTAGGCCTGGGTCTGTGCAGCCAAATGTGGAGCAGGTAGAACACAGCTAAATTCTGCTCCCGGAAAGTAAAGACTGGGGTGAGAATGGGGTAGAAGAGTAGGGGGAGATGGCGATGGAGGAAAACCCCTTTGTTGACTGGGGGCCCATAATGTGTAATGGGGATTGCTCAAGTGAAATGTGCAGTGCCTCAGGCCATTCTCAGACCAAGGCATAAGGAATATTCACAGATGGTTGGCATCCCTAGACCCCAGAAGGGGGCTGAGCTTTGAGTCAAGGCTGGCAAAGGGCCATCTCTGAGCTAGCTTCTGGTGACAAGTGGCAGCCTACACCTGAGCTTCAAGAGTATAAATTCAATCGCAGCCAAACTAATGACGCTCATTGGTCGGAGCAGCTGTGCTGGGCTCATGCAGACTGACAGAGACCCACTGGATGGAGGCGATGCTGGTGAATGCCACCAGCAAGGCTGATTTCTGTGCTCACTATCTCTGTGAGCAGAGGGACATTCAAATCCACAATGTTAATGAGAGAAAGGGAGCCTCTAATTCCAATAAAGGGCCTGGACGTCACATCTCACATTTGCCCTTGGCTTGTCAACAGACACACATCACTTCAAAGACCTGAGCTAATCTATCACTCAGGGAAGGCAGAGATTCTGGGTTTTTCAACAGCTTGAACAAACAGATCTGATTTTTCAAGGTTCTGACCAGCTGGCTTCTCACCTGCAATCCCCTTGAGGCTCCCCCCCGCCCCACCTAAACCAGCAGCCCCCTAACCAGACCTGGTCTAATATCTTGATGAGACCTAGTCCTGATTCTTTCCAGCTGGGAAGTTGCCTCTTTTGTCTAGCCCAGCAGTGCTCAGCCTGGCTGCACACGAGAATAACCTGGGGAGTTCCTGTCTTTAACATGTCATGTCTAGCCCCATCCTGATCAATTAAACCAGCTTTCCTGTGGTGAGGCATGACAATGGGTAGTTTTTAAAGCTCTCCAGGTACCTGTAAAGTTGAAAACCTCAAATCCACCTCTTTTTCCACAATTTCTTTACGCATCTGCCTAGATTCCATGGTCTGCCTTCTGTATGAGCCTCATCCTACCCACTCCCTTCTTTCCCAAAGCCAACGGTGCCTCTCCTCTATGTGGGAACAGCAGAGAGACCCACCGGTCAGGATAAGACCTCCAATGCCTTATTCTTCAGAGGTGATGTCGGTGACCAGCAGCCTTAAAATGACCCGGAAACATTTAAAGTACATAACCCTGCTAACACAGAACCTGCATTTAAGCAAAATCTCTCGGTGACATGAATGCACACTGGAGCCTGAGAAGCACTGTTAATGCATAAGCCCGCTCCCTCCCAGGATCGCTCTAGGCCCTCTGTGATGTGCCAGGGCTGCAACAATCAGACTGTCCCCCAAGGTCCTGACTCTACACGAAGCCCTGTCCTAAATGTCTCCTCCGATGTGGTTACTTCATCCTTGCTGGCACTTCGTGAGGCTGCTTTATGAACCCCTAAATGAAAGAAAATGAGGCTCAGAGAAGCAAAGTGACTTGTGCAAGCTGGCACATGAGAGGTTTAGGATTTTGGCAGAGGTGTGTTTAAGTCCCAAGCTGATTCTCTTTACAGTAAAGCAGGTGTCACCGAAATGTGTGAGCACACAGAGCAGGGGAGACCACTCCTGACATCCGGCCCCTCTTGCTCTGGACCAAAACTGTAAAGACTCTCTCTTTGCTGATATGAGAGACCAGTTGTCCTATTGCAGCAGCGAGTCACCATCTCACCTTGGAAATGACCAGAAGGAGCGTGGGAGTGCTGTTCTCACACCATCGCGAACCCCTGGGGAGAACGGTCTGCTTGGCCTCTTCTTGGCGGGCCCTCCTGGACATGGAGCTCATTTCCTCCTCAGCAGAGAATCCAATCTCTTAAGTATTAAAACGTATATTTCCCTTTAATGTTCTCTTCTCCTAAGCCCAAAATCATCTAACCAGATGGGCCTTTCTCTGTCCTGTATTGGACATGCACAGTTATAAATGGTTGTAAAAAAAACAATCGGAAGTCTTGTTGAATGGAATGAACCTTCCTATTGGCGCAAGGGAGGCTCTTACCTCTGATCATAGACTGCCTCTTGGTTTTTTGAGACAGGGGATCCACAATGCTTGTGAATAGGTGAGAAGGAGACTAAATTGTCCTTTCTTCATCGAAGTGGTGGCCAGGACATGTGTCTGCATTAGGCAGCCTATCTAGTCACAGACAGGGACTCTCATTGCTTAGGCCCATCCAAAGAGCTATTACTATAATTTCCTGCTCACACCACAAGGAAGGAGGAGGGAAGCCTATAACACTCCTGACTTCTGCAGCTGCCCCTTCCAGACCTGCAGCCGTTGGTATGGCAGACGGTAGTCATATGTAAGTACTTAGAATGATCAAAAGTGAAAACTTACTTCTTAAGTCATGCTAGCCACATTTCCAGTGCTCAGTAGCCACATGGAACTAGAAGCTACTATATTGGATGGTGCAGAATAGAAGCTTCCCATTATTCCAGAAAATTCTACCAGGAAGATTGCTCTAAACTTTAGGGTCCTCCACGAGGTTGTCTGCATCTGGCCCAGAGGTCAGCGAGGAGTGTTCAGTCTGGTGTGGGAATGGTGGACATATGTCCTCCAGTTCCTCTGGCAAAAGTTCAAGGTATGGCCCTCTTTACTGCAAGGGGCCTGGGATTGTCAACTGGCTTCGTGTCAGGAAGAGGATGGAATGCAGACCTGGGCGAGCTCCTGGGCAGCCTTGTCCTAGTGCTTCATCCATGTGCAGAGCTCCATTCCTTGCAGTTCTCTTAGAACTTGCCAAGCTTCTAACCAACACTGCCTTGTTCTCGGTCATTGTAGATGTTCATTCTTGGTGGGAAAAAACAGGGGGATGAAATTATTGGTGAGGGTGAACTCTTAGTTGCATGGGACTTTTAACAATAGCCACTTCGCTTGACAGAGAAATACTTACAGCATTTATCTAATCAACGGTGGTCCGTGTGGAAAAGGTGTTCTGTTTCTATCTTCGAAATTGAGGCTGGCAAACTTTCTGCAAAGAATCAGAGTCAATATTTTAGGCTCTGTGGGTCACGCAGTCTTTATGATAGTGACCCAACTCTCCGTTTGTAGTGCAAACGCTGTCATAGATGAGGAAGCTTGACTGTTTCAATAAAGCTTTACTTACAAAAGCAGATGAGAGTCAGATTTGGCGTGTGGGCTTAGTTTGTCAACCTCCGCTCTCAGTTTTTTACCAGCTCCTCTTCACTTTGTAGCAAAATCATTCTTTCCTTCTTCCCATCCCCCCAAAAAAGAATGGTAAAAAGAAAACACAGAAATGTTGGTGCATGCATAGAACCAACATTCTGCTGTGCTGAGCCCTTTACTTGAGCTAACTAAACTTCATGTCCTTCTCACAACTCTTTAATTAGGTTTCGTGATTGTCCCCATGTTACAGAGAAGGAGCTGAGGCATGGAGAGGGTAGTGACTTGCCGAGTGTCATGGAGCAGGCAAAGGGTGGAGCTGGGATGGAAAGCCAGGTTTGGCTGATGCAGAGGCTGGGATTCTACGTGCATGGCCAACACTTCACTATGAGCCACTGGGCACAGAGCAGTATTGTTGAGTTTCCCCCAACATGGTAATCAGGGAAGAAACAGAAGAAGCAAAGTCCCTATGAAGTCACATCCTGCTTCTTTGGGATCTGCTTAAATGATACTCTAGACCCATGGTTGGCAAACTGCGGCTCACAAGCCACATGTGGCTCTTTAGTCCCTTGAGTGTGGCTCTTCCACAAAATACCATGGCCTGGGCAAGTATATTTTGAAGACGTGGTGTTAGAAGTTTAAGTTTAAAAAATTTGGCTCTCAAAAGAAATTTCAATCGTTGTACTATTGATAATTGGCTCTGTTGACCAATGAGTTTGCTGACCACTGCACTAGACACATTAAACTAGCTCACTTAAGTGCCCTTTGTCCAGCTCTGTGGGGGCCTCCCTTTCTCTGAATTCACTCCTAAAACCCCTTTCAAGGAAAAGAACATCAGCGCCACAAATAAAAGAGGGAGAGGTTCTTAGGCTGCCACAAAAATTATTTTGCAACCCAGGTAATTGTAGCTGAAAATTGTATCTGGAAAATGTCAAATAAATTAAATTTTGTAAATTCAGTCCTGTGTGAAAAGCTATAAGGGTGTTCTTTATGAAAAAGGCTGTTAGGCGAATCTTCCCATAACAAGGCATCAAGGTTTACATTTTCACATCTTACCCTATCAAGGTTTACATTTTTAATGTTTTTCTCCTGGTTGCAAAAATAATACATATTTATTGTAGAAAATATGAAACACTTAGAAAAACAGAAGAAAACATTTTAAATATGTATAACCTTACCACTGAAAGAGCTATTTTAAATATTTTGCGTTATACCTTCCCAGATAAACCAACACACACACACACACACACACACACACGCATGTCTGCATACACACATGTAATAAAAAGACTTTTCAAAAAATTGGAATCAAACTGTACATACTTCTTTGTAACCTGCTTTGTTTCTCTTCACCTCGCATGAGAATTTTCTCACATTACAGGTATTTTTCCACAACGTAGTTTCCAAAGGCTGCAAAGAATCCACTTGTTGAACATTGAGGTTGTTTCCAATTTCTGATAAAATAAATAATGACACTTGTCCATATGAATATTATTTTAAATCAACACATTGTGATGCTAAGTAAAACGATGACATTGCTCAATGCCTCATGTTTTATTCATTCTACACCACTGCGGCTATGCTTCAGGAATGGGGTAAGTGGTTCGAGTGTGTGAACGAACACACCAACAGCTCCTGGGGCTAGACCATGGCTGCACTGCTGGGTCAGCCCTCCTGGGGTGGGGAGAGAAGCGAGCCCTCAGATGCTCAGATGCCAGGCCTTACACCTGGCTCCCAGACTCAGGGGACTTCTCTCAGTGCCTCCAATATGACTTCTACTATGAAAGGGGCAGGAGAGGAAAAGAAAATGAATGGCTTCTGTTATGGGCTGAATTGTGTCCCTCCCCTCCCCCCCCCCGAAAAAATCTGTACATTGAAGCCCTAATTCTCAGTACCTCAGAGTGTAACTGTATTTGGAGATAGGTGATTTAAAGAAGTTATTAGAGCAAAATGAGGTGATACTGATTAATCCTATCTGATTGGTGACCTTATGAGAAGAGGAAATCAGGATGCTGCAGACACACAGAGGGAAGACCAAGTGAGGACAGAGGAGAAGACAGTCGTCTGCACGCCCAGGAGACAAACCTAAGAACCCAACCTATGGACACCTCCATCTCTGACTTCATGAGGTCTCCCCAGAATCATGAGCGAATAAATTTCTCCTGTTTAAGCCACCCAGTCTGTGATACTTTGTTATGGCAGCAAACTAATATAGCTTCCTACACTTCAGAGGAATTCTTTTTCCTCTTCCTTCTCTTACCCCTCCTCCTCCTTCTCCTAGCAGGCCCTTTAATATTTCTTAAAATACTGGTTTCATGGTAACTATCTTCTTTAGCTTTTTCTTATCTGGGACACTCTTTATTTTTCCTTCAATTTTAAATAATAATCTTGTTGGATAAAGTAGTCTTGGTTATAAGTCCTTACTTTTCATCACTTTGAATATTTCATGCAAATACCTTCTGGCCTGCTGAGAGTCTTATGAGAGTTTCTCATAAGAGAAATCAGTTGAGAGTCTTATGAGAGTTTCATTTTGGGTAACTGTCTCTTGTTGCTTTTAAGATTCTCTGTCTTTTACCTTTGCCATTTTATGTATTATGTGTCTTGGTGTAGGACTCTGTGGATTCAACTTGTTTGGGATTCTCTGCACTCCCTACACTTGTGTGTCATTTTTCTTCACCAGGTTTTGAAAGCTTTTGGTCATTATTTCTTCATATAAGTTCTCGAGCCTTTGCTCGTTCTCTTCACTTTTTGGTATCCCTATGCTGGATATGTTGGTTTGCTTTATGTTGTTCCAAATGTCCTTAAATTATCTTCACTTTTAAAAATTATTTTTCTTTTTGCTGCTCCACTTGGGTGTTTTTCCTACCTGTTCTTATCCTCTTTGGAGACGTGTATAGTCAGGGGGCACTCTGCTGCAGGCCAATGTCAGATGCTGCCTGTGTCTGGCCCTGGACAACCTGTTTGGAGCTACAAAGTGATCCAGTTGCAGCTGCCTCTGTGGGCCTGGGTGTGTGCGGAAATGACCAAGCTGTGTACCAAGGCTGGCTTTTACCAGCACTGGGCCCAGGGGTGGGCCCGCGAACCTGAGATCCACCTCTGCCTACCTCCGCCTTTTGGCTGCCTGTTAGGCTCAGTCGCTGAAAGAGCCTGTGGAGATACTGAGCTGCATGAGAGAGGGTCTCAGTGAGTCACCAGGTGGGGGTGAGTGGCATTCACCAGGCTGATACAAGATCAAAACCAGCGGTACTGCTGGGTCTGAGACCACTCAGATTTGCAGGGTCTGCCGAGTCCAGCTGCCACCTGTAGGGTAGGGTCTCAGAGTCTTTAGGGTGAGGCCAGTGGAGGTTATCAGGCCCTAACAGACCATGATATGGCCATGTGAAGGGAAGGCTCTGCACCAGTCGGGCATGCAAGGGAAAAATTTTTCAGTCCTGGAGCCACACAACTCTGTCTGTCCCAAAGCCTGCCAGCTCAAACATGTAATTATCCAGTAATCCTCAGGTGTCGTGGGAATGCTCCCAGGTATTCCTGCAGCAGGTTTACCTCCCCCGGTCCTCTGAACCTCTGCGTCGTCTCCTATTAGTTGCTAGGTAACTGCAGGAGATTTATGCACATCTATTTTTAATTTCTGAGGCAGCTTCCAGCTCTGCCATAAACAGCACCAGAGGCAGACACCACACTGGCTTCAGAGAGTCTCTTCTCACCCTCCCCACGATGAGGCCTCCCAGGGCACACCTCTAATATAAAACATCAAATGTTCTGATAAAAAAAACAATAATGCTGGTAAATTCTCAACTTCCTGCAGAAACAGTTGAGCAAATTTGAGACACTTGGGCTCATACCCAGTGCCCTCTTGTGCCAAGTCCTTTAGAATTTTTATTCATAGAGCATTGTCTGCCCTCTTAATTTGCCTGCATGAAATCTAATCTCCCCATCCTTCCCAGCAGCACCAAAATTCATCTCTAAGTGGAAAACTTGTATCCAAAAGGCATCTGCAAAATTATTTCTCAAGCCAGTGGTTTCATTACCTTTTAAAGACTCTTGGACCAAATGTACACATTTTATTGCCACTTCCTGGGTATGCGATGAGGAAATCCAATTTACATCATGGTCTCCAAACCAAAGTTTTATAGAGTGATCGTAAGAATAACAACTCTTTGCATTTGGGAAACAGTCATGTTTCACTGTGAACTTCCCTGGGCATCCCGCCATCCGTTTCTCACCACAACTCCGTTACGAGGTCCGGTGCATGGCATTGTCGCTGCTGGCTTAGATGCCTTCATGACTGCAAGTTTGCCAACTGGTGGTCCAGCCTTCTCTCTTCCTAATTCATCCCCCACACAGTCTCCAGAGGGGTCGCTCTAACACAGAAACCCAAACACACTGCTTGGGTATAAACCAGCACTGTGTCTCATTTACAGGATCCAAGTCACATTGCTCAGCACGGAAGATGAAGACAGCCAACCTCTAGCCTCTGCCTGCCTCTCTATCTTGTCTGCTGTCAGCGTCTCATCACTCTTTGCATCCCACTGGCACCAGCCTTGATGTGGCTCCCTGCCCACCATGCTGTTCCCTCCTCCTGAGCCTTTGGTCACACACACTATTTGCTCTGCTTTCAAAGCATGTGCTCCCACCATCCAATCATTGCACTGCCTCCTCCAGGGAGCATGCTCTGACTGCCCCTCCCCACCTCCCCACTGCTGAATTAGATAAATCTCTTCTACACTCCCAAAGTTCTCGATGCATATCTCTACCGGCTCATCTATGGAATTGCTTTCGAACCTCCTGATCATCTGTCTGTGTCCCTCACTGTGTTTCAGCTTGCTCCAAGGCAGTGTCTAAATGCCATCTTCTTCCTTTGTTATTTCCAGAACCTGGCCCAGTGCCTGCCCCACCATGTGTGTGAGTTTACTGGAGGGAAGTAGTAAAGGGGAAAGAAAGAAAGATCCTAAGGGGGAGGCCAGTGGCACCACCAGCCTGATTCAGGGATGAGGCAACCCAGGCTCCCAGGGTGCATGAACCCAGACAACACACTTAGCAAACAGAAGAGCCACAAGTGAAAAGGGAGGAAGATGCTTAGAAAGAATCTAACCCCTCCTTGCAGATAGTGAAAAGAGCTTCTGCTCACACAGTCCCAGGAGTGGGGTGCTCACTGCCTTTCCATGGTCGGTCAGCTACTCCAGGAGACAGTTCTCTTAGGTTGTGCTGAAACCAGTTTCCTATGATTCACATCAGCCTGGCTCTGCTTTTGTCTTCTGCTCTTAGTCATTACGTCTCGCCGAGCAGAAACCTCAGCCTTCCCATTCTGTGGGTAAATCACTCTCAAGTTGGACCCGCCTCCCTCAATCATCATCAAAAATGCAAAGTTAACCAGATTCCTAGGCTGCATATAAGTGTTTTCCATACGCTATCTAATTCAAACCTTCTGGAAACACGAGTTTTAAAAAAATGCCCAAGATCACACAGCTGGGGAGTCACAGATCAGGCCTAGACCCCAAGGGGTCTAACTCCAAGGTCATGGATTTAACCACCTCACAATACTCATGTTTGTCTGAGCCCTTCAGTCAGGCGACAGTGAAAATCTAAGCAGATTAACTGTACATAATTCCTTCTCTCTCTCTCTCTCTCTCTCTCTCTCTCTCTCTCTCTCTCTTCCCCTTTCTTTCTCATGCCAGCTTTATGGGAGCTAGCAGATCTCTCTTCTCTGAGGGTTATTTTAAAAAATTGGTTTTTTTCTCCTCCCTCCTCCTTCCCAGACCCCACAAGAGAAACAAAGATCCCTGGGTTGCTGCCTCTGCAGATACCGTGTTATTTGCGAGGTGCGGCCCTGGGATGAGCCAACTCATTAGTTTCAAAGCCTCAAATTAATCTGACATTACTGTTCCCGGAGGTGAAAGGTCATTTTTTATCTTCTCAGCATTATCCACCAGCGACAGAAATTGACTCCTTATGCAGGCAGAGACCCGCTCCACACTGCACCCTGTGGAGGCTTGTCTTCTTTGTTTTGAGTGAAATTGAACACAGAGTGGGGATGGTTTTAAAAGGCCAGAGGTGGCGGTTTTTTAAGAAGGAGGATTTTGTAAATCAGTGGGGTAGAGAAAGGACTAACAGTCTGGTACTGGATTGTTGAAGAAAGCTGGATACAGGAAACAAACGGTGATGCCAGAATGAAGCTGCTGGGCACTGGACCAGAAAGTCCTCCATCCTCCAGCGGGGAGCTCCCTCCGGTGCCCCCTGGTGGCAGAACCTAGCCTGGCACCGCTGACTGGAGAGGAGGCAGTTATAGCTACAGCAACACACAACAGTGGTGACTTAGAGACAACAGTTTAATAACTGGCACCAACAATCATACCCTACACCAAGGATGTGTGTTAAAAATTCAGTCAGGTGGTATGTGGAGGCGGCCACGGGGTGGTAGTGGTCCACGCTCAGGGGATGTTCCAAGCTGGGTCCAGATAACGCCCCAAATCATGAAAGAAGCCACCCTGCAGAGCGAGGCATGGTTCCCAGTTCCCAGACTGGGCTGCCCCAGTTAGACAGAGATTCCTCCTGGGTAGCCCTGGCCCTGCCGGATCAAAGCTGCATTGAGGAGGGGAAGAAAGCTGCATTGAACCCTGCCTGCTTGTGTTCACAGAAGCTATTGTTCCATCCGTAACGGTGTAATCAGAGCGAATACATTCGTCAGTGTTTGCTCCCCCAGCGCTGCCCTCCGGCCTCCTCCGAGCATTTCCCCAGCTGCATAGGGAGGTTGGCATTTACATGAGGGTGGGGGATGGAGTGTGTGTGACCCAGGGAACAGATAAAACACAGCCTTCTCTTTGCATCTCAAAACGCTTCTAATAGATGCCCTGCAGAAAGCATAGGTTTCCTAGAGCTTTGCGGTAGGACTGAGAGTGAGGTAGCAAGTTGCCCTTTTCCAGGGCACTGTCCATCAAATAGGCCCCATTAGCACCCTGGCACCAAATGGCATTCCTTACGGAAAGTAGCTGCTCCATGGAACAGGGAAAAGGTCAAGGTCCAGAGGTGGGATTTGGAGCAAGAAAGCAAAATATAGTCATCACAGTTTCTAATTCAACTTAATTTTAAACCATATTCAGCAAAACGTTTAGTGACCTCCTGGAACAGGGCAAAGCGGTTACATTTATTACACACCATGCTTCCAATTCAGGTCTTTTCTTACTCAGAGATAGAGGTGGTGGGACACAAACCCCACTAAGAGTTAAACCCCTGAGTGCAATTGAGGACGGGCTGAGCTGTGAGAGAGGACCACTCACAGTCAGTGCAGGTGTGGGTCTAACAATTGTTGGGGCCCCTGGTGTTTGCCTCCAAGCTGAGCTGGCACTGTGGGGAAGGAAGGCGAGGTGCCAAGGAGCCTGCCCATCAGTCAAAGCCACCTTAACCCATTCTGGCCTGGACAAGGAGAGAAGTTAGGGGCAAGGTCTTTCTTGGTAGCCAGCAAACACTGTGCAATGGGCCTCCCTACCTGATCCACTAGGGACTGGTTCTTGGCTCCAGTTGGGTTCCGCCTATGCTGGTTCCTAGCTTGCTATGGAGGCAGGAGACACAGGTTCCTCCATCCCCTTCAAGGACGGGCTAATGAGAGTCGGTCATTCTGCCTCCTTGGAGCGCTTCCCACTGTCTTTGGGTAACAGCACCATGATTTGCCTGTGTGGAACCACTTCTTCACATTCAGCACGTACGGTAGTTGTTGTTGCTTCCAGATGCTTCTCTTTCCCCTTCACCCAGCACTAGGAGTAGACCTACGTCTAGCCAATTGAAATTCACCTTGGGCTTTGGTTGGAATGATCAGAAGGGAAAGCTGTCTCATGATGGCTGTTGGGAGAACAGCTTGTGCTTCATTCAACTTAAGCTCAGGGCTTCACTCAACTGAGAGGGGCAGAAATAGAATATCAGGGACCGGCTGTAATTGTAAAAAAATATTAATCATGCTCTGTTCACTGTGATTTTTATTCTGATTTAAAAAGGCACGTTGTAACCTGGCTGGGAGTTGCATGTGGGACCTGGGAGCTCATCTGAAAATGCAGCCCATCCTCTCCACCAGGGAGCTGCCTATTGTCATGGAAAGATAAACACCATGTTGCAGAAATCAGAGTCCCCAGTCCTTTGAAGACACCTAGTCCTTTGCATACCCACAGGCCTTTGCAAATCTCCAGCCTGCATTACCTGTAAACTGTCCATTTGGCATACCCTTTGGCTACTTCCCCATGTAACTTTTGTCCTTCTACCCAATATAAGCAGCTAGCTTATGGCGGGGACAGAGCAGATTTCTGTGGATGACCTGCTGCTCTCCCATACTGCCAGCAGTATTGAAATAAATGCTTATATATTATTCAAACTTATCTCTGCTTAATTGGCTTGAGTAGTGACAGGCAACTCAGACCTATTGATTGTCCAGTTATAGAAAAGCTGCCAAGGGCAGGCCTTCAGGAGGAGTGAAGAACTGGGGACATTCGAGCACTCAAGTGCATGGAACAAGCCACCTGGGCTGGTGGCCAATTTGTCACCCGACGGACGGATTGCCTGAATAAAGCCAACAGCAAGGAGATCCCAGGCAAGAGATGGAGACTGAGACCTGCTACTGTCATTAGGGTCCCTGGGCCCTGCTATGACCAGCTTTTCACTTACATAATTGTTGAAGTCTGTTTCAACTGCATTTCTGTGGTTTGCAAACAATGACACCTGACTGATCTGTATCAGCTAGGAGGCTCAGGAAGTGTGGCAGGACTCAAAGGTAGAGAAATGGTGCTGGAGGCTGAGCCTGGAATGGTTGCCAGAGGCCACTGGCTAATTGAAATCAATCTCGGGATTTTGTTGGAACGATCAGAAGGGAAATGGAGCCTTCTACATGGTGCCCTTAGAAAGCCGATCGGTGTGCAGGGAGCGCCGGAGGACACCGCCATTGAACACTCTGGACCAAAGGAATGTAAGGGCCCTTGTTCTCCAGCACCTGACAGAAACAGATGAAGAATGTCAGAGTGGGCCACAGCGACACAAGCGAGCCATATTCCTCACCCCCAGAGTAGGAACAACAGAAGTGCCACAAAGACTTCTAGGATCATAGGCACTAGAGAAAGTATTTGATCTAAAAAGTAACTAAAGATCTCAGAGCAGCAAATGAGACTTTTGGCCTAAGTCTCAAGGATGCTGGTATTTAACTAACCTTAGCAAGGACACTAACTAAGCCATTGCCATTTATTGAGAACCAGCTGTGTGCCGAGCATTGGGCTGACGAACTGATATGTGTTAGAACACCCAATCCTGTTAAGAAATCTGAGAGGTCAGTATTGTGTCACCTTTTGCAAATGAGAAAGATGACGTTAGAGAGGTTCCATCCCCCACTGAAGGTCCTGGGGCTGAACCTCTGTCCTGCCCCAGAGGCCCGCAGTTAACACCAGGCTGTGAGCCACCCTTTGTCTTTCTGACCCCAGAGCCCACAGGGACCTTTTTATTAGTACTTCCTTCCCTTGCCCTTTTTATAGCCTCCTGTTCTTTGAAATTGAGGCCCCACATCATACTGGAGAGAAAAGCCTGCTCTCTAAAACTCTCTGTACAGTCTTATTGTAGAGGGCAGTTGTGGCTGCCACTGCCCGGCATCACATCTCTCTTCCGGTAGGAGACCCAGGGTTCCTTTGGGGAATCACCTTCCCCCAACTCTCAGTCCAAGTGCCTGAGGTGGAACACAGCTGATCCTGCACCCTGGCTCTGCACTGCAGGCATGGGCTTGGGAGCTGGGCTGCCCATCCCTTCAGTCCATGACCTCAGTCAGAGAGGCACATAGCCTACTGGGTGTGTAACCTTGAGCCACTTAACTAATCATTTCTGTGCCTCAGTCTTTCCATCTGTAAAATGGGATGGTAATAATAGCACCCTCCTCCCCAGCTCTATAGAAATGTTATGAGGAAGAGTTAACATAACACATATGGAGAACACTGTACATACCCCCAACAAAATACCACTGTGATCATCATTGGTCTAGGTAATGGGACAGATCCAAACTGATGGAAATCTTTGCTAGGGTTTTGTTGGAAGTAGCTGAGCAAGCAGTGTTCTAGCTCTCTCTCGCCCTCCCTCTGTCTATCCTTCTCTTCGTCTCTGTCTCTCTGTTTCTCTCTCTCCCTCGTCCCACCTGTTGTCTCCCAGATGGGGGTGTTAGCTGGGGATGTGGACCCGGAGCACTAGAGGAAAGGAGACCTGAGATATCCAGAGAAAGACTTTTATCAGTATTGTTTGAGGACTGGGTCTGCCTGTGCCTACGGGCACCGCTTCCCTGGGCTTTTCAGTAGCTTGTGCCAATGATTTCCTTTTGTGGGGAAACAAATTTTCGATGGAGTCAGGGCAGGGGATAAGCAGCAGAGAGAAAATGGTAAGAATTGTTGGAGCCGAAACCGGTTTGGCTCAGTGGACAGAGCATCAGCCTGCGGACTGAAAGGTCCCAGGTTCAATTCCGGTCAAGGGCATATACTTTGGTTGCGGGCACATTCCCAGTAAGGGGTTTGCAAGAGGCAACTGATAGATGTTTCTCTCTCATAGATGTTTCTGACTTTCTATCCCTCTCCCTTCCTCTCTGTAAAAAATCAATAAAATATATTTTTAAAAAAAGAATTGTTGGAGTATCTTCAGACTTGAGCAACTCCTGACAGTTCTCTCCTCTCTTAACCCATAAGACACAGAGCAGTAATGTAGGACAGGAGGAGAGAGAGAGCCTTTATGGTATTTACATCATCCCCGTCTCCCTCTCACAAGTCAGGCAAAAGCACCTTTGGTCCTTACCCATTTGAGTATGAATCTCAGGTTGGCCATTCCACAGTTATAAATCCTCTGATATAACCATATGAAATGGTCATTTTTATAGGTGAAAAATGGTTTAACATTGATAATTTCACATTGTTCAACCAATAGTTTCTATCTTATGGGGTTTTGATAAGATTAAGTGAGATGATACATGTGCAATTCTTAGCACTATGCCTGGCAATGAGTTAATAGCTGATCAGGGTCAACTTCTAAAACAATGATGATGCTGGTGATGGTAATGATGGTAATCACAGTAGTGGTGGTGGCGATAGTGATGGTGGTGGTATAGGTGGTGGTCATGGTGGTCATGGTGGTGGTCATGGTGGTGGTGGTCATGGTGGTGGTGGTCATGGTGGTGGTCATGGTGGTAGTGGTCATGGTGGTGGTCATGGTGGTGGTGGTCATGGTGATGGTGGTCATGGTGGTGGTCATGGTGGTGGTGGTCATGGTGATGGTGGTCATGGTGATGGTGGTCATGGTGGTGGTCATGGTGGTGGTCATGGTGGTGGTGGTCATGGTGGTGGTGGTCATGGTGGTGGTCATGGTGGTGGTGGTCATGGTGGTGGTGGTCATGACAGTAGTGGTGATGGTAATGATGGTAGTGATGGTTATGGTGGTGGTCATGGTGGTGGTCATGGTGGTGGTCATGGTGGTGGTGATCATGGTGGTGGTGGTCATGGTGGTGGTGGTCATGGTGGTGGTGGTCATGGTGGTGGTGGTCATGGTGGTGGTGGTCATGGTGGTGGTCATGGTGGTGGTGATCATGGTGGTGGTCATGGTGGTGGTGGTCATGGTGGTGGTCATGGTGGTGGTGGTCATGGTGATGGTGGTCATGGTAATGGTGCTCATGGTGGTGGTCATGGTGGTGGTGGTCATGGTGATGGTCATGGTGGTGGTCATGGTGGTGGTGGTCATGGTGATGGTCATGGTGGTGGTCATGGTGGTGGTGGTCATGGTGGTAGTGGTCATGGTGGTGGTGCTCATGGTGGTGGTCATGGTGGTGGTGGTCATGGTGGTGGTGGTCATGGTGGTGGTCATGGTGGTAGTGGTCATGGTGGTGGTCATGGTGGTGGTGGTCATGGTGATGGTGGTCATGGTGGTGGTCATGGTGGTGGTGGTCATGGTGATGGTGGTCATGGTGGTGGTCATGGTGGTGGTCATGGTGGTGGTGGTCATGGTGGTGGTGGTCATGGTGGTGGTCATGGTGGTGGTGGTCATGGTGGTGGTGGTCATGACAGTAGTGGTGATGGTAATGATGGTAGTGATGGTTATGGTGGTGGTCATGGTGGTGGTCATGGTGGTGGTCATGGTGGTGTAGGTGATGGTGGTCATGGTGGTGGTGGTCATGGTGGTAGTGGTCATGGTGGTGATGGTCATGGTGGTGGTGGTCATGGTGGTGGTGGTCATGGTGGTGGTCATGGTGGTGGTGATCATGGTGGTGGTGGTCATGGTGATGGTCATGGTGGTGGTGGTAATGGTGATGGTCATGGTGGTGGTGCTCATGGTGATGGTCATGGTGGTGGTGGTCATGGTGGTGGTCATGGTGGTGGTGGTCATGGTGATGGTGCTCATGGTGATGGTGCTCATGGTGGTGGTCATGGTGGTGGTGGTCATGGTGGTGGTCATGGTGGTAGTGGTCATGGTGATGGTCATGGTGGTGGTCATGGTGGTGGTGGTCATGGTGGTGGTGGTCATGGTGGTGGTGCTAATGGTGATGGTCATGGTGGTGGTGGTCATGGTGGTGGTCATGGTGGTGGTGGTCATGGTGATGGTGGTCATGGTGGTGGTGCTCATGGTGGTGGTCATGGTGGTGGTGGTCATGGTGGTGGTGGTCATGGTGGTGGTCATGGTGGTGGTCATGGTGGTGGTGGTCATGGTGGTGGTGGTCATGGTGATGGTCATGGTGGTGGTGGTCATGGTGATGGTGGTCATGGTGGTGGTGGTCATGGTGGTGGTCATGGTGGTGGTCATGGTGGTGGTGGTCATGGTGGTGGTGGTCATGGTGGTGGTGGTCATGGTGGTAGTGGTCATGGTGGTGGTGGTCATGGTGATGGTCATGGTGGTGGTGGTCATGGTGGTGGTGGTCATGGTGGTGGTGGTCATGGTGGTGGTGGTCATGGTGATGGTCATGGTGGTGGTGGTCATGGTGGTGGTGGTCATGGTGGTGGTGGTCATGGTGATGGTGCTCATGGTGGTGGTCATGGTGGTGATGGTCATGGTGGTGGTGGTCATGGTGATGGTCATGGTGGTGGTGCTCATGGTGATGGTCATGGTGGTGGTGGTCATGGTGGTGGTCATGGTGGTGGTGGTCATGGTGATGGTGGTCATGGTGATAGTGCTCATGGTGGTGGTCATGGTGGTGGTGGTCATGGTGGTGGTGGTCATGGTGGTAGTGGTCATGGTGGTGGTCATGGTGGTGGTGGTCATGGTGATGGTCATGGTGGTAGTGGTCATGGTGGTGGTCATGGTGGTGGTGGTCATGGTGATGGTCATGGTGGTGGTCATGGTGGTGGTGGTCATGGTGGTAGTGGTCATGGTGGTGGTGCTCATGGTGGTGGTCATGGTGGTGGTGGTCATGGTGGTGGTGGTCATGGTGGTGGTCATGGTGGTAGTGGTCATGGTGGTGGTCATGGTGGTGGTGGTCATGGTGATGGTGGTCATGGTGGTGGTCATGGTGGTGGTGGTCATGGTGATGGTGGTCATGGTGATGGTGGTCATGGTGGTGGTCATGGTGGTGGTCATGGTGGTGGTGGTCATGGTGGTGGTGGTCATGGTGGTGGTCATGGTGGTGGTGGTCATGGTGGTGGTGGTCATGACAGTAGTGGTGATGGTAATGATGGTAGTGATGGTTATGGTGGTGGTCATGGTGGTGGTCATGGTGGTGGTCATGGTGGTGGTGATCATGGTGGTGGTGGTCATGGTGGTAGTGGTCATGGTGGTGATGGTCATGGTGGTGGTGGTCATGGTGGTGGTGGTCATGGTGGTGGTCATGGTGGTGGTGATCATGGTGGTGGTGGTCATGGTGATGGTCATGGTGGTGGTGCTCATGGTGATGGTCATGGTGGTGGTGCTCATGGTGATGGTCATGGTGGTGGTGGTCATGGTGGTGGTCATGGTGGTGGTGGTCATGGTGATGGTGGTCATGGTAATGGTGCTCATGGTGGTGGTCATGGTGGTGGTGGTCATGGTGATGGTCATGGTGGTGGTCATGGTGGTGGTGGTCATGGTGATGGTCATGGTGGTGGTCATGGTGGTGGTGGTCATGGTGGTGGTGGTCATGGTGGTGGTGCTCATGGTGGTGGTCATGGTGGTGGTGGTCATGGTGGTGGTGGTCATGGTGGTGGTCATGGTGGTAGTGGTCATGGTGGTGGTCATGGTGGTGGTGGTCATGGTGATGGTGGTCATGGTGGTGGTCATGGTGGTGGTGGTCATGGTGATGGTGGTCATGGTGGTGGTCATGGTGGTGGTCATGGTGGTGGTGGTCATGGTGGTGGTGGTCATGGTGGTGGTCATGGTGGTGGTGGTCATGGTGGTGGTGGTCATGACAGTAGTGGTGATGGTAATGATGGTAGTGATGGTTATGGTGGTGGTCATGGTGGTGGTCATGGTGGTGGTCATGGTGGTGTAGGTGATGGTGGTCATGGTGGTGGTGGTCATGGTGGTAGTGGTCATGGTGGTGATGGTCATGGTGGTGGTGGTCATGGTGGTGGTGGTCATGGTGGTGGTCATGGTGGTGGTGATCATGGTGGTGGTGGTCATGGTGATGGTCATGGTGGTGGTGGTCATGGTGATGGTCATGGTGGTGGTGCTCATGGTGATGGTCATGGTGGTGGTGGTCATGGTGGTGGTCATGGTGGTGGTGGTCATGGTGATGGTGCTCATGGTGATGGTGCTCATGGTGGTGGTCATGGTGGTGGTGGTCATGGTGGTGGTCATGGTGGTAGTGGTCATGGTGATGGTCATGGTGGTGGTCATGGTGGTGGTGGTCATGGTGGTAGTGGTCATGGTGGTGGTGCTAATGGTGATGGTCATGGTGGTGGTGGTCATGGTGGTGGTCATGGTGGTGGTGGTCATGGTGATGGTGGTCATGGTGGTGGTGCTCATGGTGGTGGTCATGGTGGTGGTGGTCATGGTGGTGGTGGTCATGGTGGTGGTCATGGTGGTGGTCATGGTGGTGGTGGTCATGGTGGTGGTGGTCATGGTGATGGTCATGGTGGTGGTGGTCATGGTGGTGGTCATGGTGGTGGTAGTCATGGTGGTGGTGGTCATTACAGTAGTGGTGATGGTAATGATGGTAGTGATGGTTATGGTGGTGGTCATGGTGGTGGTGGTCATGGTGTTGGTCATAGTGGTGGTGGTTATGGTGATGGTAATAGTCATGGTGGTGTAGGTGGTGGTGGTATAGGTGGTGGTGGTCATGGTGGTGGTGGTCATGGTGGTAGTGGTCATGGTGGTGGTGCTAATGGTGATGGTCATGGTGGTGGTGGTCATGGTGGTGGTCATGGTGGTGGTGGTCATGGTGATGGTGGTCATGGTGGTGGTGCTCATGGTGGTGGTCATGGTGGTGGTGGTCATGGTGGTGGTGGTCATGGTGGTGGTCATGGTGGTAGTGGTCATGGTGGTGGTCATGGTGGTGGTGGTCATGGTGATGGTGGTCATGGTGGTGGTCATGGTGGTGGTGGTCATGGTGATGGTGGTCATGGTGATGGTGGTCATGGTGGTGGTCATGGTGGTGGTCATGGTGGTGGTGGTCATGGTGGTGGTGGTCATGGTGGTGGTCATGGTGGTGGTGGTCATGGTGGTGGTCATGGTGGTGGTAGTCATGGTGGTGGTGGTCATTACAGTAGTGGTGATGGTAATGATGGTAGTGATGGTTATGGTGGTGGTCATGGTGGTGGTGGTCATGGTGTTGGTCATAGTGGTGGTGGTTATGGTGATGGTAATAGTCATGGTGGTGTAGGTGGTGGTGGTATAGGTGGTGGTGGTCATGGTGGTGGTCATGGTGGTGGTGTTCATGACAGTAGTGGTGATGGTAATGATGGTAGTGATGGTTATGGTGGTGGTCATGGTGGTGGTCATAGTGGTGGTGGTTATAGTGATGGTAATAGTCATGTTGGTGTAGGTGGTGGTGGTATAGGTGGTGGTGGTCATGGTGGTGGTGGTCATGGTGGTCATGGTCATGATGATGGTGGTCATGGTGGTCATGATGTTGGTAGTGGTATAGGTGGTGGTTATCATAGTGGTGGTAATGGTGGTAGTGGTGGTGGTGGTGGTCATGGTGGTCATGGTATTGGTGGTGATGATTAAGAAACAGTCACTAGTAAAATCAGCAGTTTTCAGCACTGATATTCGAGCTCAACTGACAATTCTGCTTATTTCCCCCCAAGTCTGGCTCTTTAGGGTCTTCAGTGTTTTTGTTTTTGTTTTTTTGTTTTTTAAATTTTATTTACAATATAACTTATATTTAATAGTAGTACATATGTTTTCCTCCTCCCCCCAATATCTCCCCCCAGCCTCCCCTACCCCCCAGCACATGTCCCCACCTGCCTCCCTCCTCACCCCAGAGTCTTTCATTCATTGGTTATGCTCATATGTATGCATACAAGTCCTTCGGTTGATCTCCCCCAGCATCTGCCTCCTCTCCACTCCAGCCTTCCCCCTGTAGCTTGACAGCCCGTTCGAGGCCACCCTGCCTCTATATCAATCACTCTCCCCTGTTTCTTTTCTTCAAAAATATCTTGCCTCTGCATACTGAAAACAAACGTATAAGAGCAAAAAAAGTTTGAGTGTCAGTTTCAATGTCCAACTGTTCTGAGTCCCAGTTTCAATGTCAAATAGTTCTTCATGTGTACATGTCAGCAATGGTATCCAGATGGTGGACACATCGTGGCAATGCAAGATCCTTCCTCTCTGGTATGTTCCTGGGCCGCCTGCAGCCACACACAGCTGCCGACTGCTAGCATGGCAAGGTGTCGTCAGCGTCCGCCATCTCTGGACCGTCCTCGTGGATGGAACAGGCCCATCAGTTCCTCACTGTCGCAGAAACCCACATGGTCTTGGAGTTGTCCTCTGCAAACACACAAACACATTCTCGACCAAAGGTTAACAAAGGGATCCTCTCTGCAAAATAGACTTGGGATTCTTTTTATTTTTGCCTAAATGATTTTCCTTTGGATTATTTTGACACCATGTGTGTTTTTTTCATGGGTGTCCTGCAGCTGGTTTTACAAATGGAATTTTCTTTTGTGGAGTAAGAATTTTCTACATGTATTTTACTTATAGGATATTTTTCCTTACATGATATTACCTCATTGTCCCCCACCCTCCTTTTTTTGGTTAATAGGGGCTTTTGGAAATTTTATCTTGCAGTCTTGGTAATTTTAAATTTTAATTTTTGCATACAAATATTACTACTTTAGGTTCTTTGGATGTTAGGCAATTTTGCAGTGAGATGAACTACTAATAGATAATTTAGTTTATGTTTTAGGAAAAGCTTTTTGTCCAGTACAGTTAGATTTTCTTGAGTATTCACTTATTTCACTTGTCCAATTTAAATTAATCTGAAAACTTGATTACTATTTTACTGTCAATTTTAATACTCAAGCAGAAATCTTAGTTTACCCAGTAAATACTTGTGGAAAGGAATATTTGCATTTTTGAGTAGGTCCTCAGAGTTCTTTGTAATAAATTAAATTTTGATATAGGGCAGCTATTGCTGGCCGAGTCTCTGTCTACCACCTGGGTCCCGGTGTGATTTGTGTGTGGGAGGCGTAGCAGCAGTGGGGGTAGGAGACCTTCCTCAGGAGGGGTGAGAATTCAAGCCCCTGCAAGGTTTGTGGATGAGGGTCTGTGCCCCACCTCTGTTGATCTTTTAGTTCTCTCCTGTTGGCCCCTCTGCGACTGTGCCTGTCTTAGGTTGTTCCTTCCCTGAGGAATCTTACCCGTCTCTGGCTAACCAGCCATCCTCCAGGGCAAAACAGGGTGATGTGAGGTTCAGTTCTGTCTCCTTTATAGTCTATGCCCCCGTGGCCTCCACGTCCAGCACCTGCCATGGGGTCCCCTTGCCTGCTGGCGGGGTCCCGGTACTGATCACATATCTCGGGTGACCCAGGTTTCTTCTCCAGAGAGGGCCCAGCTCACACCATTGGTCGAGAGACAGATCCATGGTGCCAACTGCCCAGAGACTTCAGCCACAGCTTGAACTGAAAGTTCACGCATCAGCTGTGTGTATTTGGATAATAAGAAGAGGGTCCCTCTTGGCAAACGGGCCAGAGGGGCCAATATAGAATGCTCGGATGCCTTCCCAGTGCCTTAATCCCTTCTGAAAGGGATTTCCTATCCTTTTTTTAAGTTGCTGCCCAACATTCAAAGAATTAGTTTGTAAGTTTATTTGGGATAATTGTATAATATGCTGTTGTCAAATATCAAATATTATAATGACATTGTAGAATAATATCATGTAAGGGTATTGTGGTGTCACGGGAGGTTAAGGAGGGCCTAGCCTAAGAACTGGTGTCCATAAGAGATGACATGCTCTAGGCCATGTTAATTCAATCTCAAACTAGCTGCCAATTTTTTTATAACTTTATATAAACTTTGTCAGGGATGTAAAAACACAAATCACTTACCTTAGTTCAAGCATTCAAATGTATTGACTTTCCCCCTTACTCCCACCACCTGCCACTTACCTTGAGGTTTGACATTTTAATGGACTTTTCTCAGTCTCTGGATCCATTCTTGTTCATCAGTCTGTGTCATTCATTATATTCCTCAAATGAGTGAGATCATGTGATATTTGTCTTTCTCTGCCTGGCTAATTTCACTTAGCATAATGCTCTCTAATTCCATCCATGTTGTTACAAATGGTAGGAGCTCTTTCTTTTTTTACCGCAGCGTAGTATTCCACTGTGTAGATGTACCACAGTTTTTTAATCCACTCATCTGCTGATGGGCACTTAGGCTGTTTCCAAGTCTTAGCTATGATAAATTGTGCTGCTATGAACATAGGGGTACATATATCCTTTCTAATTCGCCTTTCTAGTTTCTTGGAGTATATTCCTAGAAGTGGGATCACTGGGTTGAATGGAAGCTCCATTTTTAGTTTTTTGAGGAAACTCCATACTGTTCTCCACAGTGTCTTCACTAGTCTACAATCCCACCAACAGTGCAGGAGAGTTCCTTTTTCTCCGCATCCTCGCCAGCACTTGTCATTTGTTGATTTGTTGATGTAAGCCATTCTGACAGGTGTGAGATGGTACCGCATAGTCGTTTTGATTTGCATCTCTCAGATAATTAGTGACTTTGAGCAAGTTTTCATATGTCTCTGGGCCTTCCTTTTGTCTTCTTTACAAAAGGTTCTATTTAGGTCTGTTGCCCATTTTTTGATTGGGTCATTTGTCTTCCTTTTATTGAGTTGTGTGAGTTGCCTATAGATGCTTGAGATTAAACCTTTATCACTGATAACATTTGCAAATATGTTCTCCCATACAGTGGGTTTTCTTGTTGTTTTGTTGATGGTTTCTTTAGCTGTGCAAAAGCTTTTGATTTTGATGTAGTCCCATTTGTTTATTCTGTCTTTAGCTTCCATTGCCCTAGGAGCAGTATCATCAAAGAGGTTCCTTTGGCATATGTCTGAGATTTTATTTCCTGTAGATTCCTCTAATGTTTTTATGGTTTCCCGTCTTACGTTTAAGTCCTGTATCCATTTTGAGTTTATTTTTGTGTATGGTGTAAGTTGGTGGTCTAGTTTCATTTTTTTGCATGTATCTATCCAGTTTTCCCAACACCATTTATTGAAGAGACTATCTTGATGCCATTTTATGCTCATACCTCCTTTGTCAAATATTAATTGAGCATAGTGGTTTGGGTTGATATCTGGATTCTCTATTCTATTCCATTGATCTATATGTCTGTTCTTGTGCCAGTACCAGCCTGTTTTGAGAACAGTAGCTTTGTAATACAGCTTGAAATCTGGTATTGAAATCCCACCGACTTTGTGCTTCTTTCTCAGGATTGCTGTGTCTATCCGGGGCCTTTTTTTATTCCAGATGAATTTTTGGAGAGTTCTTTCTAGGTCTGTGAAGTATGCCATTGGTATTTTAATGGGGAGTGCATTAAATTTATAGATTGCTTTGGGTAGTATGGACATTTTAATTATGTTGATTCTCCCAATCCATGAACATGGTATGTTCTTCCATCTGTTTACATCTTCCTCTATCTCTTTTTTTAGCGTCCTGTAGTTTTCTGCGAATAGGTCTTTTACCTCCTTAGTTAAGTTTATTCCTAGGTATCTTAATTTTTTTGGTGTGATGGTAAATGGGATTGCTTTTTTAGTCTCCCTTTCTGTAAGTTCACTATTGGTGTATAGGAATGCCATAGATTTCTTGGCATTGATTTTGTAGCCTGCTACATTGCTGAACTTATTTATTAAGTCTATTAGCTTTTTTATGGAGTCTTTCGGGTTTTTTATGTACAATATCATGTCATCTGCAAATAAGGATAGCTTTACTTCTTCTTTTCCAATTTGGATGCCTTTTATTTCTTCTTGTTGTCTAATTGCAATGGCTAATACTTCCAGTACTATATTGAATAGGAGTGGTGAGAGTGGGCAGCTCTGTCTTGTTCCTGTTCTTAAGGGAAATGGTTGTAGTTTTTGCCCATTGAGTATGATGTTTGCTGTGGGTTTATCATATATGGCTTTTATTATGTTGAGGTATGGTCCTTCTATTCCTACCTTGTTGAGAGTTTTTATCAAGAAAGGGTGTTGGATTTTGTCAAATGCTTTTTCTGCATCAATTGATATGACTATGTGATTTTTATCTCTCAATTTGTTTATGTGATGTATCACATTTATTGATTTGCGGATATTGTACCATCCTCTTCAGTGTTTTTGAATCACAAACAGGGCCTCAGGGTCCACGAAGGTAAACCTGGGGTTTTCAGGCCTCAGTGACTCTTCTTACCTCCGGCACCCGGGGTGTGTGATGTTCCCACAGCTGGTTTGGAGAAGAGGAGGGGTTATTTAGAATCACCACTCACATTTTTGTACATCTCGGTGTCCATAAAACAGTTTCTAATTCCGTGACAACTGAGGCATTCGTTTTATCTGAGGGTTTCTCACCCACCAGTCAGTTATTGGGGTCAAAGCACTGAATTTGTTTTCTGAAAAGTGACAATAAGACATTTAGTTACTCTCATTTCTGTAGCTCTCCCGGCATGGCCACCGATGTCTTTAGGTATTCCTACCTGCTCGGGACACATTCTTCCCTGCATCCAAAAGCTGTCCCCTCCTTCTTTGTTTTATCAGAATTCTCCTGCATGTGCTTGTGGGATTCCTTTTTGGACACCCCAAATCCATTGACCTTTCTGTAATATGCCCTCATATTTCTTGGTGGTCTTCTTTCACACAACATCCAGTTGTCTCATTATCTGTATAATTGTCTGTCAACCACTATCTTCTCCACCAGTCCAGCTCTAGAGGCAGGTACTGATGAGGTCTATTGTATTCTACACTCTGCCCAGGACCTAGCCCAAGGGATGGCACATGGTTGGTAACTCCAAAAAATGTGTTAAATTGTGATCTTATCATTTAAGAAATCATAATAATAAATTAAAAATGCATTAATAGGTGGCCGAGGCTTGCGCCTATCCCATGGTAAATAAGGTGGGTGTTGGAATTGGGGCACAGAAGGGATTGGCAGCAAGAAGGCCACCTGGACCACCATATGAGGGGAGGGCAAGGGGAACAAAAACTCCCCAGACTTGGAACTTAGTCCAACTCATTATGAAATCTGAGATACAGGACTGAAAAACATTATCAAATTTTGTAAAAAATGCTTCACATGAGAATAGAGATTATTGAACTTTGGACATGACTAACAGCCTGGTATGAGTAAGTGTCTGATTCATTTAGAGTGCACAGTGATAATGCCCGAGGGAAAGGATGCTACACTAGCATCAGAGGGTGAGGGACACTTGCTCTATCTCCACAGGCTGCTCTTTGAATCATGGATGCTTGGGTGGACCTTGCTGGTGTTCCCACCGGAGTGTGCCAGCCATTGGCATTTGCAAGAAGAAACAACAACCAGAGTAGATGTAGGGAGGAAACATTTTGTTCAGGTTGCACTAGCTCAGTGGTCAGCAAACTCATTAGTCTGCAGAGCCAAATATCAACAGTACAATGATTGAAATTTCTTTTGAGAGCCAAATTTTTAAAACTTAACCTTCTTCTAATGCCACTTCTTCAAAATAGACTTGACCAGGCCATGGTATTTTGTAGAAGAGCCACACTTAAGGGGCCAAAGAGCCACATGTGGCTTGCGAGCCGCAGTTTGCCGACCATGGCACTAGCCAGTCAAACTGTAATTTATCTGTTGTCCACGCTATCTCCCCTGCAAGCAGGGAGCACTCTAGGCCAGACCCTGGGCCTCACTATACTTTGCAATTTCTGTTACCCTAGAATAAATGTCTTTGGATGAACAAATGAATGATTTCTATTATTGTCACACGGACTCTTTCCTTTAGGAAAACAAAGTATAATCTAAATCCACATATCAAGATACTCTTGCTCCAATAAATCTCTATTATCAAGAAACACATGTTTATTGAATACTTACAATGTGCTAGGCAGCATTGTATGCTTTGAGGCATAAAGGGCCTATGGCCTCAAAGAGTTTAATGACCTGGTTAGGAAGCATCTAGTAAAAGCTCTTTGAGATCTGCATAACAGAAACCTCAGTTTAGCTCAAGTAAGGAAAAGAGAGAGAAAGCAAAAAGAAAGAAAGAAAGTAAAAATGGAGGAAAGAAAAAGGGAAAAAAAAGTTTGTGGCATCAAGAAAGGAAACAGTTTAGCAGGTGCCGTGGGCCCTGGAGAGCCGGGAGTGGAGGCCACCTCACTGTCTCATGTGAGCTTCTTCATCAGCTTACTTATGTTGCATGTGACCCGGGAGGGCACAGTCCCAAGTCTACGTTATGACCCTGAAGATCAAGTGCTCACCCTAACTGGTCCAGCATGAATGGGGAAGGTGTTCTGTTGGGTCACATGATCTGCTGCCTCCTTACTGGGGCTATGTGCAGGTTGCCCCCAGGAGGCGTGGCAAACGATGACTGATATTTCAAATTTAGGCAGAAAGGCTCCATAAACATGGAAAGATGCCTGAGGAAGGGGCAACAGCCGAGGGCAGAGAAATGCCAGGAAGAAGGTAATACCTATAGGTTTGGTCTGTGCAAAACGAAATGCCACGTGGGTGGGGAGTGGGGGAGGTTGCACATTCCAAACCTCAGTAAAAACAAGGGCTCCCTACCTTCTTTCCCATGAGTCAGGGCTGTGATGGTTTCACCGCCAAATGCAAGGAAAATGCAAAGAAACAGTCAGGAACTATACATCCCCAAATGCAAAGTAAAAGGTTGGGAAAGACACCCTGGATTGTAACCTCCGGGCAAGAGGGTTAGGACCATAATGGGCAGGGCTGGTCCAGAGGAACTTGATTCTGTGACGCATGAAGTTTTTTAAAAGGAGAGGGATTCATCTCTTACTTGGATGATTACAGTTTAATTTTTTTTAAAAACATATATATTTTATTGATTTTTCACAGAGAGGAAGAGAAAGGGATAGAAAGTCAGAAACATCGATGAGAGAGAGACATCGATCAGCTGCCTCTTGCACGCCCCCTACTGGGGATGTGCCCACAGCCAAGGTACATGCCCTTGCCAGAATCGAACCCGGGACACCCTCAGTCTGCAGGCCAACGCTCTATCCACTGAGCCAAACTGGCTTCGGCTACAGTTTAATTTTTAAATAGGAAACCTGGCATAGAGCATGCTTCTTGTGGGGACAGCAAGAAAGTTTAGCTGGCGGAGTTCCCTGAGGCCAGGCCAAGGTGCAGCCCCCATGGTGTGGTCCCAGGACTAACAGGCGGGTTGATCAATTTAATGATTAACCCAACTGAAAGAGTGGCTTTCTGTAGACTGAGTCCTAATTTTGACATTGATGTCAACATGCAGATTTCTTTTTTTAGAGAAAGCATCTGGTAGTGTTTTCCCAAGTATTGTTAAGGCAAAATTAGATGGAAAGACAAATGCGCATAAATCACTATTTTGGGGGACTCTTAATATAATAAGAATAGGAAATATTAGAGCACCAAGAAAGTGTGTCCAGCTGTGGGCTGTTATAATTGCATCCTGGCTTTTTCTTTGAATTTCTCTCACACACACACACACACACACACACACACACACACACACCCTCCTTCCTAACCCTGCCCCACAATTCTCAGGAGCATAGAGGTGAAAAATCATATCAGCACTTAAAAGTTGTTAACAGATGAGAATGTAATGGAGAATTTATAGCCACAGATCTTCCTAAGTCTCCGAGCCTACTGTTGGCCCCAACTACTTCCTCTACAATCTTGATTAAATCCCCTGGAAACCCACAAATGCTCATGCGGTCTTGTGCGTAAAGCACGTGCTGTTTCCTTTTCTGCCAGCCTGCTAGCTCTGGTGTCACACTCTCCCTCTGCCTGCCCATCTCCACTGGAGGGAGAGATCCCTTGCCTCTTTATGCCTCCCTCTAGGGGATTCTAATGGCTCAGGCTTCACAGAAGATAAGAAAAATAATTCAATTGAAAGCTCCTTTTTGCTATGCTTTACCAGTATCTGTGCAAACTAAGCTGTAAGAATTGGGTAACTTTGTTCTCTGCCTATATCAACCCACGGAAATCAAGGGTTCCTTTAAAGACCAGGAATCAGAAGGTCGTCTCAGGGGAGGAGTCATCCACTGGCTGGAAAAGCAGGAAAGAGAGGACTGAGACCTAAGGAATCGCTCTTACAGAGCAGCCAGGACTTAGAAATACCATGGTCCACAGAGATGGAGGAAGCTCAGGCTGTGCAGACACAATTTTAAGATCTCCTTTAATTCCCATGACAACCCAACTGTTATCCCCCTTTTATAGGTGAGAAAGCTGACAGTTAGGAGAGGCCAGGTCACATGATTAGGCAGAGGACTTGGGGTTTTAAGGAAGGCGGTGTGACTTTGGTGTTTACACCCAGTAGGGAGGCAGTGATAGGGGTAGGGGCCGGAACGGGGGGAGAGGCTGGAAATGAGAAATTGTTTTGGAACAATCAGCAAACATCTTTAACAGAGGCAAATCTCAGCAGTGAGGTTCCAAGAACCACCAGAAATATAAGAACCAGATTGCACTCACTGTATGCAAAGTAAGGCGTGTCACAAGGCCCATGGAAACAGATGACCACTTGGGCTGGGACAATGGGAGGAAGGCGTGTTTAGAAAGGGACTGTTTACAGAGCGGCAGGTGCAGAGGAAGCTGAGGCTGTGCCATGATCCAGGGCAGCGGCACAGAGGCAGCAGAGGGCATGGCCCCGCTCTAGAGGGAAGGAAGCTGAGCCTGACCATTTCTAGCGAAGCAGCCTGAGAGGAGCACAGACCTTTTGCGAGGGGCGGCCTGGCCAAAGTGACCTTGAAAGGAAAGGCCAAGGAAAACCTTGCTGCACTTTCTCTCTCCCCCCACCTCCTGCTGGGGGCTCTGCTTTGGCTGAACACCCCGAGATGCCAAAGTGCAAAGGCTCCCTGTGGTCAGCCACAGGCAGCAGGAAAGGTGTGAAGGGGTGAACCCCAGACACCAACTCAGAAAATTAGGCAGCACTTTTACTGGAGTCAGGTGCACAGGGCTGCTAGAGGGGCAGGGGGAGCCCATGTTGCAGGCTCTGACGCTAAGGAGTAACAGCCTGAAATCCCACACCCGGCCCTTGGGTGGAAACTGCCTGGGTGGGTTGGTCATGGTCTGCGCAGATTCTTGAGCCCTGCAGAAATTATCTGATAGAGATCCAGCAGGCAGGCCCTTGAAGGCATGTATCAATGCTGCTCATGTGGTTGATGCTGGAAATGGCTATTTGGAAGAAGGACGCCCACCCATTTGGGGAGCAGGGGAAGATGGACAGGTGAGAGTCAGAGCCAGGGATCTCGCCACCCTCACTCCATGCAGTCCGGGGGGGGGGGGGGGGGCGGGGAGCCTCTTTATCATATCTGGATCCCATCCCCAAGGGACCTTGAGGATAGGTTGTGAATGAGTGTGTTCAGATGATGGGGAAAAAAGAGACATTTTGGGGGGTTAGCAGTCTGAATCTAGTCACTGCCCCTTTAATTGTCTTGTCCTGCAAGACCTGTTTACTCCCATGTTAGAGAGGCCATAAACCTTCCCCAGACAAAGTTATCAGTGCTGGCGTCAAGCCAGGCCTTTGGTTGAGGTCTTAAAGCCCCAGCACATAGGGCTCTTTAAGAACTTGCAAAGGGTGCCAGAAACACCCCATATTTGGGAAACAAAGGACTGGGAAAGATATAAAAAGGGACAGCTTCCTTTATGTTGTTGCTCAGAATTTGAAAGACATTTTTTCCTCTGAGCCTGCTGGCGTAATGGTAAAGTATAACTCCATTTCTCTAAACATTGCTTGGTTTTTCTCTGATCTTCTGTAACACAGAAATAGTTAAGATGGAAGAAAAAAGATACAAAGGAAAAAATTTTGTGACTATGTATGGTGGTGGATGTTAACTAGACTTGGGGTGATCATTTCATAATACACACAAATATCAAATCATTATGTTGTACCCCTAAAGCTAATATAATGTTTATGTCAGTTATATTTTAATCATTCTGGTAGAGGATTCTCTTTGTTTGTAGAGGGGTTTGACTTGTAGTGAAAAAAAAATTAAAAAAGAATGGCCCTCACATTGGGTCATTTTTTGCTAAAACCATAGGTTTCATTCTAAGAGCTGTGCCTCAAATGATAGCCCAGAGAGAAGGCTGTCTGCAGGATGGTGAGGACGTAGAAGGACCTCCGACAGCTGAACACAGCGAAGGCAGCCTGTGAGCATACTGTGCCTGGAGGACGGACAGGGGCTTCCTGTTACACTGGGTCAAGGGCAGAGGAAGGGCTGGGGCAGCAGGCCAGGGTGCCAGTCTGCAAGGAACATGAAACACCTCTGGAACATACTGGAAATAAGGTGTTCATCAGCTCAGGTTTCCTTACACCAGAGGCTGGGATGCAGATTGGTTTGGATACTGTTAGAGTAGGAACTACCCTCAGCGTCGACCAGGGCAGACCTGGCTCTGGGGAAAGGATTGCCACCAGCCTCTCTGAGCTGCACCGCTCAACCCAAACCCCGGGCTGTGGCTCCTGACCACCGCTTTAAGGCAAAGTGTGAAGAGATGAAATTTTGGAATGAAGAAATGCATAGAGTAGTGCTGCTTCTGGGAGACTCATTTTTTACTTACATTTTGTCTCTGAAAATATTCTAAAAGTTGTCTGATTTATAACATTGGAAGAGAAAACTGAAGAGGAGGCAGTGGAAAGGATGAAGAATTTAGTTAGTGAGTGAATGAGTGAAGGGAATTGGTTCTGAACATCTATTCACTAGAACATGTTTTTTCTTTATCCCCATTAAATATATTGAATAAATATTTAATTCTAGCTCTACTGGAAACTTTCCTTGGGGGATTCTGAGAGTCCAGCCCCACAAACTAACAAAATGTGTCAAATGCAGAAAATGACATTGCTTGTTAATTTTTCTTCCTCTTATAGTTCTTTGTAACACACTCAAAGTCATCACGCACTTTCTATAAATCAGGCTCTAAATGTTAAACATTTTACTTACAATCCAAAGGGTTTTCACTGACACACCGACCTTAAACTCAGACACTTTAAACTCAGACACATTTGAGACATATTCAGCATGGTAGCCACAGTGTTTGTTTAAATTTAAAAAGATTATAATTAAATAAAATTTAAAATTCAGTTCTAAATTTTAAATGAGCCATGTGCCTGTGTTGAGTGCTTAGCAGCCACATGTGGCGGAGACTAACTACACATGCACAGAGCAGACCCCATTTCCCTCGCCACAGAAAGCACTGTCGAACAGCAAAGTTCTAGCCCCTCCGCAGCTGCTTCTACCTCCTGGGAAATCATTTATGCGGAAAGCTGCCATTAATTGCGCACCTCCTCGGGACTGTTCGAGGTTCTGGGTCAGTGATGTAAGACCATGTCATCACTGCCACTCTCCCCCTCACACATCTCACCCCATTTTAGAGATGAAGAAACTTGAGCACAGAGAGGCTAAGTCACCTTCCCACCATCACACAGCAAGCGAGCGGCAGAACCATGGCAGTTTGAATCCAGAGCCTTTGCTCATTCCAAGGGCATCTCCCGACAGTAAGAGGAAAGCTCTGCCAGGGACAAAAAGGAGCTACTTGGATTCTGGCCCTGCTGACAGAGAAGGGCAACATTATCTTTGGGGGCCAGAGGACCAAGCTCAATTCCACTGTCAACTAGCTGGGTGACAGGGGACAGCTCACTTACCCTCTCTGAGTATATTTAAAGTGGGAATGCTCACACCATCCATCTTGCAGAGCGATGAGAATTAAATGAGGCGGTGCAAGTAAAGCACTTAGAACAGTATCTGGTACTTAGTAGCTGTTTAATAATGTAGATATTATCATTATTTCTGGAGTGTGATTCCTTTTCTGCTAGTTGAGTTAAGCAAGATTCCTTTAGCCAACAAGTCACATTTCCGAGTCTGGCGCGCCCCCTTCTGGTCGCTCCTGGATACATCACTTGGTTAGGTATTCTCTAAAGGAGCCCATCCTATTTGGGGGCAATGTGGCTCTAAAACAGGAAGGTCCCATGAGAGAAATCAAGGAAGTGGGTGGTGGTGGAGTGTTCCTTTAGATTGCAACTCCTCTTAGCACTCAGGAGAAACTCGGAGCTTCCTATCTTTGCTGTGATCCGCTGCATTGCCTTACCTGCCTGGCAGATAGAGATGTGCCTCTTCAACTCCCCATTCTCAACGTCCAGGCCAGGAGCCCAGGGCCTTCTAGCTGCAGTCCACCTACAAGCACAGGGCACTAAGTACCATGCTTGAGGTCCTTTCAGTACCATGCCACTCCTATGTCCTATCCATCTGACAGTCCTGTTGATTTTTTTTAATCCTAAATATGTTTAAAATCTGTTCACTCCTCTGCCTTCTCTGCTACTACTCCAGTCCACCATGATGGCTCACCTGGATCTGTATTGGCCTCTTACTTGGTCCTCTTGGGTATTCTCCCTCCTCTCTCCAGTCCAGGCTCCACACAGAAGCCAGCGCTGAGACACCAGTTACTTGGGGCCATTGGACCACCTTAGGGCCTTTAACAAACTACCAGCACCCATGTGCCAATGTAAAAGTAAAAAGCTTAGTGCTGGTGGTGGCTTCTCTTAATGATAATAGCTCATTCAAAGTTCTGGATGATTCTTTTGTGCAGCCAGGATCCAGAGCCACCAAGCCTCCAGTCTGTCCAGCCCGGACAATAGTGCCCAGAGGGCTTGTTAGCACACAGTGCCTGTCGCACCCGGGGTGTCTGACTCAGGTCTGGTCTCGGCCTGGGACTTGGTATTTCTCACACGTTCCCAGGTGATGCTGATGCTACTGGTTTGGAGACCACATGGTGAGAGCCACGGCCATAGAAATATAATGTGGATCACAAAACTCCCTATTTCAATGGCTTCTCTTTACACTTAAATACATTTTTTTAAAAATTGATCTCTTACAAAGAGGAAGGGAGAGGGAGAGAGAGTCAGAAACATTGATGAGAGACAAACATCACTCAGCTGCCTCCTGCACACTCCCTACTGGAGATGTACCCACATCCAAAGTACATGCCCTTGACCGGAATCGAACCTGGGACCCTTGAGTCCGCAGGCCACCGCTCTATCCACTGAGCCAAACCAGATAGGGCTTAAATAGATTTTTAAAAAGTCACGTTCTGAGCTAGAGGAGAACTAAGATGGCGGCAAAGGTAAAACACCTATCTTGCCGTCATAATCAGCAATTTTAATACTACAACTTAATGAAAGAACAAACACCTTCCAGAATCACCAGAAAGCTCGCTGAGTGAAAATTCCACAAATAAAAGTGAAGATAAGACACTGTGACTCGGAGGAGCGGCGGTGAACAGCGTTGAAAGATTTGCGCAGAGAGAGGTTTGGAGCGCGCGCCGTGGAGAGGGCGGGCGGCTGAAACCGGCCAGTTTTCTCGAATGGGGAGACAAAGGCGTCCCATTGGACTGATTCTCCAGCTCTGGGCGAAGTCCAGAGAACCCACTATCACACGGGGTGAAAACTGGACAGTGGGAGGGCACACCGAAGCTCGGGTGCTGCCGGGTCTCCCGGCTTGTGGAGAAGGCAGCTTGCACTCGAACAGCTCGGCTGCGTGACGGCGCAGAGAGCGCACCGCGACTTGTCTCTCATTCGGGAAACCGTCAGACTGCTTTGTTTTATGACCCTGGGTGAGACATTGCGCATGCAGACTCATTTTGGGAAAGTCTGAATTCCCCAGCAGCCGGTGGAGCTCCGCAGCGGCTCTCTCTCAGAGGTGCTGGCAACCATTGCCCCCTGCACAGAGTCGCCGGGGCCGCATAGGGCAGAGCCAACACTGTCTGCTTGGCCCGGAGACTCCGCCCACCCAACCTGAGCACAGCTGAGCTTCACAGACAATTGGCCTGGAGGTCAACCCTCCAAGTGCTAACAACGATTAACTGAGCTTAACTTCAGCAAGACTGTGCAGCCCATATCCACCTCAGGTAACTGGGGAGGCTGGGCCACTATCCCTAGTAGGAAGTCTACCACACAAAGCTAATTGACCAACTCAGGGAAGCAGCCACCATGCAGCAACATGGAAAGAAATCAGATGTGAAAGAAATGGAGGAAAAAAAACGACTGGACATGGAATTCAGAACCACGGTTATAGGGTTTTTCAAGAGGCTCCAACAAAAGATCGAGGCCTATAAGGAAATAAGCAAGACCACAAAGGAAATGAATGAGTCCTACAAGAAAATGAACAACACCCTCAAAGATATAAACGAGAGCTGCAAAGAAATGATCAAGACCAACGTGGAAATGAATGAGTCCTACAAGGAAATGAAAGAGACCCTCAAGGATATAAAGGAGACTCTCAAGGATATGAAAAAGGACCAACCAGAAATTAAGCATACACTGACTGAAACAAATAAATATTATACAAAGACCTAAAAGTGCTCTGGAGCACCCCAAGAACCAAGTTCAAGATTTGAAATACAAAGAGGTAAAATCCACTCAGCTGAAAAAGCAAGAAACCAAAAGAATCCAAAAAATTGAAGATAGTGTAAGGGGCCTCTAGGACAACCTCAAGCATACCAATATCTGAATTATAGGGGTGCCAGAAAAAGCGAGAGGCCAAGACAATGAAAACCTATTTGAAGAAATAGTGACTGAAAACTTCCCACACCTGGTGAAAGAAATTGACTTAGGAGTCCAAGAAGTGCACCGAACCCCAATATACAGGAACCCTAAGAGGAACACACCGAGGCACATCATAATTAAAATGCCAAGAGCAAAAGACAAAGAGAGAATATTAAAAGCAGCAAGAGAGAAACAGTTGGTTACCTATAAGGGAGCACCCATATGATTGTCAGCGGATTTCTCAACAGAAACGATGCAGGCCAGACGGGAGTGGCAAGAAATATTCAAAGTGATGAACAGCAAGAATCTACAACCAAGATTACTCTATCCAGCAAAGCTATCATTCAGAATTGAAGGTCAGATGAAGTGCTTCACAGATAAGGAAAAGCTAAAGGAGTTCATCACCACCAAACCAACATTATATGAAATGCTGAAAGATATTCTTTAAGAAGAGGAAGAAGAAAAAGGTAAAAATGAAAATTATGAACAACAAATACACATCTATCGACAAATGAACATAAAAATCAAGTGAATTGATAGGCTGTTGAACAGGATAGACTGGTGAATATAACAGAGACATGGACATAGAGAGGGAATGGACTGACAATTCTTGGGGAGAAAAGGGTTGTGGGAAGTGCAGCAAGAGACTGGACAGAAATCTAGCAACAATGGGAGAGGACAGTGGGGAGGGGGAGGTGATGGTGGAGGGTGGGATAGGTACAGGGTGGAGGGGAGCTATAGGGGGATAAAAAGGGGAAACAATGTAATTAATAAACTGAAAAATAAAGATTAAAAAATAATAATAAAAATAAAAAGTCACGTTCTGTGCCATGGCCTGCCGGCAGGATGTGGCTCTCCTCTCTCGGGGCTCTCACACCCCTGCTCCCGCCACCACCTCCCGCCTGCCTCCTGTCCACTCCCTCGGCCCAGGTGGCTCCTCCTTTAACTCAGCTCTTGTTTGCTTGCCTTTCGGTCTTGCGCATGGAAACGTCACCTCCTCCCAGAGGCCTTACCTGACTGTTCATTCAACGTGTCTCACTTGCCCTTTGTCTTTATTCTCGGTCCCCACACCTGCTTCTCTCCTTACAGCACTTCTCACCACACGCGTTGATTTCCCGCCTGGACACACTTACGTTACACGCACGTGCGCTGGAGTGCGGGCCGTGTGAAGGCAGGGACTTCGTCCTGTTCATGGCCTGCAACTGCAGTGCTCTGTGAATGGTTACTGAGTGAAAACTGGAATAGAACACGGAATAAGAGCAGGGAAAATTCAGTAACAATATGAACAAGAGCCATTTCCCACCGAGGGTTATCATGAGCTGGTCTTTTCACATTCTATCTCTAATCCACACAATGACCTAGAAAAGCAAGTAGCTTTATCTTTAATTTACTGATGTGGAAATGAAGACCCACAAAAGCAGAGAGATTTGGCTGAGGGCAAACAGCTAAAAGGGGCAGAGCAGAGGGATCTGGGTTGCCTGCTTTTCAGTCACCATGGGATACAGCCTGGATACAGGAGTGAAGGAAGGAAGGGAAGAGGGAAGGAGGAAAGGAGAAGTGGTGCAAGAGAGGAAGGGACCCAGGAATGAAGGGACAGAGGGAAGGCCAGGAAAGGTGAAGCTTGAAGAACTCTTCCCTCCGGGAATTTTAATGGGAAACTCTTAGCCAACACAAAAATGAAAAACTGAGCTATAATCAAAGAACTCCTCTGCAGTTCTCTGATTCTCCCACCATCGATCTCTTCAGAAAAGAATGGTCACACAGTGATGGCTGCCTCAACTTTTAAGGCTTTTTAGTAGCTTGCCCAGAGCATTTGGAAGAAAAGCCCAGAAAGGATGGAGAAGGCAGAACCTGAACCAGACCCGCCTCTGCACGGCCCACCCTCGCTTCCCGGCACAGTGCAGTTGCTTGTTCAAGGTCCTTCTGCAGCCACTGCCTCAGGACTACATCAGGTAGGGAGGTACTAGATGCTGTAACAGATAACCCCGCTCTCCCCATCTTAACTTAAAAAAAGTTTCTCTCTCCAGTGAAGTCCAAAATCAGTGCTCCTGATGGGAGAAGAGGGGCAAGGGATGGGGGAGAGGTGGTACTCCCACTTTGGCTGGGGAAGGGGAAAGAGTGGAAGGTTGACGGTCCAGGCCTGAAAGCTAGGCACATCGCTGACCCACATTCAGGGGCCACAACTCAATGCCATCGCTATACTTAGCTGCAAGGGAAGCTGGAAAGAGAGCATACTTTTCAGGTTAGGGGGCAGCGAGCCAGCTTCCACCTCACTCCCTGAGCTCAGTGAGGAGTGCTCCACCTGGTGCCCCCCTCTCTCTTCGGACAGAACTTCCTCATGGCAGAGAAGACTGAGAATGCCACGGCCCAGGGAGGGGTCACCTCGCCCTCCCATTCCCACCTCAGGAAATGAGGTCTCCAGGGTTTCCCTGTGAGGAGGCTGGAGTTGGGGAAGGAGGGAAGGAAGAGGAGGCTGGATGCACCAGTTTGCTCCAGGCCAGGCATGGCTGAAAGAGGGAGACAGCTTGTCACCATTTCAGTGTGAAAAGTCTACTTGAGGCCCATTCTAGGTGTTTTAAAATTTCACTGAGCAAACACTGAGCATGGACAGTTTGGCAGACATAGCCATAGGCCTTTGGGACACCAATAAAGAAATAAAGAATATGACATAAGTCTATTCTTCAGCCGGTTGAGATTTTGAAAACATCTGTGATTAAAGTTTGAAATAATAATATTCACCATATAACATAAATTATCTCATTTAATCTTCATAATAACCCTAAGACAGTGGTCAGTAAACTGTGGCTCGAGAGCCACATGTGGCTCTTTGGCCCCTTAAGTGTAGCTCTTCCACAAAGAACCACGTGCGGGCACACACGTACCATGCGATTGAAACTTTGTGGTCCCTGCATAGAATTCGGTTTTCGGATCTCAAAAGAAATTTCAATAGTTGTACTGTTGATATTTGGCTCTGTTGACTAATGAGTTTGCCGACCACTGGCCTAAGAGGTAAATACTATTACCGGTATTATCCCCATTTTGCAGGAGGAGACCGAGGCCTAAAGAGATGAGATAATGTCCTAAATCTCACCACTCTCACAAGACAGAAATGGGTCCTAACTACATTACCCCATCCCTATTGTTAGATGGCTGCTCTGTGTGCACCGTCACAGCACAGGCATGATGCAGTCAGCTGCAGAAGGCAGGAACCTTTGTGGAGCTCTCAACTGTTTGAAAGTGAGAACAGGTGGAAGCTGCCCTTGGAGCTAATCAAACTGTGTGACCCTGGAGAGAGAAACCCTCTCCCCACCCCTTCAGTTTCCTTCCGTAAAATGAGGGAGCGGGCCCAGAGGACCTTACACCCTTTGTTCTTATAAAAGCCACAAGGCTAGTGGGAAGGGCAGAAGCTGTCACAGATTCCCATTCTTTCTACCTATCTGAACCTTTGTATTCCCATCTGTGAAATGGGAACTAGGTCTGATTTGCTGTTTCCTTGTCCTGGTGTCTGAAACGGAGAACATAACAGGAGCTCAATAAATCCCTCTGCCCCTGCATCTCATACCTGACTGAAGATGGCAAGAATGTGTGAGCAGAAGGCAGACCTTGAGGCTTCAAGCTGCTTCTGAGAGTGCGGCGTACCTATCCCTGCATCCTGGGAACAGGGGCATCTGGGGAGCATCTGAGGACCGAGAGTGCCTCAGACAAAGCCTCTCTGCCCTGCTGGCCCTTGCCCCTGCCTTCTCCCTGCAGCTCCAGCCCAGACAACCTGGTCCCCAGCAGTCTCTCAGAATCCCCAACAGGTGAGTTCAGGACTTTGAGGCACAGGCTATAGCTGTCCCTACAGTGCTCTCCAGCTGCCTTATTTCTAAGGAAGGATTTTGTATGCTCCCAGGAGCCCTGTAGCCTGGCAGATACTGAGGAAAGCAGAAGGGAAGGCAGTGTCTTGGAACGGTTGCCTGGTTACAGTGTGGACTGGACCACCTGGTCTCCCCTCCAGCTCCTAGGAGAGCTTGATGAGGGTGAGAAATTGGGGGGCAGGGGAGAGAAAAGGCTGTCTGCAGGGAAGAATAGGCAGCTCCTAGGCCAGTGATGGACAACCTTTTGAGCTTGGTGTGTCAATATTCGCCAAAAAAACTGAGCATAACTCAGGTGGTGTGTCACTTCGAGAGAAAAAACAACATAATTTCACAGTATTTATAGTTTAAATAACAAAAATGTATACTTGTAATATAAAACTGTATTTAATAAACCAAAAAGTAATTATTTAACTTAACTACTTAGTGACTTTTTGTTCATCTGTCAGTCGGTTTCTTTTGTTGGTCTTGATATTATTTAACTTGTGTGGGGTGCCATGAACTGAGCTAAGTGAGGGAGAGGTGGAATAATTCTTTAACCTGCCTATTAGTGACATTTTTGTTGCTGAATTTCATTGGCTAAACCTTCAGTTGAAGGCTGGTATTTTGTACACTTCAAGCCCAAGCAAGCACTACTAACTTCATCTGTCAATATGTTTCTTCTGTTGGTTTTGATATTATTTAACACTGAGAATAAGGTTTCACAAAAGTACCTAGAGGGAAAAATTGTGAGTAAAGCCATTGGTGTATTTTTCAGGGTGCTAAAAGTGTCTGGTAATCGGTTCCAGGCACTCCAAATTTCCTGTTTGTAGTGGCACTCCTCTTGATTCTCCAAGTGGCACCTTTCCAGATTCTCAAGCTTTGACCTCAAGTCGACAAACACCTGAGCCCAGATGCTGTCTTGAAATTCTGCAAGTTGCATCTCCAAATCATCAATTTTCATCCACTGGAAACCATTTAATTCCAAACTACTGTAGTCTACTATATCAGGACACTTAATTATTTTTATGATCTGTTCTAGGCTTCTAAATTGATTAAGTCTATCAATGAACTGGTCAAGTAACGGGTCTAAACCATGCTGGCACTTTATATGCAAGGGTTCCATTTCATTTTGTACAGCTGCACTGGCCTTCTCAAAATACCTTGTTACTCAAGGAAAATACTTTTAAGTTTTAGTTTCTACATCTCGCTTGAAAATTTTAAGTTTACTTCCAAAAGCTTTTATGTATCCAAACACAACGTCAATACTTTTGCCAAAACCTTGTAACTTTAAGTTCAGTTCATTAATATGAACAGAGAGATCTGTAAAAAACATCAGGGTGTTGCCCCACTTATCATCATTGAGCTGAGAAAAGTTTCCCAGATCCTTATCCTCAAGAAATACCTTAATTTCTTCAAAGCACTCCACAAAGCGCTCAAGAACTTTGCCTCTGCTCAGCCATCTGACATTATTGTACATCAGCAGTCCACTGTAGGTGGAATCAGCCTCCAGTAAAAGTGCAGAAAAATTGCCCCTTGTAAAGGGGGTGAGCAGCTATTAAATTAACTATTTTTGTAACAAATGACATTAAGTCATTGAATCCTGCCTTGGCAAATGAAACCTCCTGATGGATAATATAATGGAAAGGCACAATCGGATGTCCAATAGCTTCCGTAAACAATTTGACAAATATGACTTTTTCCCCCACCATGTTTGGTACCTCATCTGTCGTCACTGACACAACTTAGAGATATCAATGCTTAAGCCACAGAGTGTTTGTATAACAACCTTACATATTTCGCTTCCTGATGTACTTGTTGACACTTATACTAACTTTATCAACTCTTCTCTCATTGTGAGACCATCAGAATATCAATCAATAATGGCCAACTGAGCATGTGATGTGACATCAGTAGTTTCATATTGAGAGATCGAAAAATATTTCCAATTACTTATGTCTCTCTTTAATTGATGTTGTACGTTTGTGTTCAGTCTCATTATTTGGTCTTTTATGATATTTCTACTGAGTCGTGACTCAGATATTCTCTTAATAATTGCATCTTTATTCTGCATATCATGAAATAGAACTGGTGCATATCTTAGGAGAGTTTCTTTAATAATTTCCCCCTCACTGAGTGCTTTTCCATGCTGAGCTATGGAGTGAGCAATGCTCAAACTTGCAGATGTTAGGTTTGTAGAGCCTATTATAAATTTAAGGCTGGAATTAGATTGGCTCTTACAAAGGTGTAGCTGCCTGGAAGTGTATTCCTTCCTTTCATCCTCACTTTTTTCAAAGAGCTGAGAATGATTAGTTTCAAAATGTCTATTTATATTCCACGTTCTGCTTACTACCATTTCAGTACATAGAACGCAAAATGATCTGCCATTTTTTTCCTATAATGCCGTATATCTCGTACCATGTCCCTTGAAAGAGTCGGCTACTGCTACTACCACTTCCTTTACTTAACCTTGGTGTTTTTATTTTTGGGTTCTCCATGAGGGTGGGGGGCACAGTGACAGAAGATAGAATTATAGATAGCCTGTTAGTCCTGCAAGCAATTAGGGGTTAACTAGCCTAAATGACCACAAGATGGCACATGTAACTATCTTTTAGAAAAGGGCAGGGTTAATAAGCAGAAAGAGGAGTTAGTCAGGATGCACAACAGTAATAGTGGTGAAATGGAGTCTGCACTAGGCTGCAAAATGACGTTCCTTATATAAATTAAGATGGCTGTCACTATTTCTAGTGGCGGGAAACAACACTCATAGCACAAGCCCTCGCCTCTCCCTGCCTCCCCCTCACATATCTCAGTAATGATGGTCAATTAGAAATCCACGACACCCCAGAACAGTAGATTGGATGATGGTTGCTGTGGTTATGTGGTTGCTGGTAATGGCGATCACAGGGCCCCCAGAGATGTGACCCCCGCTGTATTCTGCTGCTCACTGCTCTGCTGCCAGGAAGTGAGGACAAAGATCCCCTAATAGCCTAACCGGAAGTCCCAGAACTAGACGCTCTGTGCTGGAGTTCTGTTGTTTTGGCTTACAGACCTCTGGCACAGAGTGTCTACACTACACTACAGCAAATGTTTCATCCTCGGCTACTGCACCTGGCCATGCAATAGCCGAGGATGAAACGTCCTTCTTGGCATGTGGCCTCATACTTCTCTATATGCGACTGCATGCAGCTGTGTGTCATGGATAATGGTTATGTGTGTCAGTGCTGACACACATGTCATAGGTTCACCATCATGGTCCTAGACACTGTGCCTCTCTTCCCACCCCACTACCCAGAGCCAGGCCCTGCTCACTGGGTGACCAGTCTAGAACTAGGGCACGTTCACACAGCCATACCTCCCCTTTAAAACTAGGCTCAGTGGTTGAGCATCAATCTATGAACCAGGAAATCATGGTTTGATCCTGGTCAGAGCACATGCCTGGGTTGTGAGCTTACTGCCCAATAGGGGGCGAGTAGGAGGCAGCTGATCAATGATTCTCTTTCAACGCTGATGTTTCTATCTCCTTCTCCCTCTCCCCTTCTCTCTGAAATCAATAAAAAGATATTTTACACACACACACACACACACACACACACACACACACAAAATGAGCCTAATAGTACATGCTCATGGGGTTCTTGCAAGGCTCCTGAAGCGCTCACATAGGAAAAAGGTGGCACCGGGGCCGGACCCCGGGTGGCTGGACATCAGCAGCCAGTGCTGCCAGCCAGAGCCCAAGCTTGAGGGGGGCGCCATTAGGAGGCCAGGTCAGGAGTGGCTGCCTAATTTGAGTTCCAGTGCAAAAGGATAGGCAGGACCCCTGGTTTGGAAGGCAGGAAAGAGGGAGTGTTTGTACTGAACTGTGAAGTTGTTTCTGTTCGTGTGCAGCCCGTCAGCAATGGGCCACCGTGCTCGGTATTTGTACTAACGCCCTGCTCCCTTGTGCACGGGGTGAACGCAGACCTTCTCGGGAGCTGCCTTCACTTGGCATGTGGGCATGACCTTCTGCTGCCAGGAGCTGGGAACAGGGAAATGGAGCCAGGAATCCCTTCCCCACAGGCCCTTTGTCCACCCACACTGGACAGGCAACCTTCCCGCCAGGAGGCACTGATACCTGATGGGTGGGGAGAGGCTCACCCCTGCTGGGTTGCCCACTGAATACCCCACCCTCCCTATGCCCAGGCTCTGGACAAGCATGGGGTGATGGGACCAGGAGAGTGGGAGGACCGATGGGGCCAGGCCTGTGACCCTAGGGGGTGGAAAGCTGGCAGCTGAGAACCCACTTGGGGAAATGGTGGGTTGGGGGGCTTCACAGGAACGAAGACCCCAACCCTGACAGCATGCTCTGGGGGCCAGCAAACGCCAATGTAAAGATACAGTTGCTAAGAATAAACAGATAGGAGAGTGGCAGAGTACTATACCCCACGTGCAGCCGGTCCTGCGCTGGCTGCACACCCCATGGTGCTGCAGTCCCTGGTTCTCACCCAGCTGTCGCTAACGCCCCTCTCAGGGCCTCAGTTTCCCCTTCTCTCATGGGGGGCAAGGCTGCCTGAGGTGTGCACCCTTTTCTAGCTTCCAGTCTTTATGAGCTCAAGTCCACTGACACGCTGTGGGACAGCAGGTCCTTGCCCCTCTTCGGGTCTCAATTTCCCCACCTGTAAGTCAGGGTCCTAGGATCCCCTGGTTGCATACAGAGAAGTATGGGGCCACATGCCGAGAAAGACGTTTCATCCTCGGCTACTGCACGGCCAGGTGCAGTAGCCGAGGATGAAACATTTGCTGTAGTGTAGTGTAGACACTCTATGCCGGAGATCTGTAGGCCAAAACAACAGAACTCTGGCACAGAGCATCTAGTTCTGGAACTTCCGGTTAGGCATTAAGGGATCTTTGACCTCACTTCTGGCCAGTGAAGCAGGGAGCAGCAGAATACAGTGGGGGTCACATCTCTGGGGGCCCTGTGATCACCATTACCAGCAACCACATAACCACAGCAACCATCATCCAATCTACTGTTCTGGGGTGTCGTGGATTTCTAATTGACCATCATTACTGAGATAAGTGAGGGGGAGGCTGGGAGAGGCGAGGGCCTGTGCTATGAGTGTTGTTTCCCGCCATTAGAAATAGTGGCAGCTATCTTAATTTATATAAGGAACGTCATTTTGCAGCCTAGTGCAGACTCCATTTCACCACTATTACTGTTGTGCATCCTGATTAACTCCTCTTTCTGCTTATTAACCCTGCCCTTTCCTAAAAGATAGTTACATGTGCCATCTTGTGGTCAGTTAGGCTAGTTAACCTCTAATTGCTTGCAGGGCTAACAGGCTATCTATAATTCTATCTTCTGTCACTGTGCCCCCCACCCTCATGGAGAACCCAAAAAATAAAAAAACAAGGTTAAGTAAAGGAAGTGGTAGTAGCAGTAGTCGACTCTTTCAAGAGATGTGGACCGAAGTATATGGCATTATAGAAAAAAAAATGGCAGATCATTTTGTGTTCTATGTACTGAAATAGTAAGCAGAATGTGGAATATAAATAGACATTTTGAAACTAATCATTCCCAGCTCTTGGTAACAAGTGAGGATGAAAGGAAGGAATACATTTCCAGGCAGCTACACCTTTGTAAGAGCCAATCTAATTCCAGCCTTAAATTTGTAAAAGGCTCTACAAACTTAACATCTGCAAGTTTGAGCATTGCTCACTCCATAGCTCAGCATGGAAAAGCACTCAGTGAGGGAGAATTTATTAAACAAACTCTCCTAAGATATGCACCAGTTCTATTTCACGATATGCAGAATAAAGATGCAATTATTAAGAGAATATCTGAGTTGCAGCTCAGTAGAAATATCATAAAAGACCAAATAATGAGACTGAACACAAACGTACAACATCAATTAAAGAGAGACATAAATAATTATAAATATTTTTCAATCTCTCTTGATGATACTACTGATGTCACATCACATGCTCAGTTGGCCATTATTGGTCGATATTCTGATGGTCTCACAATGAGAGAAGAGTTGATAAAGTTAGTATAAGTGTCAACAAGAACATCAGGAAGCAAAATATGTAAGGTTGTTATACAAACACTCTGTGACCTAAGCATTGATATCTCTAAATTGTGTCAGTGACGACAGATGGGGCACCAAACATGGTGAGGGGAAAAGTCATATTTGTCAAATTGTTTACGGAAGCTACTGGACATCCAATTGTGCCTTTTCATTGTATTATCTATCAGGAGGTTTCATGTGCCAAGGCAGAATTCACTGACTTAAATGACTTAATGTCAATTCTTACAAAAATTGTTAATTTAATAGCTGCTCGCCCCCTTCACAAGGGAGAATGTTCTGCAATTTACTGGAGGTTGATTCCACCTACAGTGGACTGTTGATGTACAATAATGTCAGATGACTGAGCTGAGCCAAAGTTCTTGAGCACTTTGTGGAGTGCTTTGAAGAAATTAAGGTATTTCTTGAGGATAAGGATCTGGGAAACTTTTCTCAGCTCAATGATGATAAGTGGGGCAACACCCTGATGTTTTTTACAGATCTCTCTGTTCATATTAATGAACTGAACTTAAAGTTACAAGGTTTTGGCAAAAGTATTGACATTGTGTTTGCATACATAAAAGCTTTTGAAAGTAAACTTAAAATTTTCAAGCGAGATGTAGAAACTAAAACTAAAAAGTATTTTTCTTGAGTAACAAGGTATTTTGAGAAGGCCAGTGCAGCTGTACAAAATGAAATGGAACCCTTGCATATAAAGTACCAGCATGTTTTAGACTCGTTATTTGACCAGTTCATTGATAGATTTAATCAATTTAGAAGCCTAGAACAGACCATAAAAATAGTTAGTGTCCTGATATAGTATTCTACAGTAGTTTGGAATTAAATGGTTTCCAATGGATGAAAATTGATGATTTGGAGATGCAACTTGCAGAATTTCAAGACAGCATCTGGGCTCAGGTGTTTGTCGACTTGAGGTCAAAGCTTGAGAACCTGGAAAGGTGCCACTTGGAAAATCAAGTGGAGTGCCACTACGAACAGGAAATTTGGAATGCCTGGAACCGATTACCAGACACTTTTAGCACCCTGAAAAATATAGCAATGGCTTTATTCACAATTTTCCCCTCCAAGTACTTTTGTGAGACCTTATTCTCAGCGTTAAATAATATCAAAACCAACAGAAGAAACAGATTGACAGATGAAGTTTGTAGCGCTTTCTTGGGTTTGAAGTGTACAGAATACCAATCTTCAATTGAAGGTTTAGCCAATGAAATTCAGCAACAAAAAAGTCACTAATAGGCAGGTTAGTTAAAGAATTTCCCTTCCCCCTCACTTATCTTAGTTCACGGCACCCCACACAAGTTAAATAATATCAAGACCAACAAAAGAAACCGACTGACAGATGAACAAAAAGTCACTAAGCAGATAAGTTAAATAATTACTTTTTGGTTTATTAAATACAGTTATATATTACAAGTATACATTTTTGTTATTTAAACTATAAATACTGTGAACTTATGTGTGTTTTTTTTTCTCGAAGTGACACACCACCGAGTTATGCTCGGTTTTTTGCCAAATTTTGACACACTAAGCTCAAAAGGTTGCCTATCACTGTTCTACACCATGCCAACATCTTCCTATGCCTTTCCAATGGATGGGTGGATGAAAAGACAGATGGACTGGACAGATGGGTGGATGTATAAACAAACAAACGGCGCTTGCATGAAACACTGTGCCCACTGCTCCCACCAAGGTTGATAGCCGGACTGTGTACTCAGCCTGCATGGACCCAGTGCTCCTGGGTTCAACCCACAATTAAGAAATATTAAAAATCTTCAGGCTTTAAAGGTACATGCTAGCTTCAGTCTGCTTGCCAGGCAAGATGAAAAGAAAATCTGGCTTCAGGAGGCCAGTGGCAACATTTAAAATTGTTTGTTTAAGATATATCAACAGATACCTGCAGATGTAAAGACCTCCCAGTTCACACAAGCCTTGGGGGTGGAAGTGGGGTAGATTCAACATGGTTTACATATTACAAACAGGAGAAAATCCGAAAGGAAGGGGCCCGGAGGAGGTAAGTCTTTAGGTACATAGTTTGCGAGGCACCAGAGCTGCTTCCTGGGGTGGGCCATGACAGCCTGACGGTGGGGGTGGCTGGCTGTAGCTGGAGAGCAGGGTGAGCAGGAGAAATGGAATCAACCAGGATTCAGAGCCAGTGCATGAGTGAGTCCCCCGCATCTTGAGGAGGCAGCTTGGATTCGGCAGGCTTGGGTGTGGCTGGTTCTGGTTTCCCACCGGCTCCCAGGAGCACCGGTGCGGCTGGCCTGGGGATGCACTCTGAGGAGCACGGTCTGTGACATGAAAACATACACACCCTCCAGACACCTCAGTGCAACAAGACAACCCCACTCCCAGAAGTACAAGCGGGGCCAGTGCTGCTTTTACTAGTATTCTCCCCAGGAAGGTGTATCTTAGCATGAACTGCCTAAAAATTCTGCTGAGGTTCACTGATTTGCTCAACAAAAAATTACCAAGCACCTACTAAGTATCAGACACTGGGGTTTTGAGGATACAGTGGGAAGCAACCATGAAAGGTTCCTAACCTTGACGAGTTTATATCCGGTATGGAAAATCAGACAATAAACCCGTCTACATATAGAAATACACAAGCAAAACAAGATAAAATTGTTTCAGTTTGTGACAAATGGCAAAAGGAAACAAAACAGGGTTATAGGTTAGAGAGGGTTTGGGAAGGAGAGCTGCTGGGAAGGGGTGAGTGTAACCAGCTGTGCAGAGTCCCCAGGCTGAGCATCCAAACAGCAAGTAGAGGCACTCCATTGAGAAAGAGGCTGCTGAGTTTGAGAAATGGCGTCTTGCTGTGGTTGAAGTATAGTGACCAATGGGAAAAGAATTAATCTGGAGCCAGATTGTGGTCAGGAGCTGGGGCTTTATCCTAAGGGTGATGGTAGATAAAAGGTTTCCAACAGAAGAGTGAGATGGACACTTTTAAAATACCATTCTGATCGATCCTCAAATTACTAATAGAGGACACAGCATCGCTGATAAATAGTCTTGCAGAATATGTCTGTAAACCTAACACCTAGTTTATCGGAACTATGGGAGATAGAGGATCAAGTTCAAGGATGTCTCGAGGAAGCACTCAGAAAAATGCAGGTGGGTCCCTGGGGTGCTTTTCTTCTCAACAATCAGTGGCATGAAAAAGGGAGGGGTACTTTAGACCAAAAAGGAATTTAAAGATATCACAATTAAATGTTGGCAATGTATGGGTCTTAATTGATTGTGGTTCCAATAAAGCACCTGTAAGAGACATTTTGGGGACAACAGGAAGCATTTTAAAGTGAAAACAGGATCTTTGGTAATAACGAAGAACTACTGTAAATATTTTAGGCGTCAAAAAGCATTGTGGTTAAGGAGGAGAAAGTCCTTATTTTTTAGAGGTGAATATTGAAGAATGTAGGAGTGGAAACGAATGATATTTGAAATTTACTGGTGACTTGCTTCTAGTGAGTAGAATACAGTGAATGAGTTGGGTGGCCCCCCTCCTGAGATTCGGTTCTGAAAGCCCCTGACTTCCATTTTGATGACACTGCTCTTAGTGGCTCTTAGTGCTTGCTGACGTGGATGAAGCAAGATGCCCTGTCATCAGCTCCCTGGGGAGAGTGGCTGGGCCAGGGACTGAGGACAGCCCCACCAACCACCTGAGAGGAGCTGAATCCTGCCAACAGCTCCCAGAAGGAGCTGGGAACAGGTGCGTCTGCAGGCAGCCTAGTGATGACTGCATCCGGGTCCCCGTCACCAGGTGCCGCTAGGAGACCTGAAGGGATCTCAGATCCAGCTAAGCCACACCTGGACCCCTGCTACATAGACACTGCTGTGAGATAAAATAACTGGTTTTAAGCTGCTAAGTTTTAGGGCGGTTTGTTATGTAGCAATAGATAAGTATAGACAGATAAATATTGACATAGATGAATAACTATATAATATATCATTATATAGATTTATCATAATCCACTTTTCTAATATATTCTAAGGAGCAATTAAATTATTTCCAAGACTTTTGCTATTATAAATAATATGGCAATGCACACATATTAGTCCTGTCATACCCTTAGGAAAGCATTCTCTATTTTCTTTGGTTAAGTCTTACTGGAGGATATTGTTTCAATTGATAATTTGTTTTAGAGAGAGTGGAAAGGAAGAGGGAGTGGGAGGGAGGAGAGAGAGAGAAACATTGATGTGAGAGAACCACATCCATTGGTTGCCTCCTGCATGGCATGCACCCCGACCAGGTACCTGTCCTTGACCAGAATGAAACCCTTGACTCTTGGGTTCACCGGCTGGCGCTCTAACTACTAAGCAATGCCTGCCAGGTCAGGAAAGTATTCCTAAGGTACAGTCTTAGTTTGGAGAATTACTGAATTGTCCTGAAAGTCACCAATTTATACTCCAATTAACATGGCTTAAAAGCAATGCAGGGGGAGCCCTGACCCCTGTGGCTCAGCGGCTGCAGGCTCGATTCCTGGTCAAGGGCATGTACCTAGGTTGCAAGTTCACTCTCCCATGCAGGAGGCAACCAATCAATGTGACTTTCACATTGATGTTCCTCTCTCTCTCTTTCTCTCTCTCTCTCTCTCTCTCTCTCTGTCTCCCCTCCCTTCCACTCTCCATAAAATTCAAAGGAAAAGTAGCATTAACAACAACAAACACAAAAGAAAGCAGTGCATGGGAGAATACTTCTGCAACATTGAATAGTGTCACTTTTTCTTCATTTGACAAATGAAAAAGATTCTCATGGATCTTTATAAAAGATTCTCATGTAATCATTATATATTAATGATTACAAAATAAAGTGGACATTTTCATTTGCTTGTAATTTATTTTAAATTTTCTAAAGCCTACCTGCTTGTGCCTTTTTACCATTTTTCTTTCTAAATTTTCCTTTTATTTTATTCTTTTTTTCTTTCTCAATTCTTCATTTTGTTTTAATTTTTTTCAGTAACCACTTATTTCTCTAACAGGTTGCTCATAATTGTTAATGAAATAATGCCTTAATCTGGCAAATAGTTTTCTCCTAATTTATCTTTAGACCCTGTATATGGCTTTGCTTGTTTATTTGTTCATATATAATTTTTTACTTTTATGTTATTAGTGATTTTTCTTCTTTTTTAAAAAAATATATTCTTATTGATTTCAGAGAGGAAGGGAGAGATAGAAACATCAATGGTGAGAATTAGTGCTAACAACAATAAGCTGGGCTTAACTCCAACAATACTGTACAACCCATAAAGGATTGCAGTAAGAGTATCCACCTCAGGTAACTGAGGAGGCTGAGCCACTGTCCCTTAGAGGACATCTACCACACACAGCTAATGGACCAACTCAGGAAAGCAGCCACAATGCAGAGAAATGGAAAGAAATCATGTGTGAATGAAATGGAGGAAAAAAGACGACTAGACATAGAGTTCAAAACCGCAGTAATAAGGTTTTGCAAGAGGCTCCTAGAAAAGGCTGATGAACTTAATGAGAACTACAAGGAAATGAACAAGACCTATGAGGATATGAAAAAGGACCAACTAGAAATTAAGCATACACAGACTGAAATAAAAAATATTACACGAAGACATAAAAGCAGTCCAGACGACCATAAAAATCAAGCCAAAGATTCGAAATACAAAGAAGCAAAATCCACTCAGCCGGAAAAGCAAGAAGCAAAAAGAATCCAAATAATTGAAGACAGTGTAAGGGACCTCTGGGACAACCTCAAGAATACCAACATCCAAATTTTCGGGATGCCAGAAAAAGAGAGAGAGAAAGATAATGAAAACCTACTTGAAGAAATAGTGACTGAAAACTTCCCACACCTGGTGAAAGAAATTGACTTAAAAGCCCAATAAGTGCACAGAACCTCAAAATATAGGAATCTAAAGAGGACCTCACCAAGACACATCATAATTAAAATGCCAAGAGTAAAAGATAAAGAGAGAAAGCAGCAAGAGAAAAACAGCTAGTTACCTATAAGGGCGCACCCATACGATTGTCAGCAGATTTCTCAACAGAAATGATGCAGGCCAGACGGGAGTGGCAAGAAATATTCAAAGTGATGAATAGCAAGAATCTACAACCAAGATTACTCTATCCAGCAAATCTATCATTCAGAATTGAAGGTCAGATAAAGTGCTTCACAAATAAGATAAAGCTAAAGGAGTTCATCACTGCCAAACCAATATTATATGAAATGCTGAAAGATATTCTTTAAGACGAGGAAGAAGAAAAAGGTAAAAATAAAAATTATGAACAATAAATACACATCTATCAACAAATGAATCTAAAAATCAAGTGAATTAATAATCTGATGAACAGGATAAACTGGTGAATATAACAGAATCATGGGCATAGAGAGGGAATGGACTGACAATTCTTGGGGAGAAAAGGGGTGTGGGAAGTGCAGCAAGAGACTAGACAAAAATCATGCACGTATGGGAGAGGACAGTGGAGGGGGGAGGTGAGCTGTGGAGGGTGGGATGGGTACCTAGTGGAGGGGAGCTATAGGGTGAAAAAAGGGGGAACAATGTAATTAATAAACTGAATAATAAAGATAAAGAAAATTATGAGAATCATTGATCGGCTGTCTCCTGCATACCCCCTACTGGGAATCGAGCTATTAACCTGGGCATGGGCCCTTGACCAGAATCTAACCTGGGACCTCCCAGTCCTCAGACCACAGGCTGACCCTCTCTCCACTGAGCCAAACCAGAGAGGGCATGTTTTTTCTTCTTTGTATCTTCTGAGTTCATGTCGGCTCTAAAAGGTAATCTTACTTAAGGATGTTGACCGTGAGAAGGATGATGATGGCGATGACATGAATCAAGGGAGGGAGGGATGATGGACATTGACTTCATTCCATGTGGGCCGGTGTCTGGGCCCCAGCCCTGCACACATTAATTATGTCATGTCGTCCTTGAACTTCCTTAGGAGATACATGCTGTGTGGACTCTGATTTACAAACGAGGAACTGGGTTCCAGGGAAGGAAGCTAACTGTGCAGATTTAGAAACTCACGGCAAAGCGACCTTGGTTAAAATGCTGTTTCATGAACAAGGAAACCCTCTACTGCATAGAAAAACAGAGCCATAGGAAATAAGCACGCACAAGGAGGCAGACGTGGGGATGGTTGCTGAAAACCAGCTTCTCTGGGCCTGGCACAGAAGTGGGCTCTCAGAACAGCTCCCATCCTGTACTAATTAAGTCTTCGGAATGACAATGGCTTCCTGATGTGGAGATCACTTTAAAACATGCTGGCTGGTGGTTAGAGCCATTAGTGCCACTGGGGCTTCAAGGACAAGTACAAAGAAAACATTTTGTAAATTGCACAAGAAACATGGATTTGCCAACCCCTGGGTTAGTCCAAACTGGTCAAGCAATTGCTTTTAACACTATCTCCTAAGAGGACTAATTCCTGGGGGAGATGGAAAACAAACCTCCCTTTAGACAACACTGGGTTTCTTAAGGTCTCTCTGCACCAGGCAGCTATTGTGTGATGGGCTTGGCTCGTTCCTCTCACAAAGAGTTTTTATTTCAGGACAAGATCAAGGGGGTGCAAATGAGTGCAGTGACTCTCGACTCTCACCCTTCCTTTCCTGGTGGGAGCATTGCTGGCTGCTTTGGACCCTGAGGAAGGCAGTTCTGAATGCTTCTCTGTCAGAGTGAACACTGGGCCACAGAGAAAAGGGATAGGAGGGAAGTCTGACCAACTGGACAGCAACTGCATTGTGACTTCCAGGGGCTGGGACTCAGCTGTCAGTCGGAATGTAGTTGAGCAACCACCGGGAAGCCTCTGCGATTCTGTCTTCATGGGCTCGCTCAGGTGCAACGGGTTCCCATTCCTCCTCTTTCTGTGTGGAAGCTCCTGGTGTGGCCTGTCAGCATGGCAGGAGTGAGGAGATACAGCTTTAGCCTGGGCATTGCCTTTCAATAATCTAATATTCTGGATGCAGCTGCTCACCTACATCTCACCTATACTGAGTGGTGAAGACTCTCAGTTTGGGAGTCAGGCTGTTGGACTCTCTTAACCCTCAGTTTACTCATCTTTAAAATAGAATAAAAATAGTGGCTCCCCTAAACAGCTGTCCTGAGGGGACATGTGCAAAATATTTAGGGCTACAAGCGAATGGTACCGCCTGGAGTGGCTCTGACCTTTCACACAGTGCACTAGTCAGGTTTCTTCAGAGAAACAGAACTGTAGGAGTTTTCTATCTTTAGATAGATGTATAGATATAGATATAGATATACATAAACATACATATAGAGATACATAGATATAAATTTAGGTATATAGGTATAGAGATAGAGAAAATGAGAAATATAGAGACATAGAGGTAGAGGTATAGATATATAGATATAGGGATAGTTATAGATATAGAGATATAGATATAGATATAGGCATAAATATAGGGGTAGATATAGACATGGACCTAGGTATAAGTATATAGAATTTACTATATTATATGTAGGTATAGAATATGTAATATTATACCATTTATCTAACCATCTGGAAATATTTATTTAAGGAAGAGACTCACTTTATGGCTCACACAACTGTGGAAAATCTGAAAGGTGCAGGGCAGGCTGCAGACTGGAGCCCAGGAAAAGTGGATGGTGCAGTCTGAAGGCATCTGGAGGCACAATTCCTTTTTCTCAGAGGACGAAGTCTTTCCCCTTAAGGACTTCAACTGATTGGATGAGGCCCACCCACAGTGTGGAGGGTCATCTACTTTACTCAAAGCCTACTGATTAAAATGCTCATCACACCTAGAAAACACCTTCACAACTACATCTAGACTAGTGTTTGACTAAAACCTGGGTACCCTGGCCTGGCCAAGCTGACACACAAAATTAACCATTACACTTAATAAAATGGTCAGTAAATACAATTTTCATTTTTCTGGTGATGAAGTTATTATTATTATTGATCTATGCTAGTATACTCTTTCAGGTCCCTTCTTGTCATGACATAATCCTTGTTCCACACTTTCATTCACATTTTGGGAAAGAGAAATAATTGCAGTAATCTATGAGAAAATAGAATCTGAGGAGAAATCTAACACAAACCCTAGTTTTCTCACCTCTAGGACTTGGAGTTGAGGTAAAAGTTGGGGCCATGCTTTCCCCACAATAGCCTTCCCAAATTGAAGCATGCATAATGCATGCATGCACTTACTCATTCATTGCATGTGTTTTCTAACAGCTGAGAGATATTGAATACTCACTACATACAGTGTTCTAAATGTAATAGCACATGGGATCCTCACAGCAGCCACGTGACATGGGTGTCATTATCATCCCTCATTTCACTGAAGAGGAAGACGAAGCAGGAGTTAAGAGTCATGGCCAAGATTGCGCTGCCAGGGAGTGGGGGAATGAAGACAAGCCAATCCATCTTGTTCCAGAGCCTGTGGGTCTTGACCACACACCCATCCTGGGCAAATGCTAAGTGCTGGAGTGGCGGGGTGTGGGGAACTGCCACTGTCCAGCGACTCACTGCCGAGTGGGAAAAGTAGCTTCAGAAAGGTGGGTCTCCTATTGTACATAGAACCACTTGGGAAGCCTGTCAAAAGGCACATTCTCAGGCCCCATCCCTATAGCCACTGACTGAGGAAGCTTGGGGTATGTCCAGGGACTGCACAGGAACCCCCCTGAGTCTCCTTCCTTTGCCCTGGCTATGCTGGGCTCAGAGGCTACCAGATGTGGCCCTGTTCAGGTCTTGTGAGGCTGAGCATGAAGCAGTGAAGAAGTATCCTAGCTTATCAAAAAAGACACAGAAAACACCTTACCAAGTATATCTAAGAAAGCTTCTGTACTTTACAATGGCTCATGTCCTAAAAGACTGTCATAAGCTAAGAGAAGCCCCATAAGCCTTGAAGCAGGGCAGAGACATGAGGCATGAGAAATCCCAGACCACCACTTTAGTACCATAAGAATTTCATGTCCTAGGGAGTATATCTAAAGACAGAGTTCTTGTTAAGTCTTTGGACCAAGACAGGAAGATGTTTATATATAAGAACAACATGCAAAATTCAATCAAGCAGTCTACCTGTTTATAGACATTGAGATGCAAGAGGGGGCATCCCGGGGGTGGGGGAGAATTAGTCAGTCAATCTGTGGCATTTTAATCCAGGAACATGGGCTATGGAGCACCCTTCTTTTGAAGTGAAAGGTCATTGACCTAAAGACCAGTGTGGCCTAGCAGGGATTTGGAGAATCATATCAACATCTGGCCAATATCTCTGGCCCTTAAATGTGTGGAAAAGGTGTAGTAGACAGAATGACCTCCTAGAGATGTCCACATCCCAATCTCCCCACCTGGGAGGATGCTACCTGACATTCCACAGACCACTTGCAGATGTGACTAAGGCTCTTACATTAGGAGGTTGTCCTGGGCTACCTGGTGGGCCCTATGGGATCACACAGGTTCTTATAAGAAGGAGGCAAGTAAGTCAAACTCAGAAAAAGGTGACATGAAGATTGAAGCAGAGGTCAGAGAGGGAGGTAGAGATTTGAAGATGCTACCCTGCTGGCTTCGAAGATGGAGGAGGGGGCAATAAGCCAGGGAAAGCAGGCGGCCCCTGGAAGCTGGAAATGGGGAGGAGGCAGATTCTGCCCTGGAGCCTCCAGAGGGAACACAGTCCGCTCACTGATCCATTCTAGAGGGCTGGGCTCCAGAACTGAAACATAACATTTGGGCTGAGGTCATCTGTTGCAGAGCAATAGGAAATGAATGAGTGCAGAGCTGGAGTGAGAAGAACAACCTTAATGATCTGCCGCTTTCAATGCGTTTACCTAACTGGCCCATTGAGTCTATAGCACTGAGTGAGCACATGGCTTTTAGTCATGCCAAGAGCAAGACATAAGATAAAAAAACGCTGAAGGGAATCAGTACCACCATATGAACATTTGTGTGCTAAGGAATATGTGAAAATTTGATAGCTGATAGTTTATATAATAGTCATGATTTTAAACATTTGAACTGTTAGAGTGGTAATTTATAATGCCAATTTAAAATATATATTAAGTTAAAACCATGCTAATTTTCCACTTTGAAATATTTTTTCTTTTTTTTCTTTATTGTTCAGTTTATTAATTACATTGTTTCCCCTTTTTTATCCCCCTATATCTCCCCTCCACCCTGTAACTATCCCACCCTCCACCCTCACCTCCCCCTCCCCAATGTCCTCTCCCATTGTTGCAAGATTTTTGTCCAATCTCTTGCTGTACTTCCCACAACCCTTTTCTCCCCAAGAATTGTCAGTCCATTCCCTCTCTATGTCCATGTTTCTGTTATATTCACCAGTTTATCTTGTTCATCAGCCTATCAATTCACTTGATTTTTATGTTCATTTGTTGATAGATGTGTATTTGTTGTTCATAATTTATATTTTTACCTTTTTCTTCTTCCTCTTTTTAAAGAATATCTTTCAGCATTTCATATAATACTGGTTTGGTGGTGATGAACTCCTTTAGCTTTTTCTTATCTGCGAAGCACTTTATCTGATCCTCAATTCTGAATGATAGCTTTGCTGGATAGAGTAATCTTGGTTGTAGATTCTTGCTATTCATTATTTTGAATATTTCTTGCCACTCGCATCTGGCCTGCATCGTTTCTGTTGAGAAATCCGCTGACAATCGTATGGGTGCTCCCCTGTAGGTAACCAACTGTTTTTCTCTTGCTGCTTTTAATATTCTCTCTTTATCTTTTGCTCTTGGCATTTTAATTATGATATGTCTTGGTGTGGTCCTCTTTAGATTCCTATATTTTGGGGTTCTGTGTACTTCTTGGGCTTTTAAGTCAGTTTCTTTCACCAGGTGGGGGAAGTTTTCAGTCACTATTTCTTCAAGTAGGTTTTCATTAACTTGCTCTCTCTCTTTTTCTGGCACCCCAATAATTCGGATGTTGGCATGCTTGAGGTTGTCCCAGAGGCCCCTTACGCTATCTTCAATTATCTGAATTCTTTTTGTTTCTTGCTTTTCCAGCTGAGTGGATTTTGCTTCTTTGTATTTCAAATCTTTGACTTGGTTCTTGTGGCCCTCTGGACTGCTTTTAGGACTTTGTGTAATATTTTTTATTTCAGTCTGTGTATGCTTGATTTCTAGTTGGTCCTTTTTTTTATCCGTGAGGGTCTGGTTCGTATCCTCAGAGGTCTTGTTCATTTCCTTGAGGGTCTCATTCATTTACTTGAGGTTCTCATTCATTTCCTTGTAGTTCTCATTCATTTCCTGGTTGGTCTTGTTTATTTCCTGGTAATTCTCATTAAGTTGATCGACCTTTTGTAGGAGCCTCTTGAAAAGCCTTATAACTGTGGTTTTGAACTCTATGTCTTGTCGTCTTTTCTCCTCCATTTCTTTCACACCTGATTTCTTTCCATATCTCTGCATGGTGGCTGCTTTATGTGGTAGATATCCTCAAAGGGACAGTGGCTCAGCCTCCCCAGTTACCTGAGGTGGGTACTCTTATTGCAATCCTTTATGGGTTGTATTCAGTATTTTTTAATTTAAACCCAGCTTGTTGTTGTTAGCCCTAGGAGGGTTTGACCTCCAGGCCAATTGGCTGTGAAGGGAGACTGTGTTCAGGTTGGATGGGCAGAGTCTCTGAGCTGAGCAGGCAGCGTCAGCGTCAGCTGCGTCCTATGCGGTGCTCGCGCGCGCGCGGGTCTCTGTTGGATGGGGATGGTTGCAGACACCTCCAAGAGAAAGCCGCTAGTCTCTTCCCCTTGCCAGACAACTCTGCCTTTCCCCAGATGTGCCTGCACACAAAAAGTCTAGCCCAAGGTTGTAAAATAGATAGTTTCCGGAACCTGGAGACAAGTTTCCAGGGGGCAAGTCGCAGGTTTGCGCGACCGTTGCGACTAGGAGCCTCTGCTGGGCCCCGCTTCCAGGGTGCGTCCCCTGGACCTCGGACCTCGCCTGGCACTGGGGAGTCCGTGTAGTGGGACGTCTCCGCCCTCCCCGTAGGAGAAATCCGGCCGGGGGTGCTGCTCCTGCTCCAGCCCCAGCCCGTGCGCGCAACCAGTACGGCTCCTAACCTGTTTCCGTCTGAAAGGCTGTGCTCCCGCCGCTCCTGAGTCTCAGCATCCCACCTTTACTCTTATTAATGGAGTTTTCATTCAGCCAGCTTTCTGGCGATTCTGGGTGATGTCTGTTCTGCTGTTATGTTGTAGTTCTTAAATCGTTGCGCGGGGCAGAACAATAGGTGTTTACCTATGCCGCCATCTTGGTGTTCCTCCCACTTTGAAATATTTAAAAGAACCTTAAGTCTACTGATTTATGTAGTATTTATATTTTTGTATTTATAAAGATTAAATAAAAAGACCTCCATAAGGTAGATAATGACAGAAATAAATTTCATGAAATGTATAAATACTGTATAAATATTATAAGGGTTTTGCCAAAACCAGTTTGGCTCAGTGGATAGAGCATCAGCCTGCAGACTGGAAGGTCCCAGGTTCGATTCCGGTCAAGGGCATGTACCTTGGTTGTGGGCACATCCCCAGTAGGGAGTGTGCAAGAGGCAGCTGATCGATGTTTCTCTCTCATCGATGTTTCTGACTTTCTATCCCTCTCCCTTCCTCTCTGTAAAAAAATGAATAAAATATATCTTAAAAAATATTATAAGGGTTTTAATTGTCTAACTCATGAATGGAGCAAACATCATTCAGAAGTTTTTCAAAAAGTAATTGCTAAAAACTAGTCTGATAAGTAAAATAATAGGATTTGTAAGCTGAAATCTGAAGCTCTAGGTTTTTGTCCTTGGAAATGTAATAAATTAAATATTAGTTGTTTTTTTTAATGTACAAACACCATCCTCAACTACAGGGACACTCCTATCAATAGCCTGTAAGGCAAGCATGTCCACTCTCAGCTCGGAGTCCTTATTGGGCGTCATTTGGATCAATCATGTGAAACTAGCTGGTCACCTACTGAGCAGAGGAAGCATGTGCCGGGCTGCAGCAAAGATGATCTTCAGGTTTGGGGGAAAACTGATATTTGATATTTAAAAAATAGCCTTCATGAAAAAAAATATACACTCTAAATTCATGGACTGGACTTATTTTTAATTTTGAGGTGTAAGTTTGAGGAGAATAACATAATTTTTTCAGGGCCTAGGACTTCAAAATGTCCTTGCAAAGTCACATCTAAAATAAGCAGAAAAATCAGATATAGAGAACAAACTGATGGTCTCCAGATGGGAGGGGGTTGGGGGCTGGGTGAACAAGGTGAAGGAATTGAGAAATACAAATTACCAGTTATAAAAATAGTCACAGGGATGTAAAATACAGCCAGAGAACATAGTCAATAACCTTGTAGAAACTACATATGATATCAGATGGGTACTAGAATTATCAGGGTGATAACTTTGTAAGTTACATAATGTCTAACCATGGGGTTGTACACCTGAAACTAATATGTCAACTGTAATTGAAAAATATATTTTTAAAGGGAATTCTAAGCCATGCTACCACATGGATGTTATGCTCAGGGAAACAGGCAAATAGTATATGATTCCACTTATAGGAAGTGCTGAAAGCAATCACAGTTAGAGACACAAAGTAGAGTGGCAGCTTTCAGGAGCCTGGGAGGGGAGAGGGGGTTGTTGAGGAAGCAAAAACCTGTTTTGTAAGAGGAAAGAGGCCTGGGATGGGTGGTGGTAATGGCTGCACAACAATGTGAATGTACTTAATGCCACTGAGCCGTGCACTTAAAAAGCAGTTAAGATGTTAAGATTTATGTTATGTGTATTTTACCACAGTAAAAAAAAAACCCTTAAAAAAAAAAAAGTAAGCAGTAAAACCCTGCAGTACAGTGGCCCAGACTCCAGACTGAAATGACAGAGCTGGGCCTCTCCTGCCACCTATGGGTGACAGGGAGCGTTTCCCAGGGCCACTGAGATGGAGGCTGGCTTTTATGGTGACCCAGGGCTCTGTTCCCGGCTAAGGAAGCTTTCTAAGAAGGAACCTCTTTGCAGCCCGTTTAAAACACTTCCCCTAGGCGCTGGCCATGCGGACTTGTGGTCCTAATTTGTTTCTTCCTCTGGTTCTTCCCTCCCTCCCCCACGCTAGGTTTGCTCCCTATTCATTATTTTTGTATCCATCTGAAGAGGAGGGAAAATCAGCAGGCTAAAGCAGAAGGAGGAACAGCATGTGTGGATGCTCTGGGAATGCAAGACACTGGTGCTCAGGCAGATACAGGACAGGTCGTCACCGGATAGGGATGGCAACGGTGGGAAACTCGGATTTATTTGAAAAAAAGAATCGCAGAGTGTTTTACTTGCTTATTTTTCTTTTGTCTGTCACCACTAAAATGTACCATATTTTCTGGCATATAAGACGACTTTTAAACCCAGGAAAATCTTCTCAAAAGTCGGGGGTCTAAATCAAATCTGATGTTTTTAAAATTTTTATTTGGTGTGTGTTGGAAGAGGGGTAGTCTTATACAGCAAGTATATCCCAAACTCTATATTTTAACTGGAAAAATTGGAGGTCGTCTTATAAACCAGAAAATACGGTAAGCTCCAAAAGGCAAAGATTCCTGTAGGTTTGTTCACTGCTGTGGCAGGTGCAGCTGCCTGGTCTCCCCTCCTTCCTGTTAGTGACAGAAGCCCCTCTGGCAGTAGCAGGGTGTGGATTGCCAACTAGAGAGTACACTTCCCAACCCCTCTTGCAGCTACATGAAGCAATACATCTAGGCCCATGGCCTGCAAACTGCAGCTCGAGAGCCATATGCGGCTCACAAATCGTGGCTTGCCGCTCTGTTGACTAATGAGTTTGCTGATCACTGGTTTAGGGGCTTAATCACAAGGAACAACAACAGCTTGTAATTATTGGAATCAAGGGTCTAGGTCAGTGGTCGGCAAACTCATTAATCAACAGAGTGGCCACTGATCTAAGCAATTGCCAATAAGTTGTGAATAAAAGATCTTTAACTTCCAGGTCTTGCCTTAAAATGGCTGTCCCCTTCCTGCAGGTTAGAGACAGACATGGTGAGGAGGAGGAGCCTTGTAAGGACGATGCCTTGGAGAATGGCCAAGCCATAAAACAGCAGGAGCCCGAGTCCTCTGATGCCATGCAGACAGAGCCACCCACCACCCCTTCTACCTCCCCATCTCTGCACAGCAAACGGAAGAGGAATAAATACCCATCTTAATTTGGGGTCTCTTTGGCATAGCCTTTGTTATGAAATGCATTGTCTTTCCAAATTTTGTATGTTCGAGCCCTAACTCTTAATATGACTGTATCTGGAGTTAGGGCTTCTATGAGGTTATGAGTGGAGTCCTAATCCAACAGGATGGTAGGATGGGGGTCTTTATAAGAGGAAGAGACACCAGATATCTCTCTTTCTCTCCACACTGGGGAAGCCCATGTGGGGACACGGCAAGAAGAGGGCTGTCTACAAGCCAGGAAGAGGGGCCTCACCAGAAAGCAACCCTAGCAGCACCCTGATCTTGCACTTCTAGCCTATGAGGAATATGTTTCTGTAACATAAGCCACCAAATATATGGCATTTTGCTATGGAAGCCCTAAAGGACAGTGTCTTGGTCTTCACCCTCATAACATTGCTGAACCTCAGGGTCCAGAACAGAGCTTGGAAATTAGCAGAGAGGCAATAAATGTTCCTTGGATAGACGAATAAATGAGTAGAATAGAAAGACAATATTTAATGTGTGCAGTGATATAAAAATGTAAAAGATGAATGGATTTCAGCAGATTTTATCTGTCCACTCACCTACCCTGTTGCTATTTGGAAGTGGAACCTCATCTTGTTCTCATGCCAGTCAGTGCCTCCTCTCCCACAGCCCACCCTGCACCTACCCACTGCCAATGTCTGTGAATTCCACCATCGACATCGCTAATTACCTGGCATTGCAATGGTCACCACTCGCCCAGGCTCTGTGATCTCTTTACTTTGATAGCTGCTTCCAAACCTTCCCTCCAAAGTCTCTGTACCTGAACCTGTTGCAGAGATTTCTATTTGCCTCTTTCCAATCCATGTGTCTTCTTTTCTAGGAACAAATTCCTCATTTCCTGCAGTGTGACCGTGCTCTCTGTGCAACTGCCTGATTTCCCCGTGCCCCGCAGCCCAGGTGCAGCCACAGAGCTTAATTCCGGCTGAGCAGGTACAAGTGGAATCTGTGGGTGAGGTTTTTGGAAATCCTCTTACAAAGAAGGACAGAGATCTGGGACCATCCACCATTCCTTTTTCCCTGTTGCCTGGAATTTGGGAACAATTGCTGGAGCTCTAGCAGTCACCATTGAAATATGGAAAATTGAGAAGTACATAGAGAAAGAACCTCCATCCCTAATGATCTTGTGGAACTGCCACACCCTCAGTGTTGCCTCCCTCCAGGTTTAATTTACACATCAGTGAAATACACCTTTCAGTGTGTAAGCCCTTGCAGGCAGGCTCTGATTAGCAGCTGAATGCCACTCCAACTGGCCCCAAACCCAGGCCTTCTCTCCTGTCAGCTTAACCTTGGTGATCATGCACATTCTGAGGGCTGCTTCTGGCACCACAGTGCAGGCTCAGAGGGGCTTCAGCAATCCTACTGTAGGCAGTGGGGAGGACTATCAACAGCCTCATTTCACAAGGCTCGAGATCATTCAGTTAGCAGATGTCAGGGGAAGGACGAGAAGCAAGGTTTAGATGATGTTGAGGAATGACAGGGATGGGACTGGGACTGTAGTGTGAGCTATGGACTTGGAGACTATACATATGCATGTGTGTGTGTGTGTGTGTGTACATACAAACACTCACACACATGCACATAGGTGTGTTTGCATACAAACACACACACACACACGCACACAAATTGGAATCTAGATTGGTCACCTGCTGCTTCTGCCTGTCTTCATACCATCTGCCCTTTTCTGATGACAGAGCTCTTCTGTTGTGGGAACTGTCCCTGTTCCAACTGAAGCTGTCTATCACTGACATGACCCCTGGCACGCTCTGGAGTTACGGGCATGGAGAACACTGCCAGGTTTTTCTTCATGGGCATGTGGTCTGCCTCCACTGCACAAGTGTGAGCTCCAGAACTAGCCTTGTGACTCACTGTCTGAGCTCTTCAGGGACTGCCCCGTATTCACTATCTGTGACCGAGGGCCTGTTTGCATCTCGAAGACTTTGTCTCCTTCTCTACAGAAGGATGAAAATTTATTACCTGCTCCCCTGGGTAGTCGTGGGGATGAGCTAAAATGATTCAGGAAAGGGCCTGGTATATGGTGAATGTCCACTTACTATTGACTTCTTTGAAAAGCTCTCATTTCTATAGACACCATTAGTCTATAGTGAAGAAATTACTGGTAAAAAATGGACAGTTAAGCTCCCAAATCCCACTTAAATCTGGTTCATTAGTTCATTCGTTCTCTGTCACACAATAAGAGGTTTATATCTTTGATTTTTGGAAGAATCACTTCCACTGATTTGAGTGATAAAAGGACAGACTTGGGGACAGTCCCCATCCCTTATCTGTCTCTAAAATAGCAGCTGTAATTGCTGAGATTAGGAACTCTACATTTCTTCTCAACCTGGCAATCTTAAAAACTAGAGACATTTTCATTTCCACTTGAATGAGAGTCCAGAAACCATGTGAACACAACTGTTTGGACGTGGTCATGGTATTTATTCATAGTATACTATATTTTCGCAATGTGTTAACAATGGAGAACAGCACATATTCATACACTGGGTATACCCTCTCCTGGCGCGCTCTGGAGTTCTGGGGCGTGGAGAACACTGCCAGGTTTTTCTTCATCTCTTTGGTTTGTGGAAGTCAGCAGGGTCTGGCAGGAGGACCATGGCTTCGGCATTTCCATTTGGAAAGACGGAGCAGAGTGGGGTGATGGACGGTCAGAGAGACTGGGGAACCTGGTTCCCCACAGTTCATGTCTTGTCACTGCAGCAGCCATGAACACTGGCAGGGTCTTGGGCTCACGGCCGGAGGGAAAGGCATGCTGTCAGCCAATGTTTTCATGCAAAAGGCAAAGACTAAGAACCTGACTCTGAACTTCCAGGTACTCTGGTGGTGCTGAAGGCCAGCCGTCCTGGGTATGTGTCCTCGCATCGCAAATTTAAACTTGGGCGTCATTTCAGAAAATCTTAGCAAAATGCTGAGAGGCCTTCTCTTTCTCGAGGCCCCTGGAATGACACTGCTTGTGGGCCCTCCATTTTCACGCAGAGGGACTAAGGCACCATGAACTGAAGCAAAGCATATTCATAACAATCACAATAAAAAGAACAGAGTACAACTCTCTTCCAAGAAAGACATGTCCAAAAATACGGTAAACAGTGGTCTCATTCTAGCCAAGTGATTCTGTCCACGGGACAATGTCCTTCGTTTCCTCCCTTATTAAATGTGTTTGCATTTCTGAGGCTGAAGATCACTTAAATAATACAAGAGTAGCACCAAGGCAGCAATTTTGTTCCCAGAGTTCACATGAAACTGAATAGATACTTAATGTAATTCATAGCTGGTACAATCTGTGACCTCACTAGATTCCTTACTGGCTAATGACGCTTTCGTAGAAATGGCAAATACCGCTGTAGCACCTTGATGATAACTAGATTGTTTTAAAAAACAAATTACAATTTTTTTTAAAAAAAAGAGCAATAAAAAGATTTACATATAGAAAGTAAACAATAGTGTACCGTGATAATGAAGGATCACTTTTGTCATAATACTACATATAATGTAGAGTACGTAAAATGCAGTGGTCTGACTGCAAGGAACAAAATATTGCAAAAGGCAGTCATAATAGAATCATTTTACGTACAAAAATATTACATCACAATAAATAATTTCAAACATAAATATTAAACTTTACATCATTAGGACATTCCACAAATATACACACCCATATCCAGAGATATGGGTGTGTATATATAGGTTTATATGTGCATATGTATATGTACACACACACACACACAAGCATACAAGTCCACACTCACACGCACGCACGCACACACACACACGCCCAGATTTTAGGTGGAGGTATTGCATTACTATCCTTCATCCATCCATCACGGCTTCCTCTTCAGGGCACCTGGAAACAGATGAACCAACCAAGAAAGGTCAATTTTCTGTCTCAAATGTCACAAGGCAAGTGTAGGCAATTCATATGTTTTCACATAGAGAATGAACAATCACACATTATTCTCTTAGATTTCACAAGTAATGTATGTTTGCTATAAGAAACCTGTAGATTTCAGGGGAGCATGAAGAATAAAAAATCACTAGCCAGAAATTCCCTGAGATAATGCTCTTCTCATACTGGTATATTTCCTTCTAGGCTTTTTCCTATATATACATGTTATGTAAAATATTATGTAAAACACATGCAAAAATTTATTTACCTTATGTAAAGTATATAAACACACATATAATGAGGATCTCTAGTGGATACTTGCTGACTTTGCCTTCCTTCATCCCATCTCCCCATTTCCGATAACAAACCCCTTGGGCTTTGGGAACCATGTCTCTTCCAAATGAAGCTGTCAATCACCCGATGCTATGTGGGTACGTGATCTCCATTTCTTAGACATTGTGATTGGTTCAGAAGTGGCCATGTGACCCAAGCAGAGCCAGAGTTCCTGTGCAGAATGGATGCTGGGGATGAGCATTTGCTTGGGACCATGAGCTGTAAGGGTGGTGTGAGCCTAGAGCTGCCAGGGGCCATGGTGGGGGAGATGGCCTCCCTGAGAAGGAAGCTGTTCAAGAGACAAGCATTGCTGATTGACGGAGAAAGAACGAGTCTGGATGACTCAGTTTGAGCCTCTGGGTCCAGCCATGCCTGAAGTCAGCCTGCTGCTCGAATGGCTGAGTTATTTAAGACAGTAAGTTTCCTTTTGGTCTTATGCCTCTTGCAAAGGAAGTAATCCTAATTTGAGATCATAATTTTGAATTTACATGTTTAATTGAACCTTGAAAGACTGCTTTATAAGTGACCACTAGGTTCTCCTGTGTCAGGGTCTTAAGAGCTTCCCAAGTTAATGGGCTGCTGGAAACTGAACAGCAGTTAGTGGGTGGTCGCATGAGTAGGTTGAGTTCTTCCCTTGTGGCTGAAGGCACTGGGACAAGAAAAACAGGGACCAATTCCACCCTCTTCCCAGCAGAGAAGGCACTTGTCCGCATAATGTGGTTAGACCAGGGGTTGCCAAGCTTCAACAAGCACGACTCTCTGAGGGATTATCTGAATGAAGATGCTGGTTTCACAGGTCTAAGGTGAGGCCTGGATTCTGCATATTTAACAAGCTCCCAAAGTGTGTGCCACAGTGCAGTCAAGAGGGCAGGCCTCTGGTGCAGGACACACCCAGGCTCTGCCAAGGGGACTCACTGTGCCCACAGGCAAACTGCCTACTGTGTGGGCAATGGCTCCCATCTATAAAACAAGGATCACAGCCCCATGTGTGGCTTTCTTGTGAGGATTCCATGAGACGATGCCTGCAAAGTGCTGGTGCCCGACACTGTCAGGGCACAGTGAACACCCTAAATATTATTATTACAATACTCCAGGCAGCATTCGCAAAGGTTGGGTCAACCACATCAGAATTCTTTGTCCTAAAAACAGATTCCTGCATCTCCCAGAGACCTCCTGAAGCAGAGCCTGCTGAGACAGAGCCCAGTGGCAGCAGTTCCACCAGCTCTGCAGCCAAAGCTGATGCAGGGAGCCTTAGACCCCAGGGTGGAGGGCAGATGAGCAGGAGAGGAAAAGGCAGGACAGTCCCCTGTCTGGGGGCAACGGACCTGGCCACATTTGTTACTCTTTAGGCTCCAGAAAGAATGAGGTAGATAAATAGACAGACAGACACAACTTACCTTAACTATAAAACCCGAACCTCCAGGCCAGTGCCTGAGGAGGGAGTGCATTTCCCACAGTAGCCGCCGCATGTCCCCACGACTCGGGTGCCATCCTGCAAGCAGATGCACACCATTGGACTACCCGCTTGGCTGTGTTCCCAGCGCTTGCCCTGGCTCTGCAGGAAATCATTCCTGCACTCACAGGAGGCAGGCCTTCTAGAGGCAGCGGCCCTGTGGGGTGAAGCTGGGTTGACCGCCTTGGGCTCAGTGCAGCCTCCACCCACTTCCGTATGGCCCACAGGTCAAGAATAGTGTTGACGTTTTAACTTTATTTTTTATTTATTAATGTTGAGAGAGAGGAAGGGGGAGACACAGAGAAACACTGATTTCTTGTTCCACTTATTGACGCATTCATTGGTTGCTTCTTGTATGTGCCTTGACCGGGGATAGAACCCACAACTAACAACCTAAACTGTTTAAAAATGTACACGTGCTCTAGCCGGTAGCTCAGTTTTGATGCTCTAACTAACTGAGCTACCAGTCAGGGCATGTATACATTTTTAAACAGTTTAGAAGAAGATAATAATAATAACAACAACAAAAACATGTGAAAATTTTATAAATTCAATTTTCACCGCCCATAAAGTTTTATTGAAACGTAGCCTGTTCATTCATGCCATGACCCTAGGGTTGAGTGGTTGAGACAGCTCCCATTGCTCTATATTGCTACTCTGCACATTGCCAATCACGGTGACACTTCTCCAGCTGATTGTGTTTTGAGTGCCAGGCATATCTATATCCAACATTCTGCTTTATTTTTTATTACTGGTGTCAAAACAAGAAGAGAAAAGTGGACTATGATACTACACTTTAAGGTACCGTGATGTGCTGATTATCCTGTGATCAAATTGAGAGGGCAAAGCCTGGGCTTTATTACACAATGGCATCACAGCTGTGCGAGGAGAAAAGACTCAACCAGCGGTCACCACCGTTTCGGACCTCATGGACCGCTGGTCTGCGGGCCCCTGGTTGGTCGCCACGGCTAAATCAATGTTACCAAGCTTGGCCTTCATTACAAAGTTCCCAACTCACGGGAATGTTTAAAAAGGAGTATCTCACCGAAGCATAATTTCTTTGTAAAAATTAAAAAAGGCAATGAGTAAATACGTTTCAAAGTGGCTCAACTGTTAGCCAAGAATGGAAACGGTTTACCCATGAAATCTTGTTCTATGGCAATAGCCGAAGAAATATGTCCAGAGAAAATAAACCTGTCCTTGGCAGAGCAAGTTTTCCAACCCTTGATCTAGAGCAGAGTGGGGAATCTTTTCTCTGCCAGGGGCCATTTGGATATTTATGACATCATTCTGGGGCCACACAAAATTATCAACTTAAAAGTCAGCCTGCTACGTTTGGCCAAACATATAATTAACTCACCCCTATTGCCTTGGCAGGGCCAGACCAAACGATTTTGTGGGCCTCACATGGCCCGTGGGCCGGATATTCCCCACCCCTGATCTATAGTCTTGTGTGTTCACTCCGGACACCATCACTTCCCTCTACCCTGCTCTGCTGCAGCTCTGAATTTCCTTGGGCTGTTTTTCTGACGTGCTCTTTACACCAGGCCTGACATGCCACTCCTCTCCTTGGGCTCTCTCTCCTCCCTGCCCTCTGTGTGCACTGGATCAGCTCAGCTTGTGACTGGAAAGTCCTTCAGGACCCAGCCTAGGGGGCCTTCCCTTTATATGCCTTCCTGACCCAGTCACTGCTACACAGCAGCCTGTAAAGCTAGGCAGTCCCTCCTTTACATCTGTCTTCCTGTGAGGAGGTGAGCCCCAGGCTGGCAAGACAATGTCCAGTTAAGATCCCAGGGTCTCCAGAACCTGGCACAGTATGGAAAACAATGCAATGGTTAACAAACAGCAATACAAAAATAAGTGTGCGTCACACACTCGCACTGTGAACCTGAGTGGCTCAGAGCGATACTAAATATGCACTTGTTGAATGAATGAATGAATGAATGAATGAGGCTGAGGCGCACTCTTCTTGGTCTGGGATTCGGATCACTCTGCTTGTTAGTTCTCCTGACACCTCCCCATGGCAAGGAGAATGTGTTTGAGCGGTGCCTCCCACTCTGTGAGTTCCCCGTGTCACGGTGCCCCCCCCCCCCCACAGTGTTGGCATTTTTGATGCCCCATATGCCATCCTCTATTGGAAGTAACACTGATGGGCCATCGTGTGCCTGCACTGGGTTACATTCCCAGAACTGGGTCAAAGGCCATGGATATTTGGTTCTTATGGCCAAATTAGGAAAGTGTCTTACAAATTAGGACACTCTTATTAGACATAGAACTTTGCCAAGTTAACAAATAAAGAGGACACATTAGGTTCTCTCTCTTTCACATTTGCATGCCTTGGAATATGAGTGAGATAAGTTGGAAAGTTTCTATCACCCCAATGGTCCTGGTTTTAACACCCATGTGAGTTCTGGAGTGAGTCTGACACCAGCAACTGGATCTGATGCCAGACCAAGCTTCTAGCCAGGAACCTTCTCCCAGGCTGAGTATTGGTCTGGTGGTCATAGGATGCCAACATGCTAGAATGCCTCTGACCTATCAAAGCTCGAACTTCACCTGAACTCTCTCCTGACCGGCTGGAGAGAGGGCCGGTGCTGCATCTTTAAGTAGCTGTAAGCTCGGGGCACGTGGGAATGGGGTGATATTGGTCTCTCCTGACAGGTTTGCTGTAAATCAATGAAGGCATGAAAGTGCTTGGCCTAGTACTTAGCCTGATATTTGTGGAATATTCCCTGTCTGTATCATAAGGGTGGATTTCCTATGTGCTTCTCCATCATGCAGATGAGGAAAGGCTGGTATTTGTAAAATTATTGATAATGACTTTGCAATTGTCATGTTATTTCATTAATTGGGACTCTGCTAATGTGATTTAGATAAAAACGAATCCAAACTTATTTTTATTACAGAACAACAACAACACGTACTAGGGAAATGCATAGCATAAATGGTTGCCATGAAAACTGCCTATATTGAGAAAAGGGACTGTTTTCCAAAATTTTAGAAGCACCCACTCACCTACAACAAATCAGTAATTGCAAATCACTTTTATTTCTTCACTAAAGCAAATGGAGCTTTCTGAAAATAAGCCCTATGACTTCAACGGACATGTGGTAGCCGGCCTGGTTTGAGCTCTTACATGTACTAAGATGAATGACTCTCTGTACCATTAAGGACGGTTTATACTTTATACTTTCCCCACCCTCTCTGTTCCCTCCGTCAAGGTGAGAGGAGAGGCCTCCGGTGTCTTAGCGAAGCCCGCAGCTCTGGGACTGGAGAGCGCTCATTTTCCTTTCTTTGGCATGTGCTGGCAGTGAAGCTGCCCCTAAAGCCTGGCATGTGCATGTATGTACATTTTCAATGCGGCCCCAGCAGTTGCAAGCATATGAATATATGCGTAAACGTGCCTGATTTCCATAGAAATGCACAGCGTAGAAGCACAGATGTATGAGGTGATGTCATTACACTGTCTGTAGTGTGACCTTTACCCGTGGCAGACAGCTAGGTTTTCAGAAGGCATCATGGGTGGGAGGCAGTCCACTCGAGAAAAGAGACCTGCTTCTGTACCACAAACACACATTTACCTCCTGCTACCTTCATGCCACTGGCTGTAAGGGAGTTGGACAGGCACCAAGTCTATCTCCTCTACAGCAGCACAACTTTACTCATTTTACGTTTCACAGCAATTCCGTTACAGCAATTCTATTCCTCTACCCTCCTCCCTCGTACCCACACAGGATGCCAGAGAGGCCCTGGGCTAGGCCGGAGGTCTCAGAACACAGGCCTCCAGCCCCCTATTCCCAGGCACACACAGAGGGGTTCCTCTCCCAAGCAGCCCAATGGGATCTTCTTTCCTCTCCCTCTGATCTCAGCTCTGGGCCACACACACCCTTCTATCTGTCCATCCCTCACACACAAGCAGAGTAGGAACACATCAGCACCTGAGCCACGCAGGTACAGAGAAGTCTTTGCCTAGAAGCTGATCCCTGGGCCAAGGGGCTGTCCCACCTGCTTCACCCCTGGGTGGGGTGGGGTCCCATGTGGACAAATCCATGTGGTGCTGCGGATGCCAGAGGGCCCAGGCTCAGGCTGCAGTCCCCTGGCCTTCCACAACTGTCTCAAAGAAGGAAGCTTCCTTTGCCACCTCCACCAGCTCCTAAAAACTGTGGCCAGCCTCAGGACTGAGAAAATGTTGGATAACCCTGTATAATAAAAGGCTAATATGCAAATTGACCAAACTGCAAAAAAATCGGTCGCTATGAGGCATACTGACCACCAGGAGGCAGACACTCAACACAGGAGCTGCCCCCTGATGTCAGTGTGCTCCCACAGGGGGAGCACTGCTCAGCCAGAAGCCGGGCCCATGGCTGGTGAGTGCAGCACTAAGGATGTCCGACTGCCAGCTTAGGCCCATCCCCAAGCAGACACTGTTCGAATGTCCATTTGGGCCTCCCAGGCTGGCCAAGTCTCAGCCAGCCCCAGAGGTGGTGCAGATGCAGGGTTGGGTCTGAGAACCACTAGTTTGAATAAAGTCACATATTTCCACTCTGTGTACTTAATCCCACCTCTCATGCCCCATGCTTGCTGTGATGCTTCAAGAAGGAAATAAAATAGAAGTTTTCTTCCAAGTGCCTTTGGCTGCTGAGGCCTATTCCCACAGAGCATACCTGGGGTTCGGCAAGAAGAGCAGTGTTTCCTACAGGGGCTGCCTGCAGCTAGTGATGGCTCAGTCTGGCTCCAAAGGAGGCAGGCATAAGGAATGCTCCACAGACCCTGGCGATTATTTTGAGTGCAGGTTCTCTGAACTGTTGTGGAACATCAAGATTTAAAAGGAAAATGCTAACAGGCAACTGTGGAACCAATTCCCTCCTGCACAGGAGAAACCGTGCCCAAATCTTGGGGAGCAGCCAGGGAATCTTGTCCGGTAGTAATAATTGTTTCCACAAGGTGGCGCTCCAGGCTGTAACTATTTTCAGTTCCGTGACTAAAATTGCGATATTGGCTTTGGCTGCCTAACAGAATTGAAACTGTAACGCAGTTTACATAGATGGTTTCCTACATAATGCTTCGTGCCTGACCACGTTTTGGGCAGTTAACCAGTTTTTTGTTCCTCTGGGTCACGGAAACATAATAATATGTAGGCCCTGGAGGGCAGGGGTAGGGAAGAGCATCATAATTTCAGGGCACATCCTAAAGCACGCCTGTGCTGTTCTCAGCTCTTTCCATCCCCTCCAGTGCAAGGAAAAAGATGTCATGATTAATTTATGCACAATCAGTCTAATTAGAAGTAGTTGATTGGCTGAGACAAGAGGAAGTGAGACCATGATTTTTTTTTTCATAGACATAAATACAACTGGCAGCTTAAAACAAGGGAACCAGGAAACTAAGATTTTCCTGGGAAGTCACAGTGAGATGAAGCTGCCGAAATTCCCCAAGGGGAAGCAGATTGAGCTGCTGCTTTACGTTCTGATAGGATTAGCAAATGAAAATACAGGATGCCCAACCAGGGGTGAATTTCAGATCAACAAATACTTTTTACAGTAAATACGCCCCGTGTGATGTTGACAACTTAATAATAAGAAGAAAAGGTTCCTTGTTTATTTAAAATTCTAATATAACTGGGCATCCTGTATTCTGTCTGGCAGCTCTCACCCCATTTCCAGTTCTTTTTCCTTCTGTCTTCCTCACAGTCCTGAGGGGGCCTCGGACAGGGGTCATGGCTAGGGTCAGCCAGGGGCCACGGGTCGCACTCTGTAAGTTTCCCACTTGTCCCCGGGCCGGGTTCCTGCCGAAGGTTCACTGGACATCTGAGGGAGCTGGGAAGGGCAGTGGTTTCTGCTCTGGCTGAACATTAGAATCACCCGGGGAGCTTCAAATTCTACCCCTGCTTCGGGGATGCTATCCCGTGACAAGCGGGGCCAGGCACGTGCATGTTAAACTCTCCCAGGTGATGCTAATGTAGGCGGGTCAGGGCATCGCAAGCTGTAGTGCTAACGCACCACCTGGCAACCTGTTCCAGCGCAGACCCCGACTCAGAGGCTGTGGCCTGAAGCTGCATCCAGCTCCCAGGTAATCCGGACACACCTTGAGGCGCAAGGTTTTAGAGCATGAAAAAGTGACTGTCGTAGAACCCATGCATGTTTCCCCAGCTCTCCAGAAATTTCACCCAAGTTATCCTTTTTCCCCAGCCCTGTTTGTATTTCAGTTTTTCTTAAATATCCTGTCCCCTAAGCTCATAAAAGGGACTCTCACATTGGCTAACTGCGCGGTGGCTGGTGCTCATGCTCGCTCAGTGGCTTCTCACTGCTCCCAGCCTCCTGGCCTGCACCCACTGACCACCCGCAGGTCCCGGGCTCACATCTGCAGGGAGAATGCTCACCCACACATATTCACCTCTGATTCACTTCCTAAATTTTCTGATGCTTTGCAAAATGGTGTGTGGAGAGGGACAGCACTTTTGTACACCACAGAAGGCAGGGGGAGGAAGGGAGGGCAGAAAGAGACACGAGCCCCCCCCCCCCCCCCCCCCCCACACACACACACACACTCAGCGGCACTTACCGGGGACTTCCTAATGTTGGAGACGGCGTAGTTCCCTTGCGAGACCCATCTGGCGGACTCGGTTAAAGAAAGGCCTGTTCCATAAAGGTTGATGCTGAAACGACCCTGGAAAATGGCCAACGAGAAGGATTGTTAGTCCACGTGACGTCCCGAGCAAAGGCCGCGCCATCAAAGGGAACTTGGAAAGGAGACGGGTGGTAATTCATGACGAGTTACTAATTATGAAGACTTTTCTTTTTGGCGGGGAGGGAGTAGGTCTGGGCCAGACCCTTAATAAGCACCATCTCATCCATCATTGTAAGAGCTCTAGGAAGGAGTTTTCTTTGCAGATGGGGAAACTGAGGCCCAGCAGAGCTGCTTGGCTTCTTCAGGATGCCGTGTAAGTCCAACCCACGTTGTTTTCCTGACTTCAAAGTCTTCGCTCTCAACTAACACAGCAACCCTGATGTTGCCCGTAATTATCAGATTCCTTCAGAAACAAAATGCCACAACGTAATTTTTCTAACAAGATCTCTCTGCCAAAGCTTCCTGGGCTTGGCTCCCCGCGCGGAGCACTGGGTACTGGGCACAGCAGGGCAGGACTTCAAAGGAGCGGCGCGGTCTCGGGGCGGCCAGGAGAGGGTGCGGGCGGCCTGCTCCCGGCCCCTGGACCCCTTAGGCCCAGGGAGGCCGCCCCCCCCCCCACCCCAGGCTACTGGGGTTCCTTTGGATACATGGCCCTAGTCTGTTTCCATATTTCTTCCTAAAGAGGCAGTGCAGAGAGCTGTTCTCTAGCTTTTCCCATCTGTCTCTGTCCTCTCCTCTCTCCTTAAAAAATTGGTTTTGCAGAGGCACCTGAAATAGTTTCTTCAGAGGGAAGCGAGGGGAGGGGTTAGGGGGAGAGATCAACCAAAGAACTTGTATACATGCATATAAGCCTAACCAATGGACACAGACAACAGGGGAGTGAGGGGAAGTGGGGGGATAAGGACACATATGTACTACCTTAATAAAGAAATTAAAAAAAAATAGTTCCTTCTAGAGTTTACTCCACCAGAGGAGTTCCCAAGTGAAAATGATCCGCATGAACACACTCAGGGAGAACTCGTCCTCCTGAGCCTTACCACCCAGTCCTTTGTCAAAAGCCTTAATAACCCAAGGAGGGCTGAGCTGCAGAGTGTAAATTCAGCTCTTTTTCAGGGCAATGAGAAAGACACTGACACATTTTTTCAGCCCCTGGGACCTTGGCTTGTCTGTCTGCAGTGGAGATAGTGAATAGTCTTGTTTTCTGGGGTCCGTGAGCAGCTAATGCGGAGCAGCAGCACTGTGGGGGGTGTTCACTTCCCTCACAGGTGTTTCCACGTCCAGGCTGAACGAGGTTCTGATTTGTGACATTTGTCAGACCACAGGGGCAGCCTGCACTTCCTGCTTCCTGGTTCCCAAATTAACGTCATCTGATCTAACCTGTGAATATGAGTGAGTTAGGAGGTAACTCGCCGTCTGACGGGGTAGCTGAAATCTTAAAGTGTGCCCTGAGATTATTTTGTGACAGCCCCTAGGGATGGTGGTGGTTCATCTGAGTGCCCGAGTGGCTATGCCAAGGCAGAGCCGCCCTTGTGGTCCTCAGACACTGGCTTCTGCCGGCTGGATTACCCAGCAGGCCACTCTTCTTTTCTCTCGGTCATCCCTGTCCCAGGACTGGTCCACAGCCCCTCTTATGCCCAGACCACACCATTGCCAAGGGCCTCCTTCATTTCTCCTTCCCCATTTTGCAGACTGTAGACTTGATCTGCCCAGATGTCAAAGTTCTTAGAAGGTCCACGCGGCTGACCTGGCTACTAGCCCAGGAAGTCACCCCCACCACCACCACCACCAACTCCTCCTCTCGGAGCAGATGGCACACCTGAATGGAACACACCCTCCTGCTCTCTCCTCCTCTTCCGGTTCAGGGATTTGATTGGCAGCAAGTGTTCCAGCTCTAAAGCTGAGGATTGCTGGGTGGGCGTGGGGGGAGACCTCTGTCCTTTCTTGCTCTAGTCATGGGCATCCTTGTCCCAAGGCCTATCTTCAGGGTCAGAGGGCAGGCGAGTTTTAGCTACTACCTCTGTTGCTGGTTTGAAAGAGAAAGTGATAATAAGAGCCACACATACACTAGACGACCGAGAAAGCTTTGTGAAGGATATGCTTCAGGGTTTGCTCTGCTCAGACTCGAGTGAACACAGCAGAAATCTGCCTGGAAACAGGATCAGCCAGACAAGCAGGGCTGCCATTTGCACCCCGACACCTGGGGTCAAACCCAGCCTCTACGGCGTTCCTGCTGCGTGGGTCTGCACAGTTACCCCGCCTTTCTAATCAGTGTCCCCATCTGTAAGTGGGGCGTATTCTCATAGGACGCCGGGGGGGTCAAATGAGATGCTGACTTACCAATGCTGAGCACAGCGCCTAGAGCCTAGTGAACAATAGATGCTACCAATACCAGCATCAGAAAGTTAATGACAAGGTGGCATCCACTGGGTTATGATTTAAAATATATACATATTCTGGTATAACTTCAGGTGGGGGCTCTTGGGGACGCCCCTCCCCGCCTTGTGATAAGTAAATCCCCAAAGTGGCAGCGATGGGTGAGGCAGAAGAGGCAGACTGCCAGAGCATCCCAGGCCCAGGATAGACCATCCTTGAGCAGCTTGCAACAGTCCTGCTTTCCAGACCTTTCCCGAAAAACCGATTCGAAAACTCATGTTGTTCATCTACATAGTCGATGCTCAATAAGGAAAAGAATTCTTTAAATATCCAATATGGTTTGGAGAATGGGCTGGGAAAAAATACACATTAACCTCTCACTGGCTTTGGGTTTGCTTACTGCTTCAATGTCAGGCGTTAGCAAATCAATCCGCTCGTGTTTCTAAATTAGTGGAATAAATGAATGCGAATTCACTCGTTATTTAAGCTCCCCCAAAAGAGGCACATACGGAAAAGAGAGGCCCCTGAGACAGCTGACAAGGGCAGGGCGGGCCAGGCTATTCGCTGCTAAAATGCAGCCCTTACAGGGGGTGTCTGAAGTCCCCAACTGCTCTAAAGAAACTGCTCTTCAAAAGTTCCCAGTCCGGGTAATGGAGAAAAGGGCCCTTCCCCCATCATGTCCTTTGTTTATTTTCTTTCTCCTCTGAGAGTTTCCTTTTCACTTCCTTGAAACGTTTAGCTTAGCGATGCTTTCCAAAGCTTGGGGCTGAGAAAACACTTCATAAAGGGAAATTCAGATGTGTTTGTCTTTGGATGGTCCCTGTGGCTGGGTGTAAATCTATCCTGGGATTCCAGGGGCCTCCCCCAGGCCCCATCCCCAGGCTTTCCAAGGTGCACAGGCAGAGGGGGAGATTCTGGGCCTCCTGTGAACCAAAGGAAACCCGGGGTCACGTTCCCCTGCCTAGCTCCATGTTTGTTCTGCAAAGACTAGTGGCTGTCCTCAGGAAGGAGCCTCGGCTGGTGGTGACGGCCAGGCCGATGTTGCAGAGGGAGTGCTAAAGCCTGTGGCACAGGAGAATGGGCAGGAGGCCTGGGGGCAGAGGTGCTGCGGAAGTACCAATGCAGGGGGAGAAGGGGCATGTCTGAAGTCGGCGGCTGCTTCTCCATGCCACAAACCAGTCAAGGTTTTTAATGGCTGACGGGTGTGTTGGAGTCCTGTGCACTGGCTTTTGAGAGCTGATTACATCTCTCCCCAGCTGTCCATGCTTGAGATCGGTCATGCGGGAGGGAGGGGTTTGTACCAGCGAAGTCGGCAAACGCTACAAAGCAGGGCTGTTCTTTTCTTTCTTGGAGAGCCAGCCGTTCAACACCTGTCACTGACTTTGTAATATTAATTTCATTATCATCTGCTGAACCAAGCTGCTTGCTAGCCCACATCTAATTTGTTTCTAAGTGTTTACATTGCAATAGGAGCATTTTGCTGAATGCGGAGGTTTGGCGTGTGGCTGTGATCGGTCCCTTAGGAAACACTCCTAGGAGTGGAATGAGGTTAGGTGAGAAGCTGTGAGCATTTGAGGGTCTCCTGGTACAGGGACCAAGCTGCCCCTAGAACAGCTGTTCTAACTGCATTCCCAGCAGCCAGCCCCCGGGTCAGGCTTCCAGCACATACCTGCGGGCACTTGGCGGCACTGTAGCAGTCCCCAGCGGTGGCAAAGGGCACAGGATGCCCTTCGCTCGTCCTTGCAAACTGTAAGTCCGTGGCTGTGGAGTTTGTAGAAGGATTAAAGGCAGAAGAGAGGTGACAGCAGGAGAAAGAGGAAGGGACCGGATATTAACAAGGACAGAGAAGGGAATAAAGAAAGTAAAAGAAACAATAAGGGGGAGTGGGAGAGGAAAACACACAGTATGATTATTGAGCAAATGCATCCAGATGTGCTCTGGCTTCTTCCTCGTTGCGGGTCTGAGCCTCTCCCTGGGTTGTATCAGCCCTGTCTCCTCACAGCACGGAAGCGCCCAAAGCGGCAGAGGTGACTGTATGAATCATGTGTGAGCGCCTCACTTAAACAGAGTTGGGGCGGGGGGGGGGGGGGGGGGGAAAGGGGGGGACTGTGAACCTGCTGGTCACGGCCGCCAAGGCTTCGGGCCCGGGAAAGGAAGTCAGGAAGGTGTTTCCAGTGAATTATTCTTCGAGGCTTCCGTTGTCCTCCCGTGGCCGGCACTATGTTATTGCCAAAATGTGGAGCAATTAGAACCCACATCTTGAAAGTATTAATGGCAGTGTCTCAAGTTTGGGTTAACTTGTAGTTTTTTTAAAAGCCCATAAAACAACAGGCTGGTGTTTTAAGTGTCTTGTAGCTCTTGAGACCAGCTCTGTGAGGGGAAGGCGACCGGGTCAGGAGGCAGATGAGATCCTGCACAAGTTGCCGCTGGGGGAGCTGGAGGCCGGGGCAGCTTGACCTTCCTGCCGTGTCTTTCCGGAATCTTCCTGCAGCTTACATCGTAGTGGGAGAGACATCTGAGGGACCCCTCACCCAGTTCTGCAGGAAATGAGCCCTGGGCCTTAGCTTGGGGGCAGGGGTGGGGGGAAGGTCTCAGTGAGAAACTGCAGACCCCAGCCATTAGCCCTAACGGTCCAGCTAAAAGCAATTAGAAATTTCTTGGTACAAATCAAGTGCAATCCACCTCAAGAGGAAAGAAGTGCAATATTATGGATACATTGTTAATGAGGAAAAATTAATTATTCATCACTTGTTTTTCCTCTATTCAGGGGATTGTGTTTGGCTGTTTGATCTGCATTAACCACTCCCATGATTAATGTCCCTAACAAAAATGCAGTGTTGGCAAGAGTATAAAATCAGCCCACGAGCAGGCCGGCTTTACAAGGTAATTGTGTGCTCCATTTATCTTGTGTGAATCAACCACCAGAAGAAGTTAGCTGTATGCCTGTGTGTTCGTACACTGTGTGTGGGAACCATGCCCACATGGGTCCCCAGTGCTTGCTCACTCCTGTTTGACCTCAAGGCCTCAATTCTGATGTCACTTTTGGGGGTGCTGCTCGGACTCTGCAACTGCAAGGGACCCCTTTAATCTATGCCTCCATCCATTAGTCATCACAGGTCTGAGAGCCCCGATGTGCCAGGTACCTTCCTAGCGGGCCCCGCAGGGCCAGAGGGGAGCAGCCCCACCCTCAGGGGTTAGGAAGTGGGTCTTGTCCCCCCTGGCATCCCGGGCGCCTGGCCCAGCCACCTGGCTGACCGAGGGGAGGACAGATGAGCACTCCTACATGACACCCTGAGCTTACTTATTATCTGCATGGAGGCCAGGTCGATCCTGATTTTCTGGAAGCTGGAGAAGCCGGCTGCCGTGTAGTCCTTCCGACACTGGCAGTCATCACGCCGGCTCCCGTTGTAGGGACACTCGGTCGGGTTGTGCAACCTGCACGCCAGAGAGAACGTTCTGGTGAGGACGGACGGAGTCCAAGAACCCGCAGGGCTGGGGTCCCCGAGCCGAGCTTGCCTACCTGTGCCCGTACACCTCGGAGAAGTTCTCCGCATCACCGTGTACCAGGGTGAGGTACTCTTTGGGGTGGTCGGACTGCATCCCCGCACAGAAGATCTGAAAGGCAGACCAGGAATTCCCCAGGGGCGGCTCTGGCAGGGGCGCGGGCCCGGCCGCTTGCTCCCGGCGCTATAGGGAGAGAACTGCTGTCTCACCTTCAGGAGCTTCCCCTGGACGATCAGGAAGTACTCTCCGTCTTCCGTGGCGCCGTTCAGATGCTTCACCTCCCTGCAGTTCTGGGGTAACTCGCCTGGAAAACAGGAGGTGCCACATGGCCTGAGAGCCCCCCCCCGGGGGGGCGTGTCTCCTCAGTCTCTTCAGCAAAGGAGACGGTTTCTTTAAAATAAATTACATGTATCTGAAGTGAACAGAAAACCCTGTTCTTCAGCCCTAGCTGGTGTGGCTCAGTGGATAGAGCGTTGGCCTGCAGACCAAAGTTCGATTCCGGTCAAGGGCACATGCCGGGTTGTGGCCTCGATCCCCAGCAGGGGATCTGCAGGAGGCAGCTGATTAATGATTCTCCTCATTGATGTTTCCATCTCTCTGAAATCAATAAAAACATATTAAAACACACACACACACACACACACACACACACACACAAAACCCCGCTGTTTTTCAGGCTCCACAGAGGCAGCTTCACTCGGCCAACTTACAGTTGTAGATATTCTGGCAGGTTTTCCTCTCTTCCGGCTTCAGCTCCGCGGGGCAGAGGTGGCTGGGCCGGTCTTCGCTGGTCAAGCACTGCACTGACCGGAGCCGCACCCCGAGGCCACAGGACACTGAGCACTGCGGGGAGAGCAGGGCCAGCGGGGGTTGGCAGCGGGCCGGCGCCGAGCACGGGCTTCGTGGCAGACCCCCTGCTGCTGAAACAAACAGCTGACTATGGAGCACTCGCTGTGGACTCGTCCCTGCGCCGAGCTTTACTTCCACCATTTGTGCATGTAACTACCCACAGTTCCGTGTGCCCGTGTGCGTATGATGTGGTCAGTCGCACTGCAGTCTGCAGTGACCCTCTGGTGTGATGCCCTTACTCTGAGCAGAGCAGAGAGTAGGGCTCCAGTTACATTGGTTGCAGGTCCTGGTGGAGCCAGGGTTCACCCGCTAACACTTTCAGCGTCGCCCCACTTCTGCCCAGTCGCTGCCGTAACGGTATGGCAGCCCAGGCGAGGGGGCCAGGCTGCAGGGAGCGGGGCTGCGGTGGTCTCCAGGGCAGCTCCAGTTTAAAACCTTCTCCTCGGCCCGGACCGTGTGGCTCGGCGACCGAGTGTCAACCCGTAAGCCGGGATCTCACAGCTGAACCAGTCAGGGCGCGGGCCGGCGCTGCAGGCTCGATCCCGCCTGCAGGGCGTGTCTGATCACCGATTCTCTATCATCACTGATGCTTCTCTCTCTCTCTGGAGTCAATAAAAATATACTTAAAAATAAAAATAAAAATTCTCTCTTGTACCCCTTACACGACAGGATTACTTCCCCAAGGACTAGACCACACCAACTGCTCAGCCACAGAGCAACGTGAGGAAGTTCTAGGTGCTTTTTAACTTTTAATTGTGAAGACCGTATGCAATTTAAAATGTGACACTCTGACATAAGTGCTTTTTCTGTATTAACCCTCTCTTCCTCACAGCCACCCACAGGGCAGGTGAGGCAACTGAGGCCCGAAGGTCCCAGGAAGTGGCCTATGCGCCCAGCAGGCTCACCGCAAGGTGCTCGTGGCGTTTCTCACCGGTCTCGTCTGGACGGAGAGGGAAGGGCGGGCCCGGCAGCCCGAGTGGCGGCGGGTTTTCCGCCCACAGCTCTGTGACTGGGTGGCTCAACCATCTACTTACGCTGCCCCAGTTGCCCACTCTCCAGGTGGCGGAGGCCGGGCACTCCCTCAGGTAGCAGGGGTGCACGCTGGGGGGCTGCGTGCCCGGGCAGTTGGTGGCAGCTTGGTGGCCGTACTCATAGTTGTCCTTCCCGGTGTAAATCTCGCTGCAGGAGACCAGTCTTTGCTTGTAGCCCTTTCCGCAGGTCACAGAGCACTGAGGAGAGAGGGGGTGAGGGAGGGGCTGGGGCAGGGCTCAGGGCAGACACCACCGACCGCTGCCCTCCAGCACTGCGAAGGCCCGCCGCGCAGCAGTCTGCTCTCTGCAGCCGCCCCAGCGCGCAGACCGGGACCTCCTGCATCTGTGCTCCCGCTGCCCCACGGTGCCTGGGTGCCTCGAGCACCTTCTGAGGATTTCAAGGGGAGAGAGGGGGTGGGGTCAATGGGGGAGCTCCAGCTGTCACTGGTTCCATTTACAGTCTCCACAGCCCACGCCCTGGCTTTCCCAAACTGACAATGACCACGTCAGAGACCGGACCGGGAGGGGCGCAGAGAGCCGGAGCCCGTCTGGGCTGAGTGTCAAACCTGAGCGCTTGGCCCACAGGGGACCCCGGGACAGGCTCCTCTTCTGCTCGGTGGGGTTTGCTTTTCCATCTGACCGCGCCAATTCCCTTCTCTCTACTCTCTCTCTGGCTACATATATTGACTAAAATGTTGCCTTTCTGCTTCTCTGTCTGTCTGTCTGTCAGTCATGCAGTCATGGAGCCCATCTGCCATGACCAGCATGCATTAAAGATACCCAGAGGCACGGAAAAGAAGGACAAACAAGTATCTTACCAGTGTCCCACTCTGTGATGGGACACCTAATTGGTTATTTTATACGGGGTTCAACCTCCCCAGCGAAGTATTTCATATATTATTTAAAAATAAGTTGGAATGACAATGAATTTCATTTTGATAGTTTTAGTCAAAGTCGTCAAATAACTGGCCGTCCCTTGTGACGGTGTCCCCTGAGTTCAGGTGGAACATGAGGACTGAGACCACAGCCCCCCGAGGGGGCAGGGGAACCCGGACAGCCCAGCAGTGGCCGGCGAGTGCTGCTTCCCTGGGCCAAGGGACCAAAGCGCCCCTCCCCTCTCAGGCACTCTGAAAGCCCAGCCTGCTCTTTCTAGCTCCCTGAGCTGTGCTCCACGCCACGTGGCTTTCCTCCCAGAAACTCCTCCCGGGAGAACGCTGTCCTTGAAGGCCTGCCAGCGGCAGCAGGGAACGGGCCCGCCGCAGGCACGCACGGCCCCTCCCAGGGCTCGGGGCTTGTCGCGATGCCTACGCTTCTTCCTTCTTTGGCAGCCGCTGTTCGAATGCCGAAGCCCTGGCTGACGCCAGGCCGGGGGAGTGTGAGGCCAGTCTGGGGTGTTTCGCGTGTGGGCAGATGGCTGAGGGCTGCCCTGGCCAAGCGATGGGTTTAGCGTGTACCCAGCGCTTGCGTGCGGTGACCTCAGGGCTGTGTGTCTGCCAAGGCAAGTGCTGAGAATCACCCACCCACAGAGCAGCCTGTGGCCATGGATGGGGGACACAGTGGCTGATGGGCGTCTGCTGATGGAACTGAACCCAAATATGGTCAGGTTTCACTCTGAGGCCTCCGCTTCTCCGAAGAGGATCTGGAAGCACGCTCCCTGCCTCTGGCTCCCCAGGGCATTTCAGAGCAGAGCTCGGAGGTGGAGGAGGGTGATCCCTGGGTTAGGGGTGGGAGGCAAGAACAGAAGCGGAGGAGGTCCTACTGTTGATTCTCCCCGCTTTGGGGTCACCTGCTTGTCATGAATGTGGGTTGCTTTTCTAATTCGAAAATAACCATAAAGTGAAACAATAAGATGTGGTCTTCTGGCCTCAGTGATGTGTCTGCCCCACAGGGAAACACACCAGGCCTGGGAATCCACATTTGGATCTAGCCCTGGCATTCCAAATTCAGGAGGCCGAGCACAGGGAGGAGCCCAAGAGCTGTGGAGGGAATTCTGGCCCCATCCTTTGGCACCCTTCCCCGCACAGGGCCCCTACCCTGTGGTCCTGTGTGAAGTCCTGTCTCCAGCCCTCTCAACTTTGCTTGTACATTTGCAGATTTTTCAATCTATGACACAGCTGAGAATTTTTTTAAAAAAAATCTTCTCCCTTTGTCATCCTTTAGGGGTTAAGATTAGGTTTTAAAGCTATAGGAATGATGGCTCCAGACTTAGAGACCAAATTCCTCTAGCAGGATAACAACACCCCACAGACTGGCTAAGGTGACGGGGAGAGTCCCCTGCCCAACAGGAGGTGTGGCAGCACCCCGGCCTCCACCAGATGCCAGGGGCACCCTACTTCCCCAGTGGGAGAAGCAACAATGTCTCCAGACGTTGCCCAATGTCCCCTGGGAGGGAGGCAGAGTCGCTGGGGTAGAGAGGAGGATGGAGAGGCGGAACTAGAAAGGATTTCAGGACCAAATCTCATAGAAACAATTCAACACACACAGACCTGACGAGCCCTGGGCACATGAGTGCCTCTGCCAGGATCTAGGTCCTTCCCTCTCACCCCTCTAGATTCTTCTGGGCAAATCACAGCTGGTGTTGATGTTACAGATCTTTCAGTGTTTGGAAATACCATGAGGTTGGAGAGCAATAGAATCATGCTATTACTGCTGCTGTTGTATTAATAAGACGTGACCAGATAGGCACCCTCTGCCAGAGGAGATAGTGAAAAACAGACCCCCGAGAGTCCCTGCATATTATGGGACATTATCTTGTTCCTGTGAGCAAGCTGTTAAGTGGACAACCCACATCTGGCCCATGAATGTGTTTGGTTTGTCCCACACAATGTTTCAAACAAGTGATTTGAGTCCACATTTTAAAATTAAGAGTCCTCAGATAAAACCCCAGGTTAAAATTAAGAGTCTTCAGATAAAACCCCAGGTTCAAACAAGTGATTTGAGTCCACATTTCAAAATTAAGAGTCCTCAGATAAAACCCCAGGTTAAAATTAAGAGTCCTCAGATAAAACCCCAGGTAAACCTAAAAGATCAGGTTTAGACCCACATTTCCGCATGGCCTCCTTGAGTGGGAAAGAGCCGTTCCATTACACACATGTGCTAGTGTGCCGCAGTCCCCGCCTCTCCCTGCCGCCTCCCGGGCATGAAAGCGCTTTCTTATGAGTAACTCTCTTCCCCACAGAGTGTGCAGCCTTGGCTGTTATGTCTTCCTGATCACACCAGCAGGGCATCGAAGTGAATCACACAACCAAGAGTTGAGGGGCGCTCCCCACTCAGGCACCCTCCTCAGCACACACATGGGGGCCTGGCCGGGTTAGGCAGAGGGACTAGTCTGAGACCTGTGCTCAGGGGCATGCCTGCCCTCCCACCCTGGTTCTCTCAGGCCACTGCTGACCACTGGGTCCCCAGACGCACCTCCGACCACTCTCCTGTGATCCAGATGTACTCGCAGGGCTGCACACTGCAGCTCTCACGGTCGGCAGGCCGCTTGCTGGGGTCGCAGTGCCCGCCGTGCACCTCGCCGCCTTCATCCTCATCCACACACAGCACCCTGCGGTACCTGGCGCCTTCGCCGCAGGTCCTGGTGCACTGCCGAAGACAAGCAAAGAGGGCTGATATGCAAGGGTATGGAAGTGATGTCCTGTTCTCATGTATCTGATGTGCTACCTACTGTGTCTACAAGGAGATCTTCTTGCTGTAATTGCTTGTTTTCCTGGCTAGCACCCCTTTCAGACTGAGACCCTGGGATGAGCAGGGGTTACCCACAGCACTGCCCAGGCACAGCCTGCAGCAGCCAGTGTGTGGCTCCCTGCAGCAGGAATGGAAACGGGATGATGAATTTCAGGTCTGCGAAGACCTGATGGTCTTTTACTTAGAACACCTACCCTGCTCAAATATGGAATGCTTTTCAAACAATGGCCAAATGGTTTTCAAACTATTATTTAGTCACTTCCCTGACTCAAGAGGTGACTGAATACTCTTAAGTCAGGGAAGTCATCACCTGTCCACGTGGCCCATTTCATTTTAAACCAGGACTAAATGCCTCTCTGTGGGTCCTGGTGGCCAATTGCAGAGAGCAGGGAGGACAAGTTTCATTTCTCACCAGTGACCCCTCCAGGCCTTGAGGAGAGCTCTCCTATGGCCCTACAGCCCTTTCTTCTCCAGGTGACCTGCTCATGTGGTCATTCAGCAACTATTCACCAGGTTCCTAATCAGGGCCAGGCCTAGAGTGGACAGGGTGGTGTGGTCCCTGCTCTCCCAGAGGAGTGCAGGTATTTCAACAGCAAAGCCAGGCAGGACCAGCTGAGGGAGCCGGGGAGTGAGTGAGAGGAGATATGGTCTCCATTTTCTGATGAAGAAACTGGGACCTAGAAAGCCCATATGATTTGCTCCAGGTTACAGATCTCTCTGTGAGGTAGGAGGGTCTGATCCTAGTATTGCCAGGAGCCAAGCAAAGAAACAGCAGCTGGAATGTTGTCCTGGGATGACCTTTCTCTATGCTGTCCATTTGAGTTCGGGAGCCAATTTCACTCAAAATTCTTTCCTGAGAAAAATGGACAGATACATGCAAAAAACCAAAGCAAAATAAAACCAAAAAAAAGAAAGACAGAAAAAAAAACAAAAAAAACTAGACCACTTTCTTATACCAGGTTCAAGAATAAACTCCCAGTTCATTAAAAACTTAAACTTAAGACCCCCAAACCATAAGATTCCTAGCAGAAAACATGGGCACTAAAATCTCTGACACTTCTTTCAGCGATATGTTTTCTGATAATATCTCCTTGGGCAAGGGAGACAAAAGAAAAAATACACAAATGCGATTACAACAAAGGAAACCATCAACGAAAGGAAAATACCAATTACTGATTGGGAAGAGATATTTGCCAATAACACAACAGATAAGGGGTTAATCTCTAAAATTTGTAAAGAACTTATACAAATCAACACCAAAAACAACAACAAGCAATCCAATTAACAAATGGACACAGGCTGAATAGACACTTCTTCAAAGAGGACATTCAGATGATTACTAGACATATAAAAAGATGCTCAATATCATTAATCATCACAGAAATGCAAATTAAAACCACATGAGATATCATCTCACACCTGTCAGAATGGCTACCATCAATAAATCCACAAACAACAACGGCTGGCAAGGACATGAAGAAAAGGGAACCCTCGTGTATTGTTGGTGGGGATTTAGATTGGTGTAGCCACTGTAGAAAACAGTGTGGAGTTTCCTCAAAAACTTAAAAATGGAAATGTCTTTTAATCCAGTGACCCCATTTCTGGAAATATATCCTAAAATCCTGAAACTCCAATTCAAAAGAATATATCTACCCATATGTTCAACACAGTGTTATTTACAGTAGCCAAAATACAGAAGAAACCCAACTGCCCATCTGCAGATGAGTGGATAAAAACCTGGTGGTACATGTATGTAATGGGATGCTTCTTGGCCATAAAAAGAATGAAACTTTATCACTTGAGACAGCATGAACAGACCTAGAGGGTATTATGGCCAGTGAAATGTCAGTAGAAAAATAAAAATACCATATGACTTCACTTATATGTGGGATCTAAAGAACAAAATAAACAAACAAAATAGAAACAGAATAATAGATGCAGAGAAAAGACTAGTGGTTGCCAGATGGGAGAGGAGGTGGAGGACTGGCAAATAAGATGCAGTGATTAATAAGTACTAATTGGTACAACACAGTCATGGAGATAGGAAGTTCAGCAAAGAAAATACAACCAATAATATTATAATAACAATGTGTGGTGCCAGGTGGGTACTAAAATATTGAGGAGAACGCTTTGTGAAGTATATGATGGTCTAACCAATATGCTATACACCTGAAACTAATACAAAATAATATTGAATGTAAACCGTAATTAAAAATACAATGTAAATAAAGAAATTCTTTCCTGATATTATTATTATTATTATTATTCTCACCCCCCTTTTCCTCCTCCTCCTCCTTCTTCCTCTCTTTCTCTCTCCTTCCCTCCCTCTCTCTCTCCTTCCCTCCCTCTCTCTCTCTGGTAAAATAAGCATAACATAGCTATCTTAAAGTGTACAATTCAATGTCATTAAGTTACCCATAATGTTGTGCAATAATTACCCTATCTATCCAAAACATTTTTATTGCCCCAAAAGGAAACCCTGAGCCTGTTAAGCAGTCACTCCTCTCCTCCCCGACTCTCCTCCCCTACAGCAACCACCAATCAGCTCTCTGGCTGTATGAGTTTGCCTACTCTGGTTATTTCATATAAATCTAATTATCCAGTATGTGTCCTTTGGTGACTGGCTTCTTTCATGTAGCATAGTGTTTTCAAGGCTATTCCATGTTAAGCATGTATCCTGTTTATGGCTGAATAATAGTCCAATGCATGGGTATGCCCGGTTTGGTTCAAATGTTGATGGATAAACAGGAGTACTTATTGCACAACACTGTGGGTAACTAAATGCTGTGGACATGCATGTACACCTGATTTCACTTCTTTTGGCTGCATTCCTGGGAGTGGAAATGCAGGGCCACGCATCTTCTGTGGGCTGCTTTGTTCTTCAACATGCAGAGGGATGCATGGCGTGTTCTGGTAGCCCCTTATCATTAGCAAACCTAACTTGAAATTTACTCCTGCTGCTTGGGGGAAAACTCCAATGTCTAGAATGTGAAGTTATTTGTAACTTTTCTGGGGCACAAATATGAATCGAAATCACTGTGAGAGGAGCACAGAGGAGCAAATTGCTCCCAACCAGTGCGGGGGCTGGTGGGCCCGGGGCTGGCTCCGTCCTGGTTCGGTGGTTTGGGAGTTTTCTGTGCCCTTGCAGGGTGCTGGGAATGACTGCGAAGTAATAATGTTTTTGTTTCTTCATTTAAGAAATGCCAAATAAGTTAGGAAGCCACTGAATGTAAACAAAGACGTGGTTAATATGTGATGTGTAGGTCTACGCAGGAGAAATACTTAACTCCCTCACAAAAGCATTCCCTAGAAATCAGGACTTGGTGGCTCAGAGGCTGAGGCTGCGCAGCAGCCTGCCCACGGTGCCCGGGCCCCAGCCTCCCCTAGTCTGCAGGGCTTTCCTTGAGTCAATGAGTGACAGCTGAGAGCAGCGGTGAGGATCACCAAATCCTTTCTGCTAGCTCAGTGCTTCTCTCTGGGCTTGGAAGAATGTGTAACCACCATCAAAGCTCTCTGCCAGTGGCGGAAAGGGAGTTGAAAAACTTACCTTGTGTCGAGGTAAGAAATGTCCAAACCTGTAGAGAATATTAATGAGTTTCTTTGAGCCAAACTGACAATTGCCAAGAAGCAAAATCTCAATGGATGGAGACACTGCTCTGGAGAAGGGCAGCTTGCAGCTTATTTCATACATTAGAATCAAAGGGGGAGGCTTAAGAAGGGTTATATGAACCCACTGTGGTAGAGTCGGCGGGAAGTCGGGATGGGGAAAAGGCGAAATGGAGAAACACATGCTTCCTTTACATGGGTGGGTACAGGCTAGCTCATAATTCAGTTCCCGGCACACGGAGGCGGTATGCGAGAAGAGGTGACAGTGAGGGCTCCGTGGTCTCTGCTCTCGCAGGAACGGGGTGAGCGCTGCGGGGTCTGGGAGAGGAGATTAGCTGACATTCCAAGGCCTGTTATCTTGGACGCAGAAAGACAACAGCAACTCGGTCAGCTAAAGAGTGACCTTTGTCAGGGAGGCTACAGGCCTGGGATGTGACTACCGGCCATGCCTGGCTTTTGGTTCGGAAGTGCTATGTCAGACCACCCGTGTCTTACTGTAGGTCTCTGAGTTTATGAGGCCGCCATGTCGGCCTCCCCTGAGCCACCAGGTTCAGGGTGTGGCCCCCTTCTTTTGCCCACAATTGAGTATAGCGTTTAGAAAAATGAAGGTGAGTAAGTGAGATGTGCATGCTCTGCAAGGAATGCGCAGATGCTCTGGCGTCACAGCAGCTTGTCTGCAGGTGCCTGGACCCGAACCAGAGCTGAGGTGGGTGGTCCGAGCACCCCCAGCCCCATGCTTTTGGATGATCAGCCTTGGGTAACATCACTCCCCCTCTGATTTGTGAACGCTTTTCTTTCTCCTGGAGAATGATCTAGAATGTCCTGAAAAACAGCTAGAAAGATCCACTAGCTTCATTTTAATTCCAAAAGCTTCCCTCACATTTCATTACAGCTTTTAGGATAACGTATGCCGAGTGCCTAAGTCACAGCGCCTGTCTCCTGGACTCCCAGCCTCACGGATGCAGACAGCAGACAATGGCGGCCGGGCTGCCCCAGGCCTGTCACTGCCTCACAGGCCGTGTGCACCTTTCAATGTGCCCAAATAAATGGGGACAGCTTTCCAAATCTGAGGCAAGACCTAAAATAAATGTTTAAGGTACGATTTTATTTAACCAGGCAGGTTGGCCACAGGGGAAAGGTGAAAAAGGGTTGACACTTTGGGTAGAAACTGTCTTTCTTTAAAGATTCTAATCAAGCTGCTTTCCATTTGATTTCTCTATGGAGGATGGAATCGGTCGCCCACTTTCAGGGCCCCGCTATCCTTGTCAGGTAGTGTGAGCACAGACCCCGTCATACAGCGTGGGCTCAGGCCACCCCCAGACAGCATGGCCATCTCCCCGCACCTTCCGTCAGACAGCGTGGGCCAAGACAAACGAACAGTTCAGCAGCACGCGCTCTGTGTGCTGCATGGAGGCCTGGGTGCTAAGGAGCAATGCTGAGCATCATCAGTTCATCTAACATTCTTTTAAAGTAAAAAGAGAAAAGGCCATCTTTAAATGACCAAGAAGTTCTACTCTCAAAGCCAGGAATGTGGGCTTTAGACATGTTTATCCCAATACAGTATATTTGCAAGGAAAAAGGCAGAGACAAGGCTGTGGAGACATTTTACAACTTTCAAGTCATTCGCACTCTCAGGCAATACTGTCAATGGGCCCAAATCCATGCTGGGCACAGAGGTGCATCCCTGACACCCCACCCCTCTCTGTTTTGGTTATGACACAGGTGGCTGCTCCCAGCCGGGGTCTCTGTCAGGACAACAGGCAAACTGTTGGCCCTGGGGTTCATGTTTCGGGTACCTTCTGTGGCTGTGTGAGCAGATGTGGGCTCACAACACACTGTGACTGCAGCAGAGGACAGGACGGGTTCCCACAGCAGGAGGGGTGCTGGGGGACGGCAGGCGGGGAGCAGGAGGCAGTGAGTGGTGGCCAGGGGAAGCTGGCTCTGGCTCAGGGGGCTCCACATGCCTGAGACTGGGGATGAATGACATCAAGGGGAAGGGGGGTTGGGCAACTATAGCAGCTTGGGGATGCAAGAGCTTTCGATCTGGTATAGGGACTCCCAAGGAAGGCAGAGGTCAGTCATGAGGGGCTCATCAACCTCCAACAAGGCTCTGGAGAAAACCTGAACCCTTGCCTGGGCTACAGGGTGCGTCATAACCCCACCCCTCCTGTGCCCACCTCATAGCATCTGGTCCCTACCCCCTCTCCTGTGATGCTGTGAGTTTCTGTACAAAGGCCCTGCTCTGTCCTCCCTCTTCCTTTGACCTGGAATCACCTTTGCTTGCCCTTGGCCCCCTGACCACCCTAGAGACATAGGCCTGGGCCTGTCATTCTCAGTCTCTCTCATGGCGCCTCATTTCTTTCCGGCTACTGCACTTTTAACAATTGGTAATTTCATGTAACGTGTTTGCTTGTTTTCTCTCTGTCAACTCCACCACGGCATTTCCGTAATCTCTACTACATCCCTAATGCCGAGTGCCTGGTGCTTTGCAGGAGCTTGATAAAGATTTGTTGAATGAATAATAAAGAGCTGGCCCTTGTACACACATGAAAACCTGATCACTCACTATTGGAAACTTGATGAAAACTTTGTAATCACTGACCATAGGCCTGCTGCTCATTTCCAGTTTTTCTGTGCTAAGGCAATAGATAACTTGGGAATCACTCCACAGCTGATCTCAATCAAAGTTCTTAGAATCCAAGTCCCCGCCCTGGGCCAAACAGCTGTGGGATGACAGCTTGCAAAGGCCACACATACCCGAGCACAGCTTGTCCGTGGCAATATGACAGGAAAACAAAACAGCTGTTCTTACAGGAACATAGGAATTTGCTTGCCTGTTCTAAAAGACATTCCAAAGATTTAAAGAAGAAAGGCCATCGATGAGCAGGCATTGTTCTATAATTCCTTCCTTCCTTCCAACACCGCCTTGTCCCTCCATTCATTTTATTCATTCAACAGCGCCTTCAATGCTTGAGGTACTGTGCTAAATGCCAGGGAAAACTCTGGTGAGTAAACTCTCTGACTCCAAATAGCTCATAAGATACATAAGGAAAATAGGGACAGCACTTCAGAGAGCTAACTGCTAGAGCTGAGTGTTTTCAGGCTGCTGTGGGGAGGGCATCTGACTCAGTCATTAGTGTGGAGGGGTGATCAGCACAGGCTTCTAAAGGAAGTGACCCCTGAGGCTTGAAGGACAACAAAGGTGACTGAAGCAAGGGAAGAAGAAGCAGGGCAGCCCCGCTGTGACCCAGAGTTACTAGGGAGGAAAGAGAGTATTGTAGGCGAAGAAGAAAAAAGAAAGTTTTAAGTCCTGGGAGGTTTATTCCTTAATGCTGAGAGATGCATAACCCACATGCTCACAGTTCAAATTTGACTGAAAGATGTAAGAAAAAAATTTGTCAGATTATAGTACTATTCTTAAGTAGATCCTTTGTGGTTGTAATTTTCAAAGGAATTGAAAGTACTGTTTTCCTTTTTACAAATTCAAACAGCCTCCTGAGCATTATAAGTCTAAAGTGAGTAAAGCTGATCACCGAGAGGCTAAATATCGAGCCCAAAGTTGGCAAGCACCATTAGAAGCCCAGCATTGTGATGTGGAGGCCACCAGACTGAAGAGAAGTAGCATGTGGAAGGTCTAGAATCTGCGAGCCCCTCACTTAGTCCCACTTAATCCTCAGGAGGACCCTCCCCCCTCCTATAATCTCCATTTGGCAGATGAGCTAACGGGAGCCTGGAGACTGAAGTAGTTTCCCAGAGCCACGCATCGCATCATCTTTTGTTTACAACATGGCGCGCTGAGGGCATAAACAAAACGAGACACAGATGTCATCTTTCCTCTTCTCTAATTATTTTTCCCCACATCTGAAGGTCCAGGCTCTCCGCTATGGAATCCTGAAGGCACAATGATGCCCTTCCTCCCCATACAGCCAACAGGCCTCACAATAAACAAAGTGGTCCATTGAGGTGCTCCAGCATCATCAAGATTCACCCCCCACCCAGTCACATGACTTGGGTCTGATCATCAACCGAATGGATCAACAATTTCATTTTTGGAAGCAGGGGGAGATGGTCTCCCAGTAAAGGAGACATTGATGCCAATGGGGCAGCAAGAGGCTGGACAAGCCAGTGAAGGGAAATAAAATGATTCACATGGTGCATGGAAGGCAGTGGAATATAGAAATTCAGAGCATATGTTGCAGATGCCAGGCTCTGGGCCTCCAACCCAGCCTTACTACTTGGGAAATGCAGGAACTTGGATGAATAAACCCATCTAAGCCTCAATTCCCTCACCTTTAAGTGAGGATGGAAAGTTAATAATTACATTAGAGTATGTACGTTAAATGAGGTTTTACGTACAGTGCTTGGTTCAGAGCTTAATAAACAATAAGATGCATGATCTTTTTAAGCATCACCAGGGCCTCTGCTCTATACAACTCAAGGGCATGCCCCTGACCTTGCAGCCTATGGGAACAGCACCCCCAGAGCGTGCAATGCATATGTGTAGCTGTATAAAACATGATGATGATGCTATTGTGAATATGCAGCACTTGTGCTTCTCAAGGTAGATGCCTGGATTATTTTTCAAAAAGAGGAGTGTGCTACTCGCTATGTGTCTTGCATGAAATGCATCTTGCCAACAAGCAGGTGAATTTTAATAGTGCACAATGGGGAAGCAAAAGGGGAAAATGCACATGCAAAAAAAAACAAGCAACAGCTGTGAGCTGGTTGCCAGGGACTGCTAATGGGAAGAGAACTCCTGTAAGGAGAGGTGGAGGAACCCAGCATGTCCCATTCTGTGGGCCTTGAGGCTGTGCCCTAGCATGCTCGCTGACATCAGGTCAAAGACCACTCAGTAAGGGGACCAAAGCCAAGGCACATGCCTGCCCCAAGGAGGTACCAGGTAAAATGTAGCAGCGAGTGGGTGAGCGAGGAGGTGAGAGAAGTCCAAAGGAAAGAGATGACTGCAGACAGTGGAACCCTCAGGAGGCGAGTGAGAGAGAAGGGGCTGGAAGGCTCAATTCTCACCTATATTAAAACCGCAGTTCTGAAAAAACAATCCCATTTAAAATTGCATCAAAAAGAATAAAACAACTAGTAATAAATTTATTCAAGGAGGTGAAAGATCAGTATGCTGAAAACTGTAAGACTCTGAAGAAAACACAAAAGATATCCTGTGCTCATGGGCTGGAAGAATTAATGCTGTTAAAATGGCCATACTTATCCAAAACAATCTACAGATTCCAGATTCCATACAATCTTATCAAAATTACAAAGGCATGTTTCATAGAAATAAAAAGAAATCCTAAAATCTGTATGGAAATTGAACCACTAAAGGCCCCCTGATTGCCAAAACAATCTTGAGCAAGAAGAACAAAAATGATGGTATCATACTTTCTGATATCAACCATATTACAAACCTATAGTAATCAAAACAGTATGGTATTGGCATAAAAAAGGGCACAGATAAATGGAATAGAATAGAGAACCCAGAAATAAATAATATAAATAAAAATTAAATAAATTATATATATATATATATATATATATATAATTAGTTAATTTAAACTATAGGAGTTAAGACTATACAAAAGAGAAAGAATAGTCTGTGTAATAATGGTAGTGGGAAAACTGGATAGCTACATGCAAAAGAATGAAATTGGACTCCTATCTTATACCGTACACAAAAATCAATTTAAATGGATTAAAGACAAACATAACACCTGAAATCATAAAACTCCCAGGAGAAAACATAATGAGTCAGTTTCTTGGCATTAGTCTTGGCAATGGTTTTTTTGGACTGACACCAAAACCAAAGGCAACAAAAGCAAAACTAAGTAAGTAAGACTATATAACTGAAAATGAGCAAAGGACCTGAATAGACATTTCTCAAAAGAAGACAAACAAATGGCCAACAGACATATGAAAAGCTGGCTGACATCACTAATCATCAGGAACATGTAAATCAAAACCATGTCCCCCCCATCAAAATCAATACCACCTCACACCTGTTAGAATGGCTATCATCAAGACAAGAAATAACAAGTGTTGGCGGGGATGTGAAGAAAAGGTAATCCTCATGTGTGAATTGGTATAGCCACTATGAAAAACAGTATGAAGGTTCCCCAACAAATTAAAAACAGAACTATCATATGACCCAGCAACTTCACTTCTGGGTATTTATCCTAAGGAAATAAAATCACTAACTCAAAAAAATATATGCACTCCCATGTTCTATGCATTATTTATAATAGCCAAGAAGTCACTAAGTGCCCATTTCCAGATTAATGGATAAAGAAAATATTATACACAAACACACACACACACACACACACACACACACACACACACACACAATGGAATATAATTCAGCCATGAAAAGGAAGAAAATCCTACCATCTGTGACATGAATGAACCTTGAGGGCATTATAGTGTTATAAATCAGACAGAAAAAGACAAATACTGTATGATCTCACTTATATGTGGAATCTTAAAACAAACAAACAAACAACACCCCAAACATAAGTATAGAGAATAGATTGGTGATTGGCAGAAGTGGTGGGGTAGGAGGTTGGGGGGAAGTGTGTGAATGAGTGGAGCTGGTCGAAAGGTACAAACTTGAGCCCTGGTGGGTAGCTAGTTGGTTAGAGTGTCATCCTAAAATGCTAAGGCTTTGGGTTTGATCCCTGGTCAACCAATGAATGCATAAATAGGTGGAACAACCAATCAATTACAAAAAGGTAAATAAGGAGATGTAATGTGTAGCTTGGTAACTATAGTTAAAATATCCTTTCACATATTTAAAATTTGCTAAGAGAGTCTTAAAACTTTGGATCACAATAAAAATAACTTGTAAGCATGTGAGGTGATATTAACTATAACATAGCTATTTTTAATAATAACTAAACTTACTGTGGCAATTGTACTGTAATATACATATATATCAAATCATGTTTTAACTGAAAATAAATACAATGTTATATGCCAAATATATCTCAATAAAACTGGAAAAAAGTGGCATTGTCAAGTACTGTAAACTGATAACAAAAAAGAATGCAGTATAGTATCTCATAATGGTTCAAGAGGAAAAAAACTTGGGATCAAGTCTTGCTCTTCCACTTGCTAGGTGACATTGACTCTCCAAATCTCAGTTTTCTTGACTGCAAAACGGGGTAGTAATAATAATACCCACTTTGTCTAGTGGTTGCAAAGATTAAGTGAGGTGATGAACATGAAGCACTTAGCCCAGTGTGGGGCACGATTTCTCCCTGTTTTAAAAACCATTACTGGTGAGAAATTTATGTCTTATTATCCATATCTCTGAACCCTTACAGCATGCACTTTCTTTTTTAAAATTAAATTTATTGGGATAACATTGGTTGATAACTGTGGGTTTGCTTTTTGTTATTTTATTAATTTTTGCTTTTAGTTTTATATTCTACATATCAGTGAAATCATATGGCTCTTGTACTTTTCCACCTGACTTATTTAGCTTAGCATAATACTCTCAAGATCCAACCATGGGTTCATAAATGGCAATATTTCATTTTTTTAATGGCTAAGTCGTATTCCATTATATACATACAAGGTGAGCAAAAGTCAGTTTACAGTTGTATGTGAAACAGTTTATTCTTGTATTATTATAATTTAGAAACTACGGTATCATTTATTTGTAATACAACTATAAACCTACATTTGCCCACCCCTGCGTGTGTACCACATCTCCTTTTGCTAATCATTTGTCAAAAGACCCTGGGTTGTTGCCATGTCTGGACCACTGTGAATGCAGCATGCATTTTCGACTTCATTCCAATGTCAGTGGATGTGGTTTTGCTTCCTAAAGTCTTTCCCCCTTTTTCTACAATCTAATCTGACACAGAGGTTATCTCCTACTAGTGTCTTTCTTTGCCAGCCAGACATTTCCCCAGGGACATTTGGTGTATTATTTCACTGAGTGTTAACATTAAACATTAACGTTTTCTTAAACCAATCATTCAGAGGGAGAAAAACAAGTCTGTCTGTTTCAGCATCAATGGAGCAGTTCTTCAGATTCCATCATTTTTCAATGTTAAAATAGTTCACTAATTAACTGGGATTTCTGTGAGGGCCCGTCTTCTACCTCGCAGCCAAGACCTGGGCACAGGGGTGTTCCAGCTCGAGTCTGTTGCTGTCTGCACTAACACAGAACAGCCAAGTCTGGACACACATATTTAAAATATTTCCTCCATCCCCCCTCCTCCTGGGACAGTTATCTGCAAGCATTTTGCCTAAGGCAGCCAGACTAGGAACCTTCAAGGATGTAGACGGAGGAATTGTGCAACAGGAGGAGCTGCCCCACAGGGTAGGCATGAGCTGCCTGCCTCTGACCGCAGACCTCCGGGTCAGAGCCAGCCCTGTCACCATACTCGAAGGCTTCACAGGGGGCGGATATGATGGAGGGAAAGGGGGTTGAGCAAAACGCCTGGGAGGTGCCCACTTCATGGCTCTACTTACTTCTTGCCATTCCTCTGCCCTCCAGGCGTAGAGCGGACACAGCGGGGCTCTGCAGGTGCGCTCCGACTCCGGTCTGGTGTACGGGTTGCACTCGGTCTCTCCGGCTGCTTTGCGAGATCCCAGCTGGCAGCCCACATTTCTCCGCTGCACGCCTTGGCCACAGGACACAGAGCACTGAGAAGACAGAGTGTGTAAGTGGGAGCTGTGGGTCACTGTGTGGAGGGGGCGGGGAGAGTCACAGACTCGGGGAGGCACCCTCAGCCGATGCCTTTCACAACTACCTCAAGGGTTTCTGGTCTCCAGTGAAGGAGACCCACTGCCTGTGCGTGTCGGGGAGGAGGAGGATTTGAACTTTGGGGAAGGAATCTCTAAAGTGAACAAAACTCTCAGGGTGATTGAAGGGTTGGGAGAGATCATTAGGAAACATTTAGTACAACCTGGAAACAGAGTTGCCACGTGAAATGGGAATTCCAAATGATGGCTATCCTGGAGGACTTGAGGCTCTGGAGAATGGGCACTCCAGCACTCTACAGGAATGACTCCTTGGCAGATTAAAAGAATAACCCAAGGAGAGGAAGTAGAAGAAGTATTTCTCCAGCCTCTTCCTCTTTCTATTCCTGGAGATGGATGACTTTTTATAGAAACTATGGAATTCACTAAAATATTTCTGTCTATCTACAGCCTAAGATGAATGCATAGGAATAAAAGCTGACAAGGTAAAACCCTTTCCGCAGGCATGTTTCAGCTCCTGAAAAATACTGCTAATCAGGCTGAACCATTTGGTTGACCAAGTTGCAAAACACCACATTAAATCTGCAATTAACTTTCCTCTAAATTAATTTTTAATGGCTTCCTCATTGCTGGATTTTGTAATCTCACTGATGGGTAGGCCAAGAATGATAGTCTTTATTAAGGCTTTGACAGGTAGAATCTAAAGGCACCGCGTATTATTACATTTAGCTTCTTAAAATGTTTACCAAGTTTTTGTGATAGCTCATCTCCATTAATTTGGCTGGCATGGAGAAAACAAGTTTAACATACATTAAAGCCATATTCCTCTATTCTTTATAAAGAATAGAATTACGCTCTTAAATTGGAAAGAAATTCTCATCCAATAAACCTGCAATAGGACTCATCTCACTCTGAGCTCATGGAAATTGACTCTCATGTACACCCATGGGACTCGCTAAATATGAACTTTATTGCCATTTCAGATTTTACTGGTAAGAAAACAGGTGATACTGTGTAGAAGGCAGCTCGGGAAATCATATTGTTTCAGATGAGTCTGTGCCAGGCGGAGCCCCAGTGCTCAAAGCCAGCTGGAGAGGAACTATTCTGGAGAAACATAGGTGCTGTTGTTTGGATTTATTTGTATTCATTGGATTGCCTGAGTTTGTGACCCACAAAAACCAGCCTTTTAAAGTCATTATGTCCCAATGGAATTGGGGCCACCAGTCCAGGGGATAGTCATATAATGCCACAGAAGCCACATGTACAGTATTTCCCACTGATTACCGTGGAAACGCATGGACGGTGCCATGGGAGAGTTAGACACAAATGACAGAAAAATCGACCACTGTCATCACCAGTAGACAACAACCACCTTTAAAAAGCCCCTTGACGATTTAAATTTGGGGTCTAAAATATAAATCAGTATTTCCGGGACAATGTGTCCATATGGAAATACAAAGACAGAAAAAGAACTGTTACACAAACAAATCTGAGTTGGGCACAGGGCTGATATATATTCAAAAGCTCACAGTGCCCTAACATCAGAAGCTAGTAAAGTGCATACTCTTCAGGCTCACAGTCAACAGATCCTATTTTTAACGCTGTCCTCATTGAGTAAATCACTCATGGCTCAAGGAAGGCAGGGCATCGAGAACCCTAAGTGCGCAACATTTAAAAATCAGCTCCTACAATGTGTGATCACTTTTCAGAGGCAAGTAAAAACATAGGAAAGTTCAATTACATCATACATCTCTGTGGCTGCTGATTTTTATAATGTCAAAGCCAGCTATGAGATAACAACAAAGGTCCCCCATGGCTGAAATGCAGAGCAAGGCAGGCACGCAAGTGTGGCTCCATGAGAATCTGTGTTAGAAGGGAGTGCCCTGCTTCAGGTCCTCTCTGCACTCCAAGCTTTTTCCTGTGCTGTCTCGGGGATGCAAGGATTTGCATACACAGCCAGCCAGGCTTGCTTGGCAAATCCTGAGAGGTTTGTGCAGAAACCCCATGAATAAAACAGCATCAAAAAGACCTCTACATGACACCAGAGGTGGTGGCATGTGCACAGTGCGTGCTTAATTCTTCTTGTTTGTCAAGGGGAAAGTTAAGCAGCCTGTGTGAACATGTCCCCCACTGCTCTCATTCCGCACAGCAGTTTATCTGTGAGGGATTGAAAGGCGATGTTTTCAGTTCCGAACGAATGAGCTGGAGCTGGGTTTCAGCTCTGTGCTCCCTGCTGTTTGGAGCTAGTTTGCAGAACTCACCACCTTAAAGAAGGAACTTGATGCTTATGTGCTTCTATAGATAAAAGAATCTCAGTGGAAGTTCTGTTTGGGAATCATAATATACACCTGAAAACCTGGAGAGAATTTTAGATACTTTCTTCCAGTATTACTGTGGTGACATTGCTTAAAGGAGGGACTAGCTTGCAAAGTAACTATATGAACAAGCTACCTATACTAATAATAGAGTTATGTGCAAATTGGTTGGGATGCCCTCACGCAAAGACCAAATAGCAGGCTGCATGGGGTGAATAGACAGGTTGGGGGTCAGAGGGGACAGTGAGGGGTGACCAAACAACTGAACAGCAGGCTGAGTGAGGTGACCAGGCCAGCGGAGGAGGGGGCAGTGAGGGGTGACCAGGCCAATGGGGGGGCAGTTAGGGGCAATCAGGCTGGCAGGCAGAGGTGGTTAGGGGTGATCAGGCTAGCAGGGGAGACAGTTAAGGGCTATCAGGCAGGCAGGCAGAGGCCATTAGGGAGTAGTAGGCAGGTAGGCAGGTGAGTAGTTAGGAACCAGCAGTCCCAGATTGTGAGAAGGATGTCTGAGGGATCCCAGATTGGAGAGGGTGCAGGTTGGTCTGAGGGCCTCCCCCCACCCCTGCCCCGCCCCACGCATGAATTTCATGTATCAGGCCTCTAGTCCTATATAATAAAGAGATAATATGCTAATTAGACTGAACAACAGAATGACTATCTGGACAACCTTCTGGACGAAGCCAGGGCTGCGAGGGCCTATCCTTACACAAATTTCGTGCATCGGGCTTCTAGTAATAATATAACCATGTAATAATACTAACAACAGTAACGGCAACATTTTTCTAAGCATTGACTATGGCCAGTCTCTAAACTAGAGCTTCTCACCCTATATTCAGTTGGGGTCTGCCTGGTGCCTTATAGGAAGTCTAGCAGGGTTTCTGGACTCTACCCATTGGATGTCAGTTGCATTTCCCGCCCTCCACCAGGTTGTGGCAACCAAAGCTGTCTCCAGACACTGCCAAATGTCTCGAGAGGAAAAAAAAACAAAAACAAAACAGTTCAAAACAAAACACCCAGGTTGGGAGCTTAGCTCTATGCTAAGCACCTTACATGAAATACCTTTTGTATTTTCTTAGTAACCCTTTTAGGCAGATACTCCACAAATAAATTAAGCAAAGATCACATATAATCACTCTAACTCAAGCAGAAGCAAGGAAGAAAACAAACAACAAAGTAAATTCTGTCCCTGGCAATGTACTGACTGTAGCTACTGTGAGTGAGCGTGTGGCTCCCGGCTTTAAAGCCTGGTGCGGATAGGTAGTACAGGCAGTCTTCTGTACTCTGTCCGCAGTACAAGTCAGCCTCTGCTTACAGCCCAAACACAAGCACCGCTATGAGAGCATACATATCTTCTCTGAAGTTGATCATGAGCGCATGATCTCCTTGATTTCTCAAAAGACACAGCGACCTATTTGCCACGCTGCTCCCTTACACACGTGCAGAGCGCTTCAGCCAAGCTGTTCTTACTGTCGTCATGACAAAAATCCTAACCCGAATGGCCGCTAGATTCATGTTGCAAGCACCAGCTTCTATTTTGGCAATTGCTCTAAGAGCTTGAAAAAATGAATTATTTCACTGAATATAAGACACCAGCGATAGCAAACACAGCATTATGTTTTTATCAGGAAGAAAGAAAACAGGGGCTATTAATTGGTATTCCATTGATTGCTAGGCCCATCCTGACCCTTGTGATAGTAAATCAGGGAAAAGACAGGTAACTCAGGATTGGTGAATACACCCAGTGAATGAGTTCATGACTGATACATTCTAATTCGATTATTTATTCTTTTCACTTCTAATCTTTTTTTTTTTTCAATCCTTTCAATCGGAACAGGATAAAGTAAAAAAAGAGAAAAGATCACTCTGGAATGCTTTCATAATGTGACAAAACAGGTTTCTCACTTTTATCAAGAGGAATTAGGAATCTGATGTTGATTTTTGTCTTAAATTTCATAGGCATCTAACCTTACTTCTTGATCAAAATCATCTAAACAACTTGAACATGAACTTTTGAAAAAAGTGCTTTGAAACTACGGTGATGATGTTTCTCAAGAAAAAGAAAACATTCCTTTTCTTGGAGAAATTTCCTTTACAATTTCAAGATTTTCAAAAGGTATAGGTTGAATGAAACATTCCACTTTAAGCCTCAAAACACCAATTTTGAGAGAAAGACTATGAAGATTAATTAGTACAACTACCCCAGTCTCTTATCCCAATATTTCATATGTCTTATTATCAGACATTTTGACATGATAAGAAATTGCATTAATTATTCTTCCTACCTTGAAGAAGAGATGACCAGAAAATAGCTACCAGCAGAAGACACAGGGGCCAGATATGAAATCTTCTAAATTTGTTGCAAATGGATCATTATTACTCTTGCTGTAATTTTGCTGCCTTGGGGATATTCCTGTCTACCACCATATCATTAGTGAGCCAATAATCCTTAATCATGCAGACTGCCTTCCTACATCAACCACTGGGTCTGGTTATTTCCCGGCACATTTCTAAGCAGCACACATTGGGTTTCACCTCTGTAGCACCTTGTCTTACCTGCTTTCATAATTCTTTTCTACAAATCAAATCAGGGCATTTGAAAGCTGGCCACAGACTATTACTCGGCTGTGTTTACTTGCATCTTCAGCCAGACATTTCTAAGCAATCACTTGGAACAGGTGCAGTGCTTTCTGAGGAGGCGCTCTGGTAATCCTATCAGCTTATGTTTGAAAACACTGCAGGGTTCAAACCTAATCATCAAAGCTCTGTGAACAATTTTAGATTTCCCATCAAGATACAGGATACTGAAGTAAAACTCACTCTGTGTTTACCAATCAAGAGCGAAAGATTCTTTTCCTTGCCTTTTTATTGAACAAATTGGACTTTAAAATGAACATCATTTTACATGCTCTGAACTTAATATTAAGGGCAATATTCGGATAGGTAAGTAGAGGTAAGGAACATAAGGAAAGTGAGAGCAAGGAGGTCTAAAAGGACAGAGTCATTAGTGTGGAACCCTAATGCACATCAGTGGCAAGCTTTTCTGTGAACTGAAGAGCTCCCAGAATAAATCCTAGAAGGCGGAGATGACAGCAAAGGAGGACCTAGCTCTGGCTGGAACATGCACTGAGGCTTACATTAAAACAAAAGCAAAACATGTTCATTATGGTAAAGACCTTGAGAGGAATTAGACCCCTGTGCTGGAGAATATGCAGGGAAGTGGAGTGTGGCAGGAGGTATAGGGAACAGTGATGCCAGCTCAAAGCATGAAAGAAAATTCACACTTCTAGAATTTTCTATGGGTCATGTTGAAATGGAGGATTCTCATCTCCTCCCATGTTAATCCAGATGCCCAGTGCTTCTTTGAGGCCTTAGGGATCAAGACCCAGGCCCTAGCAGAACCAATCTAACAGCTGCCACCCTGAACCTAGTGTTTTATTGATTCTCAGGATCATCTGCGTGGTTCTCCTCTGCATGGGAGAGCCACACATTCCCTCAGACCTCCCTGAAGCAAAGCCCCGGAGAGCAGCAGTGGCATTAGGTACAGAACACACCAGAAGAAAGGCAGCGTTGTTTCAGGGAGTGCTTTCGACCGTGCCGAGAAAAGTGCAAGTCTGGGGAAGCGAAGCTTACTTTAAGGACTAGATGTCAGTGACTAGTTTACTTGTTTAAAAAGAGCCATTTTGAGAGTTCCTTCTTGAACCCAACTGCGAAACTCTCACCTTCAATTTCTGACTAAATCACCCGATGTTCAGAATTAGTAGTTTATTGGGTACTAACCCCTCCTGCCTTCTGAAACACACCTCACACTCATCCAAACAAACTACTATTTTAGAGAGCCTATGAGATGCAAGTATGCGGCATTGACCATGAACCCCCATAAGAACCATGTGAAATAGGCTCAGGAAGATTAAGGAAAGCACCCAAGGTCGCATAACACCTCCACCTCTCTCGTATACAAGGAAAAGGGCGAGAAGTATTTTCTAATACTTTATATCGACAGTCCTTTCTTTAACACCCTCCAAGGAAAACTCACATGCACTTCCTGCCAGGGCCTGAGGGCCACCTCACTGCAGTCTGAATGCGTGTCTTTCTTCTAAGTGGTGCTTGTAACACACATGAAGTCAGGAGGGGCTGCTCTGTGCTAGACATCTGACATCCACATCTGCTACCACTTAGAAATAACCCTCACACCACCCTACTGCAGGGATTAATCAGAGTGCCAAGGCTCGAGGCCACTTGCCCAGGTCCCACAGCTGGTTCGTGTCCTGGCCAAGTCTTCCCTCCCAGTCCAGCGCTCCCCTCTGAAAAAGCAGAACCAGGCCCAGAAGCACAAGCCAGCACGCTGGCATCCCAGGGCCCGAAGCAGTCATAGAGGAGAAGCAGTGCTCACCTGACTCCAGGCGCCAGCCTTCCACTTGGGGCATCTTCCTCCTCGGCACTCTCTGTGCCCATCTGGCTTAGCAAGGTGTATACAGTACTCACTTTCTAAAAGGCTTCCATCTCTTGCCATGCAGTAAACACTTCGTTGCTTATGCCCTCGACCACAAGAGACAGAACACTGAAATATAAAGCAATGGCAAGGTTGTTGTTGTTTTTTCTTTTAATCACATAGAGTTTGATAAAAACCTGAGTTGTGAGATGTTAAAATCACACCTAACAAGAGTCCCTCTTCCCCTCTCCAGCGTGTTTTGGTAAGATCTCAAGCACAACATGGGAGGAAGATGGCAGCGGGGGAAGAATGTCCACAGTGTGGCAGACCAAGCATATGGGGTGTTTTGGGGTCACTCAAGAGAGTGGGTACAACTTGATGATTTAGGCCAAGAATGAAGCCCATGGACCTGAAATTACCACGCAATTCTGATTAAAAAGCTCCTACTCTGAATAAGGACTTCTTTTCAGATCTTACTTCTTGCAATCTCTGAACAAAACACTCCAACAGCATGCCTCGTAGGCCGCGGATTTGGATAGAGCTGCATTTCCAAAATACAACTGTGTCCCATTTCCTAATTAAATGACTGAAGGACATTCCTCACCATTTTTCAGAGGATAAACTCTCATTTGCCCCTTCCACTGGGGAGAAGGGGGAAAGGCACGTTGGGAACTGGAAGGTAAGTTCGCAGGTAAGTCTGCGAAGTTCAGGAGAGAGGCACTACCTTTCACCTTTGGCCGGCAGGTTCATTGAACTGTTTCAAGTTTGACCTTGTCTGACCACATGTAGGAAACTTGATTTTGACTTCCGATTAGATTTCTCAGGAAGGTCTAGGAATCAAAGTGTCCATGGAGCCGGGACAACAATGTGATGTGACAGCTTCTTGCCGCACAGGCAAGAGGCTGCCCCAGTGAGTGAGCTGGGAGAGCCAGCAGCCCTTGCTCATTAATGATTAGAGTAGTCATTACCACGGGATCATAAGCTTGCTGGCTCAGGTTCTTAAGACACATTATTTCCCAATATAGCGTTCCTGCTTTTCAGAGGGAAATGAGTTTAAGAATCAAGGGGGAAATGTAAAAATGCAATGAAAATAGGTTTCAAGTGTCATTTCCTTCTATTCAATATTTATTTCCTCCACTAATTTTGTGGTTTTGTTAACTTCAATTACTAAACAGCTATATATATATATATATATATATATATATATATAATATATATATACATATATATATATTATTGATTTTTCACAGAGAGGAAGGGAGAGGGATAGAAAGTCAGAAACATCAATGGGAGAGAAACATCGATCAGCTGCCTCTTGCACACCTCCAACTGGGGATGTGCCCACAGCCAAGGTTCATGCCCTTGACCAGAATCAAACCCGGGACCTTTCAGTCCTCAGGCCAACGCTCTATCCACTGAGCCAAACTGGCTCGGCCTAAACGGCCCTTTTATGTTTAATAGATAAATAGCTCCATGTAAAACATGTAGCCTAATGTCAATTCAACCACTATTCTCAGTAAAGTATGCTCAAAGTTATATCATTCATAAACTTGCCAGTCATGTTTCGGTAGTAGACATAAGCCATTATAAAAATTTTAATAGTAGCTGACAGACGTAAAAATGTATCTTAGCAGGTGTGGCTATGACTTGGCTTTAGGAGATGGATGCATGATTTGGAGCAATCATCCTGGAAATCTTGATGGAGACAGGTGTGGAAGGAAGGAGCCCACTTTGAATATCAATACCAAAACCGAAATAGCCATCATTCACAGACAGTGCTGTGATGTGTATTAAGACTTTGGGGTATAATTCTAGAAGGCTTTCAGGATAAAGTTTCTAGGCATCTCCCTACAAACCAGTGATCCAGTGACTTGCACCCAGGTACCCCCTGTTATCAGTAACTAATTTTAATATTTTAAAATGTTACTCTGACAAGAAAGTAACAAAACAGCACAATTAGAATTTGGAGTGAATTCATTTGTTTATTCAACACACATTTACTGAGTACCTACTAAGCCTCAAGAATTATGCGATGTGTTGGGGATATAGTAATGAACAAAACCGATATAATACCTCTCCTCATAAAGTCTATAACAATTATCAAGACATCTGGATTAGCCAGGTCCCCACATGCCTGTCTGCCTTTCCTTATTTAGAGACCAAAACGGAATCGACTTGGAAAAAAAGAACGAACTACCTCAGCATGACTCACAGCACATGTACTTGCCTAACATTGTTAAAATCCTAAAGCAATTAGAAAATTCGCCAGGTATGTAATTTGATAGCAAACAACATTGGGGGTCATGGATATATTTAGTTGTAGGAAATTGACTGGGCTTAAAGGATACAGACTAATCGATAATAAATTTGGTAGATTAGAGTAAGCACATGAATCTGGGTGAACTTAAAGCTCTCAGAATATGAGAGCTGAAACCTGTGTTAATTTGATTATCAAAATTATAGCTCCTTAATGAAGTCATAATAGGCTCATTAATATACTATTGGATATAAAAATTTCCACTAGCAGCTGTTTTTCTTCATTTTTTACAGAGAGGAAGGGAGAGGGATAGAAAGTTAGAAACATCGATCAGCTGCCTCCTGCACATCTCCTACTGGGGATGTGCCCACAACCAAGGTACATGCCCTTGACCGGTATCAAACCTGAGACCTTTCACTCCACAGGTCAACGCTCTATCCACTGAGCCAAACCGGTTTTGGCTGGGATAATCATTTTAATGTACAAATAGTACAAACTACACCTCAACATCGAGAGACAGCAGGGAGTCGAGAGAAATGCCACGTTAACCATCTGGAATGGTCATCGGAAGAGAGAGCCTACCAGTAGGCAGCAATCTTCAGGGGCTGAATTAGAAAAGGCACAGCTTTCTCATGCTACTTATCTGCCTGGCACTTCCCTACAGCTTGAAATGCATTATCTCATTTAACCATCCCAATAACCATAGAGATCGGTACTATTATTGGAGACAACTGAGTACCTACTAAGTCCCAAGAATTATGGTGTCTTCAGACTAGGGTAAGCACAGTGCTTTATGTATACCTCTGCCAACACGACGCCAACATCGGGGGACAGGTGTCCACCAGGAAGTCACAGTACAATGAGAATACTACATCAGCACATCACTGACAATGCATCCGAGGGTACCCAGCACCTGACTGCCCAGGAAACGAAGATGGCTGAGCAGTCTCTAAGTATGTTGCCAGAAGATCATTTCCCATCTGGATTAGCCAGGTCCCCACACACCTATCTGCCTTTCCTTATTTGGAGACCAAAATGGAACCGACTTGGAAAAAAAGAATGAACTACATCAGCATGACTCACAGCACATGATACTTGCCTAACATTGTTAAGATCCTAAAGCAATTAGAAAATTCGCCAGGTATGTAATCTGATAGAAAACACCTTTCATTTTGTGCTTTCTAACTTCCCAATGAAGAAAAACAGCTGCTAGTGGAAATTTTTATATCCAACAGTAATATTAACGGGCCTATTATGACTTCATTAAGGAGCTATAATTTTGATAATCAAATTAACACAGGTTTCAGCTCTCATATTCTGAGGGAAATTTCCATCCGACACTTTGCAGTCCTTTCCCAGGCCCTGCCTTTTGCCTCAACAAGCATCACTGAGAGAACAGTTAAATTTAGTGTGTCAGCCAGTACATGTTACTTAGTGGCTACATATCTGAGGATTCTTGCTCTAAAATCTGCAGCTAAAATAGCCTCCTAGTTCCCCAATAGAAATGTGACCTTTTTCCTCTGAGGAAACAACCCAAATTGTTTAGAATGATGCCCCTCCCCTGACTCGGAGCAAGACTCCCAAACCATGCAACCCCCGCCTCCCACTCAGACATCAGGGCCCACAAGCAGCGCCCGGCTACGGGCTCTTGTTTCTGTGAAGCCTGTCTACGGGCACGCTTAATGTGGAGCGTTGTTCAGATGTAGCTTCAACACTGGCCGTACACTAAGGTCTCAGAGTTTGAAATCCTTGCATTTCAGCTCCTCTGGGGCGAATGAAACTCAAGGCAGGGGCAGTCTGCTCATGGCTTGTACTGAGGGCTTGCTCTCTCTTGAGCGGCTGCCCCGCTGGGGACCTGGGTCTGCTGTGCTGTCCTGGTCTCAGCAGGACTGGGGCATCGGTCCTTCCACTCGTATTGAGGGGCATGGTCTCCCAGTCACCGAGAAGCCAGTAAACACCACAGTATGTCTGCCTAGCAGGGAAGGGGTGAGACCATAAGAGAATGAGACACCAGAACTGCTGAGGCTACTGAGACGGGGGCGTCCAAATGAAGACCGAGGATTACCCCAGAGCTGGTAAGGACGCCACAGGAGGCATCCAAAGGGGACAGTGGAGGTCGGGGATTTACATAGAATGGGGGCTGGATGGTGGTAGGGCTGACGCATGGGTGGAGTGGACAGGACTGGCTGGGTTACATCAGGCGCCTAATACCTGTGGGGTCAACAGATGGCCCAGGAGGAGGGCCTTGGAATGTCTGATTGGCACTGTAGGTCCAGGGGGTTCTCTTCTCTAAGTGATCTGGAGACAGGAGAGTCTGTAAACAGGCGCTGAGTCTCAGAGGATGCTGATTAGCTAGTCCACGTTTCCAGCACAGGGCTGGCTGACAGCAAGAGAGAAGCTGGAGGCACAGACAGGCCTCAGAGGGCTACCCCTCAGCAGCCAGTAAGTTAAGGATTTCTGACAGCTGGGTAGCTCACTATCACTCTGAGATGGGTGGGCAAAGTTCAGTTTTGAGACAGGAGACCTTGCTAACTATTATTCCAGGTCTTTCTCTGTGATTCTCCAAAAGATGGAAATAACATCTCGGTCAGTTCATTTAAAAATGTTCAGTTGTGCCTGTTCATAACAGCCAGCTCTTCTTGATTCTACTCTCACTTTGACCTTGTTTAATGAAACATAAAGTCACACCTCATCTGGAAAGTATTTTATCAGAAATGACGCAATGCTTGCGCTCCAGGTTTAGGCTGCCATTACAGATGACGGTGACGAATGAAGTGAGCTGCGGGAGCACCGTGCCATCGGGAGCAGCAAAGGGATGCCAGCCTAGTCCTCCTGCTACACTGAACAAAGACACCGAACAAGGATATGGATTAGGGATCGAAGTTTCAGATACTACTCAGTGCAAGGCCTGGAAAACCACACGGGCTTGTCACACTGCAAAAAGTTAGCTACGACTCACACAGCCCTATTTCCTGTCGTCCACACTGCAGGCAGGCAGCCAGTGAGTATGGAAACGACCGAACCCCTGAAACCTGCAGCCATCAAGGGGTGCATTGCAGATGAAATGCCATGCTTTCCTAAAGGCCACAGAGAGAGCCACCTGGGCTCTGCCCCGCAGTGCTGGTGCCCGGCTGATCTGGCTCTAGATACCCTGGCCTCCCCTGCAGCGGAACCATCGGCACCCACTCTAGCCACCTCCCATCGAACTCCCATCTCGAACAGGAAATGACTGAAGGATCCTGGCTACAATTAACCCCAGCAGCACCCTGTGGCTCAGGACTCTAGGGTCCCTTTTCCAGGTCAGGAAGGTGAGGATTAAAGAGAGGCCACCACTTGCCCAGGCTTCTAGATAGTAAGCGAGGGAGCCAGGCTTCCAGTCCAGCTTGCCTCCCCCCCTCCACACACTGACCACCGTCTTCCTCATGCTAGCCTGAAGAGAGGGCCTGGCTGGGGCAATAGGCTGCTCACCTCTGCTTACCCAGGTGACCACAGAAAGCAAGGATCTCAGAGGAATGTTTCTGAAGACTGTTTTAGAGACCCCTGCTTCCTTGGTCTCCCAAGAGGGGAGTCGCTAAGCAACATCAGGACTGCGAATTAACACCCTCTCCAGAACATCGTTAGCACGCTGGGAAGAAAGGCACCATGGGAAGTAAATGGGCAGTCACATCACGAAAGGGCCACATTTTCCTTTGGCCAAAGCCATACCCCAATTTCTCTTGGCCATTTTTCAGGCTCTGATTGCCCTGGGGCCTGCTGATACCACGTAATGGGTATTCACTGGGGAAGGACTCTGTCTGATCAGGAAAGGAAGGCTGCGGGTTGTAAAGTTTGGCCTGCTGTTTCTCCAAGGAGGGCTCTTTAAAGTGGCTGAGGTGTGGAGCATCTCAAATATTTTCAGTCCCTCTATTTTATAAATTCAACACTAGAAGGAAGAAGACATGGTCACACAGGGAGGGAGGAGTCCATGCAGGCACAGGACTCTGAGCCCCTACCCTTCGTACACACTGTTTGATGCCCATTGCCCTGGGGTCTGTGGCTGGTTCCCATGTCCTGCACAGGCTGCTCAGCACCACAGCTGCCAGATGACTAACTGTTCCTACTCCAGTCGGTGCTGCTCACCAGCAGCTAGCGGGATGGAAGGGACTGCAGAGGCAGGCGAGGCTCGACAACCTCTGGCTTTGACAGGTAGTGAACAGCGGCAGGAACAAGAGAGGACAACAAGCTCTGGTTCCCAGGTTCTAGTCAGGAACCGAATCTAAGGGTGTGTGCGCACAGGCCATAAGGACACGGCGGCTCTTGTTCCCGTGTGCAGAGAGGCAGTGTCTCAAGGCCCAGGTTTTGACAGACTTAGGCTGCAGTGCCACCTGCCACTTTTCTCTGGTGCCATTTGGGCAAGTGACTTAACATTTCTCAGCTGAGATCTGTTCTCTACGTAATGGAGACAACGGCACTATCTGTACTCAAAAGAGGTATACACAGTTAAGTGAGATGGTGCAGTTGTGCACAGTTAAGTGAGACGGTACAGCTGTGCAGTTAAATGAGATAGTGCATGCAGACAGAGCTCTTCATGTTTTGGCAGAACAGTATAAAAATCAACACACATTCACTATCACTACGACTACTTCTGTTCAGCAGAGCCTTTTACTGTCTCCTAAGATGCAGTTAAAAAGGTGAGTATTTTAAAATATGTGCTAACTATTGGAACCTAAGATTAACATTCTAACCGGGAATATGCTGGGTGAAGGAGGGACTCAATCTGGCAATATCTTGCCACGGGAGTGGGTGGCGCTCTCCTTTCCCGAGGGCACAGGCCTGGCGCAGAGCCACCAAGCGGGACTCCCTCCGTGCCCATTCAGAGGGAGTGCCCTTCCACTCCCACACACAGACAACCACTCCTAACCCCGCATCTTCCAGCCACGGAAGACAGTAAGAGAAAGAAAGACCATGTCTTTCCTGCTCCATCATTTCCTCTCATACATATTTTCTAAGAGCTACTTGTGTGTCCCATGTTTTCATTGTGTTCTTTCTTAAATGTCCTGACACACAGACTCGGAATAGTAATCACCATCACTGAGAACAGATCCCTCACTTCCCTGCTCCACTCGGCTGTGGGAATGTTGCAGGTCTTTGTCAAAAACACTTCTTATCGGGGGAAGTGACACATTTAGGGGTTTTTCATCAGCTCCCACAGCACAAGAATGGCTCTGCAGGGGGCACCAGGGAGCCACAAGGCCTTAGGAGGAAAGGGAGAAAGCTTTGCCAGGAAACAAGAGCCATGACTTTAGAGCGTAAAGCCAGAGCTGACAGCTGGCCTGATGGCTGTGTGTGCCCAGTACACCGTGGCACTTATTACCATGAAAAGGCACCGAGAAAGCATGAGATTGGCAGGGAACACCCTGGAAGCTCAGATGTGGGAGTCACGGTCATCCAATTGGATGTGGCATTAGGCCGTCATCCCATCTCCACTGCCCCCCAAGCCCCTGGCCTTTGCAATGCTACAAAGGCCTCAGACTGTGGGAGAAAAGGAAGGGAGCTGCATACATCACTCTTGGCACACCCCTGAAGGCTGCCATCAATACTGCAGCCAAGTGGGTGGCCCTGCATAGGCCTCCGAAGGGAGGGGTAGGACCAGGCAAGTAAGGGGAGCTGAAGAGAGGTGCTCCTGCCATTACCTCTCATCATCCTCAAATTGAGGAGGCACAGGGCCCTCCAGCTGCCCCTTCCCACCTCATAATGAGACAACTTTAAATGGGGCAGGGGGTTGTAAATGTTAACATTAAATATAGCAACATATGCGATTAGCTATGTAAGTTGTGAAGCCCAAATTTGGGTTCTTTTTGTTCTGCAAGAGTATAAATAGTACAGCATTCCTAGTTACAAACACAGAAAACAAAAGCCAAGAAAATCTGCATAAGCAGCATCTACTGTGGTCATATCCAGTGGTACCTCGGGAATGAGCAGCACCTCACACCACCAGCCCTGTCCGCTGCATGCCCTTGCCTTCTCCATTCCCAAGCACATGCACTCTTTTTACACAACTTCTTCTCCCTCAGTAGATGCATAATGGTTATGGTAAATGAGTTCAGCAGAGTTCAGCAAGACCACTCCTTGAACCATTTTCAGGAAAGAGGTGAAGATGGTGGAAGGAGTGGTCTCCTGCTTGCACAGGATCATCTATGAGGGCAGTTAGGAACTTGGGGAGGGTGGTGGGTGAGACATTGGGCAGTTAGAAACTTGGGGAGGGTGGTGGGTGAGGTGTTGGGCAGTTAAGAACTTGGGAAGGGTGGTGGGTGAGATATTGGGTAGTTAGGAAGTCAGGGAGGGTGGAGGGTAAGGATCCTTAATCTCAATGGTTGCAAAGGTAAATGAAGAAGTGTCTGAGAAGTAACTGATGGAAAAACTATGGCTGATGGGAATGGTGACCCAAGTTTCTTGGCATTCTGAAGGTGGACCATGACTAAAGGTCCAGGCAGGAGGGCTCAAGGGTACCCAGAGATGTCATTCTGCTAGAAGATGACAGTGCCAGGAACACCCATTTATGACTTGTGCTATGTCACAGGCAGTCAGGAACACACCCAGAAGCTTAAGTCACCGTTGGGAACATTTAGTAGAGAAGTAAAACCTGCAGGTGGTCTATGGACTTTCTCATACCTAACCAATGCCCAGCCCTTGAATCGCTTCTTCCTACCAAAGAGCTAGTCCATGTGTTGTTCAGTTCTTAACAGATACTGGGACAGAGTTCATTTAATTGCATTTTCCAGTCTTGCTTTTTATGCCTGCCTGGCCCTTCCTCCATCAACCTGGTGTGAAAGGAAAATCTTCACATGCCAATACATTAAACATTTTAATGCTGAAAAATTTACAACATTTTGGGAAAGTAGTGCATGTAATCAATTTGCTTTGGGATAGATATTAATGCCACCTCAGAGCTGACAAGTGCGTATCTGGGTTTGCACCCAGAAAACAACAGTACATCGCAGCAGGAGGGAAAGAGTCATTTTAACCATTATTAAATGAGAGGCCCGACCTCCGACTTTGCAAGGCTGTATTAGGGGTTCAGGTAAGATCAAGTCACTGTCAATATGCACTGTTCTAGTTCTTTGTGGTTTTTCTTATTTCCTCCTCCTGCTTATCTTTTGGGAAAGGAGTGGCTCAAAAGTACCACTATGAAAGAATGACTAGAAGAAATGAAAACCAGCTAAAGTATAAATGGCTCCCAACATGGAAGACTTAGCATTTAAAGTGGCTAGAATTAGGTTTGGTTTTCTGTGATTTAAATGATCCTTATACTATTCTGAGATTTATTCAGATGAAAATACAAGGGTTGAGGCAGGAGAGGGTGATAGTTATGAACCTGGTTTTGGAATCAATCAGAACCTAGTTTGTCCAGTACTCCCTCTTCCTTTGTGATCTTATGCAAAGGAAGAAGCCTAACCACAACAAGCATGCTTTCCAATTTTGTTCAGAGGCATGAAGTGACGGTTAATAAGAACTGAAAATGCAGCATCCCACGGACAGATGTCCTGATCTTCCTCTGCAGCTCTCCTCTTCCTAGAGCCTCCCCATGGCAGCCAATGGATGCTCCACCTCCCACTTGCTCAAGGCACAGTGCTAGGAGTCATTCTAACTCCCCCATCTCTTGTACCCCATATCCAAGTGCTCAGCTGATCCTACGTTTCTCCCTTAAGTACAACAGACTACCCCACTTTCACCGCTCCCATTGTGAACACTCTCATCTGAGCTACTGCAATGACTTCTTCATAGTCTCCCTGCTTCCATATTGTTCCTCCTGCAGCTTCTTCTAACTTCAAGAGCCAGAATCATTCTTTAAAAAAAAAAAAAATCATGGCCTGGCTGGTGTGGCTCAGTAGTTGAGCATGGACTAATGATTCATGGTTCAATTTCTGGTCAGGGCACATGCCTGGGATGAGGGCTTGGTCCCCAACGTGAGGCATGCAGGGGCAGTTGATCAATGATTCTCTCTCATCATTGATGTTTCTCTCTCTCTCTCTCTCTCTCTCTCTCTCTCTCTCTCTCTCTCTCTCTCTTCCTCTCCCCTCTTCTCTCCCTCTCCCTTCCTCTCTGAAATCAATAAAAATGTATAAATAAATAAATAAATAAATAAATAGATATCATAAAAAAAAGTTTATGTTCCTATTCAATCCCCTTCACCCCTCAATGGCTTTCTACCTCACTGGGTGTAAGGAAAAAAACCCTACATGCTCTAATCTTTCTTCTCCTATCCCATGATCTACCTCCATGTCCTTCTCCCTCAGTTTCATTTCTAACTTCATATCCCACCCAAACCCACCTCCCACCCCCACACCTTCTTTCTATCACTGAGATGTGTCTTGTGTGATCCTGCCTCCAGGTCTTGCCCGGAATACTCTTTTCCAGGATATCCATGTGGCTTGCTTTTGAATTTTCCTAAATCTCTGCTCAGATGTCACCTTCTTAATGGAGACTTGCCTGACCTCCTTCAAAATACAGTTCTTCCTCGCTATCTATTCTATCCCTCTTCCCTAATTTAGTTTTACCCCTGTCAGCAATCACTTTCACAACATATCGTTTGCCTTTTCTTACTTTGTTATTTGTAGGTTATTTCCTCAGCCCCACTAGAATGTAAGCTCAGTGAATTCAGTAACTTTTGTCTGTTTTGTTCACCGCTATACCCCCAGAGACTAAAGCAGTGCCTGGTTTAAGGAACACACACTCACACTTATGGGATACACAAATGGGTGCAAGAAACAGTGAATGAAGAGTCTCTGCTAGAATCTGGAACCATTTATATCACAAGCATTCTTAAGGATTAAGTAAACATTCTGCACAATGTCTAGCCCACTGTACAGATCAAATACATAACTACGGCTCTCGCCTACCTCCTGTGTCTATTGAGTCCAAAACGGGCTAAGTACTCTTGTGGTTTAATATTTAATGTATCACAACAGCACCAATGCCGCACCAAGGCATCTCAGAGGAAGGTTATCTGAGAACGTGATATGTGATAACAGAAGGCAGTGGTGGCAGCGAGGGACTCAGGATGCCACCCGGCCCTGCAGAGCAGGGCGGACACCCCCATACCATGGGTGTCACATGTTTCTCCTAGCCAAAAATGTCACCTTGGAACAAAACCTTTGCCAGATGTAAATATGTAGATAGACAGATTTAAAATAACCTAAAAAGAAACATAATGGATGAGAACGGCTCCTATCTAAGCCAGATGATACCTATTTCCATTCTAGCTGGAGACATCTATAAGCAAAACACTGTTTTTATTTAGAAAAAGGCCCTAACAGCGCAATACATCCAGGACTACAAAACCAGTGCAGGTTCTGAGACTGTGTAATGCAAATTGGATAGACATGGATCATGGCCACCTGCCTGCACACTCTCCACCAACTGACCACCACCAGACTCTCTATTAGGGGGTCATTGTTACCCAAATATTAGGGGCAGAAAGATCTAGTTTTAGTCCAGCAGACCTATCTCTAGATGTGCCATGCCACCCCATGCTGGGGGCTGTCTTCCTGGGGGAGCCCACCCTTTTCAGAGCTCTGGTCTGGGAATGCCAGGTGACCAAGTCCAGCTTCTGAGCTCCTTTAAAAATCACTCAAAACCAAGTGTAGTGTTAAAATGGTTTATTAAAAAATACAAATATTCAGCTACCCCCCACTTTTGATAAGGAAAATAAATAAAACCAGGAACCTGGCTGAAAACCCTGGGACATATTCAGATGCTAAAGACTAAGTTTATGGCTTTTAAAATGTAGATAAGTGCTAAATGGGTTCTGAGCAAGAGATTGCTTCTTTTATGTGTCACATTTCAAAGTATTTCTAGAGGTTTTGAAAGTGGGAAAGCATTAGAGCTTGGGGGTCAATCATATCTGGATCCCAGATTTACTGATTATAAGATGTTAGGAAACTTGCTTAGCCTCCCCCCAGTTCAGTTTTCCTGCCTACATAACAAGATCCATTTTGCAAGGATTACATGAGGCTTAGCAATTATGCATACAAAGGACCATCCCAGGGTTTGGCTCACAGCAGAGGCTCAGCAAATGGGACCTTTGGTATTATTTCTACACTTCCGATCGAGTGTGCCACATCAAGATGTGTAAGACTGAGATGTGGAGAGGCTTATTCATTCAGGGAAGTGAGCTTTCAGGGTTGGCTGTGTCTTCTCATTTTTTATTTCTTGAATATTTGCTTGTGCCTAACTTATAGCCTAGAATCACTGGTAAGTTTATAATTAGGTTAAATTCAAAACTCAATTTCTAATTTAAAAGGCTTTTTACATAATCCATTGTTAACTTAAGGATCTAGTTAACTCTGGAAGGTGGCTCCCACTTGCTGGGTAGAAAAACCAAGACTACATTGGCCACCAATGTGCATGTTTTCTCTTAATAAAAATTTCTGCAGTCTCCCATCAAATAAAGTCTACCCCTTGTGGGGAAAATCCAGTATTTCCTTAGGGCTAGGCCCTGTCATAAAACTTCTGAGGTCGATGACAGTGTCTTGGGTCCATTTGGCTTGCCTTTCCTTTACTGGTAGATGTCTCCTCCCTCTCAGGACCTCAGAGTTGCTACCAGGTGTGTGGCCATTGTTAGTGACCTTTTTGAAGAAGACTTGAGAGATTGTCCCTCTAAGGCCAGGAGGTGCATCACCTGAAATGTTCCCTGACGCACAGTCTCAGCGCTGAGCTACTGTTCTGAGTCTGTGTGTGTGTCTGTGGCATGGAGGGTGGAGTTGAGTGCACATCAGTCACTGTCTGCGAAAGCAGGGGCCATTGGAAAAGGGGAAAGAGGGTGTGCTGTGGTGGCAGAACTTCAGCAACTTTCTTCCCCAGAAGTTCATGGCCTGCAGAGCCAACGAGTGGCACACATTTGGGAAAGTGGGCACCTGCCTATGGCTTCTGCAATGGGTTAAAAAAACTGGTGGGGAAACCCAATGATCTCTGCGATGTAAAGATTCATCTTTCCGAGAGAAGGAAAGAAGGGATTGTCACCCAGCATGTTGGGGGAATGCTGCAGAGTCTACCAGGAGGACATAGAAGAAAAGTGCTGTAAGAAATCCATATAATGGCAGGTGGGGTGGCAGTACTGCCTAGGGAGCACTTGGCGATGTCTGAGGACACTGCTGGTTGCCACAACGAAGAGGATATGCTATTGATACCCAGTGGGTAGAGGCCACAGGTGTTGCTAAACATGCCACAGTGCACAGAGCAGCTCCAAAAGAATTATCTGGTCCCAAATATCAGCAGCACTGAGACAGGGAAACCCTGCGTCATACCTATTTACACCCCACGGAACACTTTCTGGACCATCCACTGTCTCAGTTTTGAATCAGAAAGGTAGTCTGCGATTCCCTAGATAAAATGTGAACTAGGACTAATCCTACTTTTAAGAATACCACCCCCAAAAAACCTAACTATGCAACTCTGACACCAGTTCCTAGAGTTGGGCTGCGACATACTTGCAGATTTTATCATGGGTGAGGGAGGCACTGCTTGAAATGTAAAATTAAAAGGAACATGTACATAAGAGCTGTCAGCGCCATCAGAAGGATCCAAATGTATGAACACGTTGGAGTAACCCAGGTTTTCTTTCCTTTCTTTTTAAAAGAAAGATTTCTTTTATTTTGCTGCTAACCCTGGCTTTCTCAGAGATGCCCATTCTCATTTACGCCTTTCTTTCCAAAGTTGGCCACTCCTGCTGAAGTGGCCATGCAGAGGGCTTGTGGGTCATGGGGGGCACACCTGTAAGCTTTACAGATCCCTCCTCCTCTAAGGAAAGAATGCGAGACACTGCTTGTTGGTTTGCAGATTCACAGTTTGGTGAGACAACTTGGAGACCTTGAATTTTTAGCTCATCCTTTGATTGACCTTGATAGCTTCCTGGGATCCCACATAATATTTTATGGAAAATTTAACTCTCCAGAGAGAACTGCTTTCTGATAGCTAGACAGTGTCATAGCATGGGGCCTGTGACTGTGCCTTCAACTCTGACTTTTGATTAGGGGTCCTCTTTCTCTTCACCAGGTGTCTCCATAGCGTTTCTCAACCTTGGCACCATTTCAGCATTTTGGGTGAGAGAATTCCTTGTTGTTGGGGGTTATGCTCTACACTGTAAAATGCTCAGCAACAGCCCTGGCTTCTATTCACTAGAGGCCAGTAGCACCCCCAACCCATTTGTGATAATGAATGACATCTCCAGACACTGCCCAGTGTCCACTTGTGGTGGGGGTTTGGGGTAAAAATCACTCCCAACTGAGAACCACTGAATTATCCCCAGGTTTTGAGAAAGTCCTTCAATAAGCTCTCAAAATGGAATCGATTTTAATTGACCTTATGGGGGCAGGGCACACAGCTTCTTTTGGCTGGAGTGGTAAAGGGCCTTCTGAACATCCAACAAGGTCAAGATCTTAGGCTAAAAGGGTAGGGAAGCCCTGATCTATAGAGAACATGGCATGTACAATGTGAAATCAATTCCCATGCACAGCAGTGGAGATTCCAACTGCCATGAACAAGCATTGTGTCCATGACCAGCTGTTGCTGAAAGGATTCTGGGCACTTCAAATCTGATTAAGAGACAACCAAGGAGAAAGAAAGAAAGATTTGACTAAGAAAGGGCCAACTGCAATGTGGGAATAGGTGAACTGGTTGCAAGAGGGCTTTTATTAAGTGCAAGGAAAACAAATAGTACACATTTTCTTTTTCAAAGGAATCTGGGCTGTGACTGGAGCAGCGGATAGGAAATAAAGGAGTCTGTGTATGTCCAAGTATTTACTGACAAGCCTTGCAATAAAAGTGCATTTCCCTGGGAAAAGGGGAGAAAAAAAATGCAGCATTCCCAGAGGCCTTTCATTTTAGCTGCTTGGGTGGGAGGTGGTAGAGAGAGGAAAGGAGGGAGGTAGGGAGGGAGGGAGAGAGACAGAGACAGGGGAAGAGAAAGCCATGGGAAAAAGACCAATAAAAAACCAGGAAGGGTTCTGTTTATGCAGAGCTCTGGCTGCAGTACCCACTTTTATTGATGTTACAGCACAAATCTGAGATTAAAAACAGCTTCGTAAAATGTGTCAAAAATGTTAAAGTCCTGCAGTAAATCCAGGCCTACTCTTCATTTCCTTATGAAGTAAAATACACACTCTCAACATATTTATGTCTAAGGAAAACTAAAAAATAACCTATTTTCAAAAATTTGAACTTAAAGAGAAATTACAAGAGCATCACAAAGAACTTTAAACCCCCCTTATCCAGATTCCTGAACTTCAACATTTCACCACATTTACTCCTTCCTTCATATACTATCTAATAAAAGAGTAATATGCAAATTGACCATACCTCTGATTAAGCCCCACCCACAAGCCAATCAGGAGCAAATAAACCCCAACCAAGGTGGCTGCAGCCACTGAGAGAAGGGACCCGTGGGGCCGAGAGAGAGCGCAGTGTCCACACCCCAAGCCTGGCTTGTGGGGAGGGAGGGAACTAGCTGGGCAGGCCTTCCAGGACTGCAAGCATCCATGCCCCCGGCCTGCTGGCCTGAGTGGAGAGAGGGAAAGGGCGGCATGAGCCGCCAGGCAGAGGGACACCACCCTCCCTCCGCACCCCCACCCCCTATGCATGAATTTTGTGCACCGGGCCTCTAGTGTGTGTGTGTGTGTGTGTGTGTGTGTGTGTGTGTGTATCCCACAAAATATATGTAGATTTTAATAACTCAATTTTGAAAATGAAAAATATTTTAATAAACACTGCGTATATAATTATTCAAAGTGTGTGTATAGCTTTTTGGGATACTATATATACACATATATGCCAATATTATTTTGTCTTTTCCTGGGTAATTTGAGAGCAATTTACAAACATCTTGTCATCTCCAAAACACTCATTTCCCCAAATCAAGGACACTCTCCTACAGAAATACCACACAAATCCCCAAGTCAGAAAATCACTATTGCCACAACCACCACCCAATCCTATGTATTTTTTTAAATGATTTCTTTCTACAAATTAGTCCTTTATTTCCACATTTTTAGGCCAGTGCAATAAGGAGCCCTGTTCCAGAGTAGCTGGGCTCATTCACTCATTACTCTATTGCCTCTGGTATGCCCGCATTGAGTAAGGCAGCAGGTTTGAACACTGGGCTTCTTCAGCCCAAAGGATATTAAGGTTTGGGAGAATTAAATGATTTGAGAAACAGGTTTTTCATTTGAAACATGGTGGCTATGTGTACATTCCTTCCTCCGTCTAGCTAAGCAAAAGGAATCAAACACACCCTTTTTCCCATTATATTTTCCCTCCCTTTATCACACACAGCTCCCCACAACAACCATGTCTAATCATTCATAGGCACGCAGACTGAGGGGGACAGCAGAAGTGGGGGAATCTGAGTGGAGCCAGGAGGGCTGCAGGATAGAGCTCTGAGCTGCTGCCTGTCCTCCCAATGGGGATGAGCAAGACTCAGCAAAGGAAGAGTCCAATTTCTGTAGCTTAGCTTCTGCTCAGGAAATAGTATGGAGATATCTCAATGCAGTTCATCTGTTTATTTTAACCATACACATTTTACAACAACCCTTATCTCCACAAACATCTGCAGACCCCCATGGCCCCCAACTGGCTTTAACAAAACCTAACCTATCATCCCCAGGATCTGTACATCTCTGAGTTAAGAAAACACTTGATTTATAACCTCCCATTACTGAAGTTTTCTTTACACATTAAAATGTCAGAAACATCAACTAATGCGTGCTTACTCAATACTGGATGCTTTTCCCCCTTCCTCAGAATCTTTTAGCAGGCCCAGATTTTGCTCTTTATGGCTTGTTTTAATTTTAAGAGAAACAATTTTCTCATATTCATCCCCTTATACCTCTGAGCAAAATTCATAAATGGCTCAATAATTCCATAATGCTTTAAGTAGGTACAAACTGGGATGACGAAAATCTTAGGTTGTAGACATTCTTTCCATAGAAGTTGCATTTCACCACCTCACCAACTGAACAGTAATAGGAGGAGACTGTATCTTAGTAAAACAAGGGCTCTAAAAGTCTGGAAGGTCCTGGCTCAAATTCTGCATCAACCACTTCCCAGCAGTGTGATGGAAAACCAACCGGCTAACTTCTCTGATGGTGCTAACTCCACTAGGTAGAGAGGGTTAAGTTAGTTACATAATTCACAGCAAAAAGTAAATGCTTCAAAACATGATTGGTACAATAAAAACAAACAAACAAACAAAAAAAACCCCCAAAGTCCTCCCTATGGTGATGGAGGGAAATACATTGTGCAAAATTACAGGAGGGAAAAGCAGTTCTTTGTGGCGGAAGCTGCCCACTCATCCCCTTTCTGAGATAGCTCAGAGGACTGTGGGCTCAGGGAGAACTTTTGAATAATTTCCTATTTTAATGCACAGATCACCGAAGAGTAAGAATAACAAATTCATGGGAGTGTAAAACAAACAACCCCGTCTGAATGGTTTATAGTTTACAGGACATTGGTCTAAAGCAGGGGTGGGGAACATCTTGCCCATGGGATGTATAAGGCCCGCAAACCATCTGGTCTGGTCCTGGCACAGCTTTAAGGGTGAGTCAGTTAAATGTTGACCAAACACAGCAGGCTAACTTTTAAGCTGATACTCTTGTATGGCCCGTGAATGAGGTTATAAATATCCAAATGGCCCTTGGCAGAGAAAAGGTTCCCCACCCCTGCTCTAAAGGAAAGAACCAAACAAACTGTATCTGGCCACTGGAAAAGGGAATTGATGACATCATTAGCCAATCTGCAGCCAATGTTGTTGCACACATTTTAATTTCTGGGGGACATCAGTATGTGAATGAGCCCAAGGGTTGTCTTAATGCTGTGGACGCCACGTCTTGGGATGTTAAGTGATGGCAATGACAGTGATGGAGGCAACTCTTCCTTGACTGTGCTCCTTTTGAAGTGTCTTTGACACAGAGCCCTGCAAGGCTGACAGCTCAGCCTCCACCTGCTGGGGTCAGCACCTGTGAAGCTGCCTTCCGGAAACTCTCCTTTAAAGGATGGCCCCCTAGGGAGTCAGGCTTCCACCAGGTAGCTACCCGGTGTTTTCCATTTTGGCCTTCTCCGGATGAGCATCAATCAAGCCTTGCCCTTCCAGCCCACTGCACACATAAACATTCTTTCTCTCGAACTGAACTTACTGCCAGGATGAACTTGAACTCTAAGCTGCACAAGAGCAGCATTTGTTTTAACAGCTGTTTTGACATCAAGGCCTGGGAGTAACTACTCCCAAGACAGCTGGTTCTGATAGCTTCTCCTTTTTATTGTCCTCTGCTCTTTCTAACGCCCAGCTGTCAGGGAACACCCACGGAAGTGTTCCAGAACAAAGGCACAGAACAGAAAGGCAAGAGAATGCCTCTCACTGCAGGGACGGGCACCCTAACAGGGCCTCCTCTGTGCTGAGCCAGGGTTTTTCTCCCCCCACTTATCTTTGTAAGTTTATTGACTTCTTTGCCAGTTTATTATTAATTGCTAAAGATGCACTGTTGCCTAGATTGCCCTGTCCAGTATGGGAGTCACTGGCCACAGGTGGCCACTTGAACTTAGAGTAATTAAAATGAAATAAAATTCAAAATGTATTTCCCAGTTGAACTTGGCCACATTTCAAGTGCTCAGTATTAGCCACATGTGGCTAGCGGCTTGGTGTTGGAGAGCAAAGCCAGATAACATTTCCCTCAACAACATTTCTGCTGAGAGTGGCTGGGCTGTGCTGGCCACGGCATCGCCTCTTCCTGAGGAGAAAGTGGGTGCAGATCTGGCTAAGAATGTTGGCGGTGTGGGGTTGTTTTAATTGTTGTTGTACATATTGATTATCTTCCATACATCTTCCTGTGCACTCTTTCCTAGGCTGCCCATGCTCTATTTTATAAATATCTAGGAAGGGAAGTTGTGGTCATTAAAACCATCCATGGAAATGATCCCAGTTTAGAGGAAACAACAAGAAGCAAAGGTGGTAGGTGGCAATGCACACGTTTCAGACATTGGTACCCACTGAGTAACCAAGCGGGGGGGCTGCTCTTGGTCATAGCTCCCCACATGTGTTGGGGGCTGGGAACCTCAGCAGGGAATGGCAGGGAGCCAGGCCCTCCAATTATGGTGACTTCCAAGCCATTGAACTCACTTCTGGGTTCTAGTGTAAAAGCAAATAGAAGCATATTCCCTGCTGGGAGGTTTTTAAAGGTTTCATGCCATTAGCCAGGGAGCATTTATCTCTGAAAATGATTGGGCAAGTATATATTTAAGAGGAAAAATAGGATTAATAATTTGTATTTATTAAACAAAGTTCGTTAGCTCCCCCCGACCCCCGAGGGATGGGCAAAAATAGAATTATAGTTGTAAGTACATGAAAATATAAAAGTTTATTCTTGTATTATTATTTATGTATTAATTATAATTAACCTTCTTTTGCCCACCCCGTGTGTGTGTGTGTGTGTGTGTGTGTGTGTATCATAATAGCAATATGTATTTTTTAATTTTTATTTCTAAGCTTCCAGGAAAAAAAAGGGTCTGTTCTTTAATTACATGTGTAATTTTATTCCTTTAATACCAGTTTTCTCTCCACTGGAGTGAATAGCTCTGCCTTGTTCGTGCTGAGTCTCAGCACTTAGAGCAGTACTGGCGCACAGCAGGCACACAAAAAGTATTTGCTGAAAAATGGATGACTTTCATTTTTTTAAGGAATGACCCAGAATTTTTTACTTCCCCTCATAAACTAAATCTTCCCTGAATGCCTTTACTGGCCAGGATTCCCCACCAGCCAATTAGACTTGGACTCAACCTCGCCTCCCACTCCACATTCCAGTTTCCAATCCTCTCCATTCCAGAGGGCCTCTCACTTCAGTGAATCAGCAGAGGCCCCTCCTCCTCAGGCCTAGCAGCCCTCCACCCTGCCGCCCCAGCCCTGCCCCCGCCCCCGCCCCTGCCTCCGCCCCAGCCTTTGGACTTTCTAAAACTGTAAAAGTGGAAACCTGTCAAGCTCTCATGAAATATCAGCTGTCAGAGGTAGGAACAGAGTCTGAGACTGGCAAACAATCACTAAAACCTAGAAAAACAAGGTAAGCTAAGTTTTATCTCCAATGTACTAGATGCAGATGCCGGCCAGCACTGGGCTTGTTTTGAACACATTTTTAGATGAGTGTTTAGAGACTTAATCTACACTGAATTCAGGTAAATTTAGTAATTTTACATGTAATGTTTTGATTTCCAAAAACTATCTTATTTTTTAGACTTCATATTGGTAAGCCAAATAATATGTTTCTTTCTTTAAAAAAAAAAAAAGGCACTAAGCAATATATTTAATATGTGTCTTTGCTAGTTAAAAAAATCTCATATTTATAAACAATGCATATGCATTTAAATGTGATGTTCCTTATGGTATAATCTTTCCATCCTCATCCTAATCTAGCTAACATGATTTCTTTAAAATGAAAGAGAAGTGTGTTTTGCCATTCCCTAAACATAACTGGTTGTTTGAAGTAGTCATAACTGCTGGTTATGGGAACTGGCAGATAACAGGACTGAACTGGGATTTTCTGTCATTGGAGTGACAGGGACAGTCAATATCAATAAGTCTGAGGTGAAAAAAAAATTAAAAAAAGTTTGATGTGAGATGGAGTTTGAATGTTAAGCATATCCTTTATCAAATATGAAAAGGAGTTTAAAAATCTCATTATGAACATGGACTATTTGTTTCAATCAAAATAAGCAGGATTAATATAGTGAGTATACTGACACTGAAGTCTTATCACTAAAGTAGATTATCACATAGGTCATTAAAAACACCTCCCTCACAAGGTAATGTGGGTTAAATGTGATGTGTACTTGCTTAACTTGGCTTGGTACATAGTTAATACTCAATAAATGTCAGCTATGATCATACGCTTTCAAGAAGTATTAGTCTCACCTTATAATGTTATAAAGTTATTATATTCACCTAGTCAGCACCTTATAAAAATGCCAAACTCATATGGGACTCCCTTATTTGAATCTTTGCACCCTCAATTACCATAATAAATTACAATGAAAACTGGAGGCTCAGTAGGGAATGTGGCACCAGAAGGTGTCTGGGCTCATCTTTATGATTTATAATTTTTTGAAAAGTGCAGGATCTCTTAAAACTTCCTAGGTATTGTTATAGCGTTTTCTTTATTTTTCTTTAATAAGAAATGATTTCTGAAATGTATTGAAGGCAAACAAAGAACAGAACTGACAAATGTGTAAGTATTTCATAGTTACCTGAACACAAGAATAAGGTCTAATGAATTTTGGGAGCGTTTCCTATACCTATCTCCTCTTGCGTGTGAAGAACCATTTGTTCTCATCACACGCTTGTCTTCTGGCTATGCTTTATCATCATCCATACATTCACTAAATGGAGCATTCATATTTCATCATTCAGACTCAGTGAATCTAACAGCGGTATTAGTAAAAGGAAAAGAAAACAAATGTTAAGCCCTAGATATTTTTGTTTATATCACTAAGCATCATTTCCAACTCAAAAATATTTTTTAATGTATGCCTGTAGAATTTACATTTTAAACTGTCCAATTACATAAAGCTTGTCATTTGGCTACTCCGATTTGGAGAGGAATGGGACAAGTTGCAGGGGATATACTAGTACAAAATTAAAATGTATCCTTTTAAAACCAAAAGAAACACACAAATGCCTTTCTAGTTCACATAGCCTATATGATTTTACAGTCTACTTATAAACACCAATTTAAACATTTGTATAGAAAATTAACGTGGAAAAATAAATAACACTTTATTATACAAACACATTGAAATCTGTACTGCTAAAAATATTCAGATAATACCAGGCTTGGCTGCTTAAAGCTGTATTCAGAAAATATGGTAGAGATGTTTATACAATCTTTTTTATTTTGCTAGAGAGAGATTCATTGAGGTGATAAAATAGCCAATGTCAAACATTTCCTCCTTCTACCTACAGAAGCTGCAAACTTTACTATGAAAATGAGGTAGGCAAAATTCATAAGTTGGCCACGCAGAAACAAGAGCACAGTTCCTTCATAAATTCTCATTGTTCAGGTTGACAAGCATTATTCCAAATCACCTAATGCAAGGCTCAGAGACTGCTTGGAGGTTTGTCATGGAAAACACAAATGAGCAATTTCTCCGAGGCAAGAACAGTCGGCAAGGTGGTCAGCTAGCAAATACAGGGAGCGTGGCGAAAGAGGGATGCAAAGGGACCAGGTGGCAATGTGATATCACTCACCCAGCCACCATTTTCACTTGAATTATCTCCATGAATCAGCTTACTCTACAAGGCTGTGGAAGTTTACCCTACTTTGGGCTGCATTTGACAGTAGGGAGCTCTCTCCAATGCAGCCCTCTAGTCAGGGGGCCTGTGCACTCACTACAGTCTGTTGCTGGGGTGGCTGTAGGAGCCACCCAAAGGCCTATCAGAGGAAGAACCTGATTTAAAAAACAAAACAGTACCAACTAAGAATGCAAGGACACATGAAAAGGCAGACAAAGAAGGCTGAATTTTTTAGGATGTTTCTTATAATCAGGACTTAATCCACAGTGCCCACAGGCAGAACTAAGGTCTAGAACAGGCTTGAAGCCTATGTTTACAAGAGCTTCCTTTTAGGCACTGGGAGCCATGCTAACAGTGACGTGGAGTTTCTTTCCTAAATATTGCTCCTTAGTTGCAACTGTTGAACGGGCTATCTCCATTTCAACCTTGGAAAGGCCTACTTGCTCAGTGGCCATTGCCTCTGACACTACCTCCAACATGGAGTGCATGGGGACAGAAGAGAAAGCAAGCGGCTGAAGGACTGTTACCCTTGGTCTCTCGTAAACCTAGTGTGCTTTCCTTTGAAAGTAACATGTTAGCACCTCAAATGTACTTTTTGTTGTTAATTTCACAGTCAGTTACAATGATGGAGCACCATAGGAGTGGCTTTATGGCTAATAACACAATTCACTGAGGTAGGCTTAAATTTAGAATTACTATGAAATTGTACCAGAACATCCATAAAAATCAATAAAAGTAAAACAAAAATCCTACCTTAAGAATCCAAAAGACTTACATATATTTAAAGTAATATATTACAAATGTACATATTTAAATAAAATGCTTTCGATTTAAATTTTTAAAAATCACAGTTAAAGCCTTGCAAGAGTGGCCTTGCTGCTAGGTCACAGAGGTATTTAAATATATATTTGAATAATGATCACTTTACACAGAAAGCACTAACATCAGAGGCAGCAAAATGTATGTAACAAAGGATTAAAATCTCTTATCTCTTTCTATGTAGAAAACTTTTATAGGCCCAAGAAGAACAACTATAGTAAAAATAATGTAAAGTATTCAGTTAAATTAAATAATAGATCATAATTTTAAAATTTAAGCATTTGAGCTCTTAAATATCTGTGGGGGAGGGTGGTGATCCTATGTAAAAAAATTTTTGAGGAGAATTCAGAATGGATTCTAAGGAGAGAATGCTACGGGAAATCAATATATGTCACATAGTGCATCACAGGGTAAACCTACTGTTGCCTGACCTTGTATCTATACTATACAACATACAATATATATTACATTGTTATATTGTATTATTTTGGGTATACACACAGACACACACCCTCTGAGGTTTAGATGTCTTTTGGTCAAATTAAGGAAACCATTTGTTAGAGAGCTAGCAGATGTTTTGAAACGTAATGTGGCTGTGGCGTTGTGGGCTGAGTGAACAAGGTGAAAACATACGAGGCCCAAGAGGGAGAATTTCATGAGGAATAATATGTGATGGTGACTTAGGGAAGTTAAGAATGCCAGAGGATGGGCCTGGCATTCTAAGCACATTTCTATTCTTCTTCAAACTGCTCACTTTGGGGGTGCCAGTACCACGGGCAAGATGCTCCAAGTGAAATGTACGTCCGATTCTGGCACTTCTAAGCTCTTCAGTAAAACCCTCACAGCCCAGGGAAATAGCGCCCGTTGAGAGCATGCTGCGCGCCACTAGAGTCTTACTGACTGTAAGTGCAGAAGCCAGATCACTGTGCTCAGCCTGGGACACGGCACCCTTGACTGTTAGAAGCTGGTTCCGGGAATAGATATGACTACTCCTATATATAAAATTGTCCTGGATATGACCTAATATAATGTGATTTCAGTTTCAGTGCAATTAATGTGTTTACAGGAATATTTAGTACATTTACTTGAAATGGCCTTAATGGCTCCACAAGTTACGGCACAGCTTTGCCGAAGGATTTTTTTTGGACATAGCTGACCCTTCTGTTTGCCAAGAGCTGCCCCGGACTCTCCACAGTGCAGAGCGGCAAACCATGTCACGGTGTCAGCTGAGCACAGAGCAAAGGAAGCCTAGGTCCAAAGCAAAAAATGGTCTCGAATGGGCTTCGTGTCTTCGTGGAAAAAAAGAGGACATTTCAGACACAGTGAAAAGCACCAGGTCACAGAGTCCACTGTTGCTCTTTTGCATTTTTCAAATGACTTCAGTCTATTTATGGGCACAACCTTTGAGGTGATTGTGATGAGAGCTGTACCTGAGTCACTGCAGAAAACACTGCTTTGGCCTCAATAAGCAGGTATTTTCCCCAAAGTCAGAACAGCCATAGCTAAGGAAAGGAAGGTCCGCTGTTATCGAGCTGTCTGTTTAAATCACTTGGGAGCTGAACAACTACCTTAAGGTACTTAGTCTCTTTTAAAAAACCTAAACACACCTCACCTAGTTCTTCTAGGGAAGGAAGCTACTCCTTGGCAGGAGGCGCATGCATTCTGCGGAGCAGCTTTGGCAGTTTCACAAAAAGCCGCTCTGTTGTGTATCAAAGTGAAGAAAACAACAGACTGCTGATTGCAGGGAATGCCCTTGTGAGCACGACAACTGTCTGTCGCAGAGGAGGGCCTCAGAACGCCTCGGAATTGGCAGTGTCTGGCTAACAAACATTAAGAGTTAGAGCCGTACCGAACTCCAAGGGCTGGTGCTCCATGCAGCGTCTTGGGGACAAGCGTGCAGGTTACACTGCTCCCGATCTGGGGGCTTGTCCAGAATTTCACAGCTCAGATCTGGAAAGCGCTCTCCGCTGGGCCGCTGACAGACCACCAGCCTGGTTCGCACACCTCCGCCACAGAGCTTAGAACACTGCACAGAGGCAAAGGAAGGCTATCGTTAGCTGTCTGAACAGCCAATGGCAAACGCTTTTCCCATAAGAAATAGTCCTCAGCCAAACCCTACCATGACACAGGGCAAGCAAGCCTCTGGACAAAACTCCGACTTATCCGCAGCCCACCTACAACAGCCTGGCGCTCTCTGGCTCCATGGGGGTATTGCTTACCCAGGGCTTCCTCTCACCCTGCGGGGAAGCGCTCAGAGACATGATTTCACCCAGGGGAGAGAATAATTATTTGCCCTATTTCACATGTGGGGCAACTAAGCTTAAGAGAGGTTAATTAATCTGATAAGGTACATTTAATAGCAATAATGTAAATAAGGCACTTTTAATAGTTTAGAATAAGATTACAGTATAAAACCAAACATCAAATATGCAAAACACCACACAGTACCACCTAAAGGAAATACTGTAATGACTGAGCCAGTTTTACTTCCTGGCAGCTTCTAAGAAGCTGCGCCAACCTCTAGCTGTTCTGGGATGCCAATCTTTATGAGAAGCTATTTTACGTTATCTCCAAATCTTAGCACAACTCTAACCCTCCCCAGGGATGAACACCCAGCGTGACGGGTTGCTGGATCAGGTTCTGACTCCTGCTGGATGCGAACTTCCAAGGCAGGGACAGATGTGTGTCATGGACAGAACCGCTCTGCTCACTTCCAGGAACACCAACGGGCGGCCTCCCCGCTGTGCCCGGGCCAAATCTCTTGCAGAATCTGGATGACCTGGTCCTTGCTGAGGGCAAGCATTCCCGCCAGTGCTGCCCTCTCCTGGCTCCAGCCCAATGACAGAAGCTTAATCATGGGTCCCACAGGACACAGCTTTTTGAGGAGTTTTGGGAAAACCATGATACATCACTCTCAAAGCCTGACTCCCCCTTCCTGCCTGTCAGCCAAGCCCTCCAGAATGACGCACTGTCCCGAAAGTCAACAGAAACCTCCGTGTGACTGCCCAGGACTGCTGGGCTGCGTGCGGAAAACCGTGACATGGGCGCGATTCCCGTTAGCCGGGGCACTAGCGGGCCCGGCCACTTCACTTGCCTCCCTCCTTGGCATCAGGGTCTCCAAGATATTAATCCTCATGTTTCATTTTATAAACTAGAGGCCCGATGCATGAAATTCATGTAAGAGTAGGTCTTCCTTCCCCTCTCCCCCTGGCTGCTGGCACCAGCTTCCCTCACAGCCTCGGTTCATCCAGAAGGTCGTCCGGAAGGACGTCCGGCCTAATGAGCATATTATTCTTTTATTAATATAGATTGTACAGTCTAGACAGAAACACTCAAGAAGCTTTAAATATGTGATTTCCCTGTAAATTCAAAACTAGAGCTATATCTTCTTGGTTAATTAAACACAAAACAGTAAGTATATAAGTCCTACATGTAATAGTGGTCAAAAGCCCACTTAATAATGATAGTGGTGCTAATCATAATAATAATTATTACTACTAATAATAATTTGTATCATAGAAGTTGACTTTGATTGAAGGCTAATGTGCTAGGCATTTGACATGCACTGTCTCCAATAACAGTCACGAATATTATGAAGTTGATGCCATTATCTTTCCAATTTATAGTAGAGGATACAGATGTCTGGCAACATTACAAGGCTGGCAATGGTACCCAGTTTTCTCTGGCCCAAATACTCTATTGTCTCTCATCAGTCATAGCAGGTAACTCTTTAGAAAGGTCTAAAACATAACAGCCAAAGAATCTCATTATTTGAGAATACAGCTAATTATTCACTTCCATGTTTGACAGGAAGAACAGAACCTATTAATTATGGTTTCATCCAGAGTTTGAAATAATGACAGATTACAGCATGAGAATAAGAGTGTATCAAAATACCCCAAAACTATGAAGAAGATGGCAACATTTCCATTGACAAACTGTACATATATTTTCAATCACTTTAAAAGTTTCCTCCATTTTTAACCAGCAAAGGTTAACAATTTAAATTAGCATTTATCTGCATTCTTTCCTCATTTTTCTAATCTGTGTAGTCAAGCTGTCTATGATTGATCAAAAATGCACTTTTAAAGTAGGATAGCATTAAGACAGGTCTTCTAGTTAATCCCAAAATAGAGAAGCTTTAACTGGAGACGGTTCTTCCTTCAAATAAACTATGAACAGTGACATAGTTTGGTCAGCAAAATTACTGTTTTTCCCAAAGCACGTACAAAGAGCCTCGACTCTCACCTCTCCCCAGCTGCCATGCGCCCACTGCGGACACGGGCCAGACTCGCAGGCTCTTTGCTCATCGGGTTTGATTCTCTCCACACAGTCACTTGCGGTGTATCCATTCTCATCCTGACACACGACGACACGCCGCTGGAACCCGCCAGCACAGGTGCTAGAACACTGAAGAAATCAGACATCAGTCAACAGATCAGTCCTCACCTCGATTTCCGTTTTAGGATCATAAAAAACAGCTGGTGGGAAGGTCAGAAGCAAATGTGGCAGAAATCGTTTATAATGGACAGAAAGCAATCGTAAGAACTTGCCTTCTGTGAGGCTGTTTAATGTGAAAGTCTGGTCCCCAAACAAAGCTAATTAAGGGGACAGAGACGTGCTTCTCCTTGGCACGCGTTAGGCCTTAGTGTCCGTGACAAATGTCCAGTGGAGATGTCTGATACATGTCGGTGTTCCATACATGTCAATGAGTGATAATGTGCTGTGATTCAAAGCAGCCTTAATTATGGTCCCCCTTTTTCTTCTCCAAGCCTCTGACAGGCACACAGGTGTGGAATGACCCCACAGTCTACTGAGAAAGCCTTTTCTTTTCAAAACTCCAAGTGCTTATTTAGAACCAACTTGGGACTTCCCTTACAACAGGGGAGTCAAATGACTTGCTTAACGAATAGCCAGTTGTTGAAACTAAGCTTTCATATGAACTCATTCACTTGTGTGGAGTGCCACTTAGACATCCGTTTCTCACAGGCAATGTTCCCGTCTCTCCCTTAATAGGGTCTACTTTAGTGGTGAATGGTAGCAAGACTTTTCTTCCTAATTTCTGTTTCCCAGTGTGCTTCCTTGAATGCCATATGGACAAACCTCTCCGGATGGAGGTTCAGGCTGGCACTCCCTCTCATGGTTGTTCCGAGAATTATGTTTGCATTGCAGCTCGTTTCCCATGCGGGCTTCTCATAGCTCTCTTATTTATCTACATCTTCAGTGTGTTTGTCTTCCCATAACTGCGTTATCTTTTGAAACCCAATGTGTTTGCTGCTATTCTTCACTCTGACCCCTAACAGCTTGCCTGTGTGATAACCATCTAGTCCTCAAAGCAAAGCAATTCTCATGAGTTATCATCTCAAATGCATTTGCAACAACGTTTTGAGTTCCGGGTTCTGGTGACTGACTTGTGCTTTCTATCAAACCTCAGCCCGCACCTGTGTTATTTCAAAATACCTGCCAATACTGCTTCTTGCCGGTCGGCTTTTTCCTTATGACGATGTGAATATATTTTGCTTATTACATTGGACCTCGGTTCAATTTTCCTACCTATGCTTGTTAAAATATGAGTGGCTTAAAAATATGAGTGGGTTTAATTTTAAAACACGTATAAAGCAGGAAAATAGATTTATGAATTCTGTCTGAGAAAATATTTAGGTAATTTTCAATTTAGGTAATTTTTGAATGTTTTAAAATATTCTACCTCTATTCTCAGATTGTCTGGTACACTTACTCTAAACTTGAAAATATTAATTTTCTACTTTTGAAACAGCTTAATCCATAATTAAAAAAAGAGAACTATTATTTTAATTAGCTTTGTTTGGGGACCAGAATTTAAAATATTTGGGAGGATTGTCCATATATAAATAGATTTGGAATATATCTCTGGCCCTTCAATTTTTCTCTTCATAATAAAATCTTGTATTATTCCTTTACTAAGTCTCCTGTGAGTGTTATGGTCCAACAAAATGGTAAACTCCTCAAGAGGGCTCAATGGTATCACACATGTCCCTGTAACTCCCACAACACTGGTCTCAGATTTTATTGCTGGTTCCACTCATGTTTCTGGAATCAGTACCTCTATAAGCCACAGCTACCCTCTTCAATACAGCCCAGTGGAGCAAGGATAGATCCCTGATCCAAGGCAAGCTCCTCTACAGCTGCCCCTTGGCCAGTCAGATGCTTCCTCCTGAGGATCTGTCGGAAAGGTGGAGAGTGCTCCGAGGGGCCAAGCAATTGAACCACCCTGCTCTGACATCGCACATTTCCAAACCCAGGGCAGGTTTGGGTCTGTATCCCCCCACACACATGGAGTGTTGCACTGCAACAGTGCCTAGGTTGCAGACTATCTCGTGGCCCCTCTTTTGTTAACAAGTTTCCTATTCTCTTTAGATGACATATTTTTCTAGGTAGACACTGCACAAAGCCCTGCTCCTATTATCCCCACTGCATGAAACAAGGAAAAATGATCTTTAGAAAAGCAAGAGGTAAGGGACATCTTACCTGCCTCATGTACTTCGCTACCTCTGGCAGCGCAATTCTCTTGTAAGGAACCTTGTTGGGCCTGTCTATTAAGATACTCTGCCCATCCCTGGTCAACGTGTGAGTAAATGGAACAAGCTGGACCAATCAGACTCATCTGGGAATTTGAATGCTGAGTAGAGTAACTCAAGTGGTGGTTCAGAGGTGAAAGGTATTCATTAAGACAGAAACTCCTTAAAGAAGTTATTCTTTAGTTACTGATCCATCTAGATCAGGATTTGGCAAACCCCAGCCTGAGGGCCGAATCAAGGGCCAAATCTGGCCTGCCAACTGTTTTTATAAATAAAGTTTTATTGAAACACAGCCATGCCTATTCATATATCATCTATGCCTGCTTTTGAGCTGGTTAGTTGTGCCAGAGTGTGTGGTCCACAGAGATAAAAATGTTTACTATCTGGCCCTTTGCAGAAGGAGACTGCCAAACCCTGAGCTAGATTCCCTGAAGGTGCTCGGGTCTCTGCTTGCGCTGGGGCTAAATGAATGCTTTTACTTGAGTCCATTTTCATTTCTTTTGCTTACAACCAGAGAACTCTAACTGAAACACACAGAAAACCTCACACAGGATTCACGTTTATGCGGAATCTAGTGTAAAATGAGGCCCTTACACTAGAATCCAGTACAAACTTGACATTCGCGTTCTCTTGTGTTCATGATTCTTTGCTGCCCTTTCTGCCACGGAGGCAGGAAGAACCCCTCACATGTCTGAGAGTAGGTCAGGCAGCACAGGCTAGCCTAATAATCATGGTCCTTAACTTAGAAAAAAAAAACCAAACAAAAAACAGGCACACTGGGGAGGAAGAATGGTGCTGCCCACTGCTGCGAAAAGGTTACCTAATCCTCCCTAATTGGGAACTCTGCCCAGGGCAGAAGCATTCAATCTTAAAGGAATGCACTTTGCCAAATGCAGTCCCAAATAAGAACAGCTTTCAAATGGTTTTTAAAAACTTTCTAGTGCTATCCTTAGAACACACATACATGCATTCCGTACTCTTCAATCAGAAAAACTGGGGGACACCCTGTGGTTACCTCCCTGAGTCACCCTTTGACGTCCCTTCTGGGCCAGGCGAAGGGAGACGAGCAGGAAGCAAGCCAGGAACAGGAGATGGCAAAGGTCCCAGCCACTTGGCCGAGAGACAACCCACACTCGAAAATGTGCCGCAGCTAATCCGAAACCCCGGAGCGTCAGTGACTCCCTGAGCAACCACGTGAGAAACAGCCAGCCTCCTTCTAATCCTTTTTAGTCCACACATAATTATACACAATTAACAGGACTAGAAGGAAACGCAGTAAATCATTAAAAAGAAGACCCGAGTGATGGGTAAGCCCTCACTCTGCAGGTCGTGCTCCCTTGCTCCCTGTGGTTTCATTAGACATGGCCAGTAACCACATGTAATCTTTTTTTTTTTTTGGAAAAATATTTAGTAAAAAATTAAAAAAAAAACATTCGCAAGCATATCTTTCCTTTGAATGTTGGATATTTTTCAAGGTCTTCTCAATTTGAAGGACAATGATGCTGGTAAAGATCATTGCTGACATCTATTAAGGTCGCACTCTGTGGCGTACAGAGTGCCAAGCACTTTATTTGCATGATTGTATTTAATTCTTACAGCCCAGCAAAGCCAGAATGATGGTTCACTTTGTTTTACAGATGAGGAAACTGAGGCTTGAAGAGTATGCTATGTCCCCCTTCAGCTCAGATTTCACCCAGCCTCATGTGTCACCCTTCCCTCACCCAGGACAATGATCTACTGCCACACACTCTGACACCTCACGGGTCTGGGAAACAGCGAGAAGGAAAATGAGGCTCATGAAGCGTTCCCTTTCAGAAAAGTGCCTCTGCCCCTTGATGCCCAGGCGCCTGCATTGCGCCTTCACAGGGCCTCTGGAGGCCACTGCACCCCCTCTTCCCCCAGTCAGGAGAGCTTGTGACACCTTCTCAGGGACTGCAATGAACCCACTGCGGTTCACCCTCAAACAAGGAAAATGCATGTCAATCCTTGTGAGAAAAAATGCTCTGAAGGTGTTTCTAGTCCATTCCCCACTGTACCCCAACACTGCCTCTAGTGAGAGAGGCAAATTAGGAAAAGACTCAGTCATACTCACTGCTCCCCAGGGGCCGGTCCTCCACTGGTTCCCACCGAGCACGTGGGTCTGGCTGGGGCCAAGGCTCCTGGGGTGATAGCCTGCATTTTGGAAAGGGTGCTGAGCAAGGCCCCTGTCTGGAGTCTGGCGTGAGCACGGTGGCAGGGAGCAGTCCTGTGCGGTTTCTGGGATATAATCTGTGTCACACTGGCTCTGATCAATCAGGTGGTCAGTGTAGTCCACACACAACACCTGCCGGGTCGTCCTACCTTGCCCACATGTCACGGAACACTGTGGGGAATGTTCAGGAAGAGAAAGGGTAGTCATTTGGCAGTCATGAATTCATGAATGTGCATGTCTGTAAATTACTCTCTACTCACCCAGTCAACCAGGTCAAAACCTTGGTGTTATCCTTGACTCCTCCCTTTTCTTCCCATACCATAGCCATTTCACTGAGAAATATTTTAGCTCAGTGGCCAACACATAACCCCAGCCCAGCCACTTCTCACTACCTCCTCCATCACCTCTCTTGTCCAAGCCATCATCTTTCCTGGTCGGGACTATCAGTCTCCATGTGGGCTCCTGCTTATAACCTTGACCCCATTCCTGAGTCAGCTATCTATATATCACAAACAGTGACCCTGGCAAACAAAAGTCATGTCATGTCATTCCCTCCAGTGACTCTCCAAGTCCTCGTCCTTACAGCTGACATGCCTCATCCAGGTCCCTTTCCCACAAGTGGCTGTGTACTGGGTGTTGGAGCAAAACAGTGTAGAAATGTTATTAGAATCAGCTGCTAGCTCGACAGTAATCCACTTTCTATGGTCATGTCTTCTTCCCCTTTGGACATTATTCAAGGTCCAAAGTCCTTACTTGAATTCAAGACCCTTAGTGATGTGGCCACCAGCTATCACTTTGACACATCTCCTATCACTCTCCTCCCTTCATTCCAGCCCAGTGGCCTTTTGGATGCTTTGTTAACCTGCCCAGGACACTCACATCTCAGGCAGGTGCACCTTCTGTACCACATGAGGACCCATGTGGCTTACTCCCTCATTCATTAAGTCCTGTTCAATCAATGCCAGTCCTTTTCCGACCACTTTGTCTGAGAGCACATCCCAGCTTTGTCTTTACTGCTCCCCAATCCTCCCCCAACCCCCCAATTCCCTCACTTACAGGGCTCCACTCCAAAGCCTTCCACCGGCCACAGGGGGTCCCCACACATTCCTCCTCTGCCAGTGGTCGAGGCAGGGCTGTGCAGGCGCTCTCATCAGCCACAGAGCCGTCCTCCTCCCGGCAGCTGACATACCTCATCCGGGTCCCTTTTCCACAGGTGGCTGAGCACTGGGTGTTGGAGCAAAATCATGCAGAAATGTTACTGGAGGCGGTCTCTGCCTGGACAGTGATCCACTTTCTATGGTCATGTCAGAGAGCGCCTCCCCACTGCACCGCCCCAGCTTCTACCATTTGGTTTCTTACTGGAGTCCAAGACCCAAATCGCCACTGGGTTCTTGGTGCACTGTGCGTGCTCCTCCTAGCTTCAGGGACAGCCGGCGGAGGGTGACAAGATGGCAATTCACAGTCCTAGATGTGAGAAGGGGGACACCAGTTACCTTTACATCAATGCACTCTTTCATGGTCATGGCAAAGAAAAATAGACATACTGAAAATTCTAAGACTTCAGATTTGTGTGTAACTTTGAGAGATATCAAGTAACATGCTATCTCAGCCCCAATTTCTTCTTTATTTAACTTTAAAAAATCATTGATTTACAGAAAGAGTGAAAAGGGGGGTAGAGAGAGAGAGAGAGAAAAAGAGAAAGGGAAAATTATCAATGTAACAGGAAAACATCAGTTGGCTGCCTCCTATATGCATCCTGACTGGGGACTGAACACGTGACCTTTGGGTGTACTGGATGACATTCCCATCAACTGAGCCACACTGGCCAAGACCAGCCCCAGTTTCATTAACTGTAAATGGAATATAATTTGAGTCAATTTGTGGGTGCCTTTTAGGAGTCTATTTGATGATTTTTAATACCATATTTACTAACCTTTCAAGTGGAAAGAGAAAAAGGTATTGTAAAATGGCAGATAAGTTGGGAAAGAACAGAATATACTTTTAAAATTATCAGTTACTAATTTTTCAAAATTCTGAAGGCCAAACTTTGTTCCCAAACTTCAATTAATTTCCTAATCAGAATTCACTGATCATGAATTTGTTTTCTGAGTTTACTTAAAGATAACTCCTGAGGTCCTAGATAGAAGAGATATATTCCATATTCCAATGACTAGGTTTATATAACACCCCTCAATCACTCCAGAGAAAAATCCCTATAATAAATGAGGCAATCGTGTGTAGATAATATCCCCAGACTTACAAATGGGAAAACAGAAGTATACACCTGCTCACAATAACTCCCAGCCTCAGGGGTTAGCAGATATTCTATGGTTAAATACCGGTCCATAAAATGCCTGTGATGTTATGCATGGTGTGAAGTTCTGGGAGAAGGATGCATCCTTGACTTCAGGGAGCTTATGATCTGAATGGGACATTCTGACCTCACCAATTCCTCTGTCCATGGTCCAGAGAAAGTCTCAGGGATATTTTCTTACCAAGAAGAAATGAATCACATGCTGCAACTATGGGACTGCCCTCTAGTCCAGTGGATATTAAGAAACAGATTAGAGAGAAATGTATGTTTTGAATTTCTAAGGGAGCTGCTAAGTCCTTCCTTCATGATTGCTCAGATGTAATAGCTAACATTTCACAGGCCTATATAATATGGTGGTTTGAAGTATTTCAGTAAAGTAATAAAAATAAAGAAGACACAACTCACAAGTTGTGTTTGGCCAATCGATCAGCACAGATGGTCCTGCCATATCCTTTACTTTTCTGACACGCCTCATCCATAGACAACCATGGCGACATGCATAGACTAAGGGTGTCTGCACAGAGTCCGTCCCTGCTGGATGGGTCCTGGGAGTATGTGTTACGGCACAGTCTGTGTTCAGATCTGGTCTTCAGCAATTAGCAAAGCCGATGTACAAACCCAAGTCTTCTCTTTACAAAAAAAGATGCCCAAATCAAGGCCCACACAGAGTGGTGTGCTGGTGAGTGATTGCCAACTAGCTCTCAATAAAAAAGGTGTGCACGTTTTTGTGTAGATAGATATATGTTTATATATATATATATATATATATATATATATGCTTATTATAAATTTTACTGATATAAAGAATATGTAGCATAAATTTACAAATAACAATAAAGAATAGACTTCTTCATTTAAAATTCCATACAGCCAATTGATTCTCACAGAATAGTTTTGATGACTTTTGCTGAACTCAGCAATCAGTTGACAAGCTATGGTTGTAATTAATTGCCAGACAAGTGTAGTTCTGACATAAATGTTAGTTAATGTTTTATTTACTTTTAGTCATAAGGTGAAAATGAAATAATAAAGATGTCCATACAAACTTGGCTCATTCACCAATGACATAAACAATTTCTTTGCTGAACCAGATAGTAATTTTCAAATACCAGAAAAATATTTCTTTAATTTTTGTGCTATTCATAATGTAACAGTTATAGACACTAAACTCTTTTAAGTTTTATTTGCATGATTACTATTTTCTCCATCACCTTCTTACATCTAAATAATCAACAAAGCAGTGAATAAAATTCTGGAAAATGTAACATTTGCTGACTTCTGTGCTGTAAATACTCTCACCATGGCTAGTTCAAGCCACCAACTTGATGTCAAGTTGGGGAGAGATGAACAGTAGCCATTGTTACACAGTATTTCCTGCACACAGACACGCACACAGCTAAAAGCCTCAAGAGCACAGTCTGTAGTAAGATGTAGGAACAAACCGGCACCAGGCTTACTGCCTGAACATACGACACTATTAGCTGAACTTTACATTGAAATCATTAAAACAACAAAGAAAATAACACCAAACAATCAACATTTGCCATCAAATAAGAATCAGAATCCAACCTACATGCATCTCAAATGACCAGAGAACAAAACTGGTACATCAAAATACTAGATTAAAAAATGTAACAAATACGTAAATCCAGAACAATTTAATCAACGGTTTTCTCTACCTACATACTTACCTGTGAAAAGACTTGCCTGTGAAAAGAACCACTGGGAAGTTTTGGCATTTCAGTGCCCAAAGCCAATAAGGGAGTTGAACGAAGGAGACTCACCTGGACCTCAGTTGGTCTAGCTGCTGCGTTACAGACATTGACATCCACCACCGACACGCCATAGGTCCCAAAGATGCACTGCACCACTCTTTGCTGGTATCCCCATCCACAAGTGACACTGCACTGGGGGAAAGAAACAAAACACAGTCTATACATTTCAGCAACGTTTCTCTTTCCCTTACTTTCCACATAACATTCTACAAGAGAAAAAATAGTTTCATCACTGTGGTCCAGAGGGTAGGTGCCCAAAGAAATTAGGTAAAAGTAGGCAATCCTGCTTTGTACAAATTATCACCACAACCCTTGCAATTATTTATATCTCCATTGAAATTATATCTGTAGGAGTTCAGTTCCTTAACTGTGAACCCATGGAAGAAGAACAGTACATTTCCATGATTTTTGCACCTTTCACACTATAGTTACCAGCACCATGAAAAATAGTATGGTAGGTCCTCAAAGAATTTAATATAGAATAGCCATCTAACCCAGAAATTCCTCTTTTAGGTATATACCCAAAAGAATTGAAAGCAGAGTCTCAAAGAGAGATTAATATACTCTCATGTTTATAGCAGCATTAGTCACAATAGCCAAAAATGAAAGCAACCCAAGTGTCCTTCAACAGATGAATGCATAAACTAAGTGTGATATGTACATACACAATGATTACTCAGCCTTAAAACTTTTAGGAAGAAAATGATGATATTATGTCAATGAAATAATCCAGTCCCAATAGGAAAAATAATAATGATTCTACTTCCAGAGGTATCCAGAATAGTCAAATGCATAGAGAAAGTAAACTAGTGGTTTTCAGAGGCTGGGTGGAGGGCAAATGGGAAGTTATTTAATGGGTAGAGATTTTTTAAATTTAATTCTTATCCGAGAATATTTTTTAATTGATTTGAGAGAGGGGGGAAAGAGAGACATTGATGTAAGACAGAAATATCGATTGGTTGCCATCTATATGTATGCGCCCCAAATGGAGATTGAGCCCTACAACCTTTTGAAGTATGGGCTGATGCTCTAACCAACTGAGCTACCTGGCAAAAGCAATGGATAGAGTTTTTGTTTTGCAAGATGAAAAGTTCTGGATATTGGTTACACAACGATATAAATATACTCAAGACTATCGAACTATACTTACAAATGGTTAGAATGGTAAACTTTATGTTATCTGTATTTTACCACAATTACAAAATTTTAAATAATGGGATAAGGACTTGAATAGACATGTTTCCAAAGAAGATATACAAATGGCCAACAAGCTCATGAAAAGATGGCCAATAAGTCCTTAGGGAAATACAACTCAAAACCTTAGGTGTCATAATTATAAAGTGGGAAAATAAGAAGTGTTGGCAAGGATCTAGATGAATTGGAACCTTTGTGTATTACTGGTAGAAATCTAAAAGGGTGCAGGTTCTATGGAAAACTGGTAGTTAAAATGTTAAACACAGAATGATCACATAACTCATCAATAACACTCATAGGTATATACCCAAAATAATTGAAATCAGGTACTGAAAAGGACACTCATTCATAGCAGCACTATTCACCATATCCAAGAAGAGTGAATAACCCAAATATTCAATGAGGGATGACTAGATAAATAAGTGTGGCATATCCACACAATGGAATATTACTCAGTTATAAAAAAAGAATAAAGAGGTGTGCTACAATATGGGTCACCCTTAAAAACATTATGCTATGTAACTGGTTTGGCTCAGTGGATAGAGCATCAGCCTGCGGACTCAAGGGTCCCAGGTTAGATTCTAGTCAAGGGCTTATACCTTGGTTGTGGTCCCATCCCCAGTAGGGGGTGTGCGGAAGGCAGATGATTGTTTCTCTCTCATCAATGTTTCTAACTCTCTCTCCCCCTCTCTTCCTCTCTGTAAAAAAATCAACAAAATATATTGAGTGCACAAAATTCATGCACTCAGGGGTGGGGGGGTCCCCTCAGCCCAGCCTGCACCCTCTTGGAGTCTGGGACCACTGGGGGGCATCCTTAGTGCTGCCACAGAGGCAGGAGAGGCTCCCGCCACTGCCACTGTGCTCACTCGCCCTAAGCCTTGTTCAGGGCTTCTGGCTGTGTTCCCTCTGTGGGAGTGCACTGACCACCAGGGGACAGCTCCTGTGTTGAGCATTTGCCCCCAAGTGGTTACTGACAAGTCGTTCCACCGTTCAGTTGATTTGCATATTAGCCTTTTATTATATAGGATACTTAGAATAAGTAACTACACAGAGGCAGAAAGCAGATTGTGGGCTCCAGGGAAAAGTCAACAGGTAGTAACTGCTGAGGGAGTGTTCTGGGGGCTGTGGAAATGTTCTGGAAGTAGACAGAAATCGTGATTGCATACTATGAATGCACTTAATGGCACTGACTTGTTCAGTTTGAAATGGTTAATTTTGTATATGAATTTTACTTAACTTAGAAAAGCCCAAGTCTAATCTTAATATAAAAATACTTACAAAATATTATAAGAAAATCATATACATATTAATAATGTAATATCTGCAGTGTAGAGTTAAAAGTATGTTTGGTTTTCTTCTCTTTGATAAATAATATTTAGCAACATTTTTCTTATGAACAGGCATGACTCTTAAACAATATTTTTAAAAGCAATATTCTGTTACCCTGAATTGCATGTTCAGGCAAAGGAAGAACCAATCTCTAGCTAGGATTGGTCTGGTGTGGATAGGGGTAAAAAACAGACGCAGCAGTTCTAACCAATGCTATATTCCAATCTTACCAGTGACCCTGAGCTGTGCATCTCTCCTCTGCCGACTCCCTAAGATGATGCGGATGGAGACAAAGAGGAGGCGAGATGAGAAGTGGGTGTGGACTCTCCCTGTGTTTGACTGGGGATACTGGGCAATGGGAAGATTAGGAAGAGTGTGGATGCTAATGACAGAAACCGCAGGCATGGAAACGAAGAAGTCAGCTGGAAGAATGAAGTGGCTGAAGCTGGGACTGGACCGCGTGGAAGGAAAGTCATTCTTCAAGATATTACGTAAGTGACAGCAGACAGCTGCTTTGCTTCCCTTGGGAACCCAGAGAGCTACTTAAATAGGACCAGAATGCTTTTTGCTTCCATATTGGGAAGGACTTAATCTCAAGAGCAGGGGCTTCTCCACTGTAAGCGCCAGGGAGACGGCCACTCTCTCCTTTAAGAGCAGGTCTTGTCAAGAGTTAAAACCCACTCGGAAAAGACTCTTGCAAAGCGAGATGATTCTGCAGCCTTGGACCTAATTAATCTGTTTGAATAGTCTGACTTATTTATGAGAGGTGAGCATTGGAAACATGACAATGGGAGCACAACATCCCATCCAAATCCCAGTCCAGACCCTCCTGCGAGGCCCTTTTTCTGTGAGAAGAGAACATCAGCCAAACTCCAGATCTGTTGCGACAAGTTCCAACATTCGTCTCTCAATCTAGTTTTAATCCCAGAGAGAAGACAGACACGGGGGTCAGCAAAAGGGACAGTGGGCTGCAGGAGAGCCAGGGCAACCCTGGGAAGTGGGGCGAAATGGGGGCAGAGTTTCTCCTGTTGGGCCCAGAGCATCAAGGCGCAGGGCAGTGTGACCCAGCGGTGAGGTCTGCCGCTGGCATGCCCGCTGTACACGCTCTCCGGGTGAAAGGAAAGAATGCAGTTAAGAACTTTATCTTTGAAATACCTGTCCCCAGGGACCCGCCTGCCAGGACGCACATTCTGGCTGCTGACAGGTCTGCACAGAGGCCGGCTTGGTCTGAGGGTCACAGACTCTGTCGTCTAATAGATCTTCACCGAACTGACACCAGACCTGCCGGTGCCTGCGCCCTTCCCCGCAGGTGACCGAGCACTGCAACAGAAGCACAGCCAGTCAGGCCCACTTCTCAGCCCTGGGGTCCCGGCACTCCTACCCAGCAGGAACAGGAGGGCTCTTTCCCACAGCAATTCTTCTCTCCCAGCACCGTGGGAAAGAGCGGACGCACCCCCTCATTCGCTCACTCATTCATTCATTTATTCACTCTGCATTTATACAGAGTCCAGTTTCAAGCACAGAAAAAACTTGACACAGCACCATGCTCTGAGGTACTGTAGAGCAGCATTCACAGTTTTCTAGGGAGGGAGACAGGTGTGGGGAATTCAAAGATCAATTTGGGTTTTAATTCAGAGGTCAAGTGACCTCTCTATACCTCAGTTTTCTCATCTGTACACAGGGAGACAATAACACCTACTGCCAAGACTTGTGAAAACTAAATGAAAACAAATACAACTAAAGTGCTTACCCCATATTCATCTAATAAATATTAAATATAATCACTGCTATTGTCTATGCTCATTGTAAAAAACATGAGAAGTACAGAAAAACATAAAAGAGAAATCTACAGTGATCCCCAAATAACACTTGCCCAGGGAGAATCATTAACATGTTGCTGTTTGCTTCCCAGTCTGTTTATTATTTATGGAATGCTGGATCATACTGAATATATCCTATAGTTTGAGAACTCTGGCTTGCACTTTATCAAGCATTTTTGCACAAGTTTGATACTTACTTTGAAATGCTACTTTAGTTCATACTAGCTATCTAAGAAAAATAAACCCAGTACCTTCTTTCATCTTTTTAAAAACAGTACAGGGGTTTAAGGGAAGGCAGCTTGTTAACAGTGAAAGCACGGGTCTTGTTGGTCATTGTCCAGAATAAGACACTGCTAAGCACATGCACCTGTCATTAAAGGGGCATTAACAGTGTCCTCTTAAGATTCACATTCTGTTTGATGCTAAGAGTGAACAGCTCCCCTGCACTTGTGTAGATGGGTAAGGGAGTGCATGCAGAGGGAGCTAACAGGAAAAACCCCTTCCCCACATTCCTGACTTGGCCCATAAACCAGGGAACTTCACTTTTCCTTCCATTTGCTGGCTGGAAGGAAGGTGGAAAGAGTCACCACTGGGTGCGAGTCCCAGGGGTATGCTAGTGGTGAGCGCTAACAGGTCTAACAGCACGAAAGATGCTCCACTGAGCTCCGCCCTATGCTTCCCTAGGCAAAGGACCGAAAAGCATAAACCCGGAGTGCTCAGCAGCCCTTTCTCTCTCTTGTTTCCACTAGCACCTGGATGGATACGAGAGAGAGTTCACTCGCAAGGGTCTGATTCTCCTGTGTTACAGATGAGGAAGCAGGACACCTCATTATTTATTGTAGATCTAAGCCAGTGCGCCTTTATAATTCCTAAGATCTGGATTCCCTTTGCAGTGACCTTGCTGGGGCTCAAAGAGGAAGGAAGGGGAGACAAGAGACTGGAACTTCAAAACCATCAACAAAAGCTGCCACAGCAGGTGATGCAGCTAGGCTGGCGGTGCTTCCGAAGCTGCCAGTGGACCCTCCTGTCATGGTGGTGGGAGGACTCGGGTTTCCTCAATGGAAGGTGCGATAAAGGCACAGCAGGTTTAACCCTGAACCTCCCAGGGGTGTGTAAGGAGAGGGTCTTGGAGTTGGAATGTCAGAGATGACCCAGGGAAAATGACAGCCCTGCCCTCTCACCTCGGACCAGTCTCCCGATTTCCACCGAGGACAAGGGAACTCGTTGCATCTCTGAACGGTGACTTTCTCTTGATGTGTGCATTTGCTGTCATCCAGGACATCGTTTTGGGCGTTGACACAAACAGCCCTTCTCCTCTGGGTTCCACCATCACAGCTTTCAGAACACTAAAAAGACAAAAAATGGAAAAAAAAAAAACCACAAAAAACATGAGTTTCTTATCAAGCATGCTTGAGATCCCAGCTGAGCCAACTTGTCTCTGCCAGACCTTAAGACACAACCAACCAACCAACCAACCAAGGCTGGCCAATCTGGTGGTTATTTGGAACTATCTGTTCACGTTCTCAATTTACTTAACAGGTGTACAGTGAAGTCAATCAATGGGCACAGAACAATAAAATGAGGATGGCCACGGGGTATGAGAAAGTGAGTTGTTGAATAAGTGGACCATTCCCAATTTCCCACATGCCATGCCCGCATCACACATTACAGATTAACCATGGCACTCTTCTTTGCAGATTTCGAATGGGGTCAGGCATCGTAAATCAATCATGGGACTCTTTCCACATAGCTACACGGGGTTTCTCAATACAGTCCTTATGAGTGAATTAGCTGATTTATCCTCATCCACTAATCAGACTCAGCACTCGAGAAGACTGTTTTCCAGAGAGAAGCCACTCACTTCAGTCCAAGCAGAATAGTGCCAGCCCCCGGTGTTACATTCTCCTGAGCATTTTTCCTGGTTGCTTGGTTTGGGGTGACTGCTGCAAAAACTGTCATCCACCTTCTCGGTCCTCCCGTCCAGCCGGCTATACCTGGCACAGTAGATGTCTAATGTGCGGTAGCCCATGCCACACTGGGCACTGCACTCACTCCTGCTGGCCACCTGCCACCTGTGCACACCAGGAAGACACCAAGACTTCTGTTAAATAGATGTCTCATCTCCATTCAGCTGGTGGAAGAGTTGATTTCATCCTCCTTTCTCCCCCACTTAATTCAAATACCATGAAAGCATAGTCAATTACTGAAATCCAATTTTAAACCAACATATCCCTGTATTTTTCATAGCTGCCAATGTACATGGAAGTTACAGAATGATAACTGGAGGTTTTGTTTTTGTAAACGTTCTCTCCTGATACATTCGATTTAAAATTCTAGCAACCAAAAGGAGGAAAAAAAACACACACCAGAAGTCAAAAGAGCAATTTTATATTTAAAAGGTTCATGCCATCCAGCATTTCACTTATCAAACAGGCTACTTCCAACAGAGAACAACTTTGGGAACCTCCCTCACGTGGGCCTGTGCTAGAAGGTGCACAGTGAACATTCTGTGAGCAATAAAGTAATGGGTCGTTGGACTGTGATGGTGGAGTTAAGTGTGCTAGGCTGTGTGCATTGCTACCTGTGAGTAAAGACCTGAAGTTACTTGAATACAAGGACCATAGTCTATACAACTCAATTATGCAATTTTTTAAAAAAGAGAGACTTTATTTTTTTAGAGCAGTTTTAGGTCCATGCTAATGTTGAGAGGAAGGCACGGAGATTTCTCATATACTCCTGCCCACCTCTCTCCCCCCTCTCTGGATCTTCTATTATCAGCTTCCTCCATCAGAGTGGTACATTTGTTTAATAAATGAACCTACTCTGATGCATCCTTATCACCCAAAGCCCCTAGTTTACATTAGGATTCATCCTTGGTGTTGGACATTCTATGGGTCTGGACAAATTTGTAATGACAGGTGTTTATCATCCTAGATACCATATTTTACGGCATATAAGACGACTTTTTAACCCAGGAAAATCTTCTGGGGTCATCTTTTATGCCAGGTGTAAAAATACCTTAGCTTGCAGTTATGATGGGTGTGCTAACTCGCCAGGGACTTGCCCGGCACTTGCTCTCTCTCTATTATTTATTATCTTCCTCCTATCATCATCAGTCCCAGTTGTCTTATACGCCGGAAAATACAGAAATAAATGTTAATATGCAAATTGACCAAATGGCAAAACGACCAGTTGTTATGATGCTCACTGACAGCCAGGGTCAGATGCTCAATGCAGGAGCTGCCCCTTGATGGTCAGTGTGCTCCCACAGGGAGAGCACCACTCAGCCAAAACCCGGGCTCACCTGGCAAGCACAGCAGGGGTGGCGGGAGCCTCTCCCACCTCTGAAGCAGCACTAAGGATGTCCAACACCCGCAGGGCACAGGCATACACTGTCAGTCAGACATCCCCTGAGGGCTCCCAGACTGTGATAGGGGACAGGCTGGGCTGAGGGACACCAAACCCCCCCCCCCGCCCCGTGCACAAAATCTCGTGCACCATGTCTCTAGTTATATTATAATACTTTAGAAAGTATTTGTACTGCCTTAAAACTCCTCTTTGTTACACTTGTTATTTTTCCTTACTACTCCACAATTATATATTTTAAAAACTAGTTTTGAATCTACAAGATCTTTATAGCCTTTTTTGGCACACAGCGGGTGCTCAGAATGGGATAATAAATTCTTCTAATGCTCAGGAACATGGTCAGTGCTTAAAGAAAAAATGCTTCAATTGAATTTATTTAAAATAGTCTAAAGAAATAAACTTGAAATATATTGTGTTGATTAAATCTAATAATCGAAAAAGATTGCTTTCTTTATCATCTTCAGTTGGATTTGCTCTTTATTGTTAATTCTGTATTGTTCAGAAATTAAATGGCTTGGTGACGCCCTAAGAATTCTTCCGTCCATACCTGTCCAGTGCGAGGACATGGGAAGAAAATAGTAATGGACACATGCTTATCTCAGAATTCCTCACTAATGCTTACACGCAGGTCAGAGTTGACCTACTTTTACATTTGGCATGTAAAGTGGGCTAACGGGATTTTGCTCTAATCGTTACAGGTTACACGAGGGGCAGTAAAACAGCGCCTTATCTCATCCTGCCAAAGTTTAATCAGGGTGAACCCCCACTTCCCTGAGGAAGTGAAGCAAAATCCTGGACCAGTTCTACAGAGGCATCTGGAACTTTCATCTGCCCCTCGGTTCCTGGCTACCTCCCTTGCCTTCCTCACCGTTTCTGTGTGGAAAGGTTATTTTCCATCCTGGATGAGGGAGGCAGGAGTCCTGTCCCAGCAGCGCAGCTGGAAAAGCATGGAGTAGACTCCCTGATAGTCACACAATGCCCGGAATCCGAGCAGAGAACCTGGAAGAGTGTCAAAGGTCATACACTGCCCTGGGAAAGTTCTCAAAATGCAATCCTTTGCTTCACAGGCTCTCCCTTGAAGGTGGTCTCAACTACAGTGTTCTGAATTCATTCGGTTTATTTCAATTGTATTTTGTTACTCTATTTCAGAAAAGTGAAGTGTCTGTTAATAAGTGGAAACAGAAAAAATATGCTGTCTCTATGGGTGGGTACGGCATTACTTTGGGAGCTATGGCTTAAGGAGAGTCTACATGCAGAATTCCTCAGAGCCTTCAGAATGCTCATCGGCATTGCGATGTCCATGCAGGGAGGAGACAGTCAAACATCCTGGCCGGCCAGCAATCACCTCGTGGAACTAGGGTTCCACAAACATTCGTGGGCAAAACTATTTTAGAATTTGACCATAAGTAACAATCCTCTCCTCAGTCTTCTCACTTTGCACATGGCCACTTGGCAATACTCAGTATAAATCACAATTACACAAACTGTCAGGGTGACAGCAGAAAGAGAAAATACCTCCTTTGGGCTCAGTTTGTGTCTGTGCATGTTTTCCAGTGAACAACTTCTACCAGACGTTTCCAATAAAAGACATGGCTACCACTCCTTCGCCTTTTCTTTTATCAGCCACAAGGGCTATCTAAGCCTGAGTCCGAGCTGCTATCCTCCTCTGGTCTCAGTAGAGTCAAACTATCTCTCTTTAAGCTAAGTATAAAAAAGATGCCTTTCTCTGAATAGGGAATTCAGAAGAGCAACTTTGACATACCTATAATACGATGAAATGAAAAGATTTTAGATCCTGGTTTCACTTTGGTCATGTGAAATGATTTTTAATAAAAGTGAGAGGGTGAGTTATAAAATCAGAAAGACTTAGGTGTGAATGCAAACCCTAACACTTTTTAGCTATAGATCCCATGTAGTCACTTAACCACAAGCTTCAGCTTCCTTGTCTGTGGAATGGGGAGAATGGGATTCTTTTCACGGGGCTACGGGGAAGATGAGAAGGCCAGACATGTGTAGCACTGAACACACATGACACTCACTCAAGAAAAGTATCTATTAATTACTACTACTGCTCTCAGTGTTTTATTCTCTGGCCGAGTTCAAGTGTCACATACCTCTGCAAAAACCACAGCACAGTTTGAGGAGACATCCAGTTGAGATCTGCCATATACACTGAGTGGCCAGATTATTATGATCTTTGAACACATAATAATCTGGCCACTCAGTGTATATCCTATATAATAAAAGGCTAATATGCAAATTATCCCCTCCACCAGGAGTGCGACCAGAAGGCAGGCCAGCCAATCGCACATGTCCCCTCCCCCTGGCCAGGCTGGCTGGAACCCACCCATGCACAAATTCATGCACCGGGCCTTTAATACACACACACACACACACACACACAAACACACACACACACACACACACACACACACACACACACACACACACACACTGAGTGACTAGATTATTATGCATTCAGAGATCATAATAATATGGCCACTCAGTGTAATCAGTGTAATTCTTTGTAAATCTCATGGATTCAAGGCACCCTCTCAATGTACTTGCTTTTTAAAATTTGCTTTAATTGTGATTTTATATCTGAGAGCTTCCAGTGCAGGGGAAACTCTGGGAGACCATCAGATTAGCTGGCATCACTACCAACTCCCTAATAGTTGACTGGAATTTGTTTGAAGTGAGCATTTTTAGTTCCTTGAAGTAATAGTTCAAACATCAGCTCCACCTCAAATTGTTGCTCCTTGAGTATACTTAAGCAGGTTCTTAAATAATCTTTTTTTTTTTTTTTTTGGTACTGGGAAGGTCATGTCCTAGTACTGGAGATATTTGCACAAACTTGTCTTCCCCAAAATGAGAGGAGCAGGCTTAGTGCTGCAGCAGGAGTCCCACAATATCTGCACTTGTCACTCGAGACTCCCCCATCATCACAGTCTCCTGGTCTGACCCAGTCAGAGCACAAATGACAGCAAAGGGGTCAAGTAAGAGAGAGAACAAGGATGGGGCAGGAATGTGTTTCTTTTCACAGAGGAAGAAAAGCTGTACAACAAACGAGATCAAGGAGTATCACTCACTATGCCTAAATTCAAAATGAAAACAGCTCTCTCCAAAGAGTAAGGCAAAGGGTCAGACAGAGCATACTTAAACCCTGTCCCTACACTAACTAGTTGTATGATCTGGGACAGTTTGCTTAACTTCTATCACCCTGTGTTGTTTATTTGTTAACTTAGAGTAATAATAATAATATTTGGGTACTGTATTGCTTATTAGACTATCAATAAGGTAAATAGGACATTAATATAATATACTAAAGGCCCTGTGCATGAAATTCATGCACAGGAGTATGTGTCCCTCAGTCCAGTTGCACCCCCTCCAATCTGGAACTCCTCAAGGGATGTCCAACTGCCCATTTAGGCCTGATCCCAGTCCTCTCTCTCACAATCCAGGACTGCTGGCTTCCAGCTGCTCGCCTGCCTGTCTTCCTGATTTCCACTAACTGCTTCTGCCTGCCAGTCTGATCTTCCCCTAACCACTCCCCTGCCAGTTTGATTGTCCCTAACTGCCTCCCCTGCAGGCCTAGTCACCCATAACTGCCCTTCCCTGCAGGCCCGGTCACTCCCAACTTCCCTCCTCTGCCGGCCTGGTCACCCTTAACTGCCCTCTCCTGTAGGCTTGATTGCCCCCAACTGCCCTCCCTTGCAGGCCTGGTCCTTCCTAACTGTCCTCCCCTGCTGGCCATCTTGTGGTGGCCATCTTGTGTCCACCTGGGGGCAGGATCTTTGACCACATGGGGGCAACCATCTTATGTATTGGAGTGACAGTCAATTTGCATATTACTCTTTTATTAGATAGGATTAACTAATAAACAGGATAATATTTTATAATTATGTGATTATATAAGAACTATTCTACTAACAAAAGACTGTTAATAGGATCATATATAACTTGAAAATAATCCTTGAGGAAGAACCAAGATGGTGGCACAGGTAAACACCTATACTTGCTGCCTCTCACAACCACATCAAAATTACAACAAAAAGGCAGAAAAACTACCACCCAGAACCATGGGAAAGCTGGCTGATTGGAAGTTCCACAACTAGAGAGATGAAGAATGCACATTGAGACTGGTAAGAGGTGCAGAGGCCTGGAAAGTGCTAGCACCAGGATGTGCTGCTCTTTTAATTGGGAGGGAGATACAAGCTCCCAAGTGATCTGAACTCCAGTTCCTGGCAAGATTCTGGGACACCCAGACACATATGGAGATAAATTGGACTGTCTGGCATTGGGACAGAAATGCAAGGGCGGCGATCACTGTTCCTGCATGGGGGCGTGAGACAGGGAGACCTGGGGACCTCTCCAGTGCAGGGCTGACTGGCAGCCATTGCTGTTTGCTTCGCCTTGGTGATTCCCAGAGGCCCCATTTCACCCAATTTACAACCCTACACAAGCTGTGCACATTGGATTTTGCATATGCATGGCCTGTTCTTTCTACATCAAAAACTTGTCTAACTGCAGCTGGGTCAGAGAGTCCCAGAGCTTCCAAAAGAAAGCCCAAAGCGTGGCAGTAGCAGCCTAACTTGCTTCACATATGGGCCTCATCTGGGCACTTCCAAACCCCATACAAAGAGGAGGAATCTGCAGATGTCTCTAGTTCATGCTGGGTGGCCCCAGATATTGGCTGACCTTGCACCTCCTTGGAGATTCAAAAGCCAGTGTACCCAGTGGACAGAGTGAGACCATATAGGATTACAATCTTTCACATCCATAAGAGACATACTCAAGGGGCAGACCCAGTGAGCACCAAAGCCCAACTGAAGCAAGTCCTGCCCCATAAGGGTGTCTCCTGTGCAACGGATCGTCAAGTGTAGACATAGCTGGTCCTCACAGCCAATTGTCCTGGAGGTCAATTCCTCCCAGTGATATCAACAGCAATCAAGGGTTAACTACAACAAGACTGTGCACACAGCCCACAAGGGGTTCACCAAGAGTGTCTACCTCAGGTGACTGGGGAGGCTGAGCCACTGGGCCCTATAGGACACCTAGCACACAAGGCCACTCTATCAACTCAAGAAGACTTAGCAGCTACCCAATACATAAAAACAAACACAGGGAAGCAGCCAAAATGTGGAGACAAATAAAAAAAGTCACAAATGAAAGAAATGGATGAAAGCAAAATACTAGATATAGAGTCAAAAACCACAGTTATAAGGTTACTCAAGAATTTTCTAGAAACCTCCAATAAATGTAGTGAGACCCTCAAGGATATGAAAAAGGACCAACTAGAAATTAAGCATACACTGACTGAAATAAAGAATAATATATAGAGATCCAATGGCAGACTAGAGGATCCCAAGAATCAAACCAAAGATTTGAAATATGAAGAAGCAAAAAACACCCAAATGGAAAAGCAAAAAAGCAAAAATAACCCCAAAATATAAAGATAGTGTAAAGAGCCTCTGGGACAACTTTAAATGTAACAACACCTGGATTATAGGGATACCAGAAGAAGAGAGAGAGCAAGATATTGAAAACATATTTGAAGAAATAATGACTGAAAACTTTCCCTACCTGGTGAAAGAAAAAGACTTAAAAATCCAGGAAGCACAGAGAACTCCAAACAAGAGGAATCCAAAAAGGACCATACCAAGACACATCGTAATTAAAATGTCAAGGGCAAGATACAAAGAGAAAATCTTAAAAGCAGCAAGAGAAAAACAGTTAATTACCTACAAGGGAGCACCCAGACGACTATCAGCTAATTTCTCAACAAAAACTGTGCAGGCCAGAAAAGAGTGGCAAGAAATATACAAAATGATGAATAGCAAGAACCTACAACCAAGATTACTCTACCCAGCAAAGCTATCATTTAGAATTGAGGTCAGATAAAGAGCTTCACAGATAAGAAAAAGCTAAAGGAATTCATTACCACCAAAACAGTATTATATAAAATGTTGAAGGGTATTCTCTGAGAGGAAGAAGAAGGAAAAGGTAAAGATAAAAAATTATGAACAACAAAGTGACAACAAATACATATCTATCAACAAGTGAACCTAAATATCAAATGAATAAAAAACCTGATGAACAGAATAGACTGGTGAATATAATAGAATCAGGGGCATGGAAAGGAAGCAGACTGACAATTCTCAGGAGGAAAGGGTTGTGGGGGGTGCAGGAAGAGATTGGGTAAAGAGCTTAAACCTATGGATGAAGTCTGTGGGTCGGGGGAGGCTTGGAGTAGGGTGGGAATCAGGTGGAAGCGAGTTATGGGGGGGGAGAGGAACAACTGAAATAATCTGAACAATAAAGACTTTTTAAAAATTGGCAAAAAAAAGTTTGACATAGAAAAAAAATCCTTAGTAAATGGTTGACTCTTTTATTACTTGCAGAACACTTACCACTTAGAATAATATAATTACTATTATTGTTACAATATTATTAGTTATAATTCATATAAAGTTAATTGTGTAAAATGTAAAGGTGTAAAATGTCACCTTTCCCAATTTATTGAGATTGTGCTTCAAGGAATCTCTCCTCCAATTCAATGTTTCCCCCTGAACTTTAGTGATTAACTCAGTTCAGCATTAATTAGATAATTATTTTTCTGAAAAGACCTTGAACTTTATTTTAACGCAATTGGCTGAAGCAATGGGTTTGTATGGACATTGCCTATAACAAGAATTAATGCTGCCTGTGTAAATGTCTGCCTTTCAAGGCTTTGGGTTTTTCTTTCTACAATGACCTCTATCAATGCTTTTTGACAAACCCATGAGCAAGCATGTCAGTGACACGGGTGGAGAGACAGAGCAGTGGGGAGAGAGCCTGGGCTCTGAAATCAGAGACTTCAGACTAGGACTCGCAAAGATGTGGCACATGTGTCATGTTGCCCCTCTGATTCCTATGACAGACATGACTAATTGATCGCAGCACTGCTCATCTCTCAGAATGCCTTATCATTTTCCCTCTAGCCAACAGGCCTGCCAACACCACTTGACAGGATTTGGTATGTTGATGTGGAACCTACAAAGTGCTTAAGTGTCTATTTTGCTTGCGGTGAGACTTTTATAAGTTCCCATACCATTCTATATTAATCATTTCTTTTCTGTCAAAGGAGACGAAAGCACTAACTTATCTTATCTGATGTAACTAATATGTAGACTATACAATGCAACCCCCAGGTTATTTACTATTCAACCATGACACAATCAAGCTTATAGGCAAATGGGAAAACTATAGCATTTTCTACCTACCCACCATTTCTTGCCTCAGATTTCAGATTTAAATACAGAATTGTTTGGATACTGAGACAGCTATATACAGATTCCCTTCCAACTCCTATAGGAAGTGTTTGAGTCTACCTTACCTTAGCGCATTGCAACTTTCATGTGCATAAGAGTTCCTCTGGGGTGGATACATTCTGGATGATTACAGACTATTCCAGGTATTTCAGGGGATAAAGTGTCCCCATTTTCTGTTGAGTTTCAAACTAAACTTTTGCATAAGATATGATGCAATCATAGTGATACCAAACTACACAGTGAGTTGTGAGGGTCAAACGAAAACTGTTTTTGGCAAGTGCCATACTTTACTAGCTATTTCCAATTCTTAAAAAAGAGGAATAAGAGATGTGCAGGGTGTGTGTTGGATAATCTCCATTTCACAGAAACACAAGACCAACATCCCCTGCTCCTGTTCCTCACCCAGAGACCTCCGGCGAGACCCCCCAGCTCAGGGGTAAAGACCATGACGAAACGCTGGCCTTACCGCAGGTCACAGTCTGTGCCGCAGGGCTCGGTGATGGGGCTTGGCTGGGGCAGCTGATCACATCTTTGATCAGAAACTGTGAGCTGACTGAACTCCCTGGTACAAACAGGTTTTCGTTTCCGTTCTCCTAAGCGGGGAGAAAATTAGTCAGAGAGAGTAACCTATTCCATAAACTGTTCAGACCAGAGCTTGGCAAACATTCCCTATAAAGGGTTAGACAGTAAATAGTTTGGGTTTTGTGGGCCCAGTGACCTTCGCTGAAACTCAGGTCAGCCTATATAAGACAAAAGCAGCTGCTCACAGACAGTATATAAACAAGCGGTGTGTCACCCTAACTGGTTTGGCTCAGTGGATAGAGCGTCGGCCTTCAGACTGAAGGGTCCCGGGTTCGATTCCAGTCAAGGGCATGTACCTTGGTTGTGGGCACATCCCAGTGGGGGCTGTGCAGGAGGCAGCTGATCGATGTTTCTGCCTCTCTATCCTTCTCCCTTCCTCTCTGTAAAAAATCAATAAAATATGTTTTAAAAAAATTAAAAATAAAAAAATAAACAAGTGGTGTGTCTGTGTTCCAATAAAACTTTATTTATAAAAGCAGAAGGTAGCTGAAACCGGTTTGGCTCAGTGGATAGAGTGTCTGCCTTCGGACTAAAAGGTCCTGAGTTCGATTCCGGTCAAGGGCATGTATCTTGGCCTCGGTCACATCCCCAGTAGGGGGTGTGCAAGAGGCAGCTGATAGATATTTCTGACTTTCTATCCCTCTCCCTTCTTCTCTGTAAAAAAATCAATAAAATATACTTAAAAAAAAAAAAAAGCAGAAGATAGGCTAAAATTTGCCCACTGCCTGTGGTTTGCCAACACCTAATTCAGACTAAAGGAAACAAAATAAATAATATGTCATACGACTACTAAACAGATGTTTCTGGAAAGTGACAGCTGATTGGTTTGGCTTCCAGCGTATGTGAAACTCTTAGACGAAGAAAGCTAACAGCCCTGGGCTCTCAGAAAGCTTACCCAGCAGCCAAGCGTGAGACAGACTCAGAGAATGCACAGTAGAGAATGCAGGCAGATAGAAAGTTGTATAAACTGCATGTATTTGCCTGATTCTTAAAAATAAATAAAACACTGCATTTTTTTTAACTCAAAAACACCTCATAGTGAACTAAGTTAGAAAGAGAAAGAAGAACTGTGGAATCTAAAAAGAAAACCAAGTTCATAGAAACAGAGATGAGGTTAGTGGTTGCCAGAGGTGTGGGCCAGGGGTAGGGATGGACAAAATGGTTGTAAGTGGTCAAAGCTACAAAGTTCCCCTTGGAAGGTAAATAAGTCCTGGGAATGTAATGTATAGCATGGTGGCGGCAGTTAACAGCACTGTGCTGTATATCTGAAAGTTGCTCAGAGAGTAGATCTTAAAAGTTCCCATTGCAAGAAAGAAAGTGTAACTACGGGTAATGATGGGTGAAAAGTAGATTTATGGTGGTGATCCTTTTGTAATATATCCAACCACTATACTGTACACCTTAAACACACAATATTATACTATCAATTATATGTCAATAAAACCGGGAAAATGAACACACTGAAAGGATACCTCACATCCCCCAAACTCAACTGGGAAGCTGATACCTTGGCAGGGTTTGCTGCAGGCCTGCCAGGGCCCGTGACTGTTCCAGTAGAACTGCGGGGGCCTGTCTTCAATGGGGACATTGAAAGAGTAGTATAAATTGGGGTCGTACAATTTCCCCACAGACAGCACCTGGGATGAGCAGACAAAATGGACATGGTGTTTGCAGGCCTGGTCAGCTTGAGTGGAAGCAAAGGGCCGTGGGCTCATGGCCACGCGTTTACCTGAAGCAGGAGTTCTTGTTCGATGCGGCCGGAGCAGTTGAGTTTCTCCACGAGGTTGTCGGAGCCACTGTACTCAATCAGAGCCTTCCCAATGCGGATCTCCTTCTTGGTCATTGTGATAACGAAGTTCCCATTTAAGAAGAACTCGCCGTCACTGTTCGACAGCGCTGTAGGTAAGAAAACAGATTTCACCGATTTGCCGCCAATGGCTCCCTGATGAACGATGACATAGCGCTTGGAGGAGGAGTCAGAGTGCAAAGGACATGGACTTTTCAGGCGAACAGGCACGGACTCGAGTCCTAGCTCTGCCACCTGCTGGCTCCGGGGCTCTGGAAAATCACGTCCTCACCTCAGTCTCCATTTCTTTATCTCTCAGACAGAGATAACAACACCCACCCTTCAAGGTGCCTCTCAAGGTTAAGAGAAGTCCAAGCATCCTGGTTAGCTTAAGCTTTGTTATACAAGCCCCACAATTACAGGGTTCGACATGGAAATAAGAGTGTCCTGATGTAAAACTAGGTACAATGAATTGAGTATTTACAAAACGGATCCCCACGCAAATATCCTTCCCTACTTCACACTGGCTTTAGTCGGGCTGATGAAGCCTTGGTCAGTCTTTGTGTGACAGACGTGGAGACCTGAAAACTCACGGCAATCTGCCACATGGGGTGCTCACATGCCACATTTCCCATGAGGTCCGCAGCAGTGGCCGGCCTCTAATCGGGCCAGTGACCTCTGCCTCCCGGAACTAACCCCGTGGGTCATCCTCTCCCCCATGGCATAGCACTGACCACGTAGTCTTTAGGACACTGCAGAAATTAGGCTATCTTGCTCTTCCTTCCATCTCTGGTTTCAGGAAGAAAAACCAGCTGCCATATTGCAAGGAAGCCTAAGCAGCCCATGGAGGGCCTTTTTGTAAACAGCAGTGAGGACTGAGGCCTCTCCCAGTGGGTCCGAGGGAGGCACCTGGGAAGTGGACTGCCAGCCCTAGTCAAGCTTTCAGATGCACAGACACCTCACTCCAGAAACACGCTGCCCCGGAATTCCTGACACACAGAATCTGGAGACCGGCTGTGTCTGTTCTGCGAAGGCACATGTTTTGAGATCATTTGTTAAACACTAAAAGCTGTTCAACAGAACCATTACTTTTGAATCTGCCATCCCTCCCACCGCCAGCACAGATCCCCATTTCCTATACCGCTTCCCAGCTGCGTGTCTCACCACAACACTGTTCATGCTTTCCTCTCGTAACAGGAATGTAGGCCCCCTGAGGACAAGGTCCTGGAACTGTCTTGTTCACTATTATGTATACCCCAGCTTCCAAAGAGCACTTGGTAGGTGCTCAATAAATACTTTCTTTGGCAGAATGAGTGAATCTACTGCAGATCTTACAAAAGAGGAAACAATCAGTGAAGCTGGAAAAATAATGTTGGAGAACTGCCTGAGTCAAGTGTCAAAACATTAGCCAACGCAGAACATGACAGACCCGTGAGGAAGGTACACAAAGGACCGAAAATGGACAAGGAAGATAAGATGGCGGCTGCTTTCCGAGGAATAATTTACTTATCAAGTATCAGGAGAAAGTGAATAAAGCCCCAGAAAGTTTTTAAGAAGGGACTCCCTCTCAGAGATGACTGTTGACTTCAGATGGTAAGAAAAGAATGCACCACTCTGAAATCATGACTTGAGTGGGAAACTGGCAGACACATTTACCAACTGCGTTCATCTCCATCTACACAACTGGGCACGATAAAAATTAAAATGCAATCCTGTTGAACATAAACATAAGAAAAATAAATGTAGTCTCATACCTTTTTACTAATTTCTCAAGATAAAATCTGCATCACCTCTTTGCCCCTCGTATTTATTATTAAAGTTTTGGTTTGACATACCAGTTGGTTTTCCCAGTGCCCCTGCTCCCTGAAGAATGAATCCTCTGAGGACTGGGCTGGACGTGAAACAGGCACTCAGCAAATCAGAGATATCAAAAATGTGGGCTCTGCAGTAAATACTAGAGAAAAGATCCCTCACCCTTTGTAAATTGTGCCTGACTAGCAAATCTCAGGAGGAAGGGAGTCCTTAAAATACCCAGGCCAGGTGAATGAAAGGAACATGAACATTTAACGCATAGATAGCAAATAGGTTTCGCCCAGCACCAATGTCCACGGGTTGGCACTAGCTACCCAAGAACCTACACAGGACAGGGTCCCTGGCAGCTTCCTGTCTCCACAACATGTTAATGGCAATCTGTCTTGGCTGTGAGATGAGGAGGAGCCAAGTGTTGGCCAGGTCCTCGCCTGGCTGTCATCGAGGCAAATAGTGCACTTTCCAGCGCAGGCAGAAGCAGCGAGTGTAGGAGAGTTAGAGAAATAGGGAGAAAAGGCAGGGTGCTCCGTGTGGGATGAAAGTGGGCTGAGACTTGCAGCTCAGGAGCAGCAGGCTCTTGCTTCTTGCACAGGGAACCTCCCAGAGCTCCCTCAGCTGGGCACTGTCCCGATGCAAAGACTCTGCAGGGTCAGGAATTAACTGCAGGGAATTCTGTCCCTAATCCAGCACTTCTCTACATGAATTCCCACCCTGGGAGCCCCATCTGGGCCCTGAGGGGAGCATACAATGCCATCATTTGAAATGGTGGGGAAGAACGTGGAGACGGGAAAAGGCTTTAAAAAAGATAAAATAAAATAAAATAAAAAACCTCCAAAACCATGGCTGCTTCTTCTTAGCTCAAAATTATTTGGCAATCCCTACTGCCTACAGAATTTAGTTCACATTCCCTAGGATAACTTTATGTACCTTCACAAATCTTATCCTGACCTATTTTTCCAGCCTCACCATTCACTCCCACCAATAAACCTCAATTTCTAATCATGTATATCCCTAGGTCCCTCAACCACACATTTTTCTACAGGGAGGCAATACAATGAGGTGGTTAAGGGTGTAGGGCAGTGGTCAGCAAACTGCAGCTCGCGAGCTGCAGCTTGCCACTCTGTTGACTAATGAGTTTGCCGATCACTGGTGTAGGGTCTGAAGTCAGGCCAAAAAGCAATACGATTCTCCCCTTCTGTTTGTGTGATCTTGGGTAAGTTACTTAACCTCTCTGAGCCTCAGCTTCTTCCTCTGTATAATGGATTTCTCATAGGATTGTTAAGACATGACAGGACACACAGGCTTCCCTTCCTGGCAGATCAAAATGCCTTTACTAGTACAGGCATCATCTCCCTATCAGACCGCTATTGATGCCTACGATAGATGAGAAAAGCATGACTTAAATACGAGCAAGTACTTTCCCAAGGCAGGCCTCTTGTCCAGAAAGCTGTCTCCAAAGCCTGCTAACCACTAGAGTTTTCTAAGAAGGACATCAGCAAACAAAAATGAATTCATGCATTCTTTCTCGTGTGTACAGATACAATCCAAATATATTTAACTACACATTTTTAAAAATTTTAAATATTTTGCTGCTAGACTGCAGGAGCCCCTTTAGTGAGATGACCATTTTAAAAGGCATGTTTCTAAGGCTGAGAAAGATCCCAGCAGGTGCTCAATCAATGATGTTAAAGGAGGAGTGACTGGCTGAATCTGACATGAAGACAAGGAGACAGAGTGCTTCCAGCCAAATGCCTGTTTCCTTGTCCATGTGAGTCTCTGGCAGCCTCACCTCACCTGCAGCTCCTGCAGTGTGAGCCCCACCAGCTGGCAAGACACAAGAGTTTCAATGGGTCACTGATTGGAGATGAAGTCGTTTCCATGGCACCGGGGCATCTGGAGACTCCTAATGTGGGTCCCTTACATGGTGATGGCAGGGCATGCTGCCAACAACATGACCGTTTTTCAAGTGAAGTCGCCTGCTAGCCACCCAGCTGATGCTTCCCAAAGAGGGGAAAGTAAGGTGTCATCAAGCCGTCTATAAATGAAGCTGTAATCCAGTTTTGCTCACATTCAAAGAGCAACCTTTTATTCTAGGGCAGTGGTCAGCAAACTCAGTCAATAAAGCGAGCCGCATGTGGCTTGCGAGCTGCAGTTTGCCGACCACTGTTCTAGGCAACTCTGGGCTCCTGTCCCATGTCTCCAGGCTTCCTCTTATGCTCTTGCTGACTTGACCCTTCACCCCTCCCTGCATCTCCTTGTCCCAAGGACAGTGAGCAGGGAATGAGATGGGAGTCACCAGTGAGACGGCACTCCTGCGTTACCTTGAGCCAAATCGATCCCCGTCTTCCCACTTCCACAGCTGATCAGGCGCTAAGCGCACTGGAGGCAAGTGAGTATCCCAGCAATGGCTCTTTTCTCTCAAAAAATCAAAACCAAAAAACAGCACCCTTGTGGTTCTGGAGGCAGCGGGCCTTCAACTCAACAGGCGGAAGGGCGTGTGTGAAAGGGTGACCTTTGACAGGGAGACTGTCTGCTTCGGGACCTTGTGAAGGAATTGTTTCCTGAAGACAACAGGGGACTTCCCAGCCTCCCACTAATGTGATTAGGGGAGCTAATTTCCGGGCTTCCTTCCCCCTTTCCCCCCCATCAGAGCTAGGTTCTCCAAAGGCCTCTCCCTTGGAAGCGGCTCCCTCACCAAAACAGGTGGGAGGACTGTGGCTGGGCTGGCCTTCACATCGGGAGGGATAAGGATGAAGATGGCTTGGCAACGAAACAGCTATGAGTGGACTTGAGCAAGATTCAACAGTGCGTTTTTAAACCTTTGAGCATTAACTGTACTTTCCTGCAAGCCAAGAGCGAGCCTTTAGTGCCTAATGTGATGGTGTCCCTTCCTTCCTAACTGAAGAAACCACTGCCGGGTTCAAAGGCTCTGAGGTGCCAGCGGTCACACTCCGTGAATGGTGACTTCCAGGCCTGCACCTTCTCAGGTGTGACCACAGAGACATCCTTCTGCTCACAGGTGACTTTACCATATATTCCTGTCACAGATGGCAAATCTTTCACTTTGCTTGCGTTCTGCACAAAAGATTCAGAAACCTCCCGTGAAGAATAGAAGGCTATCAGGAGGCCCTCCTCCATTCAGGCTCCTGACCCGGTGGGTGAAGCTGAATGGAAGTGAGGCCCCTATGTGAAAAGAGATTACTTTTTCAAGGAGGAGAATAATGGAGAATGGTTCTCCCTTTCAAGGAAAAGAAAGGAGGAGGTCAGCAGGGCTTTCAGCTCACAGGAAATTAATTTATACAGGAGGTTGTACGTGATGCTGCTGATGTGATTAGGAAGTAGGAATGCCACATGCTCAAATTAATAACCCAGTGTGTGCAGAAAAATGCTTGACCCATTCTGCATGGTGGTTGGATGAGGAACATGGGATTGCCAAAAAAATAATTCGCAACAAAACTCTAAGAACTTCACTAAGTGTATTGTAAAGTCACCGCTCATTTAGATACTGGGATTTGGAAAGCTGAGTGACTGATTTCAAGTAAGATGTGACGGTCTTTAAAAGAAGGGGCGAGTCTATTTCCATGGTAACCCCACCCCCCAGGAGCACACAGTGGGAACCCTATAAAGACAGCATGAGCAATGGTTGTTCCCAACTCAGCAATCATGTACCTACTTCATGTGTAGGCTTTGTATCAGGGGCTAAAGATGTAACAACACAGCCTCTGACCTTAAAACCTCGTGCTCATGGGGAAAGGAAGAAACAAGTATTTCATCTCAGTTGATGGAACTTCCTCCCCTCAGTTGCTCAGGTCCAAACCCTGAAGCCCCCCTCTTCTCTCACAGGCCACATTCAGTCCATCAACATACCACGATGCCTCTGGGTTCACAAGATACCCAGAGTTCTACCATGTGCCACACCTCTGCTGCCCCACTTGGGGCCAAGCCACCTCCTGGATTATTGCAATAACTCCCCAACTAGTCTTCCTGCTTCCGCCCTGTACCCTTCCCTGCCACCTATTCTCAACATCACAGCCTGCTTTACTAAAGGGTCACTGTCTATCTTAGGAAGAATTCCATGCAGACATTCCAAAATATAGACACAGGTACTAACCTGATTCAACTAATACTCATGTACTAGCTCAATATGGCGAGTGTTTGGAGGAAGCGTCCCACAGAGGCTGTATTCAGATGGATAAACAGGGTTCCCATCTGGACAGTACAGGAGAAAGTCCACTAGCACGCGCATTTCTTTTAACCTGACTGCCTGCAGGACTGCCCGATCTCCCCAATCTGAGTGCAGTGCTGGCATGCTGCTTCTCATGGGCGGGGTACGGTGGTGCCAGGTGACCAGCCAGATCCTCTCAGTCATGACCCCTCTTCCTATGTCCTTCTTTTAATTAAAAATGGTTGGCAAATTTCAGCATCACTTACTGCAGTTTTTGGAATGATAAATGGAAGTGGGACTCGCCTGAACAGACTGTTGAAAATGGAACACAGGTTGTTGGAATGCTATGGTTTCACTATAAGGAAAGGTGTGAACTAATCACAGGCCTGAGTGTGGGAAGAGAAGACGAATAATCGGTAAAGTAACCAGACAGGCCTAGTCATGACATGAGAAAAATATTGCCACTATCGAACCTTTTTGAATGACCAGCTGTAAGCAAATATTGAGTAAGTCCACTATCGGTTAGAATTGAGAACATAAACATTAAGTCAGGTAATAACTCTAATAAAACATTTGCAAATCAGTTACCCACAGGACAGATTTTTTTAAAAAAAGACTCAAAGAGCAATGATTTTATGCTAAACTTACAAGACAAGTACTTTCAAAATTTGATGTAGAACTCAGGCCAGTGTGGGTCAGTTGGTTGGAGCACCGTCCCATACACCAAAAGGTGGCGGGTTCGATTCTCCATCAGGGCACATACCTAGGTTTCGGGTTTGATCCCCAGTAGGGATACCTGATTGAGGCAACCGATCGATGTTTCTCTCTCTCTGTGTCTCACTTTCTCTCTCTCAAATCAATTAAAAAATGCTTTAAAATTTTTGATTTAGGGCCTTTATATTTTCTAAGATACAGAGTAAATCCCTCAATATTGACTGATATAACTGCATGACTCTTACATCAATACTCTGAGAGTATACATATGTGTGAGAAATAAAATAGGTGAATTTCAAGACCAATTTCTTTTGTGAAAATACATGCCATCTGAAGCTCTCCATGTGCAAGGCAGGGAGGGAAGTATCCACCAACTGCTCCGGAAAGCAACAATTCTTGCCAACACCAGGCATACCCATCTCACCTAAGTAGTTATCGTCCTCCAGTTTTCCTGAATTACTCTTCTGCTGCACATAGATGCTGGTAGCGCCCGCTGGAATTCGGACCACGAGATTATAACCTGAAAAGAATTGGGCAGAAGTTCAGTATTCTGTAGCGTGGCTCATTTCTCTAAGCCTGGAATAAAATGTGGGCAATAAAGGAATACACCATAACTCTCACTCATTAGGTGTCTTCTAGCCAGGTGGGTCACGTGCCTTCACAAAACTGATGTACGCTTGACACTAATGGTGAGCAATTTTTAAACAGTGACCACTTTCCTTCTCATGGGAGTCTGGAACAGTGTCTTACCATAATGCACTGCATTACATGTTCCTTCCATTGTTTTGCATGAAGAATTATCGCCACCACACACCCCGCACTTATCTCTCCGGGTTTTTGAGTTTAAAACATGATCGCATCCAGCTTGCTTTTAAAAAGAAAACATTTGAAATAAATGGTAATTATTATAAAGATGATGAAACAATGAGTAATGTGTTTCTTTGCATGCTGGACATTCAAAATTAAGTCAAACTTGCTATGGAAAATGTGGTCAGGGCCAGCAGCCCGGGGCACCCCAAGCCTGTGAGACGTGCAGATTCTCGAGCACCCTCAGATCTGCTGACTCGGGGAGATTTCCTGGCATGTTCACAAGCTCCTTAGGTGTTGCATCTACAGATTCCAGTTTGAGGAGTATTAGCCCACAAATAAATTGAGTAAATAAAAAACCCATTTGGGACTGGGAAAAGGAGCAGTGAGGGCTATATCCAATTCAAGAGCTCCTGTCCTATCTTAAGGGGGCAGCACTGCTCACTGCGGCCACCACTGCCAACATGCGCCCAGTGCTGACATTTCCCAATTGTCCAAGGCCAGCTGGAAAATGCACTTGATGCGAAACCACCTGTTTAAATATTGCCAATGTGTGCAGGCCCGCGATGGCTGCAGACACCAGTTGGATGGCTGAGGCTCCCAATGGCCTCCTGGATGTCGTTAGGTCTCACTGCATTCCTGCCCATCTGGTTCCTTTGTAGGAACCAGTATTCAGGGAGGAACTCCAGCACTGCTTCAAGATACACTGACAAAGAGGACCTGCCCTGTCAGCCAGGAGCAGGGCGTGGGTGGCGCCCTCGGGGGCTCTGGCAGTCAGATCCGCCAATAAGGAAGCCAGTCTGCCATGGACCACGAGCAAGGAAGACACAAGCCATCTCCTCGCCTTGCTGTGCTAAGGTCAATCTGTGATGGTGAGCACAGTGAGATGGGATCAGCCCCTGAGAAACCACTGCCTGATGCCTCACCATCGGCCAGAAGCCTCTCGATTGCCCTTCAAAGAGTAAATGACAGTGTGCCTCAGGCAGCGGCTATCCTGTTTAAAGCCACAAAGATGAATCTGAGTGAGGCCAGCCCTTCCTCAGGAGACCATCCTGGAGCAGGCCTAGTCAATCTGGAAATTGCTGCCAGGGAGCATTTGGGTTTCACCATAAGCACTGAGGTTACAGTGAAGGCGTGTGTAGGGAAACTGTTGCAATAAACCTTCCCAGGGAGGCTCTGCAGGCCTGAGAGGCTGAGAATATCAAGAAAAATCAGGCGAAAACCAAGATGGCAGCATAAGTAAACACCTAAACTGCTGCCTCACACAACAATTTCAAAACTACAACTTAAAAACAAAACGGACATCATCCAGAACCACAGGAAGGCTGGCTGAGTGGAAAGTCTACAACTAGGAGGAAAGAGAAAAGCACAGACACTCAGAGGAGCTGAGGAGGCAGAGGTACTGAGACGCGCATGTGTGTGGAGAGGACTGGCAACTGAGTGCACAGCTGGCTTTCTCAGGTGGGAGGGAGACAAAAGTTCCCGACTGCTCTGAACTCCAGTTCAGGGCAAGACTCTGGGGACCCAGACTCATTTAAGGAGAAACTGGACTGTCAGGAAAGAGAAAAGCAAACTGAGACCTAGAGGAACTGCAGAAAGCACAGGTACCGAAGTGCACACAGGGAGGGTGGGCAATTGAGTGCATGGCTGGCTTTCTCAATTGGGTGGGAAACAAAAGCTCCCAAATGCACCGAACTTCAGTTCCAGGTGGGACTCTGGGGACCCAAACTCTTTCGGGGAGAAACAGGACTGTCTGGCAGCGGGCAGAATTTGAGTCGGCTTTTTTCTCAGAAGTGCTTGCAGTGATTACCACAGGACACTGAGACACAGGGGCCTATTAGGGACAGGAAACCAATGCTGTCTGCACCACCCAGAGATTCTGCCCCATCCAAGCTGAGCACAAAGGCTTTTGCAAGGCTTGTCTCATAAGCATGTCTCCCACAGAAGTTCTCCCAGCATAGACACAGCTGATCCTCACAGCCAATTGGCCTGGAAGTCAATTCCTCCCAGTGATAACAACAACAATCAAGGGTTAACTACAACAAGACTGTGCACACAGCCCACAAAGGGGTGCACCAAGAGTGTCTGCCTCAGGTAACTGGGGAGGCTGAGCTACTGGGCCCTATAGGACACCTAGCACACAAAGGCAAAATGCAGAGACAAAGAAGCAGCCAAAATGCAGAGACAAAGAAACAGATTACAAATGAAAGAAATGGAGAAAAGCAAATGACAGGATATAGAGTTCAAAACCACAGTTATAAGGTTACTCATAAAATTTCTAGAAAAGGCCGATAAATTTAGCGAGACCCTTGAGGATATGAAAAAGGACCAGTTTCTAGTTGGTCCTTTTTTATATCCTCAAAGGTCTTTTGTTTCCCACCCAATTGAGAAAGTCTGTATTTCAGGTGGTACACTGAAATAAAAAATATTATACAAAGATCTAACATCAGACTAGAGGATCACAAGAATCAAGTCAAATATTTGAAATACATAGAAGCAAAAAACACTCAACCAGGACAGCAAAAAGAAAAAAAGCATCCAAAACTATGAAGATAGTGTAAGGAGCCTCTGGGACAACCTCAAGTGTACCAATATCAGAATTATGGGAGTGCCAGAAGAAGAGAGAGAGCAAGATACTGAAAACATCTTTGAAGAAATAATGACCGAAAACTTCCCCACCTGATGAAAGCAATAGACTTACAAGTATAGGAAGCGCACAGAACCTCAAACAAAAGGAATCCAAAGAGGACCACACCAAGACACATCATAATTAAAATGCCAAGAGCAAAAGACAAAGAGAAATATTACAGGCAGCAAGAGAAAAACAGGTACCTACAAGGGAGCATCCATATGACTGTCAGCTGATTTCTCAACAGAAACTATGCAGGCCAGAAATGAGTGGCAAGAAATATTCAAAGTGATTAATAGCAAGAACCTACAACTAAGGCTACTCTATTCAGCAAAGCTATCATTCAGATTCAGCAAAGCTATCATTCAGAATTGAAGGTCAGACAAAGAGCTTCACAGATAACAAAAAGCTAAAGGAGTTCATCACCACCAAACCAGTATTATATGAAATGCTGAAAGGTATTCTTTAAGAAGAGGAAAAAGAAGAAAAAGGTAAAGATAAAAATTACAAACAACAAATACATAGCTATCAACAAGTGAATCTACAAATCTAGTAAATTAAAAATCTGATGAACAGAATAAACTGGTGAATATAATAGAATCAGGGGCATAGAAAGGGAGTGGACTGACAATTCTCGGGGGGTGGGGAAGAGAGGGTGTGAGGGGTGCGGGAAGAGACTGGACAAAAATTGTACACCTATAGATGAGGACGGTGGGGAAGGGGTAAGGGCAGAGGGTGGGGTGGGAACCGGGTGGAGGGGGCTATGGGGGGAAAAGAGGAACAATTGTAATAATCTTAACAATAAGGATTTATTAAATTAAAGAAAGAAAGAAAGAAAGAAAGAAAGAAAGAAAGAAAGAAAGAAAGAAAGAAAGAAAGAAAGAAAGAGACAAATCCGTGGCAGCAGGGCTGTTGATGCTGCTCTGGTGACCCCACCTGGAGAGCCACTGCCTGGAGACAGGGCACAGGCATCAGCAGCTGCTGCGCCGTCAGAGAGCCACGGACCACAGCTCGGCAGCTGAGACTTACCCGGCAGAGGCCTTGGACACAGATATCGCTGGTGTCCTGGCCACACGGGGTCCCGTCCACCACTCGGTCTTTGAGCTGGTAGTAGGCTGCGCTCGTGGCAACCCTGCAGAACAGCTTGCACCGGTCCTTCGGCAGAACTAGAGGAGACACGCTGTGAGTGCCGCGCACCTGGCACCTGGCCGCCCTGGGCCGCCCCGGACCGCCCTGGGCCGCCGCCCCGCCGCGCACTCACTTCCGCTGAACTTGGGCACCCAGCGCACGGTCGGAAGGATCCCGTTGATGTTGAAGTGCTTCCCGTCAAACTGAGCACACTGCTCCTCTCGGAAGTCGCGTTTCTGCCTGGGACACGGCTCCGCATTGCAGGACCTAAACTTCATCCTGCGCCCGGTGCAGTACTTTCCACCGTTTTTTGGCCTGAGCAAAAGGAAAGAACACACGCTGTGTATAAGGCATTTCTCTCACCTGTGGCTTCGGTCTTCTAAGGAAGGCCATTTGAAGCATTCGGTGACAAGGAACAGGGCCAGGGCTCTGAAATCTGCGTTTGCATTCTGCCCTCAACACCGTTAACCGTCTAACCTTGGGCAAGTCACTTAACCCCGAGCCTCAAGTCTGCCCATCTGTAAAATGGGAAGGCGGTATTTGATTAGGCTATTTTGAGCGTAAAGTATGAGAGTGTATAACTTAAAATATGGAATTCGAAGTCTGGAATCCATTAGCCCATTTTCTCGCCGCTTTCTCCCAGTAGTCAGTCCTTAGATTTCAAAAAGGCAGAAGGTAAAAGGTACAGATGAGTGGTTAGAATGCTGCCTGTCTGACTCTGATATACTCCCGGAAAACCATCCTAAACCTTTGCATCCCACCCCCACTCATGCCCCCCATCCTCACTTCCCAGGAATAACCATTGTGTTTGTTTTACAAATAAGATGGGATAAAGAAAACGAATGTGTCTGTATTTCCACTAACTTACTAGCAGAATCTGGAGAGCCCGCTGGCTTCATTGCCTTCTGTGGGACAAGAGTATGGCGTCTGGCTTACAGAGCATCACAGTGCAAATTTAATCTCTGCATGCAACCTGTGCATATACCTTCCAGATGTGCCCGGAGAGTACATTATACAACACGTCTCCCAGCAGTCAGCAGCTTGCCAAATTCATCATGGAAAGTGGAAGATCAGAGTCATAGGCAGTCTGGCTCACCCACCCAGGGCTGGTACAGCTCAGATTTCTCTGCCACCCTAGGACACCTCTCTAACCTTCCCGCCTCTCTTTTCCGGAATGAATCTTTCGGAGTGATTTGGACTCTAAGAAGTGTTTTTTGTTTTGTTTTGTTAAACCAGGTCCTGGAGGAATGGGAAATGTATCCAAGCCCAGAGAGGCAGCCCAGAGGAGCAGCTAAGAGTTGCTCTGGGTTCCGCTCTTGGCTGCATCCTCGACAAGCGACCACTCTTCAGTTCTCTCCTTCTCTAACATCTGCGCATAGTGGATGCCTGGAAGGTTAACTACTGTGAGGTGCATATGAACACTCCCAACCTAACTGATCTGGTCAGCAGATTGCGTGTTTGAGAGCCAAATCCGAGCTACATCGTGGCTTGCATCCTGAGGCAGGATGCATGCTCCTGCAGTGTGTCTGAGCCTCAGGCAGGGCCCCTGGGCCTGGATGCTGTCAATGTGATCCCTTGATCAAAGATTGTGGAGTAAGGTAAGAGTGTGAGCTTTGCAGTTACAGCTGGTGACTTTTGTGTAAGTCCCCTGGCCTCTCTGAGCTCTGTCCTGCACGTAAAGCTTTTATGAATAGTTATCATAAAGAAAACTGCATCTAACGATGCAAAATGACACGTAATCCAGCAGTATCTGTCTGATTGTTTTCCCATCAAACACAGTTAAATCCACAAGCTTTTTATCTGCAATGTGCATTTGACTTGCCAAAATGCACATGTTTTGCCCAATAGAAGGGCAGATGTTCTTTAATACCATGCAAGAGGAGTACTTTGACCAAGGTCACACAGCTCATAAAAGAACAGAGACAGGAGTACAGGTCACGTTTCCCAGGTTCTTGCTGTATGCTCTTTCTGCTACATGATCTGGGGCTATGGCCCAGAATCTTTTCTTTTTCTCTTTTGATGCCCTTTAGAGATACAGCCTAGGTTTCCTGGATACCTAGCTCTTCGCTCAATACAAAGGCACCCAAGTCTCATACATACAATGTCAGGTTACACATGAAAGATAGCTCAGGCCCACATAGCTGTGCAGGTGAAATTTGTTTTAAATGTGCTACAAGGAAGAGCCCCTTCAACTTTCCCTCAAATTAAAATGAACTTTGTGAATCATTTTAAATGCCCCAACTAACACTGGTGGATGGATCATTTATTTGTTGCCTGAAAATAATTCACATCCCTTTCTCTTTGAAAATAAATTTAAAAGTTGATTTTTTTTTGGGGGGGGGGCAGGCTTTGTTATCTAATGAGTCTCAGCTGACTCCTGCAACTGATCAAATACAGCCATTCTTTGGGCTGCAAAGAGTTAATACTTATAGGTGGCTTCCCTGCAGATGGTGACACCTTCCACCTTCGCTTACTGTGACCACCATCAAACGGCACATTTAGTGATTTATTTTTATAAATGACATTTTAAAAAATATATCTCTATTGACTTCAGAAAGGCAGGGAGAGGGAGAAAAGATAGAAACATCAATGATGAGAGAAAATCGTTGATCGGCTGCCTCCTGCACAACCCAAACTGGGGGTACAGCCTGAAACCCAGGCATGTGCCCCGAGCGGGAATCGAACCACGATCTGGTTCACAGGTCCATGCTCAACCCTTGAGACGTGCCTGGCTAGGCTATAAGTGACATTTTTATAAGCGACTCACAGAAAACATTCTATATGAAAGGCCATGTTTCTGAAGTTAAAAAATCGGACCCTTCAGACAGAGGGTTTGAATCCCAGGCCTGCTTCTTAGTAAGAGAGCAATCTTACTAAGGCACTTCATCTCTCTAAGCCTGCTTCCCTCCTGTAACAGGGAGATGATGCTAATGTCTGCTTCATCGCCAGAGGGAGGGTTCACTGGGTGAATGCATTCAAAGCACTTGAGCAAGGCCTGCCACACAATAAATGCTGAGCTATTACAAGGGTCTATGAATGACAGCATATGGGCCAAAATCTGGCCTACTACGTGTTTTTTACATAGCCATTGAGAAAATAATGTTGTTGGTTTGTTCTTTTTACATTTTAGAATAGTTTAAAAACTTTTAAAAAATTGAAGATACATAAAAGTAGGTGAAATTCAAATTTCAGTGTTCATAAATAAAGTGTTATTGGAACACAGCCACTAAGATCCTCAAAGTCTAAAGTACTTATGAAATGTTATGCAGAAAAAAATATTTGTTTATGAAAAGAGTGTGCTGGCCCTGAGCTATTCTTTTGAGTGTTCAGGGACACATTGTGAGGTGGGCAGTGGCATTCTGGTGTCTGAAACTTTGTGAGAAATGGGCTCAGAAACGTTAAGCATCTTCTCAAGATCACATGCCAGTTAGGTGCGATGTGCCTGCTGAGACCAACCCCATCTCCCTGACCTTTCACTCATCATCTGCCCTCACTGCTACGCCTCCTTTCTTGAAACAGGACTCTTTTCATATCAAAACTCATCCTCTGATCTTATTGCTTTTTATAATAAAGGCAGATTATATTTGATTAATAAACGTATATTTGCCCTTTTGAAATATATGGCTTATCTTATATCCCAACCTGCTTTGCATGTATTGTACAATGGGGAAGGCTTTAGCCTACTTAACTTACCTTTCAGCATGGAAAATTTCATTTTACACTTTAGTAATTTAGCTGGGGAGGCGTACTTTTTTCCATGTAGGAAAATACTGAAAATTATAGGAAATGCAACTTGAAAAAATATTAACCACATTTTCCTACCATTAAGATCCTTTAAAAATACTGCATGTCAAATAGGGATGAAAAGGACCTAAGGAAATTGTTATATTAATTATTATGAAAGTAACTATATTCAGCACAGCCACACTGAATCTTCCCTTCCAGCACATATTGCACAACCATGCTTATTCATACATGCAAAGGAAATTTGCAATGCTGCATGGCCAAGATGAAGGCATTTGCCAAGGATCATCACAGGTGCCTTCTACCATCAAGGGAAGCCAATCTTTAATCTGCAAATGGCTTTAAACAGAAATCTTGACTTCTGTGTTTACTTACAAAGACTTAGGGCAGGCAGATTAGGGTCAGCACAGGCAGCACTTCTAATAATACAATAGCATCCCCGAAGGTAGTGTATTTCCTAAGTTTGGAGGGTTTTTAGAAGGATTTAAATGACCAACTGCAGAGGATGCTGAAAAAGCTACTCAGGGATTAGACTGGATGAGCCAGGAAGCAGTACAAGTCATCAGTGAGGATCCTGCCAAGTGGGGCAGTCTCTGGGACTGGACACTAACTCATTAGCCCATGGCCCTCCCACAGTAGCTAATTCTGGACATTTTTAAATAAGTTCATCCAACTCAGTGCCTCAAAGAGCTTTGCTGCAGTTTTGTTGTTGTTGTTGTTACAGCCAAATGAGAGATTGTTTTTCTTAGATGAAACAGACATATATGTCTACTCTCTTATGTGTAAGATCTCATCAACAGTTGCTATGGTGAAAGCCTAAATAAGAAATATCCAGATCACAACCTTGTCTTTTTTTTTTAAATCAATGAGTTTATTGTTATTAAAGTTAACCTACCTTTGAATTTAAAAGCAAAACAGAAGCACTAGAAGAGGGAAATACTTTGCCTTTCCTAAAGAACTGGCTTGATTTTTTTATTTTGATGGATGTTAACAATTCTATAAACCATTTCTTCCAGTCACCAGGAAGCTCGGGGCCGAACTGAGAGCCCAAAATAACAAGTGTGGGCCCACCGGCCTGACCATGCCTCTCCGGGTTCCATGGCTGGTCTCGTTCTGATACTCTAAGTTAGAATCTGCTGGTTCTGGTTTAAATTTTTTCCCTAATATGTATTTCTCATGGATTGGGTGATCATATAATTAGTCGTCCAATTCAGGATACTTTGAGAGAAAAAAAGGAGCTATTCACCATCTCCAGGACAACAAATGCAAATGGGAACCAGAACAAATGCTCCTTTTACCTATAGGACATGGGTCAAAAATTGTATTAAGAACAATAAATAGAGCATTTAAAGACAAAATATTAGGGCCCCATTGTCATGACAGCAAATCTGGACCACTGTATATAAACTGAGGCCACGATTTTGGACTAAAATTAGAAAGCATAGGGTTTGTACAGCTTTCTCAGGGGCATGGCACACCCCATATGCCTAGCAAGGCCACTTTTTTTTTCAGCTTTTATACTTTCAAGGAAAAAAATCTCAACATCCAGCATCCTGTGTCTGGATGCTAAATAAATGCAAAACAATCCAGTGCTCTTAATAGAGACAACCTTGAGTTCTGAAGTTGGAGCTCCACACTGAACTCTCAGGGCTCCTGGCACTGAGGAAAGGGGGTCTTCTGGGCGGGGCTGCCCCCCTCCAGACTGAGGATCAGGGGAGCAACTGCTTCCATGGTCCCTAATGAACCATCCATTCTGCCAATGTCTCTGCACAAGCTTTTAAACTGAGGTTTGGGTCTGATTTCGCTGTTCTGTGCCCCCTTTTCTGGTCAGACTGACTGGCTGGTTCACTGGGACCTGGCTCCAGAGGCAGTCTCCCTCCTCAGCCCCGGGGGGCCTAATGAAGTGGTGTCACTGGGGCACTGGGCTAAAACCCCGGGGGTCCTAATGAAGTGGAGTCACTGGGGCACTGGGCTAAAACCCCGGGGGTCCTAATGAAGTGGTGTCACTGGGGCACTGGGCTAAAACCCCGGGGGTCCTAATGAAGTGGTGTCACTGGGGCACTGGGCTAAAACCCCGGGGGTCCTAATGAAGTGGAGTCACTGGGGCACTGGGCTAAAACCCCGGGGGTCCTAATGAAGTGGAGTCACTGGGGCACTGGGCTAAAACCCCGGGGGTCCTAATGAAGTGGAGTCACTGGGGCACTGGGCTGGGTGGACTGCCTCTGTGTAAAACCCCGGGGGTCCTAATGAAGTGGTGTCACTGGGGCACTGGGCTGGGTGGACTGCCTCTGTGTAAAACCCCGGGGGGCAAACAGCAAGAACAAGGGCCTCTAACTGACGCCTCACTTCTGAATGTGAGGATCTTCGCTTCACCTCGAAGCTCAAGATCCTTTCCCACGGGGACCTTCCCGCGGGGACCCTCCCGCGGGTGACTGCCTGTGTCTGGCCCAGGCCAGTTCTGCAGGATTCACCTCTCCCCCTTCCACAGCACTTCTAGAACTGCCCTGATGATTAAAAAAAGAAAAAAGAAAAAACAGACATTTCATTTGAATACAATATTCTTGAGTCAAAATTTCAAAAATGCCTACTATTTGCAATACCCATACCCTTCTGATAATATAGCTTACTATAATAATAATTTGGCTCACAGTAACCACCCATTAGTTTTTAGTTTTTAAAAATTCACATTTGCTTTTAGCTTTAAATGTTTTGTTTTAAAATTTCAACAGTGCAAATAGGTATATATTTTATTTTAAAAAGCAAATTGTAGAACACTATATAGTGTGATCTTTATTTTGTATAATGCTTATTTCATATAATACATAAAACTGTTTTTGGCAGTTATTTCTTGTGGAGATAACTGAGAGTTAGAAATAACAATGATAGGAATTTTTATATCATATACTTTCGTATTTACATTTTTAAAGCATGCACTATTTTATACCATTATTTAAAAACAAATACTAAATATGGCAAATCTAATGTTTATTAGCTCATATACATAGCTTATTAGTTTTATAAACCAGAGTCTATATCTCATAGCTCTATAGTTGTCTTCTATAGAAACTAGTACTATATGGACATGAACTCAATGTTGGGCTGCGAACAAAAATATATTAAAATAAATTGATCATCATCTGTGATTTGTGCCACAGAGTATTTTCATGGCTTGCAACAGTGACCTACAGCTATGCTGATTTTTGGTTCACACAACTCAGATTTTTCTGGTAAAAAATCTGGAAACTTTGTCAACAAGCAGGCCCCTTTCCTACCAATCAGCACGTGGTCTCCACCTCGCTGCAATGCAACCCTATTTTACTCAACCAGCCCACTCTGCTACTTTACCTGCCAGCTTCTCTCTGCAACCCGCCTGCCCTCCTGCGTGCAGGCTGTTACAATTAAATGAGTACAGTTGGGCGCATCATTTTACATTATCCCTAAGCAGCTGGCTCTTAAAAAATGGTTGTTGCTTTATATATCTAGAAAGATGCCGAATCTGTGAAGAACTTCTTGATGTCCCCACCTATATAGGTTCAGTGGCAATAATATCCTGTATTTTCTATTCCTTTAAATTTGATACACCTCCTAGCCACACAAAATTGGATGTCATTCCTCACAACGAAGAGAGCAATTTTTAAAACTTGCTGGCTAATAGCCTCCCAGCAAACAAAGGATAACAAACACATGCCAGGATAGGTACTGAGAAAAACTCCACTGACTTTATTTGACCATGCAAGTCCTAACAAGGCCGCTGGTCACACGAGGGTTATCCTAAAGAGCAGGACACTCCCACTCTGTAAGTACTCAGGTTGTCTCACCTGTGAAACAAGATTGATTCAAAAAGTAATTCCTGGCTTGGGGTGCCAGATCCATTGGGTCTGCTGATGCTGCCTTGAGGGTCTGGGTACCCTTCCCAGCATTTCAGACGCCCACTGGAAAGGGTGTATTTTTCTATAATCTGGACGCAAATGGCCAGTTTATTTGTCTCCACAGGAAAAATTTACCTGTTTACTTTAGTAGTGTGCAAGCTCTGGGGGGCAGTAAGCTATGCCTGCCTGTCAGAGTTGTTAAACAGGCCAAGCGACACAAACACATCTACTGTTGGGTAGAGAGAACTTTTAATAATAAAGGAGCATTGGAGGAAGTAATAAACATTCGTTTTGGCAGCCATAGAAGTCCTCCCACTCTTTTAATTTGGAAAGAGTTCTTCATCTGCCCCCAGCTAATGATTCCCTTGAGGCATTTTTCTCTCCTGCTATGGGGGCAGTAACAGGGAGAGTTCTGTGACTTACTCTGGTCGGTCGCACTCCCGGACAGCGATACGGATGCCCCCTCCACACGTTCTTGAGCAGGTTCCAAACTGAGTCCAACTTCCCCAGGATCCATCAATCACGGGGGCCTCCATTTCTTTGGGAACACAAAATCCAAACTTGCAGTGCTGTATTTAATAAGGGAACAATGAGGGAGAGCTCGGTGCTGAGACATTGCAGGATCCACTGTCCTTCCAATACACCCTGTTGTAACTAACTGCCAGCTGCTGGTGGGAATGCTGTAATGCCATCAGCTCTGTGAGTGATGGACACTAGGGATCTTAATCCCTTACTGATTGATTTTAGGCTGAGTCTTTATTTACAACCTGCTTGAACAAAACTGGCCAACAAGTGGTTGGCTCCAGGCTGGTCAGGGTGGCCAGCTTCGAGGTGCTCAATGAGTTGCGTGGAGAAGTAAGGAGTGGAAATGGGCAGACTGGCTGGGGACAGAGCCAGTTACTGGATTTGCAGAGCAAATCTCCAGTAACAAGCCCCGGAGATGCTGTGAGCCTGTTAAAATACAATGCTTTCTGCTTCCCATGGATTTGAAAACTCATTTTTCAATGAAACAGAAAAGAAAAAAAGCTAGTTCCAGGATTCCTATATAGTCACTCCACCAAGACACAAGGACACACTAAAGCAAACAGACACATTCCAGAGAGCCCTGAGCTTTACTGCTTTTGTTACTAATGGTTTCTCGTTTTCTAGCCCTGAGCTGGAAGGAAGCCATGGTGTTCACAACAAAACAAAACACCAAAGTCCTCAGAAAACAGCGGGGCCAAGAAGGCCATCTCAGTCCTCTGCCATGGCCAGCGTGAGGCCTGACACAAAGCTGAGGTCACAGAGCAGGGGACAAAGGGAGAGTGGCAGCCCAGGCGGCAAGAGGGCGATGCCCTGCAGCTCACTCAGGCCTCCACGCAGAGCGAGTGTGACTTTTCCATAGGGAGGGCACAGTCCTGGAGCCACAAAGGCCGGGGTGGGGGGTGGGGGGGCGTGAGAGGGAGTGCATATTTGGGGAAAGTGGGCAAAAAAGAGGCAGGCGAAGGTCCCAGTCTAAATGGCGGTCCCAGAAAAGACTTGGTGAACGATGATTTAAGAGTGTAATTAAACTGTCTATTCTGCTGCGTCTTCCCCCTCATAAGTCACCTCTCTGAGTATCTGAGTACACTTCCCTCTCCCTGGGCTGTTTGGCTGAGACCTAAAAGGTTTTACATCCAAAGAATCCTGGGCAACTCGGTACCTAAGACATGTGGGCAGAGGCAGAGGTGCCACAATACCCCTGCAGTCACTTCCCATGCGTCTCTACCCTGGTCTTGAACATTCCAGGAACACATGCACTAGACATAAACGAAAGCAGCAACTGTCTAGGCAGCGGTCACCAATGGGTGGTCTGCTGATCACTGGTGGTCCGTGAGGCTCAAAAGGTTGGCGACCACTGTTCTAGAGTGCCACTCCCCAAGGAGAATGTGACTTGAGTCACCTATTTAAGCAAGTCTAACTGTTCCAGGAAGCCACATTAAAACAAAAAGATAATGAAAATTAATTTTAATATCTCTTATCTAGCTCAAAATATCCAAAACATTATTATTTCTATATGTGTAATCAACACAAAATTATGAGTGAGTTTTTAAATCCTTTTGCCCATCTAGGTCTCAACATCTGGCGTGTCTTTTCACTTCAGCACATCTCGGTTCAGACTGACATAGACATGCTCCCCAGCCGCGCGTGGCCAGTGGCTGCCGCTTGGGACAGTGCAGGGACAGGTGTAGCAGGCACAAGTCTAGTTTCAACAAACAGCCCTGTGCCCTCCAGGGAGTCACTGAATTCTGCTCCCACAGATGAAAAACGACCAAGTTTGTCTTGGAGTGTCACAGGAAAAAGTGCATCTAAGCACCTACTACACAGCTGAGCACATAGGGACCAGCCTTAAATAGAGTTAGCAAAAATAATGGCAAGCATTTGCACTTAATATTTGTCAGGTCCCATTCAAAGCATTATTAACTTACCTAACTTACATATTAACTTACTTAACTCTCACAGCACACTACGAAGTAGTACTGTTACCCCATTTCTACAGAAAAGGAAGTGAAGGCACAAAGGGGTTGAGACCAGACCGCAGTAAGAGGCAGAGCCTAATCATTAGACCATCTGACTCAAGAGTGCAACCCTATCTGTGACACATGCTACCTGTCTTTCCATTGTGAGCAAATGGGGCCATTCGGACATCTAAATTAAGACTGAAATTTAAAATAAGAGCAAGTTAATGGAATGGTTTGGTAAATCTAAGTTATCTACTTGATATCCATTATCCCTTTCATCCTTGGTACAGATTCTGTATACCCCCAGATTCCTGAACAGATAAGAGTGGTCAAAGAGATGTTAGCAGGATTCACTGGGTGAGATTCTGGGAAGGTTCTTTGTCCCTTTGTTCCTTGCCCTTTGGCTTCATTCTGCCTGGAACTCAGACTTGATGGCTGGAGCTGCAGCAGCTATTTTGTGACTTTGAGGATGAAGACCATTTGCATACAATAGTGGAGTAGAAAGTAATTAGAAGCCTGGGTTTCTGATGACTTTGTGGAGCTGCCACAACAGCTCCATAACCTATTTCAGTGTGGACTAGTTTTTTGTGTGTGTCAGAAAAAAAAATGATGCAGTTTGCTTACATTATGATAATTGGATCTGACCTGCACAAAATTTCTAATCATATCTAATAAAAGAGTAATATGCAAATTGACTGTACCTCTGATCAAGCCACGCCCATCAGCCAATCAGGAACAAATTATGCAAATAAACCCCAACCAAGATGGCTGCCACCACTGAGAGCAGGAGGGAGGCTTGGGTTTCCCCAGCAATGGAGGAAGCCAAGCTTCCCCCCTGCCATTGCCAGCCTAGGCCTCCAGTCAATGCTATAAAGTTTCAATTATAGATGATACATAATCCCAACAGAAATGACTACAGCCACAGAGCTGGAGAGAGAACCAAGGCTAGGGTTGCCCAGGCAACGGAGGAAGCCAAACTTCTGCAGCCCTAGCCTAGGCCTCCACTCTAGGCTACAAAGTTTCAAACAGAAATGGTGTCACAGAGCCAGCAGAAGGCTTGGCTCTGCTCCAGGCTACAAAGTTTCAATTGTAGAACATAAATTAATCCCAGATCCCAGGGCCTCTGCTTGGGTTGCTGGGGGGCATGGCCAGCCTGCAAATCACAACAGGTCCCTCGCCCAGGCCACCCCACCCCCCAAGGGAACCCCCACCCTGATCCAGGACACTCTTCAGGGCAAACCAGCTGGCCCCCACCCCTGCACCAGGCCTCTATTCTATCTAGTAAAAGAGTAATTTGAAGACTGACCATCACTCCAACACACAAGAGGGCTGTCCCCATGTGGTCAAAGATCCTGCCCCCATGTGGACACAAGATGGCCACCACAAAATGGCCAGCAGGGGAGGGCAGTTGGGAGGTCCCAGGCCTGTAAGGGAGGGCAGTTGTGGGCAATCAGGCCAGCAGGGGAGGGCAGTTAGGGGTGACTAGGCCAGCAGAGGAGGGAAGTTGGGGGCAAACAGGCTGGCAGGGGAGCAGTTAGACATCAATTAGGCTGGCAGGGTAGTGGTTAGGGGATGATCAGGCTGGCAGGCAGAAGTGGTTAAGGGTAATCAGGGAGGCAGGCAGCTGAGCATTTTGGAGCCAGCAGTCTTGGATTGTGAGAAGAATGTTCAGTATCTGAGAGGGTGCAGGCTGGGCTGAGGGACATCCCCCCGCACCCACACCATGCACGAATTTCATGCACCAGGCCTCTAGTTAATATATAATTGAGGTCATAGCTATTGCCCAAATTCAGCCTTTGAGTCTTGGTGCTAGATACAGTTTATAAATTCTACAAAGTAAGGAAAAAGTTCCTATGATGATTCATGGAGTTTAATAATAAGAAATTGCCTGGATATACAGTTTTTCTCCTCTTGACACTGTCTTCAGTCTGTTGCTCTGTCTATTCTATAGATGCTACTTCCATAGAAGAACAAGCAATAAACTTTAGAGCAAAATGAGGGCACAGGTGCTGCTTTGCCAGAGTGCCACCATTCAGCACTGCATGCAAATGCCCTAACATGGCCCCTTTTAAAAAGGAAGCTTCTGAGTGAAAACTGGTCTAAATGAAACATGTCTTACTGATATGACCATGGACAGGTATTCAAAGGAGAGGAAGAGCCTCAGAACAGGGGACTGCCTCAGGTGACAGAGACTGGAAATCGTGGCTGTTTGGCAAATATGTACCAAGATAGTCTATTTTTCCAGGTAAAGCTGACAAATAATAATTACATATTGGAATAGCTCTTACATCATAACAAGTCATTAAATAGCTAGTAGAACCCCAGCCAAAATATAGGCAGCCTTTCCTAAAAGTGTCCCGAACCATTTAAATGATAATCTACCTAAATAATCTCCAAGTTGCTTTTTAAAAAAAAAGAGAGAGGTTGGAAAAGGGAGTTGGGGGTCAATTTTGTGCCAAGGAGGCTTAAAATAAAGTTTCAAGCCTGAGATTCACAAACAGGGTTTAAATAAAAATGTTAATGGACTTAACAAGAGAATGGGGAAAATAAAGAGACAGAGATGTTCATCAAAATAACATTTGTCAGCAGCCTGGGAGAGCTCCCTGCAGAGGGAGCAGGGCGGGAAGAAGAGAAAGGAAAAAAATGAACCCCTCAGCCAAGGCAGGCAGAATTTGCTAGAGGAAAGTGTGTGGTTTTACTGCCAATTCTATAAAAACAAAATGAAGAACACACAGAATTTCTATGCCAACATCTTTGGCATTTGTAAAATGCATAAATACTCTTCGGGGAGTAAACACACACATACCCAGTTCTTTAGTAAAAGCTACTAGAATCGGACACTTTTCCCTACTTCCCTAAACACAACTAGAATGTCCCCGTCATTTTCTCGCAGAGCTAGTGCTCAGAATGTGTTCTGAATCTGCCCTTGGCATGCTCTGAAGTCCCTCACTCTTGCTGAACAGGAGCATACATCGAAAAAGCCTTCCCAAGGATCTCCACATTTCCCATCTCTTAGGCATCAGACTACCCTGCAACCCTTATCATCTGTGTCTGCTACAAAAACAGAAGATTGGAAAAGGACACAAAATACATCCTCCAAAGTTCTGTGTTCTAGGATTGAATGGGTACCATGTCACTACATGGCACTTGGCAACCTGTTCATGACAACGTACTAGATATACTTCACTGAGAATTCTTTGTTAGAGTTTCTTAAAGCAATAGCATGTGTCAGAAATAGACATATAGGTGGGTACATCAGATTGACTAAGAACAACAACACAACGCTAGTGATTTTTCTGAGATTAAACAGGTTCAATTTAAGTAATGTAGTTGACTGGCTCTAAATCAAGCCAACTCACCAAGTCATCAACAGGTTATCATGTCTACTGGCATCTCCCACCAACTGGTGGCAGCTGTCAGGACCACTGTGTTTAGTACTCTGAGGCCTCTTCATTTCGTAACGATGAGTGAATTCCGAATGGCTGCCGTAAAAACCCAAGAACCATATTCCCACTCAAAGCTATGACTCTCTGGCCATCAACACGTTGAGTTAAATGTCCCACAAAAAGTGAGTAATTCGCTTTGACCAAGGAGATATATTTCTTTTTAAGCTAATGAAAGGTACAAAGGTCGCTGTACCTATGTCTGCACGTAGTTTTGGTGAGGTTGTCATTGGGAAAAGGTGTATACTTAATTCCTGAAGTCCTAGCCGTTAAGAAGTGATAAGTTGAACTGATTTAGTCACCATGACAAGTAAAAAATCATTTTCATTGTACTTTTATATTGAACTTTATGTTTTTCAAATAACGTTCATGCCCTCCAGCTCATGTAACTGTTACCTCCTGAGAGATGAGCGGAGAAACCACTTTTGACCAATAGAAACTCAAGCTCAGTTACGGCCTCTTCAGACCAAACAGAGCCGGGGGTTGTCCTGAATGAACTGTGAGATACATCTTAGGCAAGCCGCTTCTTTTTCTGTTCCCTATCTATAAAATTGGGGAAAAGAGAATTCTGTTCTGTCATCTCTTTAGGACCCCTTCCATGGAAACTGGTGCTATTGATTCTATAAGGAAAAATGGAGGGAAAAATGTGAGATGAGAATAAAATATTAAAAGTGAGCCGAGTAGATAATGGGAAGAAGAGAGAAGACAGGAAACATATATGTAAGAGAGAGACGAAGGACTCAGAATATAATCAGGAGTTACATCATTACTGAGTGAAATCCATTTTCCATGTAGATTAAAAAAAATCAGGGTTTATATGGATTAGAAAACACTTTCTAACAAAATATTTGGGTGATGATGATATCACCAATATAGTTCCTTTTTTTTTTTTTTTTAGATGGATTCTAGGTGAAGCAGGTTGCATTAATCATGCTCCGAGGTGCATGAGATGTTGTTATCATCGGGCTATGCAAGTAGCAAATTTTGTGTGGTTACCAACAAGTGGGAACCAACTGAGAATTTGCACTTAGATATATCTCAGGTGACATCATCACTTCTTAAAGGGACCACAGTTGGGAAAAGCCTGGCATCCCAGTAGTGAACACAGTAAGTTTACTGTATTCCTGCATTTCTTTGGTTTTGAGACGCTTCAGCACAGATGCGCAGAATTCATTGCCACCTCCGAGAGAGACAGAAAGAAGAAAAAGAAAGATGGTCTCACATTAAATGGACCTACTCATTAAAAACCACACTGGGTTTCAGAAATGTTAAAATGAGAAAAAGTATGTCTTAAAATGGAGGCAACAGTGATAACCATGTCCATTGGATCAATATTAAACAACCATTTTAAGTTTTCACCATTTCCAATAATAAAGCGGAACCTCTTGCCTCAAAAAAGTATCTGCGCATAGGTGGGTACATCAGATTGACTAAGGTATAGGTGGGTACATCAGATTGACTAAGAACCACAACACAATGCTAGTGTGCTCAAACACACTGCACTGACAGCATACAGCGGTAACCGGCCCTGCAGCCAAAACCTGGCCCCGTTCCGCCCCCCAGAGAGAAGGCAGGGTTGGGGCATTACTTGCCTTTCCAGGCTCGCACTCGGTGCCATCGGCCCAGGGCGTGTGCTGAGTCTGGCAGCCTTTGCTGTTTGCATCCGCTCCGTCCACGTTACTGCACCAGAGCCGCCGGCACTGCATCTGCCAATGATACAGTATAGGTTGAAAAGGGGTTTTATTTCTTGGTACGATAAGTGGTCAAATATTACGAGGGACACAGAGACCAGCTCCTGAGACACGCGTGTGGCTGGCGGGACATGAGATGGTGTGAAAAAGGGCTTCCCTGCATCCAGTGAGACTGGAGATCCACTGGAGCCGTGTTGGGATTAGCTGCCATTTCAGTTTAGGGGAGGCCTGACTGCAAAACTAATGCTTTCTTCCAGTAAGCTACATAATTCCAGTCATCAGTTGGCTCCTTTCCGGGGTGCCAGGAATTATCAGAGAGAAAAAGGGACAAACTCTTGTGAACATTTCAGACTTACAAAAAGTGCAAACAGCCACATACTGGACAGCCATGGAGCCACCACCCAACTAAAGAAAGAAAACCTCACAGGCCCAGCGGAAGGCCTGCAATGTCCCTCCTCAGTCCCAATCCCCTCCCCTCCTCCCAGAGATGACCACTGTCCTGAGTGGTGGCCATCATTTCTTCACTCTCGTTGCTTTGACCACAAACGCATATTATACATTTCAACTTGAAACAAACAATAGCACTCAGCATTGCAGGATCTGCTCATAGGCTTGCAGCTTGCTTTTCTCCTCGACATACACACAGTATTTTTTAGATTTACACAAGTTGATATATTTAGCTCTATTGGGGGCATACATTTTAAAGACCTTTTTCCTGATTATTATACTAAACAAGTGGTCGGCAAACTCATTAGTCAACAGAGCGGCAAACCATGGCTTGTGAGCGAGCTGCGGTTTGATGAGCACTGCACTAAACCAAGCTCATAACAGAGACATTTAGAAAGTACTAAAATTTTCTATTAATCATCACTCGCAGATGTTTTCCATTTGGATTTTTAGACAGAATAGAAGGGAGAGAGACATGGTGGGAGACAAAGAAAAACATTAATGTGAGAGAGACACATTGATTGGCTGTCTCTCACACACACCCCAAATGGGGCCAAGGATTGAACCTGTAACCCAGGTACATGCCCTCAACCAAGAGTGAACCCAAGACTCTTTGATACATGGGACAGTGCTCTAACCACTTAGGAACACCACCAGGGCTAATAATTTATTTATTAAAAAAAAAAAAAAGAAGAGCCTCAAACTATTCAGTCTTCCCTATATTTTCTTGCCTTTTACAATTGAGAACATACTCTATAAAATAATTATTTATCCTGTTATTTTAATTACAAGATATGTCAGGATCATGTTTCCAAGTATAGTTAATTTTTAAAAAATATATTTTTATTGATATTTTACAGAGAGGAAGGAAGAGGAATACAGTTAGAAACATCGATCAGCTGCCTCTTGCACACCTCCTACTGGGAATGTGCCTGCAACCAAGGTACATGCACTTGAATGGAATTGAACCTGGTATCTTTTAGTCCACAGGCTGACGTTCTATCTACTGAGCCAAACTGGTAAGGGTCAAGTGTAGTTAATTTTTAATTGTTGTATAGTATTGCACTAAATAGAGATACCATAATTGGCTGAACATTTCTATTATTGGGCATTTGGATTACTCCTAAAGTTTACTATCATGAATAACACAGAAATGAATATAATCGTGGATAGATTTTACTCAAAATATTTTATTATATATTTCCATGGAATCACTGTACTTCCCAATTCACCATGCTATTTCTAAAATTTCTTCCAGCAAAACAAACACATATACCCAGTGAGACAGAATGGGGTACCCCAAAGAAGCACAGCTCAACTCCTCTGAAATCTGAGAGCCACTGGATTATATCATTGGTCCACATGTCCACAACACCTACATCAAAATGCCACCCACCCACCAGCTAAGCTACCACCAGAAATGATTTCACAGGAACAGCTTTGATGAGCTAAAACAGGGAAACAGGTTTGTCTCATGAATTACTTTTACTGAATCTGTAATAAAGGTCTACTAGACAGGTCAATGGGCATGAGACGATACAGGAGAGGAAAGGGCTGAGCGTCTTCCTGTTGGACTGCCCCAGGAGGGAAATGAGAAGGTGAGGGTAAAGCACCACCTAACAGTGAGCACTGTGACTACTTATCACCATCATCATTTCTACTACCATTGAGAGTCAGTGGACCATTCTCAACTTTTCTATGGGTGGTTTATATTTGGGTGAAAATCTAATAGAAAAATAGGAATAAAAAGAAGTCCAGAATCAACCCCCGAACACTTACCAAATACGGGCACACCTGATAACCTTGTCCAAAAATCAATTCACATTGTTTATTCACGTTGTAAAGGACGCCTGGCAGTTGGGAAGGCAAACTGTAGGCTCTGTATCCAGGTTCGTTTAGCAAACACTCACCATAACCAGTGCTATGGAAAGCAAAAATACAGATGGTGAGTGTGGTGGGTGACTCATGGATTGCCAACACCTCCAGTTGAGAGGGAAGGCCATCTGCCGTTGTAATAGTAGATCGTACAATTCCTTTTTTTTTAATTTTAAAAATATATTTTTATTGATGTCAGAGAGGAAAGGAGGGAGAGAAAGATAGAAACGTCAATGACGAGAGAGAATCATTGACCAGCTACCTCCTGCACGCCCCACACTGAGGATCGAGCCTACAACCCGGGCATGTGATCTTGACTGGAATCCAACCCGGGACCCTTCAGTCCACAGGTTGCCACCCTATCCACTGAGCCAAACTGGCTGGGGCAGGACAGTTCCTTTCTTATATCTGTTTTATTCTTTTCACCCTGGGTTAAATCTAGAAGCTGAAGTTATATAATTTGGTGTGTACTTTTTTATATTCTGACTGACTACGTATACAACCCAGCTAGTGGGAAATATGTATCTGTTACAGCATTGATCACATTTCAGGGCAATTATCTTTTTGTTACAATCTTTTGCAAAAGACTGTAAGCTTCTTAGGGGCAAAGATAGTATCTTTTTCATCTTCCATAACAACAGATGTTTAGTAAATGTTCCTTGAATAGATGAGTGAGTTAATCAACAACTATCTCAAGAAACACCTTAGGCCACCTGATTAAAGAGGAAAACCAGCAGCCTTCCAGTCCTTTTCTACAAACACTTCTGGAAAATTCACACCCAGTGAGTTCTGACTAATAAAGCCCTCTCTTTGCTGTGGTTGCAGAAATATACATCCAGTGACCTCCGGACAATCACTTAACCTTTCATACATCTGGGAGAGAAAAGCAGTAAATCCATGACACAGGGATATTGTGCAGTGTAATTGGACCTTTGAGCAGCAAGGCAGGAAGCTCAAAAAACAAAATAAGAAAAGAGAGGACAGAAAGAGAGAGAGACAGAGGAAAGAGAAATGTCCTCCATTCAACAACAGGAAGGTCTGCTGCAATTTTCATCCATCCAGATAACTTCTTTGGGATTGCCTCCTGATCCTACCCCTCTCCAAGCCAAAGTGACAAAGTTAAAGCCCATAAATATTTGTGAACTTCCTTCATCATATAATTACACTAGTGGTCCCTCCCCCAAGATTGGAACAGATCTCCTATCTTTACCAGGAATAAAGAAAGCAACATTTACACATTCTCTGTAAGGTCCCATTTTCTTTTTAGCTCAGTCTGTAATCTTCTGAACTCGGGCAAGGACATGAACTGCATAGAGGCAGAGACTATTTTTTTCCTCCTCCAAGGATGTCAACAACAAAAAAAAAAACAACTCGAAAAAAATGCTTAGCTCTACATTTCCTTTCCCACAATTAGATTACTACACGAAGGCCAGACACCAGAAGTCTGTGCTACGAGAAAGTTCAAGTCTTACTCTAAAAATTCAGTGATGTATTTTCGACTACACTTTGACCACATCCAGGGCTTGGTGTAAAAGTTCAATGTTGGAGCCATGACATGCTGGGGACTCTTGACTCCGTCTTCTTTGCACTTATTGCTGTCGTCATGGGGCATGTTAAACCTAAGGCCAACAAGACAAGGATGAGAATCTCAATAAATACCAAGGGACTGAGTTGTTATCATTGATTTCAAGAACGCACCTGTTCAAAAACATTTTTGTTAACTGATAGGAAGCATTTGTCATTACGGAAAAACCAGTTGTATGTGCAACATACCATTCTCAGCTTGATAACTACCCACCGGCCAACAAACTCAGAGGGCTGTCCTGTCTGTATGACTTTCCCCAATCACAAGTTTGATGCATATGAATAATTTAGCATTTAGGGAGGAATTTACTTCACTAGTTCATCTTGGAATATGGAAATCAGTCAGTCAAAAGTGTGTAGACTTGCTTTATAAAAGTAAAAGCTGGGATAAAAGTCTGTGAGGTCCAGTCTATTGATTTTTCATGTGTTTGGTTTTCTTTTTCTTTCAAAAATTTGGGTCCCATGCCAGGCTCAGTGATTGAGTGTAGACCTATGAACCAGGAGGTCATGGTTCCATTTCCTGTCAGGGCACATGCCTGGGTTGTGGCTCTATTCCCAGTGTGGGGCGTGCAGGAGGCAGCCAGCCGATCAATGATTCTCTCTCATCACTGATGTTCCTAACTCTCTTTCCCTCTCCCTTCTTCTCTGATATCAATAAATATATATTAAAATATTTGGGTCCCATAATAATTACCAGATGGAATAATTGTCTAATGGAAATTGTGAGATGAAAAACCTCGAACTGTCTTGTTTGAACTTAAAAGCTCTTACTGCTTACAAGTCATTTTCTTAAAGAATGACTGCCCAGGTTTCTAGTTCACAGCTGCATAGTCAGTAATACTACCTGTACCACCAAAGCCAACCCAAGCCAACTATCCAAACCTACTTTAAGCCGTTGGGTTCTTTGTGGGGCAAAGGAGCTGGTGTTTACTCCTCACCCCCCACCAGACCTTGACAAAATCCAGTCTATTTCATTACATTATCAGACAACTTATTTTCATTCAAATATCAGGCACATTTGCTCAAAGCAGGGGCTAGGCAATAATGCATATTCATTCATTAAGCACTTACTAACCAATAATAACCAAAACTTTTTTTTTTTTTTTGCATTCACAACACACAGGACAGTGTGTTAAATATGTTAGATGCTTTTTTTTTTGCACTTAATTACCTATTTGACCCAATGAATAATACAATTACTATCCATGTTTTACAGATAAGGAAACTGAGTTGTAGAGGTTTAATTACTTGATTGAGATTGGGGAACTGGGATTGGAATCTACTTTAGTTTGGTTCTAAAACCTCTTGTTTTGGAGTATATATCAACTATAATCCCTCCTGTCAGATGAGTTGTGATGATTTGTCAGGAATATTGTGGAAAGATTTCTATATCCAGAAGACACTGAATTACCTCCCCACCTTCTAGTCCCACTCTGTGTCTAAGGACATTCCTGTGCGAGAGGAGAGGACATTTTGTGAAGCATCCAATGACACTCAACAGATACAAGAGCAATTGCTCCCCACCCACCCTCAATAGCTGTTGGGATTTTTACTATCAGAGAGTACCGACTGAAACACCTTAACATGTAATTGTGAATAGATTCAGTAGAAAATCTGCTATTTTCACTTTCATTCACTGTGAGTAAACCTAACTACATGAGACAAAGCATCAAAACAAAAACATTCATTAACGGGTTAGGAATATAATTTTGTTTAACTAATAACTCACATCATCCACCAACTATTTCATATTTCACTTTCTGATACTTTTGAGATGGGGTCTATCTGCATTGTGCCCACCTCACAGGTAGGGAAAGAGCATACATTTTCAAGTCAAGCAGAATGAGGAACAATTCAGTCCAGAACTTGGTATCTGGCTCCCAACTGACCTCTGTCTGAAAGCAGGTACCCAGCATAGTTCCTCCAGGTCAAGCCCAGAGAAACAACAACCCCCACCTGTGCGCCTGGTGAGGACTGACGGACATGACAGAAATGGAAGCCCCTCTAACAATGCTGCCAACTTGGGTTTTGTGTAGGGAAGGTACTTGTTAACTATGCATTGAATTTTCTCAACAGCTGAAAATAACTTAGTTTTTGCTTCTCAAAATGCTCACTTTCCTCAAAATGTCAACATTATACACAGTCTAAAAGAAGTTTATAAGCTCTTGTTGGAAAGAAATTAATATTTCTTCAACTTAGTATTTCTTCAGGTTGGCAGGCAGAAGCAGGGGCAATCAGGAAGGCAGTCATGTGAGCATTTTGGAGCCAGCAGTCCTGGTTCTGAGAAGGATGTCCAACTGCCCGTTCAGGCCTGATCCTTCGGGGTCCCTGATTGGAGAGGGTACAGGCTGGGCTGAGAGACAACCTCCCCAACCCTGTGCAGGAATTTCGTGCACTGGGCCTCTAGTATAGCATGATCCTGGATGTCAACTGTAATTGAAAAATAAAAAATATAATAACTACGAAACTCTTTTTGTTTTCACCAACCATTCTTTTGGAAATGGTGTTCAAATCCTTGTGCTTTGGGAAACACTGGTGGGATCAGTAGTTGTCAAACTGAGTTCCAAGAAACCCTTGAGTTTCATGACAGCATTTGAGAAACCAAAGGACAGAGAGAAAGCTGACTAATGGGACTCTGGCCACCCACCACAGCTGCTTAATGGAAAGCCAAGCCTTCTGTGCGCTATAAATATTGGGTATCTGATAACGTTTCCTTCCGAGAAAACTCTTAAAATATGCTTGAAAGGTGCTAGCTTTGAAAATACCCATTCTATGTAGAACTGAAGTGGGAAGATATCTATCTCTCTGCCTTGCTTTATACCTAGCACCACACACTGCACAGAGGTGTCTTTGAAAGCCTAGTGGATGAAAGCTTGCTTAACATGTGATTTTAGTTATAAAGTTAACATCTGACATGAAAATTGACATACAACTCCACTAGTGACAGCTGAGAAAATGATTTAAAAAAGATGTAAGTAATTTAATTATTACTTATGGAAAGAAAATGATGCAACTCAAATAGCAGAATGATTTCTGGCAAATTTACACTGTTTTGCCACATGTTCTAACCATGCTCTGCCTCTAAAAGAACAAAAGGAAAAGCCAGTTTTACAATGACCCATAGTAGCCAAAATTAGTGTTTTCATTGCTCTTTGTTCATTCTCTCCCATGACAGAGGGGTATCCCTGTCTGAATTACAGGCATATAACCAGAAGCAGGGAGGATCTGGATTTGTGAAAATCTCATGAGCTTGGGCAATGATGGACCTTCCTCGACAAAGATGGCAATCCCCCCTCCTCCGATTCCCAGTGGGAAGGGAGAGTATTAGACTTTTCATAGAAAATGTGCACAATTAAACCAAAGATCCACAGGGGCTAGGGCCAACGAGGGTGCATTCATGCACTCAGCTTTCTGGAACCAAAGTCACTTCTCCCATCGAGGGTCAAAGCGCATCCATCCGGCAGATTCTGCTGTGACCCAAAAAGTGTCGCACCCTCGAAAGGCAAGGAAAGGCTCACTGCTGTGAAGGAGGAAAGTTTTAGGTCACTCTGAATTCAATGAAAATAGGAAAGGAAACATACAGATGGCCCAGTTCATGGGCTATGGTAAAAGCTGTGCTCAATCCATTATCTTCACTAATAGAACAGCTTCTGGAGGAATCACAGAGGGTTCCCAGTTCAGCCAGACCTATTGAAAGGAAAGAACCAGGGTTTACTTGAACAAGCAGTTGTGGCTTAGACTGAAAACATGCAGGAAAGGGTGGGCGCCACAGAGGTTCACACAGCCGACTCACCTAGGGTGTCACACTTGTCCTGAGCTCTGCAGATGTCCTGTCTGAAAGTAAAGCACACTTAGGGCCTTGATGACACCAGAGAGGAGACATCAGTACCAGTCACCACTTCAGAGCCTTCTAGGCACTCACAACATACCTGCCGCCCGGGAAGGGGTTACAAAACCACTGCTTTCAGGATAGAAAGCCACATGGACAGGTCGCCTGCTGCCTCAGGAGTGGCCTGGAACCAGCAGACAGACACCTTTATGACCAGGGCTTTTCCTCATACACTGAGGAAGTGATTCTATTTTATGCACAAGCATTCCTGACAAACAGGCCTCTCCTCTATGCTCGTGAGTGTGTGCCCAGGAGCAAATCCGAGGTGGGTGGTGGGCAGCCCTCTTCGCTGCACCACACAGTGTTTGAGAATATTTACTAGGTAGGAGCTACAATTTAAACATAGGGAGAGTTCACTTTAAAGACAAATTTGTATCCCCAACTCCTTGCAAAATCACAGAAGTTGGCAGCACTGGACTGTACCCCAACTGGTAACAATAGGCTCCTTCTGAAGAGCTGCTGGCCCCCTAGAAGAAGGCCACTTCCTTTCAGGCCTGCCCAAAGCTCTCACTGTCTACTCAGCACCTACAGGTAAGTGGTTCCCAATAGGGGTGATGCGATGCTCCCCTTCCCCACCTCAGCCCATTCCTGCCCTCACAGGGCATTTGGCAACTTCTGTGGGCTGAGGACACTGTTGGTGGGGACAATTGAGTAGAGCGATTGCTGCTGGTCAGTGGTGGGCAGAGACCAAGTACACTGCTAAGCATCCTCACATGCACAGGACGCCCAACAACAGCGTTATCTGCTCCCAACTGCCAACAGTGCTGAGGCTCAACAGCCTCGTGCCAGGAGCTGGCTGCCAGAAACATACACCTGCATCACCTTGCTTGGAAACTGTTCAGTGAGGAATATCAGGACTGCGTACCTCGTTATCAGGATGGCAGTATCATGCTGGATCCCACCTGTATTGTTCTTCTGCCACTGGCAGAAGTTCCTCAATGTCGTCTGGGCATTAAAAGAGATGGGAGGTCCTTCCTGAGCACAGAAAAGAATTGTGGTTGGTCAGTTGTACCGATTGCATACGCCATTTCGGATACAGAGAGAAAGAAGAAGAAAAAAACTTGATTACCTGTTCATTATGAATCACAACTAAGTTCACAACAACAATATTAATTAAATTTCCAATACTGGGGTCTTTATAGATAGAGGCTACCTGCAACCGAGATAAATTTTTCAAAGTTAATTGTGAACTCTGTAAGCAGCAAGCAATTCACTTCTCATGTGCGGCTCTGCCTATTTTTACATTTCATGCAACATATGCATTTTTCAGTTTTGAATTTTCATTCATTCATCAAACACTCATTAAAACTATCTTTGTAAAATTATTTATAGGTGAAAGTTTTAAATAATAATAAATTCTAACACATTTAAGTTTTAAGATATTTTCTTGAAAAATTTCATGGCCACGCATCTTAATAGTTCTCTATGCCAAAATACTGGATATTAACTTTTCATCAAGCTCCTTCATCCCAGTTGGGAGTCCCCGATTGCCAAATTATGAATCTCACATTGACCATGACTTTGCCGATACTGCTGCTCTGCATGCTTACCACACATCTGTGTTCTCCACAACCTGCTCATCTAGTTTTTTCACCCATATTGTTAAATTATGAGAGCTAACATTCATCGAATGCTTCTTGTGGACTAGACCATGCTGAAAATTGCATATGCATTTGCATTTAGTCCCAGTAATACCTGTGCTAGGCATTATTCTAACCTCTCCCAACAAATGAGGAAATGAGGACTCAGAGAAATTAAGTAACTCATTCAAGACTATATATAGTGGCGAGTAGCAGAGCCAGAACTCTCAACCTCTGTAGACTTGACCCAAGTCCATGCTCACAATTGGAATTCTTAGAACAGGTCTGAATTTATGGGTTGGAAACGCAGTTGAGACTGTGTAAGGTCTGGTTAGATTTTTATTTCTCTGCTCCTGGACAGGAGAAGGCTGGGCACAAAGGACTGAGCGTGGCAGAGTGGATGACAGGAAGGTGGAGGGAGGCAGGCTCCCGTGTGGGGTGGAGAGAACCAGGGGACTGGTTCACAGCAGTGAGGGAAAGACAAGGAGAGCCACAGGCCAGGGAGTGAGAGGAAGAAACTCTAAAGCAATGTTCCCAAACATGGCTGCTTTCCACATTCATTTGTGGAATATATAAAAAGTAGATTCGTGTTCAAATACATTAGGGTGCGTGAATGGGGGCAAGATCATAGAGACTACTATAGAAAACAGCCTCCAATATTTCAAGAAAAAAGCAATGTATAAAACAGTGTAGGACAATTCTGCATTTCTTTGTGAGAACCAGTTGTATATGCATACATATATGCTTAAGAAATGTTCAGTGCCTTGCCATCTGATACAGTAGCCACTTGCCACGTCTAGTCACTGAGCACTAGAAACGTGGCTGGTGCCAACTGAGATATGCAGTGAGCATAAAACATACTGGATTTTGAGGGGTTAGTATAAAAAAATACAAAAATATCTTATTAATAATGTTTGAAGTAATATTTGGATGTAAAATAAAGTGCATTATTAAAATTAATTTACCTATTTATTTTATCTCACGAGGCTACTAGAAAATGTAAGATTATATATGTGGTTCACATGCTATCTCTATTGGGCAGAGCTGTTTAGAAGCATATGCAAAAAGGCTTATTAGTGGTTGCCTCTGGTAAGGGGTGGAAGCATGAGTAGGAAACAAGTTATTATTATTATTTTTTAAAGGAAACAATGACTTTTTTATTTTGTTCATCCTCACCCAAGCATATGTTTTCATTGATTTTTAGGGAGAGTGGAAGAGAGAGGGAAAGGCAGAAAGAAACATCGACGTGAGAGAAACACGTCGATTGGTTGCCTCCTGCACAAGCCTGACCAAGGCCCTGGCTGGGGAACAGCCTGCAACCGAGATACGTGTCCTTGACCAGAACTGAACCCGGGACTCTGGTCCACAGGCCAGTACTCTATCCACTGAGCCAAGCTGGGTAGGACAGAACAAGTTATTTTTCATGAATGGGCTTTTATGTTAGATTTTTTTAAATTATGCAAATATATTTCTCTTTCAATTCAAAATGGGCATAGAAAAAATAGAGTGAGAGATTTCTAGGCCCCACCTGAGGGCTAATTAGAATGCTGAGGAGGAGCCTCGGGGACTGATTCACAGCTGGCACCGGAAGCTAGACTGACACCTGGCTGTGCGAGCTCACTTCAGACAAAGACGGCTACTCTCGGCAGCTGGACCAGCTAGATGGCAGGCACATCAACCTCCAAGCCTTCACACAACCATGGGCAAGTGACCCACCCAACTCCTCTGAGGTGCAGTTTTCTTATTTATAAAATAGGGATGATAATCCTATCTAGCAGAGTTGCCCGAATGTTTAGAAATTATACCTTTTAAGTAACACACACATTCTCAAATGATCACAGAACAAATACTCAATGTTGGTAGCCATGACTGTCACAAAACAGCAACCAATGAATAATCTTATGTTCTTTCCAGTCACTTGCCTGAGTTGGTGAAATGTCAGCCCTGAATGATCTTCCAAAGCCCTGCATGGAAGCCTCCCACACCCTCAATGGCACCTGAAGGGGCTCATAAATTAGGTTTTTTTATGTGTACTTACAATGGACATTAAAGTTAAAACATAGTGTTGAAGGTTTGCTCCATGGTATGACATCATTTTTCGGTCTGCCACCACCGCCACTTCTACAAACCGTGGGTAGGATAAGAAACGCTTTGTTCTTCTGTGGGGCCTCTGTTCTCTTGCGCTGTCTGTCTTGTTACCATAGGCAGAAAGCACCTTTGTTTGGAAGCCACTCTTGAGCACTGCCACGTTGTCAGCCAGGCTGCTCCTTCCTCCCCGTTCCCTTGCTCTCGGTTTCCTCCTGTCTTTACTGTGACTATCTCTGTGTTCTGTAACAAATCAAAGGCAGGCATTACATTTCAAGCCACATCTACTTCATATTAAGAACTGAACAGGACACATCTTGAAATAATGCCGCTAATGTCACATTGCATACAAAATCAAATTCAACACACTTTGGACTCTGCTGGTGAACTTCAATCTGCACTCTCATCTAAATGACTAAGGACGTGAAATTAGGCTCCCCTGAAGTTTCCAGAAATGCTCCCTTAAGGTACTGGAAAAGAAATCAGGCCCGAGTTTAACAATTGCAAATGACTCTTTTCATTTGGTAACAAAAGTCTTGCTGGCATTTAAGTAGTTTCTATTCATTGGCACAGATATAGTATGAGTCAAAGAGAGCTCTAGAGAATGGAAATGGAGATGTTTCTATATACCACTTCAGATATTCACTAAGATACAATATAAAGAGGTCTGAGAGGTGGGCAGCCTAATAGACAACACAAAGGAACTATAGACAATGCATGACAAGGTAGACCAGTATGATTCTATTACTGTATTTGATCATTATGATAGGCAAAATTTAAGAATAGAAGCACTACTATTCAATGCCTCTGAATTTCAGAGCTCAGTTAAGAAGGTTCATTAAACTCAGAGAGTGTGAACAGATAATGGGGACCATGATGCATAACAACAGATGATCGCTCTTGTCAGTTCCAACTTATGTCCTGGCCTCCAGGGTCCTATACAGCCTTACTGCTCACAGTGTGGTCCTTGGAACAGAAGCACTGGCAACTCTTGGGAACTTGTTAGAAATGCAGACTCTCTGGCCCCACCCAGGACCTGGTAAATCACAATCTACATTTTAACAAGAACTCCTGGTGATTCATATTCATGTTAATGTTTTGGAAAGCACTAGCCTCAGTCTCAGCTTGCAGCTTGTATTGCTGGTGAGAATATTCCATTTCAAAGCCATCAATCACACAATAAACAGAATAAACATAAAAGCAGCTGCCAGAATATGCTTTGAATAATAACATGATCCAATCAGTTATCTTGCCTATCAGTTTATAAATGTGCTTGTGTTTGGGCCAGGAAGAAGCTTCCTTTTGCCCTTCTAGGTTCTTCTGGCTGTCTAGATGTTAAATTAACATGAAACAAATCAACAAGAGAAAATAGCCAAATTCAGTTACCTACATATGTATGGGAACCTCATGCACATAAGATAGGCAGAGACCCCCCACATACATGAGAGGTTCAGAGACAAAAAGATAAAATGAGATATACATGACATTTTGAGCTAAGGAGGAGGTAAAGAGCCTTGGACTTCAGAGGGGAGAAAAGTCAATCATTGGAACATAAGAGGAGCAGATGTTGAGTAGTTACGTGTTTGTCTGCCCTAAGCATAGATCATAAAGTCATTTCTGATGATAACTCTAATATCTGCAAGGCCCTTAATATAGATCTTTTAGGGAGAGGGAAACATTCCTTGAGAGCCTGTGTGGTCTTAACTGCCTTCAGCTCAAAATAATTCAAGTGCCAAAGGGCACATCTCCGAAGGCCTGTTCTGCACCCCACCCCTTCAAATGCCACTATGTGTAGTCTAAAACAGTCCACAGAGTTGTACAACTAAGAAGTATGCTTACCTAAGACATAAGGATACAATTCTTTACACCACTAAACATATATAATGACAACAAAAAAGTTAAACTATAAGTGGCTTGGTTTTTTAAGAATGCAAATATTTCATCTTTGTAACTTATTGCTAAAACAATCAATTTAGGCCAGGATGTGTATTTTACCCAAGTTGAGTATTTTAGCTGTTGTTAAAACAGTGAAATCAGTCCAAATTATCAAATAAGTTATATATGGTATAGCTACAGATAACAGGACTAGCCCAAAGCCTGGTACACAGGATTCAACATTATATTCATTTTTTCAAATTATTGTTTAAAGTATTACAAATACTAGTAAATATGTTTCATTTTTTTACTCCCCTTGACCTCTCCCTCCCTTCCCCATTTCTCCTACCCCCTAGCACATGTCCTCAACTGTCTCCTTCCCCCCAGTGTCTTGTATCCTTTGGTTATGCTTTTATGCATGCATACAAGTCCTTCTGTTGATCTCTTGCAGCCCTCCCCCCAAACCTCCCCTGCCTTCCCACTGTAGTTTGACAGTCTGTTCCATGCTTCTTTGCCTCTGCATCTATTTTTATGTCCCCCGTTTCTTTTCTTTAAAAAAATATTGCCTCTGCAGACTAGAAATAAACATATGAGAGAGAACAAGAAATGTTTGAGTCCCAATTTCAATGACCAACAGGGACTCAACATTATATTCTTTTCTTCAATCCTCTTCTGTAAAAGCATACTCATGCCATATGAGTGCCAGGTACTGAACTAGGATCTTTTGGGTATGTTCTCACAATGCCTCTCAGACTAAGAAAATTAGGCTAAGTGTCACTTAGCCTGCTGCTAAGTACTTGAGCCTTTCCAACCTAGTGACCTTCTGTACTTGGCCTATTGTCCTTTCTCTGCTCTAGTTTGTCTAGCTGCCTACCACAGAAGGTTATATTATTGACTTGAGATATTTGTTTTTCTCCTAATAGGGGCATCTATAGATATACATTTCCCTTTAAGCACTGCTTTTGCTGTTGCCCATAAATTCATTTTCATTCATCTGGAAGTATTTTACGATGTCTCCTTTGACTTTACTGGTTATTTAGAAGTGTGATGCTTGCTTTCCCCATAGTTTTAGTTTCCCAGTATTTTTTCTTCTTCCTGTCATTGACTTCTAATTTCATTTCCACTTTGGCCAGAGAAAATACTATGTATTATTTCTGTCCTTTTATATTTGTTGAGGTTTTTTTTTTTTTTTTATGACCTAGCATATCGTCTGTTCTAGAGAATACACCGGTACACCGCAGAAGCATGTGGCCTCTGCTACTGTTGGAGCAATGTACTATAGACATCTGCTAGTGTAGCTGATTACAGTGCTGTTCATGTTTCCTATTTCCTTGCTGATCTTATGCATAGCTGTTCTACCCATTATTGAATATGGAGTATTGAAGTTTCCAACTATTATTACTGAATTATCAATGTCTTCCTTCCATTGTGTCAGTTTTTGCTTCCTATATTTTGGTGCTCTATTCTGAGGTACATCTATGCTCATAATTGTTAAATCCCCCTAATGAATTGATACTTTTTTATTATAAAACTCTTTGATAAACTTAACCCTATCAGTAAAGTGAAAGAAGCCAGGCAAAGAAGACTACCTACTACATGAGTGTAATCATGAAATATTGTGAATAGGGAAATCTATAGAGATGTAAAGTAAATCAGTTGCTTAAGGATGGAGGTGGAATGGAGATGTAGTGGAGTTGATAGCTAAAGGGTACAAGGTTTCTTCTTTGAGTGATAAAAAATCCTCTAAAATTGACTTTGATTTTGGTTGCACATATTTTTGAATATACAAAAAACAAAGAATTGGACACTTTAAATGAGTGAATAGTAAGGTATGGGAGTCATCCTAACATATAAAAACCCAGGGCCTGTAATGTCCAAAATGACCAAAGCCTCAACCAAACACTGGAAGTCAGTTTGCAGTCAGTGCTGGGTTGCCATGGTGACCCAGCACTGACTGCCTAGGGCAGGGGTCGGCAAACCATGGCTGGAGAGCCACATGCAACTGACATCCCCACTTCTTCTAACACCACTTCTGCAAAATAGACTCACCCAGGCCGAAAACCGACTTCTGCGCATGGGCCACCAAGTTTCAATCGCACTGTACGTGCACACCCGCACATGGTATTTTGTGGAAGAGCCACACTCAAGGGGCCAAAGAGCTGCATGTGGCTTGTGAGCCATGGTTTGCCAACCACTGTCCTATGGGGCTTTTGATCAGGCCTGGAGAGAGACCCTGAGAAAAAGGCAGGGTCTGATTGCAGGCTCCATGGCAGCTGTTAACCAGCCTCTCTCTTTCTCTCCAGACTTTGCCAGCAGCCACGCCTCTGTTTCCCTCTGGGCCTTCGCAGGGGCTGCTGATCATCCCCACCTCTCTAATCAGGCCCAGAGATAGGCCCAGAGATGCTGACTGGCATTGAAACTGACCAATCAGAACCAAGTCTGTGTGAACTGTGAGGAGCCAATGGCTGCTTAGGAGGCAGAGCTTTTGATGCTGACTGACATAGAAACCAACCAAACAGAACCAAGTCTGGGTGAACTGTGAGGCCAGTGGCTGCCTAGGAGGTGGAGCTTTTGATGCTGACTGGTATAGAAACCGACCAATCAGAACCAAATTGGCCAGCAGCAGGGGAGGGCAGTTGGGGGTGAGATCAGGCCAGCATGGAATGCAGTTGGGGACAACCAGACTGGCAGGGGAGGGCAGTTGGGGGAAAGATCAGGCTGGCAGGGGAAGGCAGTTGGGGGCAAGGTCAGGCCAGCAGAGGAGCACAGTTAAGGGTGATCAGGCAGTTAGGGGTGATCAGGCCAGCAGAAGAGGGCAATTGGAGGTGAGATCAGGCCAGCAGGGGAGGGCAGTTGGGGGTGATATCAGACTGGCTAGGAAGGGCAGCTGGGGGCAAGATTAGGCCAGCAAGGGAGGGCAGTTAGGGGCAATCAGGTTAAGCAGGCAGTGGCAGTTAGGGTGGATCAGGCAGGCAGGAAGGTGAGCAGTTAGGAGCCAGAGGTCCCAGATTTTGAAGGGGATGTCTGATTAGAGAGGATGCAGGCTGGGCTGGGGGAACCCTACCTCCATGCACAAATTCCGTGCACTGGGACACTGGTATCTCAATAAAGCTGTTTTAAAAAGATATGTCACTTAGGTTGTGAAAAGCAGTCCTTACTTAATGTCTCCTGTAAATATTTTGATTTATTGGTTATTTACACAAATGTATAGCTATAGTGAGAAAAACACTCAAGAAATGCTGTGTAGAATTTACTCTTTTTGACCACTAAAGGGGAAATATATAGTTTCAGAGAGTCATCAGGGGGGTTTGGGCATGAGAAAACCAGAGGATGATTTAGGGCCCTCCTTGAAAATAAGGAACATGTATTTAAATAGAAAAGTTGAAAAAAATCTAAGGCATTAACCAGCGAAAGACTACAATTTCTATCAAATTCCAACATGCTTGGAATATATTCCATTCACAAGTAACCTGTGGCATGAAAGTGCAGGAATAAAATTACCTCTTCAGAGTATATATGTCTTCTTCTAATACATAACATTTCCCTATCCTTTACCCAACCTTTACCCTTTATCCTAGTTAGGGTCTTATTTATTGACCTAATTAGCCCAACTAATTGCTATTAATCACATTAGCATTAAAAATAGCATGAGCTTCAAATATTCACTATGACTACAAACATAAACATTTTTACTTAGAATAAAAAAAACATAACTTGTAAACCTACTCAGCTCTCTTGCCTCTGAACAGACAATGATTTCTACCAAGTGACACACTGGAAGGATGGAAAGAAAGCCACCCACATTTCTCTTTAATGATCTTTTAGCATAATGGAATTGGGGCAAATATTTCTAATTTGCAATGCTATTTGCGAATAGCTTTATCAGAGTGGGCTATATAATGAAATTATGTAGAGTATAAAAATTTTATATATATATACTGGAGGCTTGGTGCATGGAATTTGTGCACTTGGGGGGAGGGTCCCTCAGCCTGGCCTGTGCCCTCTGGAAGTCCAGGAGCCCTTGGGGGATGTTCAACTGACAGCAGTTGACATCTTTAGCGCTGCCACAGATGTGGGAGAGACTCCTGCCACTGCAGCTGCACTCACCAGCCATAAGCTGGGCTTCTGGCCGAGCTGAGCTCCCCCTTTGGGAGTGCACTGACCACCAGGGGGCAGCTCCTGTGTTGAGTGTCTGCCCCCTGGTGGTCAGTTGCATCACAGCAACTGGTTATTCTGCTGTTCAGCTATTTGCATAGTAGCCTTTTATTATATAGGACGTATAGATAGATAGATAGATATAGATATAGATAGAAATTTTTTAAGTAATCCTTGTCTGAGGATATGTTTTTCATTAATTCTAAAAGAAAGGACAACAGGGGGAAAGGAAGGGAGAGCGAGTGAGAGAGAAACATTGATGTACGATACATCGTTGGTTGTCTCCTGCATACATCCTGACCTGGGATTGAACCTACAGCCTGAGTATGTACCCTGACCGGGAAATGAACTCACCACCTTTGATACATGGGACGATGCTCGAACCAACTGAGCCAACTGGCCAGGGCAGGTCTGTCTATTTTTTTATCTTCCTTTCCATACATTTATTATTACTTTTATTGAGATATAATTTGCATATCACACCTTCAAAGTATATAGCTCAGTAGTTTTTAGTGTATTCATAGAGTTATGAAATAATCACTATTATCAAGTTTTAGAACATTTTCAATATCCCAGAAAAAAACTCTGTGCTCATCAGCAGTCACTCCCAATACCCCTCTTCCTCCAGCATCTGGCAATCACTAAACTGTGTTTTGTACTTATGAACTGTGTGTATGAATTTGCCTATTCTGGCATTTCATGCAAGTGGAGTCATACAGTTTGTGGCTTTTTGTGTTTGGCTTCCCTCACTTGGCATATTTTCAAAGCTCATCCATGTTGTAGCATGTATCAACACTCTATCACTTTTCATTGCCAAATACTATTCCGCTGTGTAGCTGTCTCACATTTTGTATATCTATTCATCAATTGGTGGGCATATGGGTACAACAACTCAATTGAATAATGCTTTGATGAACATGTTTGTGCAAGCTTTTGTGTGGCCACGCTTGCATTCTCTCCGGTAGACACTAAAAGGAGAACTCCTTGGTCATGTGGTAATGATGTTTAACATTCTGAGGAACTGCCAAGTTGTTTTCCATAGTGGCTGCACCATTTTCATGCCTCTTTCTGACGTGCAAATGTGCCGCTCTAAGGGGAGCCAGCTCCAAGTCCTAGCTGACCTTGGGCGAGTGAGTGACTCGCCACCCTCCTGCTCCCACGTGTGAAGATGGGTAAGAACAGTGCCATCTCGTAGAGCTGCTTTAAGAACCAGCTGTAGATCATACAGGTAAAGTGTCTACCACATAGGAAGAAACCAATAAACATGGTAATTTTTTTTCCTATTTTTAGTAGACATAAAGTAAGTTAGAAGGAAAAGGAACCACTTATGGGAGAGTGGCTAACTGTTAAAAACAATTTTCTGGATTAAAATAACAATTTCAAAGATAGAAGTTGTTTATACTCTAAAATGACCTTTTCTAAGTCCCAGTTTCCTGACCTCTTAAACGAGCATAAAAATATCTGCTTCCATCTTAATGCTGTTTTTTTAAAGTAAGTGAGAAAGTATATGGAAAATCCCTTGTGAATTATAAATTGACTTTATTTTTTAATTATCATTACTTCTTGAGTGCCTACTTTGTGAAAGGCGCTGAGCTGTAGATAAGCTGAACAAAACAACAAAACAAGAATAAAACTTAAAGAGAAACTATTATAAAAATTTAAGATAGTATCATTATTTAAAAACCTCACAACCAAAAACTTGAATATTTGCTTGCTTCTTGGTAAAACTGTTTTAAATGAGTTTCACTTTCCCAATGCCAGGCAGCACAACATATATTCCATTCCTAAGTACTGGACTCGTTCAGCAGTTACTCACCCAGTGTTTCCACCACCTGCACTTGGGCTGAGATGTGAATGCTAACAGTGGCAGCTGAGAAGTTAATTGCTGCCTCTATTTTTATAAGGTTTATCAAAATGTAACTGAACTTCCTAAGGCAACCAGCCACCTGCCATGTCCAGTGAAAGTGGGCAGCGCAGTCCCAGCCCAGGACCACAGGGAGGACGAGAGCAAGTCCCTTTCTGCTCCACCCAGGCCCAGCTTGACAGCCAGGAGGAAGCTGGACAGAAAGCACAGCCCTGAATTTTGCTCGTGGTTCTGGAGCCAACCGGCCCTGGCTCACCAGCCTGCCTCCAAGCCTCAGTTTCCTCCCCTGTGAAATGAAGATAATACAGCACATACTCTCAGCCTAATTGTGCCAATGAAAAGGGAAAGCACATAAAATGCCTGTTTGTGATGCACAGGGAGGAGCCATGAAATATTTCACATGGTAATTACTAGCTGGTACTGTTACAGTAGTAACATGAAACACCCTCTCCTCATAAATTAGTATGTTGACATTAGGGTTTCTCAAGCAAAACAACTGTACTTTCGAAGGAACCTTCTATGGGAAAGGAAAGTTAGAAGGAAGAAAGGGAAGGAGGGAGGGAGGGAAGAAAGGAGAGAGGAAGGGAAGGAGAGAAAAAGGGAGGGAGGGAGGGAAGGAAAGAATAGAGGGAGGGAGGGAGGGAGGGAAGGAGGGAAGGAGGAAGGACAGAAAAGGCCAGGCCCTGCTTCCAGAGAACTTTCAATCTAGGTAGCAACACATGAGGATTGAGAGTGAGAAGACACAGTTTTCGATGTAATTCCATGTAAACAAATGCAAACACTTGCACCTCTCAACTGGCTCCAAGGGCTGATAACATGAAGCAAGAGAGGAAACTGAGCCAGCCTGCCCTCTGAATCCTCCTCAGAGCTAAGCTTAAGCTGGGCCTGTGCTCAGAGCTACTCAGCAAGGCCTGCAGAGAAGGACGGAGAAGCAGTCTGCAGGGTCAGTGGAAGGTGGATAAGCAACGTGCAGAGGAAGAGATAAAACAGAAAAACAAAAACAGTCATAAAACAATGAATGTTCTAATAATACAAAACAATGTTTTTCCAAAAATTTTGTGGTGGGTGCTGAGGGAGGCGGGGTTGTTCTGTGTTTATAAAGTTTAAAGGGTATGAATGAAACTACCAAGGTTTACTTTTTTAAAAAGGGCCCTCAATTTGCTAGCTTTAAAAACAACAGTGAATCATGGATACTCACTAGATCAAGTCCCTGTGTGCATCACTGTGAGCTCTGTGCGTGCGTGTGTGTGTGCGTGTGTGTCTGTGTGTGTGTGTGGCATGCCTGTGCCTGATGGCCCTCCATGCTCAGTACTGATGAAATGTGTGCAAAGGGCAGTGGAGAAAGAGATTATACTGCTAAGCCTTCTTTTTGGCTCCCAGAACCTTTATGTTTCCCTGAGTGGTTTCCAGAACATTAGTCCCAGAAGATATTTCCAAAAACAAACCAGGTGGCTTTGCAAAAACCCTTTAAGTGCATTCACATCTGGGGCCTCTCCCAGGCACATTAGCATTTTAAGAGCTTTGAGAAGTCTTGCAGCAAAGAAACCAGTTTACATTGGTTTAACCATGAACTAGGGCACTCCAGGACCTTGGCCAGTTTGAGGGGCAGGTGGGGGGACAGAGCACCCTGGGATGAGGGATGGAAGGAGGGTACTGCCGGCTGCTGCTCAGGGAAGAAGAATGTGAGAAGCTCCTTGCAGTTCAAGGGGCTGTGCTGGGAAGTAGGTGGCAGGAGCCATGTCGGAGGGACATCAGACTGTTTTCTAGGGGTGGGTGCCTCCCGCTACCTGGGAGTTAACTTTGCTGACTCAGGTCCCAGAGCTGGGGCACCCCTCCCAAAGGCCTTGCTGCACACCCTCCCTCGGCCTCCTGCTGCTCCTCTGGGTAAATGCTACCATAGTACCAACTCACCATGTTGGAGGCCTCCCTGTCAAGCGCTCCTCTAAGCACTTCAAGTGGATTAGTCTGTTATTCCTCACAGCGCCCAGACACACTGGGGACTGCTGTCTCCAAGGCATACACGAGGAAACTGAGGCACACTTGAAACAACTTGAGAAAGTATTTAAAGAACTTCTATTTGAAATTATAAAATGCTGAACATGCCCAAGTCTATATTTTACTAAGAGACTGTTTGATTTTGCTATTAATATCCTGCAAAATACCCTTTGGGAAATGTTGGTTCTGACTCACTCCATCTGTAAGCAAAGGGGAGCTGGGCCCTTCTGGCTAGCCCCACTGCACTGTCTGTGGCCCCGTTTCAACATGCCTTGGGATCTTCTAGGTCAGCACTTTCCAGTAGAAATAAAATGTGAGCCACACCTGGAAGCTAAGAATGTCTAATAGCCACATTAAAAGAAAGAGCCGAAACAGGTGAAATTAATTTTAATTCTCTACTATTCTATCTAAGTCAATATATGCAACAGATTGTCATTGCAGCACGTGGCACTCGCCACATCTCAAGGACTCAGGAGCCACACGGACTACTGGTCGCTCTATTGGATGGTGCATTCCAGGCATTCAGTGTTTGCCGAGTGAATACTGGTGGCAGTGAAATATACTAGATAAGAGCTGGGGCCCAGGAGTCAGAGAGATGACAGTTCAAATCCCAGCTGCTCCACATTCAATCGGGGTGACCTTGGCAAGCCGCTTAAATGCTCTGTGTCCCCATTTCCTCCTCTGAAATGGGATACTAATGGTTCCTCCCTAGGAGGGGAGTTAAATGCTTTAATATATGCAACTTGCTGCAACAGGGCCTGGGGCTTGGTACAGGATGAGGGTGTTGGCTGTGGTGACTCATTCCAGAGGGTAGCACCCTTTTGGGGCTGCAAATGGAGTGGCTCCAGGGCTTCCTGCTATCTGACAGCAGCTCCTGGGTGGCCCAAGGCAGAAGGGATGCCTGTGGTGGGTCTAGGTATCACTCCCTTATCAGAGACTAAAGAGCAGTTGGGCAGGGTCTCTTTAAAAAAGCTTCTAGCAGCTCCTGGAGAGCATATCTCCTGCATTCCTTTGCTGCACAGCCTCCCAGTTCCCACAGGATGAAGACAAGTTTGCACACCACAGTCTACAGTACCAAACCCTTTGTCATCCTGATGTCGGTGTTCCAGCCACTATGGCAACGACGGTTGCAGGGCCACGCTGTGCTGATTACAGTGGAGCTCCTCGGGAATCCTCATAGCCACAGGTCACCTTCACACAGCACCTGGTCAGGAACCCTCCCAGCCACAGGTCACCTTCACACAGCACCTGGTCAGGACCCAGCCACAGGCCACCTTCCCACAACACCTGGCCAGGAACCCTCCTAGACACAGGCCACCTTCCCGCAGTACCTGGTCAGGAACCCTACCAGCCATAGGTCACTTGCCCACAGCACTTGGCCAGCTCAAATATTTAGTAGCTGTAAATTCAGCTCTCCTGTGACAACTTAATTCCTTAAATGAATGAAAAGTCTGTTGTCTTTCTCCATAGCCTTAAGATAACTGAAATGATCCCACTGTTTCTTCTTAATTGATCTTACACTTAAATCCCATGGCACTTTCAATATGTCACTTGACTCCCACTTAAAAAAAAGTGTTTGTATTGATTTTAAAGAGAGAGGAAAGGAGAGGGAGAGAGAGAAACATCAATGTGAGAGACAAATGTTGATCAGCTGCCTCCTGCACACCCTCTACCGGGATGGGGGGGGGGGGGGATCCAGCCGGCAACTCAGTCATGTACCCTGACTGGGAATCAACCCTATGACTTCTTGGTGTCCCAGTCTTGCCACTGGCTGGGGCTTGAGTGGCACTTTGGAACATCCTCTTTCTAAGCACCTTTCCAGCCAGCTTTTCTGTAACTTTCAGCCTGAAGAGAATACAGGGCTAGGAAGTAAGGTGGGGCCACCTGTTGGGGCCACCTTTCCATTCACTCTAGCTCCAATTGCTAATCCCTTTGAAATTCCAAGTCTTGATCCTCTTAATCCTGAACAAATTGAAGTAGAAGTTCTCTCCAAACTCCCTCTAGTATTGGAAAAAAAAAAAACAAACCACAAAAAAAAACCTGTTCTTATATTTATAAGACAAAGGTGGCGCTAACTGGTTTGGCTCAGTGGATAGAGCAGTGATGGGCAACCTTTTGCGCTTGGTGTGTCAAAATTTGCCAAAAAACCAAGCATAACTCGGGCGGTGTGTCACTTCAAGAAAAAAAAAACATAATTTCGCGATACTTATAGTTTAAATAACAAAAATTTATAGTTGTAATATATAACTGTGTTTAATAAATCAAAAACTAGTTATTTAACTTACTTGCTTAATGACTTCTTTGTTCATCTGTCAGTCGGTTTTTTTTGTTGGTCTTGATATTATCTAACTTGTGTGGGGTGCCCTGAACTAAGATAATTGAGGGGTGGAATAATTCTTTAACCTGCCTATTAGTGACTTTTTTGTTGCTGAATTTCATTGGCTAAACCTTCAATTGAAGGTTGGTATTTTGTACACTTCAAGCCCAAGCAAGCGCTACTAACTTCATCTGCCAATCTGTGTCTTTTGTTGGTTTTGATATTATTTAATGCTGAGAATAAGGTCTCACAAAAGTACGTGGAGGGGAAAATTGTGAATAAAGCCATTGCTATATTTTTCAGGTGCTAAAAGTGTGTGGTAATCGGTTCCAGGCACTCCAAATTTCCTGTTGGTAGTGGCACTCCTCTTGATTCTCCAAGTGGCACCTTTCCAGATTCTCAAGCTTGGACCTCAAGTAGACAAACACCTGAGCCCAGATGCTGTCTTGAAATTCTGCAAGTTGCATCTCCAAATCATCAATTTGCATTCATTGCAAACCATTTAATTCCTAACTACTGTAGACTACTACATCAGGATACTTAATTATTTTTATGGTCTGTTCTAGGCTTCTAAATTGATTAAATCTATCACTGAACTGGTCAAGTAACGAGTCTAAAACATGCTGGTACTTATATGCAAGGGTTCCATTTCATTTTGTACAGCTGCACTGGCCTTCTCAAAATACTTTGTTACTCAATGAAAATACTTATAAGTTTAAGTTTCTACATCTCGCTTGAAAATTTAGAGCGTCTACACTATACTACAGCAAATGTTCCATCCTCAGCTACTGCACCTGGCCGTGCAGTAGCCGAGGATGAAACGTCCTTCTCGGCATGCAGCCCCATACTTCTCTGTATGTGACCGCATGCGGCCGTGTGTCATTGAAAATGTCTATGCATGTCAGTGCTGACACGCGTGTCATAGGTTCACCATCATGGGGATAGAGCGTTGGCCTGCGGACTCAAGGGTACCAAGTTTGATTCCGGTCAAGGGCATGTACCTTGGTTGAAGGCACATCCCTAGTGGGTGGTCTGCAGGAGGCAGCTGATGGATGCTTCTCTCTCATTGATGTTTCTAACTCTCTCTCCCTCTCCCTTCCTCTCTGTAAAAAATCAATAAAATATATTTTTTAAAAAGATAAAGATGAATAATGCTGAAAAACAAAGTCCTAGGATTCGAAAGAAGCAAAACCCGAGAACCTCATCTCGTGGCCACTGTCGCTCAGGGCACAGGAGAAATGACCACACAACGACAGGTGGGCAGGCAAGAGACAGAGGAAGCCCAACGGGGAGACCAGCATGAAAGAAGTAGGCTATGGCTGATGCTAAATAACATCAGGGGAAGTACAACTTACACATCTCCATCACTTACTGTGAAGCTTTTATTTTGGACCTGCTGAAACAGATAACAGTGTTTGAAAACCACTTCCATTCTCTCTAATCGAACTTGTTACAATGGACCAGCATCAAATGTAAGGCTTAGGAAACCTTTGGAAAAAATTTTGTATTGCCCACAAAGCACAGGATAGGAACTTGGGGAAATCACGGGGTTATGTGTCCCATTCCTCTTCCCCCAGGAGTGTGGTCTTACAGGGCTGTGCTGAACGTCACACCACTGCCCCTCCTGTCTCACTGCCCCTGGCTTTCTCTTTCTCTCTGTGTATGGTGCATGCTATCTTCGAGAGGACATAGTCACATCCTCAGGCATCCAAGGCTTCCTCTGTAACTGCTTCACTTGTGAGGCTAGAGAGCACACTCCCAGCATAAAGCACACTGGCTTGGAGCGGGAAGCTGTCTGTGTACACCAATAAGAAATAACAACAACAGCACCTTCTCTGTTGACATAGGCACTGCTTTTAAGAACAAGTCGAAAACAAGTCTTTCCTAGTCCATCTCTCTTTACCTGCGTCTTGAACACACTCCCGACAGAATCCTGCGCTACACTTTGTCAGTGTCGTCCTGACAGCTCTGTCCATGCTGCACGCAATGTCTGCACTCAAGTAAGGAAGCCATGGATGCAACAGTGTCTGCAAATGAGTACAATGAGGGCCAAGCCACTCCCCCACCTGGGGTCCAGCTGGCACCCCAAGCATGTGCCCTGGGAGAAGACACTTGAACTACATAGCTGATGGAGGGCTTATATCTAGAATATATAAAGACATCTCAAGTCAATAGTAAGAAATATTCTGGTTCTTTAAAATGTGGGCAAAAGATTTATACTCTTAACCAAAGAAGATACATGGATGGCTAATGAGCAGATGAAGAGATGCTTAGTTATCAGGGAAGTGCATTAAAACTTCGAGGATATACCACTATGCATGTATTAGAAGGGCTAAAATTAAAAGGCAAACTCAAATATTGGCAATAACAAATGCTAGTGAGGACACAGACAAATGGGACTTTTATACCGTGCTGCCGAGACTGCAACATGGCACTGCCACTTTAAAAAACAAGTGGCAGTATCTTATGAAGTTAAATATATTCTTACTGTATAACCTAGCAATCTCCCACCTAAGTATTGACCCACGTGAAATAAAAACGTATGGATTTGTTTGCAATTGTCAAAACTTTGTCCCTCAGCTGGGTCAGATAAACAAACTGTGGTATGTGTATTCATGCAAAGGAACACTGCTCACAATGAAAAAAGATGAATTCTGATGCAGGCTACCCAGATGAACCGCAGCACTATGCTTAGTGATTCTATTTCTATGGCAGCTGGGAAGAAGCTAACCCGCAGAAACAGAAAAGGGCTCTGACCACCAAAGACACCAGGAATTCCTCTCTGTGTTGACTGTGATGATGGTGACGTGACTATATACATTTTCTAAAATTTGCAAAACTGAACACTAGAAAGGATGACTGTTACTGCAGGTAAATTATACATTACTAGAAACATGGGAAAAGAAACCTAGAAAATAAAAAGGTTTGTAAAACAAAAACTAACAGAAAAACGCTGAGGCCCATCACATCAACTAGGTTTTCCATGCACCACAGGCCAACCGTTTTCCATACTCACTCTAACGACCACGTCCCGTGAGAGATGGGGGTCGATACGGAAGGAAGCGCTTGGCCCACATTTATACTCCTTACGATTTCGTTCCTTCTCAAAGCCCACAGCTCACACATGCATAAACCATAACACCTTGTGTTTTCTCATCCTTTTGTGATACTCAGAATGCTTCCTATTCATTAATGATTTCGGTTGAGTACTGGTGGTCTGTGAGATCTGAAAGGTTGGTGATGGCTACTAGACATGGCATCAAAAAGCCACCTACGACAGTGCCTTCTGTGCTCAGTGAAGCTACTCTGACAGGGGCTCCTTCCTCTTCTTGGTACCTGCTTTGGGTTTGGGTGCTGACTCTGCTCTTTCAAATGGTTGCAAATGCAGCCTAACCTTATGATGACAGAGACCAAGCAAGGAGCCAACCAAGTAGGAGAAAAGGGGCCATGGGAGCAAAACTAAAAAACTAACTTTAACAACTACAATGACAACAAGTGAAGATGCTCAAGAGACATAACCAATTGCAATGTGTGGATCTTATTTAGATCACAATCTAAGCAAAAGGACTATAAAAAGACATTTTGGGGACAATTAGAAAAACTTTACTATAGGAACTCTTTAGGTGATATGGAGAAATTATCATTAATTTATCTCACCATCATAAATAATGTTACAATTATATAAGAAAATATCGTCAGCCCTAGCCGGTCTGGCTTGGTGGATAGAGTGGAAGGTCCCAGGTTCGATTCCAGTCAAGGGCACATGCCCAGTTTACGGGCTTGATCCCCAGTAGGGAGCGTCTAGGAGGCAGCTGATGAATTATTCTTATCATTGATGTTTCTATCTCTCTCTCCCTCTCCCTTCCTCTCTAAAATCAATAAAAATATATTTTAAAAAAGAAAAAGAAAATATCTTCATCATCCAGACAGGTAGACTGGAGTGTTTAGAGAGAAGATGTCATGATATCTGGGTTTAGTTTAAAATACTCTAGTAAACAGGAAAATTAAGCAGCAAATGTGGAAAATGCTTTGTCATTGTTAAATATGGAGGGTATGTTTGCTTAACACTGCCTCTAACTTTTTTAAATGCTTAAAAAAAAAACATGAAAAGCAAAAAAAAGAAAAAAAGAAAAATGCAATGAATGAATGAGAACAGATAAGAGAAGAAATCGTTCCTATATTAGAGGTTTCTTTTGTTCTCTCCTTTAATGACTTCGTTAGCATATTACATTATAGCTTCCAATGTTAAAAATAGCAATCTTTATATATGTGCCACAAAGAGATAAAGCTGAGGAAAAAAGCTCAAGAATTCAGTTATTTAAAATAATAGTTTTGTAATAACTTACTAAGGCTTTTAGAGGTCATTGCTTATATTGATTATTAATCATCAAGTCACTGAGGAACAAAAAAAAATAAAAAGGAATGAAGGCTGAGGAGGAACAAAATGGGGAAAGTGAAAGGTAATTAAGTCAACACAATAGACCCCAAATGTCAGGAACTGTCCTGAACTGTGAGCCAGTCCTGGCTGGAGCACCCCTGCTTCCTGCACACACTGAGGCAGGCCACCGACCCTCTGAGTCAGTCTTCTCAGCTGTAAAATGGGAGTCACTGAGCTCCTGCCCCCAGCGAGCTGCTCCCGGTGGGAAGGAAACAACCATGGCCCCTCCCTCCTGTTGCCTGTCCTGTGCACAGGCCCACGGGGCGGGGGGGAAGGGTCTGAGGGCTTGAGCGTGTGTGGGAAAATGGAGGCTGGCTAGCTTCTCACAGAAATCACTAATTAGCCAACAGCCCCTACCCTGCTGGGACGCAGCCAGGCCTGTGAGGTCAGCCAAAGCGTCTGTTACTGCCTGGAACCCTCCAGCTGCCCCAGAATTGTTTACTTAAAGCCCCCTCAGAGGTCTGCTCCTCAGCCATGTCTCTCACTCCATTTGGGCCTAACTCTCAGGGCAGCTAATCTCATCAGCTAATCTACGCTAAATTATTAATGGATTCAAGAGGTTAATGTGTAACAAGCCTCCCCTCCAACCCAGGCATGCTAGAGACATAGGCCCTAGTGACTCATTAGTCTGGGTGGGAATTCCGGGCACCAGGCATGCCTCCTCACATCAAATCAAATTCGGGGAAGGCATTTAAAAAACCCTACAGAAAAGGTAATTCATACGTGAATACAACTGAATCAACAGAGGGATAGGCCAAAGAATCCTCTAAGGAGACCAGGACAAAAGGCTCTGTTTTTGAGCTTTGTGACCTTGGGTAAGTCAATTTCATGGACTTCTCTGTGTCTATTTTCCCAAGTGCAAAATCAATCCAGGCTGAGGTAGGATTAAAACATATAATCCACATAAAACTTGGGTAATAGTGCCTGCCACACAACGCATGCTCAACAAATGTTAGCCATTGTTAGTGTCATTTAGAGATTAAATTAGATTGAAGTCAAAAAGGATGTTCTGAAATCTTAAGTAAAAACGCATTTTTAGAGGCAGCTTCTTCCATTGTTTTTAGGGTAATCTGGCCCACAGTGGATCTCACTGGGATCCGATCCAGGATCAAGTCAGCCCACTTCCTACCAGCTGCGTGACTTTAGAGTGGTCATTTTCTCAACTGTAAAATAAGGATAATAATACCTACCCTGCAGTGTTGATGACTGGATTACATATGATAATATATGGAACATGTGTAGCACTGAGACCCATATGCGTATACTATGAGACCAACAAATGATGACTTTAAGTATCATCTTACATTTTTCCGCCTTTATGATCATATCCTTGGGAACCTAACCAAAAAGTGACAGTACATTCTAATGGGGTGACAGGTCCCCAATCTCCAATGGAGACTAAACCATGGTAATCAATCCCCAGGTCAATCCAATAGGTACAAGGAATTTAGTGAAGTGGCAAGGAACATCTCTGACCAGCCCAGTGTTCCAAAGAAAGTAGCTATGAAGCAGGATTTTTATCTTTGTGGCATAGAAACTCTCTCATTCCCAAAAAGAAAATGAGAAAGCAAGCAAGCAAGCTTAGGATCTTGGCTTGGTTGTTGGTCCCTAGTGACAACAGCTATGGGGCTACCCAATAACTACATGACACCACCCCGTTTCTTCTCAAACTCCATTTTCTGATTATGAAACTGCTATAGAATCATGGCAAAAACATAAGAACATAAAAGACTGCCTATGTTCCTGCCAAACAGAAATAATTCCTCTGAATATTTTCATGCATATCACTTCCAATTTTTTCTTTACACCCTCATGCATCCACACACACTGCATTATTTTAAAAAATGAAGTCATATCATCTACACTGAATCATCACTGCCTGTTCACTTAATATACATATTTCTGTGTTTGTTAACATATATCTCTGCCATCATTGTTAACAGCTGCATAGGAATCTATCAAATGCACATCTCACTCCCCACCCATGGGCACTTAGGTTGTGTCCAGAATTTTTCTACAATAAATAACACTGTACTGAATATTCTTCCATAAATACCTTTACACAATTGTCCAATTATTTCCAAAAAAGAGGCATTGGTAGGTTAATAAGTGTATAATTCCTAAATGACTTAAGAAACATAAACAGCTGGTCTTGCTGAGATGGGAGGGAAAGATAGGTATTTTAGCAACAGATAAACATTGTCTTCTCTGCCCAGGCAAACGAGACAATCTTCTTCCTGTTGGCCCACTTCCCTGCCTTTCACTTACCTATCAGAAAGCATGTCTATCTCACTGATAAAGACAACTACATCCCCTTGTGCAAAGTTCAGGGTCAAATAGAGAGTGTCTACGTGACAAAACTGGGGGTTTCATCTGGAAATGCAAAGGGAAGGATGGGCAGAAAGGGGCTTACAAAAGAGCAAAGGTTCCTGAAGGGCTCCCATGGGCAGGCCACTGGGTTACTCTTGGTTACCACTCAGTGATCTTGTGGTGGGGGAGGGACCATCCCTGAAGCTAAATGCATTGATTTACTGAGAGGATGTTTTCCTCTCTGACCAGAGGGTCTTCTCCCGCCCCCACCTACTTTCACTCCCTGTGCGAAGGCTACCTGGTTTCAGAGGTTGCCATGACTTGCTGACCCATCTCTCTAATGGCAGCTGGCAACTGTGCCATATTCCAGTTCTTTCCAACTATTATGAGCCCCTGCATTTGAGCTGAAAGAAGGGGTGCAGGAGCAGCTGGAGGAGAGAAACCAGAGTGGCAAGTCCAGCAGCAGCCTTTGGAAGAACAGTCAAAGCTGCTGGAATGAAGGAAGGGCCCACCACACTGGTCATTGACAAGCCAAAGTCAGAAGGAAAAATAAAGGCTGGCTTGGTGATCTGAAATGTGGCCCTTAAAGGCCCTAATATCAACAATGCCCAGAACCCAAATAAACTTTCATGAAAAAGTAAGGCATCTCCCACTGTTCTCAATCTTTACCTTTTTAGATTCCCTCTTCTTTATGTTTAAATAAGATTTGACAATGACTTGTCCTCTAGTCCAGAAATCAATCTAAAGTCCATTGATTTAGGTAGTTAATTTAAAAATAAACCTGGAGGATATTTTGAAAGGCATTATTAAGTCTTATCCTTCCTCTCTCTCTCTCTCTCTCTCTCTCTCACACACACACACACACACACACACACACACACACACACCTGCACAGAGAAAACGAACTATGAAATAAGACAGGCAAACAAGGGTTTCCTTATGGTCTTGCTGTGAAATAGTAAGTGGGGTCATGGGGTCATCTCTGAAAGCCTCAGCATCCTTGCCAGGTCCAGTGGTGGTGAGAATGCAGCCCACCTCACAGGCAGCATGCAGCCTCAGTGCACCTGGCCAGACGCATCTGAGAGAAACTCAACCATGTGACCCATACTTCCAGTCACATAAATTCCTAAAGCTACAGAACATGAGCTAAGCTGAAGCTGATAGGAAAAATCCCAGGAAACACATAGTTTTCCTGAGTTCCATTTGTAACCTTACATGATAAAATAAACAGTACACAAGAAACATAAGCAAATGCTGACTAAAGATAGGGCTCTAAAAGCCTGGGACAGGGGTCGCCAACCGGTGGTCCGAAGACTGCTGGTGGCCCATGAGGCTGGAAAGGTTGATGACTGCTGGCCTAGAGCATCACTAAGCTTAGTCATATTCAACAAAAGAGGCAGCTCTGCCCAGAGTGGGCTTGGAGTCACTGCTATTTGAGTTTGAATCCAGACCTTGTCACTTATTAGCTGTGCCACCTGGGACAAGGTGCTAAGGATCTTTTTAGCTTTCACATGTGTACAATGGGGGGTATTCCGATCTCACTTGAAGATCAAATAAAAGACAAAGGCAATGGTACTGCTTTTAGCATATGCAAGAGCCACATCTCTGCAGCAGGGCACCGAACCATCACAGGGGTGGGATCTCTGCTGAAGGAAGACACGGATACCTGAGGTTTCGCACGCATGCCTTTCCATGGAGGGCTCTCCATGGGCAGTGCTGAGCCGGTAGATAACGTGGGGTTTCTTTTGTTCTTCTTCATCTTCTTGTTCATCAACGGACAGCAGTGGTTCAATAAAATAATACCCATCCTGGGACCGGAATGTGCCCAGCTGCAAAGGAAGAGATGAGAGGTTGATTTCATAAAAATGAAACATTTGAAAGTGGAGATGGTGCCATTTTACCCAATCCCTTTATCATGAGGGCTGCTTAAACCAAAAATGCTGCAGACACATTTGGAGAAGGGATTTATTTTCATTCTCAACCATACCAGTACCTTCCTTCTCCTTGACTTGACTCTATTGTACCTGCTCACCAAATCCATCTCTAAGGAGTACTTCCTTGGTGCTCAATCTAATCACATATTCCCTTCTCCAGGCTGTTGAAAAACAGTGTGTCTCTGTGTGAAGACAGCCTAGAAATTTAGGGACCTGTGTGAGCTCCGAGAGAAAAGCTGACCGTGGATGTATTATCATGACTTCAAATTCGTGACACCAGCACATGAGTCTCCCCCAGCCTTCCTTTTGCAACAGGGCTGATTCCATACCACCAGGCTTTGGAGCCAGGCTGCTCAGCACAGGTCCCAGTCCCAGCACAGTCGCTTACCCACCCATCTTGGGCAAGTTTCTTTCTTTCTTTTTTTTTTTTTCAATGTATTTTACTGATTTTCTAAAGAGAGGAAGGGGAAGGGATAGAAAGTTAGAAATTATCGATGAGAGAGAAACATCGATCAGCTGCTCCCTCTCCCCACCCCTACCCTTGAGATCGCAGGCCAATGCTCTATCCACTGAGCCAAACCAGTTAGGGCTTGGGCAAGTTTCTCAAATGCTGAACCTCAGCTTCCTTGTTTGTCAATTAGGGATAAAAATACTTACTATAAAGGATTATCCTGCAGATTAAATGAGATAGATAATGCACTTCAAGTGCTTAGCAAAGTGACACCTTGTAAGGGCTTAGAACACATTAGTGGCTTTTGGTGTGGGGGTGTCAGCCTCTCCCCTCCAGGATACAGTTGTGTTTGCCAATCATTCTAAGCACTTTGAAAGAGACAAGTCTTTCTCCTCCCCTCCTTACATACATACCCACAAGTTTTGCAATGATGAATGATGCCTCAAGGTTGACCCACCCAAACAAATCGTTACAAGAGCATGAAAAAGTTCCCTATGCCATGCAATGTGTTAGAAGTTAAGCCCTTCTCTCATCTTCCAGTTTCCTTTCCTGCACTGGGGGAGGAAAAAAGAGGGAAAAAAAGAAAAAATAAAGGAAAAACAGAGACCTTTTACCTTCCCCTGGACACAAAGGAAATTACTGTCCGTAAAGGTTATAAGCATCATCCAGAAATTTGTTAGAAATTCAAATAATCATGCTCCACCCCAAATCTGACCCACTGAAGCAAAATCTCAGCACAGGGCAGGAGTTGGAATTTTAAATAGCACTCCATGGTATGCTTCTGCATGATAAAGTTTGTGAAGCTAGGACAGGTTCCAAACCCGACTAAGCTTCAAAATTGTTTGGGGAGTTTTCTTTTAATTCAGATTTGGGGCATTATCCCTTATCTGCAAACTGGAATTTCCAGGGGGGAAGGTCTAGCTTCTATGTTTTTTAAAAAGTTCTCTACATGACTTAGGGACCACTAGCTCAAAGAGGGAACAGCTCTCGTGTGCACAGAGTAAGCAAAAGAGTAGCTGGTTTCTGGTGAAGTGATTTAACCAATTTATTCGCACCCAGGCAGCTCCCTCTGTTTCCAATATTCAACTCTAGTGTTCTCCGAACACAGCGCAGGATATATACTACTACTAGAGACAGGCCATACGTACTGGGAAGAAACCTGAGAGTTTATCTGTGAGGGTCTGGCCCCTCTGGTTAAAAGGGAAGCCGAGGGAGAAAGTGGCGTGTCCACAGTTGCCCTTTGGAGGTACAGAGTAGCTAGAACAGAGCCAGTGCTGAATCTAGAACTCAGGTATCCCAACTTCAGTCCAGTGCCTTTTTATTTTATCTTCACTAATATTTTTTAAATCCTCACCTAAGGACATGTTTTATTGATGCTTAGAAAGAGAGAGTGAGAGAGAATGAAACATGGATGTGAGAGAAACACCGATTGGTTGCCTCCTGTATGCAGCCCAACCAGGGATGGAGCCTGCAACCCAGGAATGTGCCCTGACCAGGGATCAAACCCACACCTTTTGATACACGGGTGACGCTGGCCAGGGCAGCGCAGTGCCTTTTTAAATGAAATTCTCTTTAGGAATACAGATTCAGTCTATGAGTGGCTAAATGCATGGGTCAGAAAGACTGGGTGGGAACCCCAGCTGTGCCACTTAGGAGCAAGCCTCCAACTCTCAAAGCCTCACTGTCTCCATCTGTAAAAATGAGTGGAGCACTGGATTGGTATGAGGATTTTGCATGAGATGATGTATACATAAAGCACTCATTACAGGGCAAGACACACAATGAGAATTCCATAAATGGTACCCATATGGAGCCGAATTAATTTTACCGTTGATTCAAAAATAGTTGCTTGATCTAACAATAATTCTTTCTTGGTCAAGGTGAACATTTATTCAAACATACAGGCTATCTTATATAATAAAACCCTAATATGCAAATCAACCATACAGCAGAAAGACCGGTCGATATGACCCACACTGACCACCAGGGGGTAGATGCTCAATGAAGGAGCTGTCCCCTGGTGGTCAGTGTGCACCCACAGGGGAGTGCTGCTCAGCCAGAAGCCAGGCTCACGGCTAGTGAGCACAGTGCAGTGGCAGGAGCCTCTCCCGCCTCTGCTGCAGGAAGGTGGTAAGGAGCAAGGGGTCCTGGACTGCGAGAGGGCACAGGCTGGGCTGAGGGACCCCACCCCCTACCCCAGTGCACAACTTTGGTGCACCGGGCCTCTAGTGTACCTATAATATATAAGGCTCCAATACAGAACAGAAATGCAGTGATGCTGATCCTGCTGCCAAAGTGGACAGAACATACCTACCAATAACTAATTATAATACAGGGAAGCGCATACAAGAACCATAAGAGAAATACACACAACATACAGTATGCATCTATGAAAGTGAAGAGGGAAACATGACAGCAGTCCATAGGACCAGGAAGACGTTTCCTGGGAAGGAAGATATCTAAGTTACGTTTAAGTTACACTTCAAAAGAAGGGCATGATTTGAGCATGTGAAGCTGGGTGCGATGAACAAATAAATCCGGAGGCCCAAGGGCAATGAGGTAGGATTCGGATAGAAGGGAAATTCAGAGGAAAAGCCAGAGACAAATATTTCTTAGATATCAGTCCTAATGAGAGCAGCGAAGTGCAGAAGGCTCGAGTTAGGGTAGGGATGCTCAGAAAAGGTAAGAGAGATGTCTGAGATGGAATTCAGGGAAACTGATACTTTACTAGTGAGGTGTGTGTGTGTCATTACCTCACTAGTAAAGGGGAGGCAGAATAGCAATGATCCACCCTGAAGAGTGAAAGATTTCCTGGGAGATTTTAGGTCACCGGGAACATGACAATTCCAGCTACAAAAAAAAAAAAAAAAAAAAAAAAAAGGGTAAGGGGAAGTCTTGGGGGAGGGGGAGAAAGGTGGAGAAAAGAGAAGTTTCAGAAGGAAGACAGAGGGGCTAGGGTTTGGGGGATAGATTAATCACTGACATGTGCATACATTTCAGATGTATGTTAGGACTGCCCCCCTGCTCCAAATGAGGCATATTGCAAATGAAATGCAATATAAATAGGATTATCAGGGTCTAGGAATCGTTTCTGAAGAACCAGTCCCCAGTTGCCTAAACTACCCCTCGCAGTTCCACGTGCGAGCTGCTGCCTGAACTGCCAATAGGAATGAAGGTCCTGCGCAGCAAAATATTCATACAACTGCAGGGGCCACTCAGCGGGGTGTGGAGGCGGGGAAGGGGAGGAGTAAAGGCTGTTTACAAACTTGACGTACACGCAGCCCTACCCCTTAGGTTCTGAAATTCGGGGTTACAGTCTTGGGATCTGCAGGCGTTCTGATGCCCTTTGTTCCGGCACCCGAATTATGCCCACACCCGCCGGCTGGAACCTTTCGAAGAACAAAAGGATTCCTGGGCTCCAGCCCTACCTAGATCTGGCGGCAGCGATTACTCACCAGCACCCCCTCTCCTTTGCCAAACTGACGTCTCCGCCCACCCCAATCTCCCCGTCGCGCCCCGGCTCTCTGCTGGGGGCTAGAGGGGCTCATCCTGATGCCCGCATCCCAGAGGCTAACCCGGCTTCCTCCCAGTCTTCAGGTTTGCCTGGCTCCCCACCCGACCCCTCCGCTGAGCAGCGGAGATGGATGCGACCTCCACTCTGGACTCGCCAAAGGGCAGCAGCAGCTCGCAGAGGGGTAGCCGAGCACCCGGGGTGGGTAAGTATCCATGCTCCCACTTTAAAGGTGACAGTGGGTGTGCGGGTGCTTAGGGGAAGACTAACGCATCACCCGGGCGCCCTACGCTAGGAGAGCCTGACCCTGGAAAGTTTCTGCGTCACACCCGCGTCGCAGCAACGCACGTCGCTTGAGAAAGTCAAGGACTGCTATCAATTGGGCCAGAATCTTACTATGGGTCCCCAAATGTCGTGGGAGAGGTGTGTGTGTGAGTGGGGGGAGAGGGGGACGATACCATATAAGACCTCTTGATGGGCAAGTTGGGGCGGGGGTTGTAAGTGTGGGGGATTGAGGCGGGTCAGGATACCAGCTTGGATCCCAGGCTAAGTCTATAGTTTGCTGCGCAGGGAGGTGGCCGCCCCGCCCTCTCGCCCTCTCGCCCTCCTTCTTCTAGGGAAACGTGCGGCGCAAGCTCCCTTTTCTGATTCTAGGGTAACTGCACTGGGTGACAGAAGCCCCAAAAGAACGGACATCTCTGCCTTTCCAGGCTCTCCCACAATCTTCCTGCTTCTCTGTGCCACCCCACCACTAGGGTGCAGAGTCGGACTGCGTCGCACCCCACAACCCGTCTTCTCCCTAATTCAGTGTCCGAGGCAGGCGCCGCCTTCTCCCCGCCCCCGAGCGCTGGGCCCGCCCTTCCGTTCCGGGATGGGACCTGTTCCCTGTCAATCCTGGTTAGCCTCAGGGGCCCGGCGCACGGAAAAAGGCCTGGGGAGAACGCGCGGACTAGATTACGCACGGCCCTCTGTGGTGCACCGAGGGAACTCCCCGCACCCAAGCCTGCGGATCCTCTGCCCACACCCCCAGCTCACGACGCACCAATAAGGAGTAGGGCCCTCCCTACACTCAGCGGCTCCTGGGCCGCCGAGAGTAGAAACCAACTTCCAAGCCGTCACCCGGCCTTAGGCAAGCGCAGCTGATCAGGGTTAGGACCCTAGAAAGCTCCAAAATTCCAGAACCCCGTGGGGGCGGGGGGGGGGGGGCGTGCTGGCCTCCCGAGTGTCAGCGCACGCTCTGGGCTGGCCACGCAGACTCTGCTTCCAGCTCACACCAGAGGCAGGAGCAAGACGCCGCACTGAGGGTCTTAGGCTGGGGAGCAATGAAGTCTTCCAGAAGCGCGTGGGGGGAGACGGGCGCGCGCCCACTCACCATTCCTGAGCAGAGGCTGATGACCGCCGTGTGCTCGGACTTGGTATTGACGTGGCCTTTGTAGAAACAGTGCTTGAGTTCCGCTTCGTCCTCGGAATAAAACTTTGTCTGGTTCTCCTCGGGCGCCCCGAGGAGGGTGACAGTGAACTGTGGAGCGATAAATCCGGCATGGGCGGTGAGATTAAATAGAAACTGCTGGCCGAAGGCGGAGAGGCGGTAATGCGCCTGGGAGGAGGTAGCGGAGGAAGAGGAGGAGGCGAAGGCCGGCCCGGGGTCAGAGGCAGAGTTAATGCTCCGTCGCCTTCTTTTGAAGTGCACGTTCGTGGGAAAGGGCTCTCCGAGAGCGCTGACTCGGACCGGAGACGCGATTTCGTATTCGCTCAGGGTCTCTAATAGTTTCACTGCAGAGAGAAGCAGACACATAACCAGTCATTCGGTTTTCCGCAAGTTTTAAATTAAAATACAGGTGAGGGAGGGCTTTGTCCTGAGTGGCTTTCCACAGGTTTTCTTTTCCCATTTGACTCAACCCCTTCACCCTCAGTCAATGGGCAGATATTTGCTAAGCACCTACTATGTGCTAGGAAGAGCCAGGAAAAGTGCAAGACGCTAAGGATACAACTTTAGGAGCCAAGGAAAATGAACAAGTCAAAATACATAAAGTAATTTCAGATTCTGATAAATACCCTCAATAAAATAAAACATGCTGCTAGCCGTTGCCCCCAGTTACTAAGTTATGGTGGTTTGGGGCACAGAGGTTGAGAAGGGAGAAAATCGGGCTAAAAGCAAAGGGTGGAGTGGATAAGCTCCTTCCCCAGTGTCACTCTCTGGAAATTGGCTGGGAATGAACTAAAGAAGGGAGAGGCTACAAAGTGGGAAATAATTCTTTCTAGGAAAAGGAAAGAGGCTTCCGCTGCCGGGTGCCCGCTCACGGGCGCGGAGGCTGGGGAGTCGGGAACGGGGGCAGAAGGGTCCCGGGACCGCAGCCTCGTTACCTTGCCTCGGGTGCAGCCTGTCCGTGCGCACGGCCGCCGCGGCGTCTGGGCTCGCCATCTCGGCCAGGTCCCGCACCAGGAGCGTTAGCAGTGCGGCCCAGGATACAAACTGCATGGTGCTCCCCACCCCTCCCCCGCTGCCCTCACCCCCTCCCACCTGGCCCCCTCGGCTTCGGCGGCGACCCGAGGCTGCGGTCGCCTAGAGCGCGCAGAGGCCGGCGCCCGCCGCCAATTTTTGACTTTAGGAGTCGCTGAGGTCCCGCCGCGAGGGTCCCGTCTGCGCTCGGCTGAGCCACGCCGCCGCCTGCCGAGAGCTGAGCCGCTCGGGCCGCAGGAGGAGCCGCCGGAGGAGCACTTGGAGGACTGGGGCTCCGCTGCTCGGCAGCATAATGTCCCGGGAACGGGCAGGAGAAAGCGCTGAACGTGCGCTCCGAGGCGCGGCGCGCGCCCTGTGCTGGCGCGGATAGCGGAGCGGCTTCTTGAATGGGGGGCGGAGGGGGGCCGCAAGCGGGGGGGCCGCGGGCCCTCCGCCGCTCCAATACCCCGGGTGCCCGCCTCCAGAAGGAGAGGGGTGGAGAAAGCGGAGTGAGTGCGGACCGCCTCCTTCCAGACCGCGTCCCCTGCCTGCCAGGCCAGTGCGGGGCTCCTGGCCTCTGGCTTCAGAGGCGGCGGCCAGAGGCGCCGGGAGCGCGGTGGCTGCGGGTCGCGGGCTCCGCCGCCTCGTGAAATGAGCTTTTCTGGGACTCCCCACCCCGGGAGAGAGAACTGATTTGCGGTCTCTTTCCTGGCGCTCCCAGTCCCTCTGGGTCTCTCGTTTCCTCTGCCCTTCCCCGATTGCTTTCCCCTTCCAATCTCCTCTCTCCGCGCTCGCTCTCCGGGCCGCTCGGAATCGGCCTTCCTCTACCCCACCCCCTCCCTCCATGGTCTCTACTCCTTCCACGGCGCCCCTCTAATTCCCCGTATTTATCTCGTTCCCTTTTTCTTTATCTCTCGTATGTTCCCATCTTTTTGCAACAGTCCTCTTCCTCTTCTCTCCTCCCCGGGCTTCTCTCCTCCAAATCCTTTCTTTTTGGTTTCTTACAAGTGAAAGTGGCCGAGTGCAGAAGCACCTTCCCTTCGTAGTCTCATTGGGGACGACGTTCGTTATCTAATCGCCCCAAGCCAGGAATTTTAGGGATGGGGTTCCTAATCTTACAGTTGGTGGTGTGTTTCAAGTCCTTGGCCTCCTGAAAGTTTCGAAAAACTTTCTAGCTGGGCTTTGCCTAGACTCTCGACCCATTCGGAGAGGGTCCATGGCTTTCTGTAGGTCCCAACCCAAAAAAGGTTAAGAACCACTCCTGGCAGCCAGAGGGGGCGGGACTTTGGCGCTCGGCCTGCCCGGGGTGGGGGAGGGGTTAGAGGAATGGGGGTGGGGGCGAATGCAAGAGGAGAGTCCTGGCCCCAGAGGGCAAGCACAAGCCCTAAGAGGGATTTCTCAGTCACTTAAATGCATGCTTTCTGCCAGAGATGCCTCCAGCCCCACAAAGCGGAACTTCGACCTACACTTACCTCCGCCCTGCGAGGCAAATTTGAAAGTCAGAAAGTAAGCCAGAGAGGGAGGATGCCAATCTGTGAATGTGTGAGTCTGTGTGTAAATTGTTTAATCTCCAGGGTTCAAAAGCACCTTTTCCTTTACCAGCCCTCAGGAAGATGGGCTGTGCTAATTTCAAGGGAAAGGTAATGACAATTTTTGTAAAAGATATCACATGTGCATTTGCCTAAGTTTCCCAGAACAAGAGTTCCCTGTCACTTAGTAGGCTGGCACTCAGGGTTGAAAATACTTAAGGTTGCCAATACCAGGGACCAAACAGCAATATGTTAGAAATGTACACTATTCTGGAAATATTAATGCACATATTTTTCCTGGTAGAAGGAAAAATAACGTGGCAAGACTGGAATATCCTAAAGAAGTTGTTAATCCAAATGGACTGACTACCATTGCCATTGTCCAACTGTATTCCTGAAATGTATAACTCCTGGGTGTGTGAAATGATGCATAAAGATGGTAAAATAGTAACACCTGCATAGTACACAATAAGATTTTTAAAGGGATGAAATTTAAGTATTTGTCTTAAACCTTCAAAGTAATTCACTAAAATACATTTCTTCTAATACAAGATCTTTCTTCTCATCAATAAAATTCCTCACAATCACAGCATCAGGGAATTGCTGAGAGTTTAGCAAGGAACAGAAAAATATCAATAAATCAAACTATTAGCTGAGTCTCAGTGAAAGTATTGTAGAACTCACACTATAAAATCGCTAAAATATATAGCTCCTTGATAAGCACTTAGGTGAATGGAACAGAATAGAGAACCCAGAAATAAACCAATGCACACATGGTCAATTTATTTATGACAAAAGAGCTGACAATGTACGATGGGGAAAGAACAATCTCTTCAACAAATGGTTTTGAGAAAACTAGACAGCCACACGAATGTAAAAGAATAAAACTGGATTGCTTTTTTGCATATCATATACAAAAATTAGCTCAAAGTGGATTAATGATTTGAACGTAAGACCTGAAATCATAAAACTAGAAGAAACATATGGGGTGATATCCCTGACCTCAGTCTTGGTGATTATGCTTTGGATTTGACACCAACCAAAAGCAAAGGCAACAAAAGCAAAAATAAGTGGGACTACATCAAACTGACAAACTTCTGCATAGCAAAAGAAACCAGCCACAAAACAAAAAGGCAACCTATGGAATGGAAAAAATATGTGCATGTCACATATCTCAACGAAGGGGTTAACATCCAAAGTATATAAAGAACTCATATAACTCAGTAGTAAAATACACACACACACACACACACTCTCTCTCTCTGATTTAAAATGGAAAGAAGATCTGAATAATTTTTTTTCAAAGAAGACAATGCAAATCAAAACCACAATGAGATGCTACCCCTCACCTATTAGAATGGATTTTATCAAAAAGATGAAAAATAAGTGTTGCAAGGATGTGGAGAAAAGGGAACCCTTGTGCACTGTTGGTAATGGTATGGAAGTTTTGCCTAAAATTAAAAGTAGAACTACCATATGATCAAATAATTGATATTTATCTGAAGGAAATGAAAAAAAGAACTTTTTGTTACTTATCTGAAGGAAATGAAAAAAACTTAACTGGAAAAGATACCTGCACCCTCATGTTCATTGAAACACTAAAATGCCCAAGGCATGGGATGACCTAAGTCTTCTGAATGGATGAATACTTTGTATTTCCCTTCCCTTCAACTCTTGTGAAATGATTAGGATGTATCAGCAGCAATCCGGCCTGCTCAGTGGTTGAGTGTTGACCTATGAAATAGGAGGAGGTCATAGGTTTGATTCCTGGTCAGGGCACATGCCCTGGTTGCTGGCTCAATCCCCAGTAGAGGATGTGCAGGAGACAGCCAATCAATGATTCTCTCTCACTGATGCTTCTATCTTTCCCTCTCTCTTCCTCTCTGAAATCAATAAAAATATATTTAAATAAAATAAAGAAATCTTACCATCTATGACTATATGGATGGACCCTTAAGGGCATTACGAAAAGTGAAATAAGTCATACAGATACCATACGATCTTATTTATATGGAACCTAAAAAAAAAAAAATGAACTTACAAAGAGAACAGACTAGTGGATTAGTGGTTGCATGAGGTTGGGGTGGGCAAAATGGGTAAAGATGGTCAAAAGATACCAAATTCCAGTTATAAAATAAGTTCTGGGGAATGTAATGTACAGCATGGTCACTATCCTATCTAATAAAAGAGTAATATGCAAATTTGACCATACCTTTGCTACACACACCAGCCACGCCCACCAGCCAATCAGGAGTGTGGGGGTGTGGCCGAGGTGGCCCGGGCCTAAGGGGTTTGGGGGGCATGGTCAGGGCAGCCCTGGGCTGCGGGGAGCATGGCCAAGGTAGCCCAGACTGTGGGGGACGTGGCGGAGGCAGCCCAGGCCTGGGGGGGCCTGAGAGGTGTGTCTGAGGTGGCCCAGGCCACGGGGGCGTGGCTGAGGCAGGCCGGGGCGGGGGGGGGGGGGGGGGGGGGGGCACGGCTGAGGCGGCCCAGGCCCATGGGGGCATGGCCAAGGCAGCCCTGGCCTAGGGGGGGGGCGTGTCTGAGGTCGCCCAGGCCTGTGGGGATCTGGGAGGTGGTGGCTGAGGCAGCCTGGGCCTGGTCTGAGGCCCATGCTAGCCAGGGGCTTGCTGGCCAGGGCTAAGGCCCTGGCCGGAGGGGTGGGGACGGGGCTGGGATGCAGCCAGCCATCTGCCCCATTGCAGGGTGATGGCTGGTTTCCCAAGACCTAAATCCTCGGCCAGAGGGCTCCCAGTATGTGTGAGAGGACAAGTTGGGCTGAGGGATCACCCACCCCCAGTGCATGAATTTCGTGCACCAGGCCCCTAGTAGTTAATAATATTTTCTTGTAGATTTGAAAGTTGTTAAGAGAGTAGATCTTAAAAAAATCTCATCATAGGAAATGAACATTTTTGGTAATTTCACAATATTTTCTAATATCAAATTATTATCTTATACAGCCAAAATTTAAATAATATTATACGTCAATTATACCACAACTAAAAATTAAAGTTTATAAAGGATTAAAAGTGACACTTTTCAATATTTCCTATTAAACAATTTCTCTCTATTTTCATTTAAACCATTTCTGATAAAGAGAATCTAGCTCTTATATGTAGGGACAGAAGCCTTCTTTGTTTATTCTCTCTTTAGCTTACTTTCTAGGATTTGGTTTTAAAGGATGAACTTTGTTTACTATTGTTTAAAATTGCTGTTGACAGAACCCAATCATTTCACAAGAGCTGAAGAGAAGAGAAATACAGAGTAGCTCTTAGTGACCTCAGGAGGTGACCAAGAGGCTGAGTTTCTGAGTTTCTCATAGTCAGTCAGTCTATTAATCCTTTCTCAAGTGTATTATCTTGCCTCTGAATCTATAGCTGTACACAAGACTCAAATAGTCTTAGGAAGAAGTTTGAAATCATAATACATGAATAGAATAATTGAGCTGTCTAAATAATTAAGGTTTAAGATATTTTACCTGGATAATAATAGTTATAATAATCAAATTTTATGTAGAACTTACCTTGTGTCAGACTGCATGCTAATATAAGCATTAAATGTAATTCTTACAACAGCTCTATGAGCAGGTGGTATTAGTAACTTCATGATAAGGATTCTATGGCCTAAAGATGTGAAATAATTTGATAGGGGTTCCCTAACTACTAGTAAGTGAGTGATATAATTCAACTTCTGTTTCAGCAGCTTAGTTCAAGTTCATAATTATTACATCACATATAATGAATAAGTTATCAACAGGTTGCTGGGTTGGGGAGGTTTGGTTTGGGGGAGGGTGGCTAAAATAACCTATAGAATTGCCTCAGTTTTCTTTCATATGTATAATTTTCTTTGGCTCTCTAACTTCTTTTTCCAATGCTGAATAGTTCATGATAACTTCTTAGCTATTGATATTTCACAACTTTTTCCTCAGCACCTAGAACAGGTCGGGCACATAATAGGTTCTCAAAAAAATGTTTATTGAATAAATATAACCCTTCTACTTTGGTTCAACTGATAAATGACTTCTTTATTATACATATGCACATGCAATCTAGAGGTTGGTCCTATAAATAGGAGTATTGAATTACCTGAGTTGAGGGGGTTGGGGGGTGGTTTCCATAATAAATTAGCCCATCACAAGGGTTTGCTCTGAAAGAAGTAGAGCTTTTATTTTTTTATTTTTTATATTTTTATTGACGTCAGAGAGGAAGGAAGAGGAGAGAGAAATAGAAACATCAGTGATGAGAGAGAATCATTTATTGGCTGCCTCCTGCACACGCCACACTGGGGATCAAGCCTGCAACCCAGGCATGTGCCCTGACAGGGAATCGAACTCTCACTGGTTTATGGTTCAACGTTCAACCATTGAGCCACGCCAGCCGAGCAGAAGCAGAGCTTTCTGAGGTTAACAGAGGGACAGTTCTTATCCCATTTTCGTCTCCTGGTCTTTACTGGAATTGAATGTTATTGTAGGTTAAGTGGAGAGTTCTTTGACTGATTCCTCATTAAAACCGGGTCTCAGTGGAGTGATTGACATTAGTCACTAGGGAGAGACTAATACCAAGCATGGACTTGGTTGTGCCAGAACTCTGTGACCTGGGGCAGTGTGATTTCTGATCCAGTTTCATGTTTGCAGAGAGCAAGTGGGGAAGCACCATGTCATCTTTTCTTGCCACATGGGTGAATGGCCCTAGTATTTTTGAAAATACGTTTATTTGGGTGGCATTAATTGATAACATTACATATGTTTCAGGTGTATAATTTTACCATATATTACCTGTATATTGCATTGTGTGCTTATCACCCAAAGTCTAGTCTCCTTCTGTCACCATAATTTTGACCACTGTACTCTCTTTATTTCTTTATTCTCTGCCCCTACCTTCTGGTAACCACCATTCTGTTGTCTGTGTCAATGAGGGTTTTTTTTGTTGTTGTTGATGTTGTTCATTTGTTGTTTTCTGTTTTATATCCCCATGAGTTCTTGCCCTTTTCCATCTGACTTACTTAGCATGGCTCTCAAGGTACATGTTGCCACAAATGGCAATATTTGATCTTTTTATGACTAAGTAGTATTCCATTGTATATATGTATTACATCTTTATCCAATCACCTGTTGAAAGACACTTAGGTTGTTTGGCTATTGTGAATAAAGCTCTAGTAAACATAGGAATATCTTTAAGATAAGTCATTTCAAAATTTTCAAGTCCATAGATGAGATACTGCTGGGTCATATGGTAGCTCTATTCTTAAATTTGTTTTTAGGAATCTTCATACTGTTTGCCAGAGAGGCTGTACCAATTTATATTCCATTCCCACCAGCAGTGCACAATGGTTCCCTTTTCTCTGCACACTCCCCAATACTTATTTTTGTCTTATTGATAATATCCATTATAATAGGTGTGAGGCAATATCTCATAGTTCTGATTGACATTTCTCTTAATAGTTAGTGAAGTTAGCATCTTTTCATATATCTGTTAGCTGTCTCTATGTCTTTTTGGGGGAAAGTGTCTATTCAGGTTCTCTGCGATTTTTAAATAGGATTATTTGTGTGTGTTTTTTGTTGTTGTTGTTGAGATATATGAGTTCTTTATATATTTTGTATTTTAGCCCCTTGTAGACTACTGTCTGACACCATACACAAAAATTAACTCAAAATGAATTAAACACATTAATTTGAGACCTGAACAATAAAATACAGAGAGGAAAACTAAACTTATGGACTTTTATCTCAGTTTTTTGTGTGAACTTGACCCCAAATGTAAGGAAAGGAAAGCAAAAATAAATGAATGGGGTTACATGAAACGAAAAAGCTGCACAGCAAAAGAAACCATCAACAAAACAAAAAGATAACCAACCAAATGGGAGAAGATATTTGCAAATAATACCTCCTATTGTATTTTTTAAAGTTTTCAAAAATAGTGACTTCAAGCAAAGCATAATGTACAGAAAATATGTTAGTGTTCAGCGAGTATATTGAAAGTTATACTGAAGTTATACTGTTAATGACAATAACATTCTTTTCATTGAGTTCCTAATTATTCAATCCTCCTAGCAATCTTGCCAACTGGGTTTTATTCTCCCCATTTTACATGTGATGAAAATGAGACTCAGCACATTAAAGGACTTGCCTAGAATGCAGAGCTAGACTGTGCTGAGTTGGGATTTGAACTAGAGTCTGGTTACCTCCAAAGCTTACGATCTCCATTAATCAGAGTAGCTTAGTAATATAAAGATATTCACCAAACTGTGTGTTTTTTAATCCTCACCCAAGGACATTCATTGATTTTTAGTGAGAGGGAGGAAGAGAGAGAGAGAGAGAGAGAGAGAGAGACAGAGAGAGACAGAGACAGAGACAGACAGAGAGAGAGACAGAGAGACAGAGACAGAGAGACAGAGAAATAGAGAGAAATATTGATGTGAAAGAGAAAATCAACCACCACCTCCACACATTTTCTGATTGGGAATTGAACCTGTGACCTTTTGATGTATGGAGCTATGCTTCAACCAGTTGAGCCATATCAGCCAGGGTTCACCTACTTGTTCTTGATCATTCAGCCTTTGTACTTGGCCTGATGAATATGTCCTATAAGAACTTTATTTTTCTTTTAGTACTAAATCTAAAGTTCTAAATAACTTCTCTTGAGCCTATTGTTAAGTTTCAATGTTTAAGGTGGCTCTATATAGCTCATGACTAGCTGTGGCAATTCTATGAAGTCATTTGCTCACAAGTGCTCCTTGTTTGCCACTCCAAAAAACCTTTTCTATCCCCTCTAGTATCCTGTGCAATGAGACCTTGACACCTAGAGTTCAACATCACAAGTACTCATGATTCGGGAGTGCTGAACTTCTTGCTCAGATTCAAACCACTCTTAAACTGAAGTCAAATGAGAAAGTGATACAAAGTGTGTAGATAGAAATCAAGATGGCGGCATAGGTAAACACTTAAACTTGCTGCCTCACACAACCACTTCAAAACTACAACTAAAAAACAAAAGAGACATCATCCCGAACCACAGGAAAACTGGCTGAGTGGAAATTCTACAACTATAAGGGAAGAGAAAAGCACACTGAGACTCAGAGGAGCTGCGAAGTAAAGGCAGAGGTACAGAGGTGCATGTGTGGAGAGGGCTGGCAACTGAGTACTCGGCTGTCTTTTTAATCTACAGGGAGACACAAGCTCCCTACTGCTCTGAACTCTACTTCTAGGCAAGTCTCTAAGGACTCAGACTCATAAGGGGAGAAACTGGACTGTCTTGGCATCTGGCAGAACTCGAGGGCATTCCATCAGAGGTGCTTACAGCCATTACCAATGGACACTGAGACATGGGGGTGTCTTAGGACAGGGCTGATGGGAATCCGTTGCTGTTTGCTCTGCCCTGAGACTCCACCCCACCCCAGCTGTGTGCAGAGGCTTTTGCATATGAATGGCCTGGTCCTTTGAAATCTAAACTTACCTAACAAACTGCAGCTGAGTCAGAGAGACCCAGAACATCCAAAATAAGGCCCAAGGCCCCACAGCAACTTGCATTGCTTCACAACTAGGTCTCATCTGGGCATCTCCAAAACCCAAACAAAGAGGAATCTGCATATCTCTCCATAGCTCCTGCTGTGTGACCTCAGGCAGAGGCTAAATTAGCATCTCCTTGGAAATCCAAGAGCCAGTGTACTAGGAGTCAGAAGAGGACCATCAGATTACAACTCCTCAGATCCATAAAGGGCACACTCAGGGGACAAACTCAGTGAGCGCCAAAGCCCCACTGAAGCCAGTCTTGCCTCATAAGGGTGTCTCAAGCACAGAAGTTCTCCTATCGTAGACACAGCTGATCCTCACAGCCAATTGGCCTGGAGGCCAATTCCTCCTAGTGATACCAACAACAATAAAGGCTTAACTATAACAAGACTGTGCACACAGCCCGCAAAGAGTGCACCAAGAGTGTCCATCTCAGGTAACTGGGGAGGCTTGAGCCACTGGTCCCTAAAGGACACGGAGCACACAAAGCCACTATATCAACCCAGGGAAGCAGCCAAAATGTGGAGACAAAGAAACAGGTCACAAATGAAAGAGATGGAGGAAAGCAAACATCTGGATATAGAGTTCAAAACCATGGTTTAAGGTTTTTCAATAATTTTTCTAGAAAAGGCTGATAAATCTAGTGAGATCCTTGAGGATATGAAAAAGGACCAACTAGAAATTAAGCATACACTGACTGAAATAAAGAATAATATACAGAGATCCAACAGCTGACTAGAGGATCACAAGAATCAAGTCAAAGATTTGAAATACAAAGAAGCAAAAAACAACAACAACAACAACAACAAAATCACTTAACTGGAAAAGCAAAAAGAAAAAAGAATCCAAAAATATGAAGATAGTGTAAGGAGCCTCTGGGACAATTTCAAGTGTACCAACATCAAAATCCTGCAAGTGCCAGAAGAAGAGAGAGAGCAAGATACTAAAAACCTATTTGAAGAAATAATGACTGAAAACTTCCCCCACCTGGTAAAAGAAATAGACTTAAAAGTCCAGAAAGTACAGAGAACCCCAAATAAAATAAATCCAAAGAGGACCACATCAAGATACATCATAATTAAAATGTTAAGGGCAAAAGACAAAGAGAAAATCTTAAAAGCAGCAAGAGAAAAACAGTTAGTTACCTACAAGGGAGCACCCATATGACTGTCAGGTGATTTCTCAACAGAAACTATGCAGGCCAGAGGAGAGTGGCAAGAAATATACAAAATCATGAATAGCAAGAACCTACAACCAAGATTATTCTACCCAGCAAAGGTTTCATTCAGAATTGAAGGTCAGATAAAGAGCTTTATAGATAACAATAATAATAAAAAAAGATAAAGGAGTTCATCACCGCCAAGCCAGTATTATATGAAATGCTGAAAGATATTCTTTAAGAAGAATAAAAAGGTAAAGATAAAAATTATGAACAACAAATACATATCTATCAACAAGTGAATCTAAAAATCAAGTGGATAAAAAGTCTGATGAATAGAATAAACTGGTGAATATAATAGAATCAGGGGCATAGCAAGGGAGTGGACTGACAGTCCTTGGGGGAAAGGGATGTGGGGAGTATGAGAAGAGACTGGACAATAATCATACACCTATGGATGAGGACAGTGGAGAGGGGTGGGTAATGGTATGAGTGGGGTGGGAACTGAGTGGAGGGGAGCTATGGGGGGAAAAAGAGGAACATCTGTAAATAATCTGAATAATAAAGATTTAATAAAATAAAATAGGGGAAAAAAAAACAACAACAAAGTGTGCAGACATAGTTTCACTATTTCCTAAAAGGGCACATTCAACATAAGCAGTTGTTAAAGATAACGCTAGCATGGAATCTACTAACTCTCAAGAGAATTTTGAGGTACACCAGGATGCCACGTGCCCACCGAGCCCTGAACTTCTGTCCTAGTTTGTTCCACACTTTTTGTTGTTGAGTAGTGTCCTGTGTTAGGGGTAAATGTATCTCCCTCACTGCTCTATCCCCTTGATGGCACCTAATCAGCCCTTAATAAAAATTTGTTAAGTTGATGAATTAACTGTCACCACAAAATTGTTTCTAGAGCATTTGTTTTCAATTTATAAAAATATTCTTTCACACACACACACACACACACACACACACACACGCACATGCACGTGAAATCTCAGTAATGACTGTGATCATCACTGTGTCTGACAGTATCCTTACTCACTGTGCACAAGTCCTGCTTTAATCAGAATCTCATCAAGATTCTTTTTTTTCCCTTTGAGTAGAAATTTCCAGAGCTAGGCTTTCCCCAAAGGCTATTTCAAGATTCTGAGCATTGGCCAGTAAGAGATCAACACTGTGGGCAGGTCCCGTATCCTTTCCATATGCCAGAAACAGGGTAACCATAGTTACCTGCCTGAGAAGGAATGGGTGTGTGAACACAGCAGCATAGTTGCTGAATGGAACAAGTGGTCTCTGAATACTCCAATCAGTGGTTCCACTGGGACCTAGCTGCCAGGGAGGGTCCTGACTCAGGTGATGGAAAGGCAGCCCTCCACTCCTCTCCCGGCTACCTCCCTCCACCCCACCCATCATGAGCCTCCATTCCTCTGGAGGAGGACAAGCCGGGTGTAAACTTGTAGTTCTTCAACTATGTGTTTTTCCCACTCAACTTTGCTGTTAGCCTTTTTGTCCTTTTCTTTTAATTTATTTTTTAAAACAACTTTACTCACTCTCACACTCTGCTTAAATTAGAATTTCATATCTGTGTTCAATTTAGCAGTCTTTCAACCACTAATCTTTTTTTCTGGCAGAATTTAAAAAATAGCTAGAACATTTTTTAAAAGCCTATTTTATATGGTAAACAATTTTTACATGTGCAAAATAGTAATTTCCTGTGCCAGATAAGGCTTAGTCAGTTCTCTGTCCTAATGGCATTTGATGATAATGATAAACCTTATCGATTGCTTCCTACATTTAGGCATGGTGGGTAATACTGTATGCAGTCCTGACATGCCCATGAAATGGGAATGCCATGAGCCCCACCCTTCAGAGGAGTAAATGAAGGCACAGAAAGGGGAAGCTGCCTGCCAGGGTTTCACAGCTACTGAGTAGCTGAATGGGTATTCAAAGCTAGGCTTTCTGACTTCTAGACCTGTACTCTGAATCCATAACATTATACTGACTGTCATATGTTTGATGCTTTTTAAAGCTTAATACAGGATGAATTGTGATGTTTAGGGATGCAGTCACAAAGAGCGAAAACTCAGACATCAGTAGAAATTCGGATATCAGGCCAAACGGGAGAGGAGGCCAATAGGAGGTCTGAGTTAGGGTGTCAGTCACATGTGGTTGGATTCTGGACAGCAGGTCACATGCAGTTGAAGACAGTGTCTTTCCTACACCCCAAACCGTTCATTCACCTGACTAATAAGGCTGGCTCTTCAGTGGCCAACCATTTCTTTAAACTTCCATGGCCCTTAGGTTAGCTCGGTGTGCTTGTGTTGTTTAGACCGGGTTGTGGTCCTTGCTATAAAAACGGCACATGCCAGAGCCCTGCTTTGGAGTTACGAAAGGGTGCAGGATTTCAGTTTCCCATGATGAGCCTACTATAAGGAAGGTTTTCAAAGAACTATTCAGAAGAGTGACTGCCCAGGACAATGGAGACGGACTGGGGGCTGGGAAGAATACCTCCATTTTCCAAATCAATCTACAAAAACATAGATGCGTACCATGGATCACACTGACCTGGTAATGGGATTATATGACATCAAATCAATTTCATCTATAAATGGTATATTCGCCGTGCACTGCCTTGATGCTATTTGGCACTGATAATACAAAATAGGATGCTTCCTGAAATATAAGCCCAGCAATTAGCACCTAGTCAAATCCCTATCAGATGTTGGCAAAATAATTGGCTTTGCTTTTTCTTTTTTCTTCATTGAAGACAGGTCTGACCATACACATTGGCAGCATTCATGGCAAGCATAACTGGATAAGCCTCAGCTACCTGTGCTCTGTGCAAGTGGTGCCATTACAAAGAGCAAGTGTTCGGAGCTGTCATTTCCTTTCAGGTATTCTCATCACAGCGCTGGTGGGGCCTGCATTCAGTTACAATAGCAGCACATGCTCACCTGCGTCAGTTTATGTGCAGCCACACTCCTCCAGCTGACCGTTCCGTTGGTTAGTTCCGAACATAGATCTGGGCCTCAGAACTTCTCTTGGCTCCATGGTCTTCCCCAACTAAACAGAGGCCACAGTAGAGAAATGGCTTGCTTAGCAGGGGCTTTGGTCCTTGTGTCCCAGAGTGGTAGAGGTCCCCAAAATCGAAACATACAATTCAAGACCCTCTCCTACCCACATCACCAATCAGGTAAAAATGGAAGGGAATCCACCATCAGGAGACAATACGTGCAATGAAATGTTAGGCAATTATTAAAGAGTAAGGAAGCGCTGGCTTATTTTTTATTTTGTTTTGTTTTTAGCACACAAATATATCCAAGATGTATTATTAAGCAAGAAAGTCACTGTGTTGTTTATCTCATTGGGGCCTGTAGTAGCAAAACCAAAATAAGACAGCAACAACATGAGCCTGGGCCGGACAACACGCACAGAAGAAAGTCTAGAAAGATGGACATACATTAAACTAGGATCAATGACTCTGATCTTTGGAACTGGAAATTGTGGAAATATTTTATACTTTTTACATTTCTGTGATACCCGGTTCCATATTGTTTGAATATTTTTACAACAAGAATAAGTAACTTTCCTAATGAGAAAAGTAGTTTTTTTTAAAGAGTTGTTTTTTATACATATACGTACGATGGGCATTTTTGCTCATAAATTATGTTAGCTTAAGCTTTTTTACTTCTTTTTTTTTTTAAACAGTGAAATACCCACACTGATTTAAACTTTTTATTTATTTTTAAATGTATTTTATTGAATTTTTTTTTACAGAGGAGAAGGGAGAGGGATAGAGAGTCAGAAATACCGATGAGAGAAACATTGATTAGCTGCCTCCTGCATCCCCCTCGCCCCCCTGCCCTCACTGGGGATGTGCCCACAACCAAGGCATATGCCCTTGTCAGGAACCCTTCAGTCCACAAGCTGACTCTCTATCCACTGAGCCAAACCGGTCAGGACTAGCTTAAGCTTTTTCTAGAGCATTCAGGTTGAGCTTAATATATATATATATGTGTGTGTGTATATGTGTATATATATGTGTATGTGAACAAACACTAGAAGAGATTTATACTACTTAAATCAGGTTCTTAAGGGAATTTGAGGAAAGCTTGTGTCTTTTTTTTTAAATATAAGCACTTGATATTCTGTGACTGTGTATTTATTTATTTTTATTTTTTAAAATATATTTTATTGATTTTTTACAGAGCAGAAGGGAGAGGGATAGAAAGTCAGAAACATCAATGAGAGAGACATCGATCAGCTGCCTCTTGCATGCCCCCTACTGGGGATGTGCCCACAGCCAAGGTACATGCCCTTGCTGGAATCGAACCCGGGACCCTTCAGTCCGCAGTCTGACGCTCTATCCACTGAGCCAAACTGGTCTCGGCTGTGTATTTAAAATGTGAATGGAGAATAGTAGGTGCATATCAGGAAAAATTATATGCTTACCCTAACCCTGACTATATACATAGAGAAGATATTTGTTCATTTATTCAACATGTATTTATTGAATATCTACTATATGCCAGGCACTTTATAGATAGCAGAGGAGTTTGCAGTCGAGTGAGGAAGAGAAACACAAAATGAATACACCTGGGGACATGTATGTAATTAAACATTGCTCTAAGTTTTGTAAAGGAGATTAAAAGGAGATAGAGTAGGAGAGCAGAGAAGGCATCTTTGAGAAGTGAAAGGAAACTGAGATTTAGAGAATGAGAAGGAGCCAGCTCCTTAAAGAACAGGAAGAAACCTATTCCTGCAGAGAATACCAGGACAGGGTCTGTGACAGAAGTAGGGGTGTTTCAGAGCCCAGAGAAGCCCAGTGGCTAGAGTTCTGTGAATGAGGAAGAGGTGAATGAGAACAGGCTGGGCGTGAGCCGGGGCAGGGTGATACAGGGCCTTTCAGTGAGGAGCTTCCATTTTATTCAAATTGCAAGGAAAGCCATGGAAATATTTTAGGTAAAGGGATTCCAAGATGCTCTTTTCGTTTTGAAAAGATCCCTCTGGCTGCTCTGACTATGGAGTCAAGGAAGCTGTTGTTTAAATGAAGATCCAAGTGGCTTGAACTAGGGCGGTTGGTAATGGAGGTGGCAGGATTTGGACACATATGATATGTATTTTAGAAAGAGAATCAACAGAACATGGTGAAGGATGTTGTAGTGGGACTGAGTCCCAAAATTATCATGCATAATACACATACACACACCAACACAGACACACACATAACCATATAGAGAACATAGATAAAAACTCAAGCACACAATTGCACCAAAATCATAGAGAATAGAAATAACAAGAACAAGAAACATGCATTGCCTAAATGACAATATTTTAAAATACTAAATGAAAGTTTCAGAGGAGATGTGAGTAGATGGAGAAATACCATATTCTTACGACAAAGGCGATGCTCTCCCTAAAGTACTTTATGAATGTTTGGAATCTCAATACAAATAACAATTTCTTTCTGTTATTTTCTTTTGCTCAAATGAGACAAATTGAGCCAAAATTTATTTGGGAAGATGAATAAACAAAAAGCCACTTGGAGAACTTTAAAAATGAAAAGCAGTATGGAGAATCTACATTAAAAAGGAGACATATGCAAATTGACCTTCACTTCATGACACCCACCAGCTAATCAGGAGTGAGGATGCAAATTAGTCCAACAAAGAGGATGTCGGCCCCACCCCCCAGCCGCTTCGGGCCTCTGGGCAGCACATATGCAGGTCTGGAGTGGCTGGGCAAGGCAGGACGCCTGCTATGAGGGTAGGACAGGGTGGGGAGGGAGCTACAGGAGTTGCACTCTGGCTGAAGTGAAGACTGAAGGCTCCAGCAGGAGCAAAGCCCTGGGTCTGGGGTGCTGGAGGAAAACTGGTACTGGCAGTCAGGGGAAGGAAGGCCTATTGCACAAATCTTCGTGCAAAGGGCCTGTAGTCTAGTAATAATACCAGATATCAAAATGTACTATAAAAGCCTCGATAAGTAAATAGGTGATACTGGATTGGGAATGAACAGGAAAACCAAAGGAGGAGACTAGAAAATCCAGAAATAGATATAACTGTGAGAATCCTTCTGAAACTAATTAAGAAAATATGGACCACTCAATGCTAGAATGACTTGGTGGCCATAAGAAATAATAACAATAATAGTAATAGCAACAACAATAATAAAGTTGAATCTATACCTCATATTTTATTAAAAAATTTAAAATTCTCACCTGGGGATATGTTTATTGATATTAGAGAGGAGAAAGGGACAGAGACAGACAGAGGAATGTTGATGTGGGAAACACAAATTGGTTGCCTCCCATACTTACCCTAACCAGGCATCAAATCCTCAACCCAGGTATGTGCCCTGACTGGGAATCCAACTCGAAACAAATTGAACCCACAACCCTTTAGGTGTATGGCTAGTGCTCCAACTAACTGAGCCGCCAGGCCAGGGCCCTCATACTTTAATATATACTTGATTCATATAAATTGGCTCAAGAGTTGAATATAAAATCAAAACAGATCTAGACAAACACAGAAGTGAATAATTATAACCAAGGCATAAGAAACACCTACAGCTAGTAATTATGTGTCAAAATCCACAAGACATACAAGAGAAAAAGTTGAAACATTTAGTTTTATTATAAAACAAAAACAATTTCTGCATGACAAAAAATCAAAAGTCAAGTGACAAAGTGAGAAAAATATTTTCAGTTCATAACAAAAAGGAACCTTTTCTTTAATCCAGAAGAAAAACCTGCAAGAGGTGTCAGTTGACAGCTCACAGCAAAGGAAATGTGCATGGTGCAAACCTGTGATGTAGGCTCTACTCATAATAAAGAATATTCATTTTAAAACTCGGCAGTACCAGTTTTTCAGCTGTCAGGCAAAATCCTAATGCATGTGGTCAATTTCTAAGGCTTTGGGGAACTTTTATATATTGTAGTTGGGTGAGTACATTAGAACAACCCCAAAGAAGGTAATTTGACATCTGTCAAAACTGCAAAATCATATACTCTTTGACTTAGCATTTTGTATTTTATATATCATATATTTTTCCCTATGTGGAAAATGACATGCACAGGATTCTTCATTGATTGCAATATCATTCCTAATGGCAAAACAATCACAAACTAAAAATATAAACTATAGAGGACTGATTAAATAAGATAAGATACAGGCATACAATGAAGGACAATACATCTATAAAATAAATGGTGCTTTTGTGTGTGATTGTGTATGTGTAAAAAATAGGTGGAAATAACATTAAATGTTTTTATTTCCTTATATATTCAAAGAAACTCTGAAATACATAAGAACCTAGGCACAATGGTTATCCTGGGAGGGAGATTTGGAACTGGACAGTGGGGGATGTGTTAGTTGGCTAAGGCTGAAATTTAGCCATACTTCTCCAGAAAGACAGAATCAAGAGGAGGAATATGTATGTGTACACACACACACACACACACACACACATTTATTTATTTAAAAATTTATTTTAATTATAGTGGACACTCAATATTATTAGTTTCAGGTGTACAGCTTAGTGGTTAGATATTTTATAACGTATAAAGTGATCCCCCTGATAGGTCTAGTACCCATCTGGCACTATACATAGTTATTACAATACTAGAGGCCCGGTGCACAAAATTCATGCATGGGGATGGGGGCGGGGTGTCCCTCAGCCCAGCCTGTACCCTCTCCAATCTGGGAATCCTCCAGGGATGTCTGACTGCCCATTTAGGCTCGATCCTGGTAGGATCCTGATAGGATCAAGCCTAAACGGGCAATCAGGACTGCTTGCCTGCATGCCTTCCTGATTGCCCCTAACTGTTTCTGTCTGCCAGCTCAATCACCCCCTAACCACTCCCCTGCCAGCCTCATTGTCCCTAACTGCCCTCCTCTGCTTCCCTGGTCACCTATAACTGCCTTCCCCTGCAGGCTTGATCACCCCCAACCGCCCTCCCACCTGCTCTCCCATGCTGGCCATCTTGTATCCACATGGGGGCATCCACCTTTGACCACATGGGAGCAGCCATCTTGTGTGTTGGATTGATGGTCAATTTCCATATTACTCTTTTATTAGATAGGATAGAGGCCTGGTGCACTGGTGGTTGGTTTGCTCTGAAGGGTCTCCCAGATCAGCGTGGGGGTTCCCTTGGGGGATGGAGTGACCTGGGCGAGGTGCCTGTGGTGGTTTGAAGGTCAGCCATGCCCCCTGGTGACCCAAGCAGAGGCCCTAGTATCTGGGATTGATTTATCTTCTATGATTGAAACTTTGTAGCCTTGAGCAGAGGTCAGGGTAGACCAGGGCTGTGGGAAGCTTGGCTTCCTCCATTGCCAGGGGCAACTCAAGCCTCCTGCTCTCTCCAGCTTTGTGGTTGCCTCCATTTTTGTTGGGATTTATTTATCTTCTATAATTGAAACTTTGTAGCCTTGAATGGAGTCCAGGTCCAGCCAGAGCAGGCGGGAAGATTGGCTTTCTCCATTTCTGGGAAAACCCAAGCCTCCTGCTCGCTCTGTGGCCATAGACATCTTGGTTGGGTTCATTTGCATACTCTCTCCTGATTGGCTGGTGGACATGGCTTCTGGGCAGAGCAGAGGTATGATCAATTTGCATATTTCTCTTTCATTTGTGTAGATTATTGACTAGATTCCCTAGGCTATACTCTACATCTCCATGACTATTTTGCAACTACAAATTTGTATCATTTAATCCCTTCATCTTTTTTATCCAATCTCCACCTCCAACCTGGCAACCATCAGTTCTCTTCATCTATGAGTTTGTTTCTCACTTATTTGTTCATTTTTTTCTTTAGGTTCCACATATAAGTGAAATCTTTTATTTCACTAAGCATAATATCCTCTATGTCTATCCATGTTGTTGCAAATGGTAAGACTTTATTCTCTTTTATGATTAATATTCCATTATATATATGTACCACTTCTTCTTTACCCAGTCATCTATTGATGGACATTTAGGTTGCTTCCATATATTGGCTATTGTATAAAATGCTAATGAACTTAAAGATGCAGAAATTTTTCTAATTAGTGTTTTGGATTTCTTCAGATAGATATGCAGAAGTGGGATTGCTGGGTCATATGGTAGTTCTATTTCTAATGTTTTGAGGACTCTCCATACTATTTTCCACAGTGACTGAACCAATTTGCATTCCCATCAGCAGTACAGGAGGGTTCCCTTTTCTACTCAGCAATGCTTGTTGTTTGCCAAGATCTGCAGAGTGAGTCAACAAGTCGGAGACCCAGGAGAGCTGCTGGTTTAGTTCAGTCTTAAGTTCCAGGCCCAGGAGAGCTACTGGTCTAATTCCAGTGTAAGTATCAGACCCAGGAGAGCTTCTGGTCTAGTTCCAGTCTAAGACTCAGACCTAGGAGAGCTGCTGGTCTAGTTACAGTCAAAGTCTCAGACCCAGGGGAGCCGCTGGTCTAGTTCCAAGGTAAGTCTCAAACCCAGGAGAGCTGATGGTTTAGTTCAGTCTAAGTCTCAGGCCCAGGAGAGCTGGTGGGTTAGTCTAGTCTTAGTCTCAGTCTCAGACCCAGGGGAGCTGGTGGTTTAGTTTTGTCTAGAGACTGGCAGGCTTAAGACCCAGGAAAACCCTGTTTCAGTTCAAGTCTGAAGGCAGAAGAAAGACACTGTTCTGATTTGAAGGCCGCCAGGCAGGAAGGATTCCTTTACTCAGGAGAGGGTCAGTTTTAAAAAAAAACCAAACAAACTCTGGGCTCCCAATTGTCTGGATGAAGACTTCCCACATTATGGAGAGCAATCGTCTTTATTCAGTTTACCAATTTAAATGTTACTCACATGCAAAAACATCTCAGAAATACCTAGAACAATGTTTGATCAAATATCTGGGTACCCTGTGGCCCAGGCAAGTTGACACATGAAATTAACCATCACAGACTGGTGGCTGGAAGACACAGTTCAGGAGGCTGGAAGTCCAAGATCAAGTTGTCTGCAGGATGGGTTTCTCAGGGGCTTCTTTTAGCCAGCTTGTCGGCGGCTGCCTGCTCACTATGTCCTTGTTTGGCCTTTCCTCTGCACACCAAACTTCTGGTGTCTCCGCCTCTTCTTATAAAGACCCAGTCCTATTGAGTTAGAGGCCCATACTTATCTCATTTAACCTTAATTACCTCCCTGAAGGCCCTGTCTCCAAATATAGTCACATTAGGGGTTGGGGTTGGGGTTACAATCCCTAATGAGGGTTTTTTTTTGGTGGAGGTTCAGTTCATAACAGGATAAGGCTGGGAGTGAGACATTCATTATTTACTTTTTTATAACACCTGGGATTTAAGATATATGAATGGATTATGCATTTTAAAAATCCACATTTCTGCCTCTAGCATCTTGGAGGACTTGATGCCACTCACAGGAATGAAAAAGGCTGAGGGAAAAATCGTTTATTAAGGTGGGAGCGGGTGGGAGCATCGGAGATGCTGGAGAAGCACCCTAATGGAATGTCAGGGAGGCCGTAGGCATCCAGGAAAGGAGTCTAGGATGGAGATCAGAAAAAGGAAGTCTTCTACATGTTTACAAAGTCAGTGATATAAATGCCGTCACCCTGCTCAGTGGTTTTCAAATTTCACTTAGCATTCTTCAGGATCATCTGGAGGGCTTGCTACAACATATATTGTACAGCACATCCCCCTGTTTCTGGTTCAGAAGTAGTCCTGAGGTTGGTATTGCTGGTTGGAGACTCCATTTGAAGAACCACAAGCCCAGGCAACGATGCTCCATTCCACCATCTCATTAGTATGGCATGGAGGACCATGCGAATGCCCACCTCCAACCCTTCCCACTGCAGACCGATCAAGTCAGAGGCTCTGGGAAGGGGGCCTGAGCACGGGACATGGAAAAGCTCCCCAGTTGTTTCTACTGTGCAGTAAGGATAAGAGCTTCTGACCAAGGGAAACAGATGGGAGAAACAAGAGAAGGCCAAAACCAAAGACCTTAGGACATCAACCTTTTAAATGACGGGTAGGTAAGGAGATGGAGAAATGAAAAGATAAAGGAAGTGTCATGGAAGGCAGTTATTAGCTGGCAGGATCTGTGTGGGGTTGTGGTGACCAGATACAAATAAGACTACACAGCCTTCAAAGAGGCCTTACGGTTAAGGCCAAGATGCCTTGTCAAAGAAGCAAGGGCATAATCTATTCACTTCTTGGTGTGTGCCCCAGAGAGCTACTTACTCATATGAATGAGAATCGCTCGTGGAGATCCTCATGGAGTTGCTGCTTGCAGTAGTGACAAGCTGGACACTACCGTCCGCAGAGGCACGGCCTTCACATACCATGGTGCTGCATGTGGCGGAATATGGTGCAGCAGTTCAAAGGCGAGAACTGGGCAGGCGTCGATTGGCAAGATCTCAAAAAATACTGCTGAAGGGAAAAAAGCAAGTTGCAGTATGATGAGTATATCATATATGTGAAAAACAAGTTACAAATACATGTTTTTGTGCAGAAAGCTATAAAAAGTCACCTACAAGGATGCACTCCGAATTCCTGTCTGGAGAAAAGGAGAAGAAAGCGTTTGAGGATGATGTGCAAAAAGGACTTTAGATGTATTTGTAATGCTCTTAAAATTTTAAGACTTTTGATAAATGCACATATTTAACAACCTCATTGTTGCACTACTTTAAAGTTTTAAAAAGCATTTACAGATGTCGAGAATTACTATCAAATTTCAAGTTCATGTATGCACACACTAGACTCTTGCTTTGTGTGGGGTTTTGAAATAACGCTCTCTGCATGCCCTCCTGACTTGAAGTTAACTCAGAATTTCACTGACCACATGAAGTATATCTCTCAACGCATTTCTAAACTGAGGAAAGGGCAGAAACTGTGACTTCAAAGGAAAAACAAACTCACACCTGGCCATGACTCTCCCAGGAATTATACTACATAACAATGACCCTGCACTCCCGCCCCAGAGTGTTGCCTGCCAGACATGCTGTAGTTATTCAGTCAAGTGGCGGTGCTGGAATGCATCCTAGATTTTTATTTTACTGACCGCTGTCTCTTACAGAGCAGGTACATGATGCTGGGAGATTGCGGGCAAAGGTGTAGAATCCAATGAAGCATCCTTTAGATCAACCACACCTGTGACTTTCTAGACAATTGAATACTTTGAAGGTACCTATGTTGTCAAACCTCCGTTGTCTCCCTAGAAAGCAATGACTTTTCAATCCTCGAGTGTTCATTTCCAGAGTAGGAAGACAATCTCCCTAAGAACGTTCTGGAAGGGCAAGAACCTTGTCTGATTCATTGCCATTGTGTGCCCAGTGCCCTGCATACTGCCTGGCTTATAACAGATGCCCAGTAAACATTTGTGGAATGAAGGAAGCCATGCAAAAGAAAGATAAAAATAAGACCATGGAGAAATTCTATATACTATTGACTGAAAGAAATCAGACATAGAAAAGTACATCCTACATTTTTTATTGATAGAATGTTAAAGATAGACAAAATCAATTGATAATGATAGAAAATGGTTCCTTTTGTCGGGTGGTGATTTGGAAGGGCTCAGGGGGCTTCTTGGGATACTGGTTATATTCTATTGCTTGGTCTTTGTGATGGTTACAGGGAGCTGTGCACTTTGTGAAAATTCACTCAGCTATCCAATTATGATTTATACACTTTGCTGTATCCATGTTATTTTTGTAATGTTTTTAAAATAAATGAAATACACTTTGCCATAAAAATTCACTTTTAAATAAAGTCACATCAACTGAGCTTTTACAACTTTAAACCTTTATGTAGTAGACGATCAAGTCTCTAGAAAATTATTCCAACCCTAGACATATTGTCCTTCCAGATTTCCAAAGAGACTATGGGCCACGTCAACTCCAGGACTTGCCGGCTTCGGGCCCTCTTCGACAGTGTGTGCTCCTCCTTTTGGAGTGCAGGAGAGGAAGCAGCACCTATCCTTTTCCCTGCCCACCCCCACCCTTTTGAAATACACAACCGCTTAAACAGATGAGGGAGATATTGAAAGAAAACCAGAAACTTCAGAGATGTAAACTCTGGGAAAAACATGTGACATTTCCCACCATTTAATAACCACCAGATTCAATAAATTTCTCAATTGCTTTCTTTGCACTCTCTTCCTCATTCTTTTTTCCTTTTTGATAGTAATATTAACAAAAAATGTTTAAATCTATGATCATTTATGTACATCCATTTGAATAATTGATTTCAATTATTTTACCTAGCAGTGACTTGCTGGATCATATTGATATTCTAAGTTTAACATTTTAAGGAACTGTCAAACTGTTTCCCACAGAGGCTGACCCATTGTGAATGTCCACCACAAATGTCCAAGCGTTCTTGATTTCTCCACATTTGTCAACTCTTGTTGTTTTCATTTTTTTTTCAAAATTAGCAATCTTAGTGTAGATGAAGTAATACCACTGTGACTTCAATATGCATGTCCCTCGTGACTAATGATGCTGAACATATCTTCCTATGTTTGTTGGCTATTTGTCTATCTTTTTTGGAGACTGTTCTATGTAGGTTCTTTTCCTATTTTGATTAAGTTATCTTTTTGTCCTTGGTACTAATTATAGGTGCTAGACTCTCCTATGCCATTGTATAGATTGCAAATATTTTTTCCCATTGTATAGATTGTCTTTGCACTGTTTTAATTATGTCCTTGGATGCATTTGCTACTTTTACTTACTAATGTTTACAAGAGAAATATTATTTTCTGTTCTCCCAGTTTCAGCTAAAAGTAAACCTTGCACATATTTTTATCATTAACCTTATTACCACAATCATATTATTATCATTTTTATGTCTGCATGATATTCTGTCATATTGATACATTTTTTTAAGGTTCTCTTGATAACAGGAACAAATTAAATCCAATTAATCCCATTCAACAACCAGGCACTAAGAAGAGCAAGAACCAGGTTGGTCTGAGGATCACATGACTCTGTGGCCTTGGCCTCAGCACTGCAGTAAACTTGTCTCCCCACTTCAGGTTCTCTGTCTCCCATCTCAGACTCTTATATAACAGTACCTTGCTGGTTTACCATGCGTTGGTGTTGACCTTTCTCGGATGCCTGATTACCTAGCCTCGAACCCCACTTGGGACCGGGATCCTCTTCCTCCTAGATGCTACAGTGTGGCTGCTGCCAGCTCCTTGGGACTTGCCTTTGCCTGAAGATAACCTTTCACCCCAAGTTGTATGTCTTTTCCTAGGGCATCTCACATATAATAATGGCTGTGCAGTTCACTTTGCCCTGTGCTGCGCCTGTTTACCTCACTTCCCCATAGGTACTGATCCCCAAATTCCTCCTGCATTTAATATCTGCCAGAGACCTGCCTCCCAGGAACCTAGCCTGTTAAAATGTTTAATCTAGTCACCATTGGGCCAGGCCTTGGGGAACACTGAGGATGTCAAAGCGGGAAGGAATGGCTTACGGTCTACTCCTGTGGACTATTGAGTAACACTGGAGTAGCAGCTTTACTTCTATTATTGTGTCTGAATAAATCCCTAAGAGTTGAGTTATCATTCCTCCTATGCATTTGTATGCTGCTTTACAGGAGGTCTTTTCCAATTAACAAGGCCACTAACAAGGAGTGAATGCAACTCTGAATTCCTAATACATCTGTAACCAAAGGGGATGGATAGCCCGGGCTGGTGTTGCTCAGTTGGTTGAGTGTATCCCATGCACAGAAAGGTCACCGGTTCAATTCCCTGTCTGGGCACATGCTGGGTTGTGGGCTTGATCCCCATAGGAGGCATGCAGGAGGCAGCCAATAGATGTTTTTCCTTCTCCCCCACCCCCTCTGTTTCTAAAACCAATAAAAATATCTTTTAAAAAAAGGGCAGGATGGATAAAGATCATGTGTGCCAGGATATCTGCTAGGGGCTTAAGTAAGTCCTATGGTGTCTCCTAATATTTCATTTCCAATATTAACAACAATTTATTAAAACTCCTAACTTGAGTTATTACTGCTGAGAATGAACAATGTATTTCCTAACTTCTTCTATATCAGATACGTGCCTATGTTCTGTCCCCTGGGATGGGAGTAGTTGATGTGGGGAACTTTGTGTCTTTGAAGGAAGGGGCAGTCCTCCGCTCCTCCTTTTTTCCTTTCTGTTGGGGTGGAATGAGACCATGGAACTGAGCCATTCCAGACAATTAAAGATGAATACTACTTAGGGAGGAGGGAAGAGTCATAGGACAGAAGGAACTTGAGTCTGTGACACTGTGCAGCCACAGTACCAGCCCCAGACTGCTTGTACCTTGTTTATTACATGGGAGAAAATAGGGTATTTTCTTATTTAAACCAGTGATATTCTGGATCTTGGTGTCAGCAGCTGGACATGTATACTAACTAACACACAGTGTCTTCTCACTCCATCCTTTGGCAATAGTTATATGTACTGTTTTAGATCTGAAGAGATGGAGGGTTGCAAATATTGAGAAATTCATCCCAAAATCACATAACAAGGATCAAATCCAGTCCAGATGAAATCCAGGGATCCTGTTGGAAAGCCCAGGTTTGGTCATTGTTCTTTTCCTGAAGAATTTATAGTTTTTCATAGGAACCTAATTTTCAGTCTCTATCTTGCTGACTATCTGACAAGATTTTTATACAGATTTAAGTCACAGTAATCACATCACTAACAATGTAAAAATAAGCATGTTTAATCCTATTTTTCTCCACATTTGTCTTTTCTACCTTTTGTGATTCAACTTTTTCTGACCTCTGAACAAAATACGTGTGAAAGTTATTTTGGGGGTGATCATAAGTTTTAAAAATTATTTTGTTGTTAGTAAAGCTTTTGAGGCAAAGAAACTTTAGGAATTTGATGACCTTTGAAAAGGAACCATAATTATGGGTAGGGTTTTGTATAAGCAAGTTTGTTTTTAGTACAAAAGCCCAACTCAAACTCGTTTCAGCAAAAATAGAAAACTGTGTTGGCTTGGCTAACTGGACAAATCCAGGGTATCTGCTTCAGGCAGTTGGGCCCAGGACGTCTAGACGCTGTGGCGCCTGTGTCATGGCTGTGTTATTTTGTACTGATTGTATTTTCAGGTAGGCTTCTCCTCATGTAGGTAGGGATGAACACCAGCTTTTCCAGGCTCCCCCTGTTACCAGCTCCACTACTTGAGCAAAAAGCGAGTGACTCCTTCCCAATAAACCCAACAAAATTTATGAATGGAACTCTGAGTGGCCAGGTATGAATCGGAAACCCACTTCTGGGGTCGATGCTAGGCTTAGCTTCACCAAATTGAGCTTGGGCAGGATTGAGCTTGGACAGGAATGAGTGTTTTATTATTTTTTTTCTTTTTTTAAAATCTTTATTGTTCAGTTTATTAATTACATTGTTCCCTTTTTTTTCCCCCTTATAGTTCCCCTCCACCTGGTACCCATCCCACCCTCCGCCCTCACCCCCCTCCACTGTCCTCTCCCATAGTTGCATGATTTTTGTCCAGTCTCTTGCTGCACTTCCCACACCCCCTTTCTCCCCAAGAGTTGTCAGTCTATTCCCTCTCTATGTCCGTGATTCTGTTACATTCACCAGTTTATCCTGTTCATCAGCTTATTAATTCACTTGATTTTTAGATTCATTTGTTGATAGATGTGTATTTGTTGTTCCTAGTTTGCACTTTTATCTTTTTCTTCTTCCTCTTCTTAAAGAATATCTTTCAGCATTTCATATAATATTGGTTTGGTGGTGATGAACTCCTTTAGCTTTTTCTTATCTGCGAAGCACTTTATCTGGCCTTCAATTCTGAATGACAGCTTTGCTGGATAGAGTAATCTTGGTTGTAGATTCTTGCTGTTCATCACTTTGAATATTTCTTGCCACTCCCATCTGGCCTGCATCGTTTCTGTTGAGAAATCCGCTGACAATCATATGGGTGCTCCCTTATAGGTAACCAACTGTTTCTCTCTTGCTGCTTTTAATATTCTCTCTTTGTCTTTTGCTCTTGGCATTTTAATTATGATGTGCCTTGGTGTGGTCCTCTTAGGGTTCCTATATATTGGGGTTCGGTGCGCTTCTTGGACTCCTAAGTCAATTTCATTTACCAGGTGTGGGAAGTTTTCGGTCACTATTTCTTCAAATAGGTTTTCATTGTCTTGGTCTCTCTCTTTTTCTGGCACCCCTATAATTCGGATGTTGGTATGCTTGAGGTTGTCCCAGAGGCCCCTTACACTATCTTCAATTTTTTGGATTCTTTTGGTTACTTGCTTTTTCAGCTGAGTGGATTTTGCTTCTTTGTATTTCAAATCTTTAACTTGGTTCTTGGGGTGCTCCAGAGTACTTTTAGGTCTTTGTATAATATTTTTTATTTCAGTCAGTGTATGCTTAATTTCTGGTTGGTCCTTTTTCATATCCTTGAGAGTCTCCTTTATATCCTTGAGAGTCTCCTTCATTTCCACGTTGGTCTTGATCATTTCCTTGCAGGTCTCGTTCATATCCTTGAGGGTCTTGTTCATTTCCTTGTAGGACTCATTGATTTCCACGTTGGTCTTGATCATTTCCTTTGTGGTCTTGCTTATTTCCTTATAGGCCTCAACCTTTTGTTGGAGCCTCTTGAAAAACCCTATAACTGTGGTTTTGAATTCCATGTCCAGTCGTTTTTTTTCCTCCATTTCTTTCACATCTGATTTCTTTCCATGTCTCTGCATGGTGGCTGCTTCCCTGAGTTGGTCAATTAGCTTTGTGTGGTAGACTTCCTAGTAGGGACAGTGTCTCAGCCTCCCCAGTTACCTGAGGTGGATATGGGTTGCACAGTCTTGTTGAAGTTAAGCTCAGTTAATCGTTGTTAGCACTTGGAGGGGTTGACCTCCAGGCCAATTGTCTGTGAAGTTCAGCTGTGCTCAGGTTGGATGGGCGGAGTCTCCAGGCCAAGCAGACAGCGTTAGCTCCGCCCTCTGCGGCCCCAGGGACTCTGTGCTGGGGGCAATGGCCGCCAGCACCTCGGAGAGAGAGCCGCTGTGGAGCTCCACCGGCTGCCGGGGAATTCAGACTGTCCCCAAATGGCTCTGCACGCCCAATGTCTCACCCAGGGTCGTAAAACAAAGCCGACTGACGGTTTTCCGAATGAGAGAGCGAGTCGCAGAGCACTCTCTGTGCAGTCACGCAGCCGAGCTGTTCTCGCAAGCTGCCTTCTCCACAAACCGGGAGACCCCGGCAGCGCCCAAGCTTCGGCGTGCCCTCCCACTGTCCAGTTTTCACCCCGTGTGATAGTGGGTTCCCTGGACTTCGCCCAAAGCTGGAGAATCAGCCCAGTGGGACGTCTTTGTCTCCCCGTTCGAGAAACTGGCCGGTTTTCAGCCACCCGCCCTCTCTGCGGGGCGCGCTCCAAACCTCTCTCCACGCGAATCTTTCAACGCTGTCCACCGCTGCTCCTCTGAGCCACAGTGTCTTATCTTCACTTTTATTTGTGGAAGTTTCACTCGGCAAGCTTTCTGGTGATTCTGGAAGATGTTTGTTCTTTCGTTAAGTTGTAGTATTAAAATTGTTGAGTATGACGGCAAGATAGGTGTTTTACCTATGCCGCCATCTTGATTCTCCAGGAATGAGTGTTTTAAACTGAAAAAAAAAGATGACTAAGAAGAAGGAGGAGGAGGAGGAAGAGGAGGAGGAGGAGGAGGAGGAGGAGGAGGGGAAGAAAAGAAGATGAAGAAGAAATGGGTGCTGGATAGTTAAAGCCCAAACCACAAACCAACAAAACAAAAATAAACAAAAGAACCCCGATGTTCACATCATGCTTCACAGGTGAAGATAAGAATGGGGAAGGAGTTTTAGTTGGAAGCCACAGCCTGCATAAAGGCATAGAGGCAAGGTCCTTTAGGAAAGTCAAGTCTGAGGAGAAGGTTGAGGAAGAGAGAAGCATTGAGCTGAATGAAATGTGTTGTAGAAAGGCCAGCTGTTTATGCCCACTTTCAAGGGCAGTGGGGAGCCAAGAAGCACCCACACTATTATCACATATTGCAACTACAATACATCATCAACTACAGTTGAAAATCAATTAGTGTTCTATACTTTCTTCAAGAGTTTAGTATGTGGTTGTAGGCTTCATTTATAAGGCATTTATTTTCAATTAAGTGATATAAGCTTGCCTGACCTACTACTGGGAAAAGTTTCATTAGATTTGTTGAATGCGTCTGTCTGCCCTAGCTTTATTAAATTTCTTGTTGCCTATAACCTTGGGATTTGGCAATCCCAGGTGAAGAACCAAGGAACTCTCAGAGATAAATAAAAAGAGTTCACCCAACCATGAATCCTTAGACCTGATGGGCAATTTATAGCCCACCACTTGAAGGGAAGGCCTGCACTTAATATTTTAGGTAAAGTTCTCTCAGCCTTAGCACAGACTTTGGGGAAAGGAATGCTTTGTTTTATTAATGATTTAAAAATGCATTTGGAGGAAATAACTTGCTGATGAAGATTAATTCCCCTCTCTTTTCTTCTCCTATTTTCTGTGTCTTCTCTAAAAACAGAAGTGAGAAAATGATTGACCAGAGCCCAGATTAATGGGCCACAAAATTCCTGATGGAGAGTCAACCTGAGTTGACCATAGCATAGTTTTAATGGCTTAACTTCACTGTAGGTTAAATGAAAAAGGGTTTTCCAGACAGCAAAATTCGACACATGAATTAATTATCATTATCTCAATAACCAGGTGAGACCTACAAGGCGGGTTACTATGATCCCCAGGTTTCTGATGTGAGGCAGTGTAGCTTCATGATAGCTCGGCTGTGGGCTCGGGAATAAGTCCTAGGTTTTTGTTGTTTAACATACTTGAGCTCTCATAGCCTTATCTGTAAGACAGGGGAAAAAGTATGTTCGTATCTAATAGTAGTATGCATATAATGAGATGAGATAAAAATGAGTAAAAAACCAACTAGTTCAGTGCAGGGTGACTAACTCATCCCAGTTTTGCCAGAATTTTTCTGGTTTTAGCTCCATAAATCCCATCGCCTGAGAACCTTGTCAGTTGTAGGCAAACTGGGATGACTGGTCAGCCAAAAATCAGGAACTCAGAGAACTATCTTAGAAATATTGGCCATTTATTTTAGAGGAGAAAAGTGAAGATTGAAATATTCAGTATGATGTAGGGAACACAAACATTTTATTTTAAAAAAAAGCATCCATTATAATTATAGAATTAGATGTGTTGGGATTCATATGTAAGGCTTCTCAATTCAAATCCTGCTCTTTTTCTCTGGAGCTTTCCTTCCTTCTTTCATTCAATTCTTCATTCATTTAATCAAACCCTGACTTCACAGATCTTGAACAGTTACCTTACCACTGACTTAAATTGCCATTGTGCTGACTGCGCCTGAGTGGTTTCCCCAGCATTTTCCTGAATCCACCCACTCGTGAGTGTTTCCTTTGGCAGTGGAGGAGTAGAAAGAGAATCAGCCTGAAATGACCACATTTGATCTGGTTAGTGGGGTTTCTCTTTTTACATTTTCATGGATTAGCATACTCAAGGAGTACAGGGTCCTCATCTCTGTCACCTGGATTAATCCATTGTTGTCAGGCTCCTAACCAAAGGGGAGGCCCTCTCAGGTACCTTCAGGTGAATCTGGTAGCCCAAGGTCACAAAATATGAAAAGACCCTGGAGCCTTCCATTCAACACAGGTTCCCATCATCTACAGAGAGCCTTCCATTCATCCCATGCTCTCACATTCCACAGGAAAGGGAAGTAGGTTTTCCAAATGTGTTCTCATTCGCAGTGCTGTGTGGTCTTTCATTTTCATCTCAGTAGAGCCAGACAATTCAGAATCAGTCACTTAGTCCAAAATATAATAATCTTCTGGCATTATATTTATAACAACATATCACAGGGAAAGTGGATATTTCATCTGGGAGCCTGGGCAGTCACTGAGGGACTCTTTCCTAGGCAGTACTGTGTTAATAAACTTGAGAAAGCCCTCTCCTGGGTTAAAATGCACCCCTACCCCTACCACATGGCAAACAGAACAGCAAAGGCAACCTCTAGCAAAACAGGATTAGATTTCACAAAAAGATATGGAGAGGGATACAAAATCCTCCTGCAAAAATAAAAGAGCCAGTGGCCATTTATTCAAAGAAGAACTTTCACTGGACTGTTTCCACTTAAAATCTACTACTTTCTTACACTTGGGTTTAGTTGGCTGGTATTTAACAGAATCTTTGCACAGTTAAGTGTTTTTTATTTTATGTCTTATTTGGGACACCTTTCAGGATGGACTTTTAGGTGTTTGGATTTAGAAGGAAATTCTATGATCAGGTCCCGAGAAAATAGTGTTTATTTTTGGTTTGGGACACACGTGGGGCAGGCAGTCAGGAGATTATTGAAGAGCCGTGGTTCTGTGGTGTCAGGCACCAGGAGGCTGCTTTAAAAGTGTGGCTTCAGTGGTTAGAGCTTCGGCCCTCAAACCGAAGGGTCTCAGGTTTGATTCCCAATCCCAATTATAGGTTCAATCCCAATCCCTGGCTGTGTCTCAGGTGGGCGGCTACCAATCAATGTTGTCTCTCTTACTTCTATGTTTCTTGCTCATTTGGATGCTTCTCTTTCTTTCTCTTTCCTCCTACCCCCCTTCACTTTCTAAAGAATCCATGGGTGAGGATTAAAAATAACATAATAAATAACAAAAAATAAATAAAAGTGTGGCTCACCACTCAGCAAAGGGCTGGTGTGGCAGTGGTCCTACTCTCCTCCCACTCAGATGGGAGCTCAGGAAGCTGGGATTGGAGGTCCAAGAGATCAGGCTGGGTTTGGGAAGGGACAGGCTTCCCTGCTTATGTGATAAGCCAAGAAATCCAAGAGGCAAGCAGGACAAGCAAGCAGTCCTAAGGGAAACTGTTCCAAGCAAAGGGTTGGAAGCAGAGTCATGGAAAGAGATACTTTTATAAGAAGTGGTTGAGGGAGGGGGAGTGAAGAGTCAAAGAATGAGGGCCCAGGATGCACGAGTGCTGGAGAGGGAGGCGGTCTTTCACTCATTCATTAGCTCTCCTCTAGGAAGCCTTACAGTATCTTGACTCTCCCTCCATCACAGATCATGGTTAGTGAATGAAGAATTAATGAACTGGTGAACTTATAGTGAGTCAAAACACATAGGATTATTTATTCTTGGATTTGTGATAGCGTATCTTTCTGTTGTTCTGGAAGCATCTTCAGCACAGGACATGATCAATTTCAAAAATAAGATACCCTAGCACTCCGTGACATGGAACCTTGAGCAGATAAGCCTCTCATGGCCTCCCACCCAAATCCCTTTTAGAACCTGCTTGAAGGCAGGGGAGAATGAGAGAATTGCAATGTCGATGAAAAGAAGAGGACCAGAGATGTGAGAATGGCATGCACAGAGGATGAAAAAAAGCATGATGGACAAGCAAGAGATGGTGACAGGCCAGATCAGCTGAGGGAAAGGGTTCTTGGTAGGTGGAGTGGGTTAAATTGTTGCTGCCAAAAAGATATATCCAGGTCCTCTGGACCTTCTGAATGTGATCTCATTTGGAAAAGGGGTCTTTGTAGAAGGTGGGTCCTAAATCCAACAAGCATCCTTATAAAAGACAGAAGGGAAAACACAGAGGAATCAGCCATGTGAAGCTGGAGGCAGAGGCTAGGGCGATGTAGCCACAAGCCAAGGACACCTGTAGCCACCAGAAGCTGGAAGAGGCAAGAAGGAAGCAAGCAGGATCCTCCCCTAGAGCCTATAGAAGGATCACAGTCCTGACAACACCTTGATTTCAAATTTCTGGCTCCAGAATTGTGAGACAATACATTTTTGTTGTTTAAAGTCTGCCTCTCCCTAACTCCCACCAAATATCAGAAGCAGTATTTTTATTAGCATTCTCCTTCTGTTTCTTTTTTTCTTTCGAAACTGCAGCAAATCTGTGACTATTTCTTAAAGAAATGTAATGCAAAAGTTGTGCCCTTTGCTAATCTGAGATCTTGTCCAAGATTTGAAAACATGCCCAATGCAGATATGTGTTCGGAGACTTCAAGTGAAAGAAATAAATTCAAAAATATTTTTTTCTTTTGGTGGTGGTGTAGGGTGGGGTAGCGTTGGAGAGGAGCTACATCTGTTTCTTTCCTTTTTCTTTTCTTTTTTTAAAGGAAGGTTCTTTGTTAATCAGACATCATAGCAGGAAAGAAAAAAGGAGAGATCTTGTCATTGCTAATCTTGTTCAATGATATGGGTTGAATTATGCCCTCCCTCCCTCCTCCCCAAATTCACATGTTGAAGTCCTAACCCACAGTGCCTTAGAATGTGACTGCAAATCAAGGTTGGGCTTCCAAAGAGATCATTAAGATAAAATGAGGTCCTACGGGGAATCTCTAATACTATCTAATAAAAGAATAATATGTAAATTAACCATCACTCTGTGACAAAATGGCGGCACCCATAGCAGATGCTGGCAGTGTCACCCTGGCAACGGGAGCACAGCATCTGCTCCTTGGCTACAGAAGGAGATGAGGGGCCTCTGACCAGAGAGCTGGCAGCAGGAGACTGAGCTCGTGTTGCCAGCAGCACCACAAGCTCAGCATTCGTGCCCCAGCTGGCCACGCAGAGGGAGAGGAAGAAACAGAAAAGTGGATCTTTCCAGTTCCTGATGCTGACGCAGCCCTATGGGTGCCAGGGTCCTCCACCTGCAGCCCTCAGTTGCAGCCCAGCAGCCCCAGTCGCAGATTGGAAGCCCCTGGCCCGAAGTCCAGATGTGACCAGCATGGCGCTGTGGTGGGGGGAGTGTCCTGCAGGCACACTACAGACATCAAATCACTGCTGCTGCCAAGGCCACCCCTCCCCTAACACATACACACTTGCAAGTAGTATGGTCCAAGGGGGTGAATCCTGAGGTGCAGCTCCCATGGTAGCTGATGTGCACCACGCCAGGCAGTGAAGCTGGACCTGAAAGCCCAATCCCCCAAGTCCCTGAGCTGCAGGGTGTCATGGGCCAGGGTCCTGAGGAGGCCCTAGGAGGCTGTGTGGAAGGAGGGGAAGAACCTCTGGCTAGAGGCCAGGGTGAGGGATGCTGGTGTCTTTGCCGGCTGGGCTGAGGAACACTCCTACCCCCTGCACCCCTGTGCACAAATTTCATGCATCGGACCTCTACTCCAATATAACTGAAGGAAAGTTTGGACTGAGACATAGGCACATAGAGGGAACACTACATGAGGACACTGTAAGAGGCATCAATCAGAAAGCTGAGGAGATGCCCCAGAAAGAAGTCAACCCTGACAGCACCTTGATCTTGGACTTCTAGCCTCCAGAACTGTGAGGCAATATATTTCTGTCATTTAAGCCACCCAGACTGTGGCGTTTCGTTATGGCAGCCAGAGGACTCTAATACACTAAGTCAAGTCACACTAAATCAAATAACTATTTCTGCCAAAGCATGTAGCTAGTGAGCATGGAACTCCTGTTTGAAGAAAGAACAGTGGCTTACTTTAGGTTCTTAGTTATCTTTTAACTAGAGGTCCTGTGTATGAAATTCGTGCACGAAGGTATGTGTCCCTCAGCCCAGCCTGCACCCTCTCCAAAATGGGACCCCGTGAGGGCAGTCGGACATCCCTCTCACAATCCAGGACTGCTGGCTCCCAACTGCTCACCTGCCTGCCTTCCTGATTGCCCCTAACTGCCTCTGCCTGCCAGCCTGATCACCCCCTAATCACTCCCCTGTCAGCCTGATTGCCCCTAACTTCCCTCCCCTGCAGTCCTGATCCCCCCCAACTTCTCTCCCCTGCAGGACTGGGTCCCCTCCAACTGCCCTTCCCTGCAGCTTGATTGCCGCCAATTGCCCTTCCGAGCAGGACTGGTCCTACCCAACTGGCCATCTTGTGGCATCCATCTTGTGTCTACATGGGGGCAGTGTTGGAGTGATGGTATATTTGCATATTACTCTTTTATTGAATAGGATAGAAGCCTGATGCATGGGTGGGGGCCAGCTGGTTTGCCCTGAAGTGTGTCCTGGATCAGGGTGAGGGTTCCCTTGTGGGATGAGGTGGCTTGGGCAAGGGGCCTGTGGTGGTTAGCAGGCTGGCCACACCTCCTGGCAATGCAAATGGAGGCCTGGAATCTGGAATTTATTTATCTTCTATAATTAAAACTTTGTCACCTTGAGTGGAGCCAAGCTTCCTGCTTGCTTCATGTTCCACAGCCATTTTTGTTGGGATTTATTTATCTTCTATAATTGAAACTTTTAGTGGAGGCCAAGGCAGGCCAGGGCTGCAGGAGCTTGGTGTCCTCCATCGCCAGGGGCAAACCAAGCCTTCTGCTCTCTCCAGCTCTGTGGCGGCCATCATTTTTGTTGGGATTTATTTATCTTTTATAATTGAAACTTTGTAGCCTTGAGTGGAAGCCTGGGCCCACCAGGGTGTGCGAAAAGCTTGGTTTCTTCCATTGCCAGGGAAACCCAAGCCTCCTGCTCTCTCTGTGGCTGCAGCCATCTTGGTTAGGTTAATTTGCATACTCTTTCCTGATTGGCTGGTGGGCATGTCTTGTGGGTGTAGTGGAGGTACAGGCAATTTGCATATTACTCTTTTATTAGATAGGATATATTTTTATTGATTTCAAAGAGGAAGGGAGAGGGAAAGAGAGACAGATACATCAATGATGAGAAAAAATCATCAATCAGCTGCCTCCTGCACTCCCCACACTGGGGATTGAGCCCACAACCAGGCTATATACCCTGACCAGGAATCAAACCATGACCTTCTGGTTCATAATGCTTGCTGGGCCTTAGTTATCTTTTAAAACTACATACAGAACTCAAGGGACCTAGGTAGAGGAAGGGATGAGAGTGTATTCCAGTCACATTTATTAATTTGAGTGCACTTTAATATGCTTAATGAAATTCTCAACCATGCATGGCCTATAAGATAATTTTTAAATTAAAGAATATTCATATGTTTTTAAAACCTTTTTACTTATTTGCATGGCCTAACTTGAATTTCTTCTTTTTAATTTAAAATGACAGTGCAAGTTCTTTTTTCTCCTGACCTTTGTAAGTTGCTTAAAATGTCCATGTTCAACCTCAGAATAATTACAATAAGTATGATAAAGCTGTAGATAGAATAAAATGCAGCTGTTTAAGAAGAATGTAACTGCACACTATCAAAAAGTATTTTTCGTATTAACTGAAAGAATAACTTAAAATCATTGTATGTGTACTTATTACTGCAATTATGCATAATTACATGTAGAGTATGTATATTGTAATTATACATATAGTATCATTCCAGTTAGGTTTGTTTTTTTAAGCCTAACCATAGAAAATTTACTGAGGAAGTGCACGGAAATGATTACTTCTGGCGAATGGGATTATGACTGCTCTTCTTCCCTAGGCCCCGTTCATTTTAATTTTTGCCTACACTTCTTTCATAAGCATTATTATTTTCATGATTAAAAATTATCTGCCAGCAGTGTGAAAATGCACATGAGTTCATTATACATTAATAGTTAAGTGAGCTAATCTCCAGGTGTAAACATCTGGTATAGTGCCTGGTCGAGACCATGAGCTCCATCAAGGTAATTCTCTTTCTCCACAAGTCAGCCATCCAACAGCCATACAACAGGTGTCCCAGGGGTGGCTACTGATACTGTAACTACCCAACACACAAAACTAAGAGTCAACACATTTTAAAATGTGGGTAGAAAGTGGAAGGGGATGGAATGTAGGTCTTCTTAGTGAATTAGTAATGTTTATTAAGCATTTATCAGCTACGTATTTTTGAGAAATTGCAAATGTCATGGATGCTCCCATTCCCACAAAAGGACATTGTCTTCCAGAAAGATGGGTGGGAGAGGCAAGAACATGTTGCAAGTTAGAAAAGTACATACTCTGCCTTGAAGTTCCATTTAAAAAGCATTCTAGAGGCCTTGCATGGTCTTTCTATAAAATACTGTTTGGGGAGCTATAGAAACAAGGGAGAGCTGTTTCTTTGATCGGCTGCCCTTGCCTGTTGACACAAGGAAGGCACGGGGAGAATATCTAGGTGCCTGAATTAACTGTTCAGCACTTGTGGCTAATTTCAGTTGAGGGCATGAAGTGGGCCAGCGCTCCCAGAACTGTGTTTTTTATCTCGCTTCTCAGCTTCCTGGCCCTCCTCCTTCCCTAAGGAAAAAAATCCCGAAGCCGATTTTAGAACTGCTAAGGAAGTTGTGTAATGAGGTGCAGGAAACCCTGGTGGCTTAAAGAAAGGGCTTTTCAATATGGTCTAGCCAAATGCAGACTGAAAAACTAGATTTTTTTTTTTTTCCTGGAGATCTAGAACCCAGCAACACATGAAAATAGATGGCAGTGTGCGGTGTGAAATCTTATTTTTCTCTGCAGATGGATGGGGACCTTCAGTAAGAACAGGCAGCTTTCGGGCCTGCAGGGTTTCTCACCTGACACAACCCTCTCAGGTTCCCTCTCAGGTGGAGTGGAGATATAAGAGGCTGGAGGAAACTCTGAAAGGCTGCCCCAGGCACAAGGGGATCAGGAATCAATTGTATTCCTAGATGCTAAGGGGAGTCATTCCTTCTCGATTCAATAAAGCACTTTATTTTCCAGTTCAGTGTGAGTTGACCTGAAATTCTAGGCCTGGGCCCAGTTACAATTCCTACCAGGAATTGGCCTTGTTAACAAATTCCTAACTGGAGTCCCATTTTTCCTGAGGTCTAGCTGAACCTTATAACGCAGTAGGGCTCACTGGAACAATGTGAGCTTTCATAGCCTTGCTATTTAAGATTCTTTCTCTCAGACTAAATAAGCAAAACTGCTCCCAGACATCCATCATGAGGATCACAGAAGGACTTACATCTCATGTAACTTAGCCCTTCAGGCTTCCTCACTTCAGGGAGCTGCATCTGCTAAGGTTGGAAATGGGTTTTGAAGACATTGTATCATTTGGCCAGGAATATGGAGGGCCAGGTGGCTTTGAAAGAATATTAAATGGCAGAGGCTCTATTGGAATGCTTAACCGTTTCTAGACATCATGTTTATATTTCCTAAATAGTGTCCTCTTTGGGGAAATTTTTTGTTATTTTTACCCAAACCAGAGAAAATAAAGAAGTTGAATACTTTTAAGATATTTTCTAAAATAAAGATGATGAAAGCTTTTGAAAAGTGATAAATATAATTTTGAATATCTTTGATGGCGTGGTAGTTTATCTTACTGACACATTCTGTTTTATCAGGGAAGGCATAATATTTACTGTTAGTATTCAGCAATGTGTTTCCTATGGTGAAGGAAAATGTTTGAAGACTAGAACGATAACCTTTGCTTATAATGTGGAAACTTAAGTATACACCAGGAAGATCTGAAGAGTGAAAGTTGATCTTTACTGTCAGTTGGATTAATAAAATATGTACAAAAATTTGAGAATAATGCCTGGCACATTATAACTGCTCAATAAATTTAATTACTGTTATGATGAGGGGTGAGCTGTAGATTCAGGAACCCAACTTCTTATTTGATGTATCTTGGTTATCTCTAGGCACCTCAAACTTGACAAATTCAAAGAGAGTTATTTCTTTCTTTCTTATTGGATCTGGCTCCTCCCACAGTTTCTCTCATCTTAATAAATGTCACTGCAAAATTTTCAAGCCAGAAGTCTGGGACTTATATCTGATATCCCCCTTTTCCCCAACATTCTATATTCATCCTTCACTAAGTCCCATTCATTTAATAGTTTAAAAGATTTTTAAATTAATCTCCTTATCTATCACTATTGCCAAACGTCCAGCCTACGGTTTCCACCCCCTGTACTATTCATACTTTGGGTCAGATAATTCTTTGATATACTAGCATTTGGTACCAGTACCCCTATTCTCTACCCAGTGGATGCCCCTGGGACCTCACATTTGTGTCAACTTAAACATGGCCCTAGACATTGTCAAATGCCCCCGGATGTGGGGATCTCCCCCAGTTGAGAACCACTGGTTAAGCCCAAATGACTATCTCCTACTTCAACTCCTTTAAAGCCTCTTTAGTGGTCTCTCCCAGAAGTATAAGGTCCTCCCTCACTCACATTAAAGTCACAGAGCACTCAGAAGTCTTCACAACATATGAATCTCACCGGTTCACATTCCAGCCTTAATCTCTTACCTACTTTCCTTCACACTTAGAACAAACACTCCCAACCTGCCCTGGTCCTCTCTCTAATCCAATCTTGTGCATCTTCCTGCGTGCCAGCCTCAGTGGATTCTTCCCCAGAATATCAAGCATCTGTGCATCTCACACCTTCACCTGGAGAGCTCTGCAGATGACTTTAGTACTCAGCCATGAAGGGCCCCAGCACAGGTTTTTCCATCAGTGCTTTCATCATGGTTTGTAATCTTATTTTTGCCTCATACTAGACTACAATTTTCTTGAAGGCAGAAGCAGGTCTGTTTTATTCCTTAATACCAGCAGCCACCACAGTGTCTTGTACATAATAGAGAATCCATGCAGATATGCGGAATGAATGAGTGGTGAATGAATGACATAAGAAAGCAGTTTTGGTTGGAAATTGCTTTCCCCATTCTTCACACTAGGGGGTGCCAAATAAAATAAATAAAAATTTTACAGTATTCAGGAGTTGGGATGTTCCTTTCCCATGATGCCATTTAAAGTTAGTAGCTAAAAAATTGTTCTTCTCACTTCAGAGTAGTTTTTAAATTCAAAGGGTTGTGCTAATTAAGCAAGATATGCTTGCAACACACTTAACACAATAGAATCAGGCAATCAAAAGAGCTCAGTAAGAGCTAATTACTATTTTAACCTATTAAATTATTTAAAAACTTAATTTTAATCAGCCTTGCCACCAAAATGATTAGGGGAAGTAGTTTAAAGCAGAGAAACATTAATTACTAACTTATATATCCCCTAAACAATTTCATATCTATGCCCCAGGGTTTCCATTATTTGTATTGAACATATAACTTCCAGCCCATAATAAAATGTGATCATGTTTAAAATACAGAATGGCTAAAATTGGAAGGATGAACTGTTCAATAAAAATAGTAGATTGACTTCATTTGAAGCCAATATTGTTCTAATTTCTAAATAAAAATGTCATATGATGAGATACATAACTGAAAATTAAATCTTGACTTCATTTAAAATTTATTAGGGTTTTTGAAAGCCCTATTGCTGAGTGAGGATTTTATGACACATTTCGCTGATTTGGAAGGTTAAGGGTACTCCTTAGACAATACAGGAGCCAAGTCTAAGGGAGTAGTGCCAAAAGCTAGCATGTTGCTCTGATTCTTCTCAGTGCATTTGGAGTCAGTCTTCATTTCATGCTGAAATTCTACTACTTAAGGACATTAAACCATCTTAGATAGAGTATGTGACAAAATAGTGTCTTGCAGGCATCTACTTGTCATATATGGAGTGTTTTTCACTCCGCATGAATATGTTGTTACACAGTAGAGCTGTTTTCTGTTCTCCCTTCAGGTTTTCAGATTGCCCTGATTGCTTTGTTTTTTTTTTCTATGATATTTGTAAACTTGTGCCTATTAGATCACCACAGTGAAATGGTTATTCTTAAGTCCCAGAAAAATATGTTACCTCTTTCCTAAACCTTTGCCCAAGGATCCATTGTAATTGGAATTAAAATATCCCCAAAGAAAATTCACTGAGGATAAAAAAAAACCGGTATCCAAATAATAAAAATATTTCTTACAGACAGTTCTATTATAGAGCCAAACTTAGGAACTAGTTTGGGATTTCATTCTAACTCCATGTCAGACCAGTTAGCTTGGTTGGTTATGAGGTTATGAGGGTACTAGTTAGGCCATGATATCCAAGTTGGGACCTGATCTTGTTCACAGGATGGCCTGGTTTAGGGATTCTGGAGGAATAATTTCAAGTTTGTCTATAAAAGCAGAAACACAAGTCAAAGAGTTTTGTTCTGCAGTGATAAGAGTTCCATTATCTTCAAGCTGCTATATCCATAAAATTGACCTTTGAATAGAAGGTAGGGATTAGGAGGGAGGGATAAAGAGTCACTGAGCTCACCAATAGCATGCTCATGCTCACCTCAGAGCAATGAGGCTGCCAGCTTCTGCTCTATGCTAACCTTGTATCCAAAGGTTGGGTTATCTTTTTCTAACAAAAATTTTACTGTGGGAAAGTTTAAAACTCTTTTGAGGGAAACCTTTACAGTGACCCAATTTCTTGTGATCTAAATTCTCCCTGTTTGCTTACATTATGAAACAAACTTCTTCTCAACTCCTCTAAAGAATGCACCCTGCTCAGTAGATGCCATTGTACAAATGAAAGCTGCCCCTTAGGTGCCTGATACCCAGACACACTATGGAGATAAACCCTCCTCTCTGCAAGGAGCACCACAAAGATGCTGAAAAGAGATGCACCTAATAATGATGGTAATTTACATTATTGGGCATTTCTCCATTCTCTCCAGATAATGTCAGTCAATTATTTTAAATATTTATACACAGAATATGTAAATATATATAAAGAATATTTAAATATATATTCATATTTGATAGTATACCTATTTTTTTCTAATTTTATATGTGGGATCCTAAGAATAAGAAAGGTATTTTATCCTTGCACCCACTACATAATAACTAATCACAAGATGATATTGACTTACTATTTTAGGAGTAAACTTACTGCAGTTTCTAGATTTTAAGCTCCACAGATATGTCTGCCTTGATCATTGCTGTATCCACTGCACCCAACACAGTGCCAGAAATATTTTAGAGACTCATAATGAATAGTTTATTAACACTGAATAAGACCAAAGCTTACTTTTTAACCATTCACTGTGTCCTACACTGTGTTGGACATCTAGCATAGGCTCACTTATGTTTTAGAAATTTCACAGTGGCTTTTGGCTGAAGGAGTGGAGATTTGACTACTGCTGCTTAGCTCTCTGATAATGGGTTTGCACTGATCCATCAACTCAGTTCCACTCTAACTTGTAATGGGGCTGCCCATGGAATGGGATCAATCATAGCAATAACATTTTAGAACTTGAATAAAGGGAACTGACCCCTCCACGATCAAAGCCAAGACCTTCACCTCTTTAATTATTGTTACAGTAATAAAGAAAAAGTAATCTCATAAAACAGAAGGATAAGTTTAGGAGCAAGTGAATACCATCTGGTCAGAAACTCTATATTATAATGCTGGGTACATCCCAAAATTTCTCCCTGGCACCCATTAAATTAAGTTGTATTTCCTAAAGGGAGGTCTGAGCTTCCAGGTGACATGTAAGGCCACTTTGTGAGGGAAGGTTTTTTTATTAGTAAGAAAGCAAGACTAGAAAATTCATAGGCTAGGCTCAAAAAACAATCACAGACACCCACCTCAACCTGAATACAAGTTCTGCTATCCCTGTGGTTGACCTTGAGCAAGAGATAACTTTTCTGAGCTCAGTTTCCTCATCTGTAAATTAGAAATTAATCTCTTAGCCTAGCTTAGTGGACTCACCGGGGCCATTTGACCAAGTCTCAAGTTCACAAAAAGTTTCAAATGTAGATGCTTGACATAATTATCAAATGAGATTTCATTCAGTGCTCCTTAGAGATACTGACAAGATGGAAATAAGTTAATTATTAATTTTTTTTTTTTTACAAAATAAACCAGTCAGAGAAAGACAAGTATGACATGATCTCACTTATATGTGAAATCTAATGAACAAAATAATCTGATGAACAAAATAGGTCCGGAGGTGTGGAAGCATGGAACAGACAGACAGATCTTAGAGGGAAGGGGGCGCAGATGTGGGAAGAGATTAACCAAAGAACTTATATGCATATTAGAGGCCTGATGCATGAAATTTGTGCAAGAGTAGGCCTGCCTTTCAGGAGCTGCTGGCACTGGCTTCCCTCTTGCACCTGGAACCCAGGCTTCCCTTGCAGCCCTGGCTTCATCTGGAAGGTCATCCGGAAGGACGTCCAGTCTAAATAGCACATTACAATTTTATTATTATAGATATGTATTGCCCATGGACACAGACAATAGGGTGGTAAAGGCTTGCAGTGGGGTGGGAACCGAATGGAGAGGGGCAAGAGGATATAAAAAGGGGGTGTATTTGTAACACTCTTAAGAAAAATTTTAAATTATCTTGCTTTTGCACAAGTATATTATACTCCATTTCTTTCTACTTGAAAAGCATCAATCTGGTCAGTGTAAATACCTTACGTCCGTAAGGTCAGTGTAAATACCTTACGTCCGTAAGGTCAGTGTAAATACCTTATGTCCGTAAGGTCAGTGTAAATACCTTACGTCTGGATCAGTAACACCTCACCGGGTGGAGATAAATGCCATGGAGAAAACTCATCAGGAGCGGCCACTGAAGAGACTGCTCTTCTACTCTGGGAGCTGCTTAGATGTTTAAAAGCTGTTCTGTGGTTTTGTCCAGGAGTTTCTCTTGACTGTGCACAGCCATGTTACAAACCTGACCCAATTCTTTCTTTTTTTAAAAATGTGTATTTATTGATTTCAGAGAGGAAGGGAGAGGAAGAGTGAGATAGAAACATTTATGATGAGAGAGGATCATTGACTGGCTGCCTCTTGTATGCCCCCTACTGGGGATGGAGCCCACAACGCGGGCAGGTGCCCTTCCCTGGTCCCTTCAGTCCCCAGGTCTACGCTCTACTGAGCCAAACCAGTGAGGCCCAATTCTTTCTCTCTGGCTTTTCCTGGTCAAACCTGTAATTGAAATGGTGATTATGCCGGATATTAACAATATCTGATTACTAACATACAGCATAATCTACAAGCAGATCCCTAGGCAGTTGCCTTCTGACTTTCAGAAATGCTTTATGTATCTCTGTGATAGTTACTCATTCTTTTGTTTTGAAACCCATATTTTTCAGGCTATTATATAGCATTAATTTCTACTTATGGGCATTAAGTTTTTTCCCAGAGTTTTAAACATGCTTCATTTTCTCACCACACTAAATTCTGATCTCAATCGGGCAGAGCCAGAATGCAGCTCCTCTCACTGGACATTGTTCTGTGGTTCTATAGTTACTTAGAAATGCTTCCCGTCTGTGAAGGGGGATGATCCCCCTTAATGCACCTACCCAGACTGTTGTTTGATGAATGGAGACAGAGAGTTCTAGAAGTAAAGGGGTCTATACAAATGCTGGGCTTGGTTACTCCCTGACGCTTTCAGCAGAAGAAATGCCCAGTTCTAAAAGGCTCTGTGGCTGCAGAGGGGGCTGGAAACGGGTCTTCAAACTCTGCAGGAAGACAGCTTCTCTCTCTTTGGCTGCCACACTGCTGCCGGAGCAATCTTTGGAAGACAAATCTTGATCCCCCATTTCTGTTCTGGGATCTCTTCATGGGCTCTCCAGGTGTAGAGGACGAAACCCATGCTCCGCAGTGTGGCTGAAAGGCTTCTTTGCTGTCCCTTGCCTCTCTCCGCCATGCGCAGTCCAGCTTTGACTAAAGAACCAATGCAGATGGGCCTGGCATAGCTCAGTGGTTTTGCTGGATCCTCTGTTGCCCCTCAGTCAATACTCTGAAAAGTACTGGACTAATACATAAGCTCACTAACTCCATGTTTCTGCCCCCAGTTGACCTCCCTATTGATCCTGCCAACTCCAGACCACCTACGCTAATGAAGAGAGGGATTGGTGTTGAACAGATGTCTGTTTCGGTAACAGTGTTTTATGTATGTATGTATGTATGTATGTATGTATGTATGTATTTGTTTATTTATTTATTTAAAATCCTCACCTGAGGGTATTTTTCCCATTGACTTTTAGAAAAAGTGAAAGGGAGGAAGAGAGAAGGAGGGAAAGAGAGAGCAAAAAAAAAAAAAAATCCATGTGACAGAGACATATCGATTGGTCGTCACCATATGTGCCCTGACCTCAGCTGGGGATCAAACCTGCAACTCAGGTATGTGCCCTTGATCAGGAGGTGGTGGGGAATTGAATTTGCCACCGTCTGGTGCACAGACCAACACTCTCAGCAGTGAGCAACACTGACCAGGGCAATGCAATTTTAAAGGTAGATGTTTTTGAAACTTTACTGCTATATGAATTTGGAATGTATTACACATCTTAATTCCTCAGGTCCAGCAAGTACCTCAGCTTGAGTTTTTTAGATTATTGCCAAGGTCTGTTGAGATGTCCCCCAACACACACCAAGAATTGTTTACCAATGTGTGAGCAACTGAGTGACCTCTGGAAATGAAGTGTTTCTTCCAGGTAATTTCCTAATATGTGTCACAGACATACACTTTATGGATAACTGGAGTCCCTTAAAACCATTTTTACTTAAAAATATATGTTAGAAAATATAACTGTGCTGTTCACTGAGCCAATGTATATTTAGCACACATGTAAACCCCCCGGGTTGGAGATTCATTCTTATTTGACGCCTGTATATTTGGGTTTCCAATTTCTTTTCTTTCTAGCCAGTCCTTCTATAGCTTAGACTCCCAGTAGTGCTTATGTTCATTCTGTCTTTCCATTATAGTTTAAAGGGACCAAGACAGGATGTGGGGCAAGCCCTTTGGAAAGTGAAAATCCTGGTACACACTGTAGGCTTTCGAATTGCTGTCATCTCTGGTATACTTGACTCTTCTACCTGTTAAACTACTTTATAATTGTAATGGACTAAGAAATTGATTTTTTGTCAGTCTACTCACTGCTTAGCACTTCTGAGCTTCTTTTCAGTTTTCCTGGGACAAGAAAGAATCCACAAATGAAGTGTACTATCTGGATATCTTTTCTCCTCACTGCATGCCCTGGCAATCAGGACAGATCAAAAGAAAGGGCTTCCGCATAGATACAGCTCTACAACTTGAGACTCTTGTTTCTTGCAGGTTTGGGTTCAGTTTCCCAGATGTTGCACACCGATGGGTGATAATGGGCATGTTACTTGTCCTCTGTGAGCTTTGGTTCTCTCATCCCTAAAGTGGGGATGAGGTAATACAAAGAAAGCTGATAAGTATCACATAGAGAGCAGGTACTTAAATGTTGGTAATACACAAGTTGTTGGGATACAAGTAAGAAAAAAAAAGTGTGGTTGATCTAGATAACTTGATTTCCCAATCAACATATTTTAATAGAGACCTTCATATACATTAATGCATTAACTAAAAATTGTTATAGGTCTCTTTAGTCAATCTTCATCCAGCTGATGGGAACCATCAGGGGTTACGACACCTGGTGTCATACAGGTGTACTGGTCTGGAACAGCATGCCCTCCTGTAATCACCCTAATTGCTACCAAGTATCCTGCATCCTTCTGAATGGCCACCAAGTACGTGCTTTGTGATTGACAGCCTGCATTTCTATGCATGAAAGAAGATCGGTCTTCAATAACAATAGTTTAAAAATATAATTATAATACCAATTAAAGCAACTATACTTAACTGGTGGCTACTAAATCCCAGATTTTGTGTTGGATTTGTATAAATTGTCTCATCTAAGACTACAGAAGCTACTAGGTCCTTGTACTGTATTATATTTGGGGAAACCAGTATTATATTTGGGGAAACCAGGGCAGTGAAAGATGAATTTCCCTTGATCATACTCCTAGGACAGTGGTCAACAAACTCATTAGTCAACAGAGCCAAATATCAACAGTACGACTATTGAAATTTCTTTTGCGAGCCAAATATTTTAAACTGAAACTTCTTCTAATGCCACTTATTCAAAATAGATTTGCCCAGGCTGTGGTGTTTTGTGGAAGAGCCACAATCAAGGGGCCAAAGAGTCACATGCGGCTCACGAGTCGCAGTTTGCCGACCACAGTCGTAGGACATAGCAAAAGTTGTCTAATTAGACAGTCTATGCTCAATCAATAGCTTCTTTTTTTTCATATTTTCATTTTCTTACTAGTTGGAGAACTTCAAGAGATGCTCTAGTGATAGGACCTCACATTCCTTGAGCACATACTACATCTTGGGCTTTTTGTTGCTGTTATTATATTTTTTCTCCACTTACATTGCAAGAAAAGTTCTGGGAGGGGAGGAAGGAAGCGTACAGTGTGAGTATCAGATCAGGAAACAGAGGCCCTAAGAATCTCTGAGAAGCTGGATGACCTAAAGCCAAATGGCTCCAAGGAGGTCTCTAGCTCCATCCCAGACACATTCTGTTTTCTACCACAGATAACCCCAAGCACCTAATTAGCATGCATTGGAAAGATGTGTGGACTGTGCAAAGACATGTAGCAAAGGTTTGATGCCCTGTGATTGGAAAGCATCTGGCCACAAGCTATTTTAACTGTGTTGACTCTACAAACCCTAGAATGAAAATATTTTCTTCTGAAAGAAAAATAGCATTTCCAGCCAGAGGCAAGTCTTGTAAATCACAGCAACCTTTCAAGGTTCTCCAAAGTCTACACAGATCCCTTGATGTTTCTGGTGGGAAATGTCCCTGCCACTGACATCCTATTGCATGAAAGAAGACAACAGTGGTAAAAGGGACTTTCCCAAATGAGATTCCAAGATGTTTCCAGGTTCCAAAATAGTCACTTCCATCCCTGTCCTGCAGGATAATTGTAGTATCGCCATCATTCTGGGGCTAGCCGTGATTCAGAGCTGTGCATGTGCTACCCCGCACTTGCCTCGCCTCGGCCTGATGAATCCCTTCACATGTATGTGAGGATTTGTGAGGATTTTTAGTTCACTGAGCAGCTTCCCAGTGCAGCTCACCCCTAAACATCCCTGAATGGCATGGGGCAGGTCATGAGGAAGGAGAGTTAAGGAGTTAATCTTTAAAAGCGATAGGGTAAATGGAATGTTTTCTTGTGCATGCGGCAGAAGTTATGCTCTTAATTTTTTCTCCAGGTTTGGGTGTGTATTTATAGGCTTTTAGGAGTTGAGGATTTTGCATAGACAGACTCCTCTCTTAAAGGAGAAAAGAAAAACATTCTCCCCTATCCCATGTCTTTTTAAGGCTGTAGTTGGATTTGTGCTCACCTTCCACGGTCAGGAAGAATGATGTTTTTCTAATTGTCTGAAGTCAGGTCTGCACACTTCCTTGACAACGTTCCTCCTTCCTGTCGGGGATGGGTTCCTGGGGCCAGGCACGCAGCAGGCTCCAGCTTAATGTGCCAACTCAGAAGTCAGGAGCCAGAGTGTCTTCCAGAAGTGGATCTGGGGCATTGGATTGAGACTTCTCAACTGGGACGTGACTGGAAACCAGTACAAGCCCCAGCACACTGCAACTGAACACACGCACTCTCTTCTCTCTGCACTGGTGTCTGATAGTCCTTCAGTTAGTAGCCTGGTCATTAGATGTGCCTTCAGCAACACCAGAGCTCAGTGCATGGTTTGGCCAATACCAGAGCCAAAGCACAGAGGATGTGGAGTTAGCCAAAGTGTGTTGTCACCATTAAGAAAATAGCTGGGTGTTTCTCAGACTTTATCTCAAGTTAAGTACTTACAACCACCTCGCAGGATAGAAATACTCCTATTGTTTCCATTTTACAGGTAAGGAAACCAAGGTTTAGAGCAAGAAACTTGTCTAAGGTTATTCGCAATGTCTCCTTGGTTTGCATACTGACTTGAAATAGAGCGTGTGACAAAGATTTGAGTGAAAGTGGCTTATTTGGGATATTCAGGAAATACCAGTAAAGTCATGAGAAAAATAGACACAAGGGCTGGTAATAAAGAGTGTGATACCAAGCCAGTTAGGAGAACAGAATGCTCCCTGTGAGGAAACCTGGAAATAGTGCACGATGTATGCCTCGGAATTGTCCCTTCCAGAGCATGAGGGAGCTGGATGGTGTTTATACCAAATTCTGTTGATCACTGATGAAGGGTGGGGTGCAGATGGAGTGTTAATTTCCCAGCTTGGGCAGAGTCCTTGCCAGGGCTTTGGAGAAAGCCCCCAGGCAGAGAGATCCAGATACCGGCAGTTGGAAGCCAACCAGTCTGCATGAAGTGGTGAGCCCGAATAATATGAACTGGGAATATTATTCTATTAATCTATCACATACATCAAATAGCAGAACCATTTTTAGTTACCTCTTGCTGCAGAATAAACTACCATACAACATGGCAGCTTAAAACAACAACCATTATATGTATTTATATTATGGGTCTACAATGTGGACTGAGTTCAGCTGCACTGTTCTGCTGGGCTCTCCAGGGGTCACTCATGTGGTGGTACCAGACTGGTAGCTGAACTGAGAGCTGTTTATTCTAGGGAGACCTCCACTGGGACAGCACCTCTCTCTTCCGTCTGGCCTCATCCACCATTCGGCTAACTTTTGTGTAAAGACTCAGGTAGTAATTTTGGTTTTGTGGGGTATTTAGTCTCTAGTTCAGCTATTCAATGTTGTTGTTATAATGTGAAGGCAGTCATAGATACTACATTAACAAATGGGCATGACTGTTTTCCAGTAAAACTTGATTTATAGAAGCCTGTGGTGGGGTGGATTTGGCCAACTCTGCTGACCCTTGAGCTTAACCAAACTTCATCACATAGAGCTGCAAGTTCCAGAGAGTTTAGGCAGAAGCTATCAGGCTTCTTGAAACCTAGGCCCAAAAAGTCACATGTGTCCCTTCTATTACATTCTATTGCTCAAAGCAAGTAATCAGTCCAGGCAGGGCAATAGACTTTACCTTCTGATGGAAGGCTCTATAGCATCCTATCACAAAGTGAGGTGCATTCAAAGATGGGAGAAAATTTTGTGTCCATCTCTGCCAACAGTTTACCCTTTAATTCTAGAGTCTTTTAAACTAGCCGACACTCTACTTGCTATCTATATTGCCTCATGTAACTTGTTGGGGGAATGAGGACAGGAGGCTAGGCAAATCCTGACAATTTTATATCATATTCAGTCCAAAATTCGAACAAAGTCTTTACTGCTCCAGATTATGAGCTTTGTGTCTTTGGTGTGTTCTCAGTCTTACAAATAGAATTTGAGCATACTAGAAGGTTTTTTAGTCCATCCACTTACCCTTTTTATGAAGGAATTGCTTCTATAAACTGTCCAGCAAATGACCACTGAGCTTCTGCTGGATGACCCCTTGAGACGGGAAGCTCACTACTTCAGTCCTTTTTCCTTCTGTCATTTGTATGTCTTATTCATCCCTCCTTTCATCAAATCATTCAGCCAAGTATTTATTGAATGCCTCCTGTGTACTAGGTCATGAGTTAAGTGGTATACAAATAAGCCCAGTAGCTTCCATAATTGAGCTTAAGGTCAGTTCATCTTCAGCATGGCTCCTGTTTTCAATTTTCTTCTTGGTCACATAACTCTTTTTGTTATTTATGGTTTTTGTTCTCTTAGGTCTAGAATAGTTGTTCTTAACTCTGAGGATATTTAAAAATACTCTCCCCTTCTTACTGAAATGAATTTTATTTTTTTTCCTGAAATGAGTTTCACAGATAGGTATCTACACAATTTTGAAAGAATCAACATAATACATTAACTATAATTAATAAAACTTAAAGGGGAATTAACATAATAAAATCATGTATATTTTCATAAGTAAATATTCTAGGATTAAACTAGATTAAGTAATTGGATGTTAGCAGTAGACACAGAATCAGGTATATAACAGGGGTTTGCCAACATTTCTGTGAAGGGTCAGATAGTAAATATTTTAGGTTTTGTGAGCCATTCTCAGCTCTGCTATTGTACTTAGAAAATAGCCATAGACAATCCATAAAAGCCCAGAGATCATAACAGCAGAACGACCAGAACGACCACTCGACCAGTCATTATGAGGTGCACTGACTACCTCTCAGCCCCTTTTCCCAGCTGGCAGGTTCCGATCACCAATGGCAAACTGGGACCTGGGGTAGGTGGTGCGGGGGTGTGTGACTGGCAAACGGGCAGAACTGGCGACCTCTTGGTCCCTCCTCTGGCCTTCAGGTCCCCATCACCGCCTGGTGAATGGGGAACTGGGTGAAAGGTGGTGGGGGGCGGGGCCAGCTGCCAGCAGGTGGAGAAGATGGCCCTGACAATAAAGTGTGAAAGGTCAAATATCAAAGAATTATTATGAAGCTATTATATGCACAAAACTGAATCAGGTCACTTATGAAAAAGCAAATAGAGAAACAAAAACAAAAAATCAATAATTCCAGAGCTTTAAGCAACTTGACTAGAGCTTAGAGTACACTGTCAGACAGGCCTACTGTGTTTCCTGCTCTGCCATCTACAGGCTGGTGATTCTAAGTTTTTCTGGGCCTCAGTTTCCTCATCTGTAAAATGGCAATAAAAGTAGCATCTATCTCATAGAGATGTTTTAATGATTAGGAGAGAAAGTATCTATGAATGACTAGCATAGCCCCAGTTACTGAGGGAGGCTGAAATTAATGTTACATGTATGTTGACCATATTTTTTGAGCCCCAAATTAAAAGAAAAATATATGACACTTATGAATTCTATTTATGGAAAAATGGGTCCAAATATTTAAAATGGGACCATTCTGGAAAATGTGGAATGATTTCTAATGATTTAATGTAAAGACTTATATCAAACCATGGATTTCACATCATCTCTCTTTTCTAGAACATTCTCTTTAGGAAGTAGAACATGTTTCAAAATACAAGCCTCAAAGAGTAAAATTAAATAAATAAATAATACATAAATAAATACATAAAATAGACTAATTGAGACCAAATATTTATTACTAAACCCATATTTTACTCTTCAATTTATAGATATAATCATTGAGTTTTTCTTTTTTTGTCTTTAAGCCCTCAGAAAACAAAGGTAAGAATGTGAGTCTCAAATTATTATTTTTTTTGTGATATTTAACAGTAAGTGCTAAGATACGAGTAATATGAAAAAGTGAGACAGCAATGAATAGTATTAATATATTTTTAAGGGGAAAAGTTTAAGAAGCTGAAGTTATTAAATTCCAAGAAGGGAAAGCTAAAGGGAAATGTCATAATTATAATTCATACCTCAAGCATTCCTTTCATGGGAACTGGAGGAAATGGAATGAGTTTAAATGACTGGAGGAGAGACTAGAAGTCCTTTTAGGAAAGATTGTTCCAGTATTAAGCACTGTTAAGCCTTCTCCGGGTTTCCAAATTATTGAGTGGCCTGAGAAAATAGATTGGGTATTACTTTTCTGCAATTGTTCATATCCCTTTCAGGTCATGAAACACTTGGTCTTCAAAATTGCATTATACAAGTTCAAATCTTAAAAGAAGTGGCATGCTTTGTAGTTCTCCTGGCACCATGTCTATTGAGATGTCTAATTACATGTCAGGCACAAGGCTAGACTTGGGATGTGGAAGAATGCCTACTGGACTAGCTCCTGTCCTCATGGAGCCTATAGGCATTGCATTACAAAATTATGATGGATGCTGCACAGTCCAGGAAAGGCCACTGAATCCTGGCGGAGGGGCCGGGCATGGCGGTCTGGGCAGGCCTGTGGAGGAAGTGTGGCCTAAGCTGAAATCTGATGGATGAGCTGAAGTCAGTTGAGTGAAACTGGAGGCCTGTAGGAGGTGAGTGATTAGAGGCGGGGAAGGAGAGGTAGGGACAGAGGATAGCTTATTCTCTTCTGGGGAGAGTGAACCTGGGCAATGGGCTCAAATGGAGAAATGCAGGGCCTGAGCCACAGTTTACTGTAACCATGTTAGTGCTTCTCTATTATTTTTCTTGTTGTCTTAAGCATGATGTCATGATTTTATTTTAAAACTTGTTGAGAGGCTCTGAGAAAGAGCCCTGGTAAAACAAACCTCGCCTCTATTTTCTTCTTAGCTACATGGCTTTGAAAAATCAAGGAGTAGGTCCTGACTGGTGTGACACAGTTGGTTGGAGATTCATCCTGCACACCTGAAGGTTGTGGGTTCCATCCCACTCTGGCATGAATGAGAGATAACCAATCGATGTTTCTCTCTCCCTTTTTCTCTCTTCCTTTTCCTCTGTCTAAAATCAATAAGCATGTCCTCAGGTGAGTATTAAAAAAATCAGAGTGGGGTGGAGCAGGAGGAAGAGTGGGGAGGGAGACAAGCAGCACCCTGCTGGCTAAATGATCCCTCCTCTCCTTGTCTCCTGTTTGAGGAGTTCATGTCAGACATCACTGGGTTTGTGACTGTGAACTATGCCCAGGTATAGCATATGGTCAAGAGACACGTGCTCTGTTGTTCAGGTGCCTGCTTTCGTTGGAGAATGAATGGCAGTGTGACCTTGGGCAAGTAAGTATACTTCTGGACCTCAACATACCCATCTGTACAATAGGAATACAACAGCCCTTTCTCATTGAGTTGCTGTGAGTTGTTAAGTGAATTAAGGTATAGAAGGTGCTTGGAACAGTGCTTAGTATGGTATAATAAATAAATGGTGAGCAATGACCATCATTATTACTTATCTTACATAGAACCTAAGGCAGGGATCAATAATAATAATAGTTCTCATTGACTAAGCATTTATTCTTCCATAGTCTTTGTGCTTTGCCTTTATTATCTCACTTAATATTCTCAAGCACCTCCTTTTGCAGACAAAAGGCCCCAGAGAGGGTTGGTAAGCTGCCCAACAGCAGTGGGGAGGTGGCCATTGCACCAAACCCAATCTTGTACATTTTGATGAGGAATATTGGATCTTGGTTCCTTTTACTTTCTACTCAAAGTGCCTTGTTTCCTTTAGAGCTGTGCTGGTAGACCTTTCTAGAACTGTGTGTTCAGTCTGGAAGTACGGTCGGCTCTTTAAAAACCTCCCAGCAGTTATATTAATAAACATGGCTCAGACAAGTACCAGGGAATTGGCCACCATAACCAAAGAACAGTCAGAGGAAAAGTACCCAAAGAATTTTGTGTTCTAACATCAATAAGCAGGCATGGGTACACAGAGAGTGTGATCTGCTACCAGGGACATAGATGGTGACAGAGCTGAAGACAATTGTGTATTCTCAGTCTTGCAGCTCACACAGGGGCCCAGCAGTCCTGTTTCTGAGAAGCAGAATGGACAGATCTCACAACCCCTGTGAGACCACAGGCCAACCAAGTGCACAGGCTTGCCGCTCCTACCAGGCTGTGCTCTGGGCTTCATCACTGCCAGTGAGGTGAGCATCGCCGTATGCTCTGGCTTCTCTGGACCCATTTCACTTTCCTGTGAGAGTGGAATATGGATATTTACATCACCAACTCCTTGAGGGCTTTTTCTAATATTAATTGAAATAAAGAGCACAGCACCTGTAATACCATAGATTGCAATTGGTTAGCATCCAACATTAGCAATCACTCTTTAGGCTTAGACACAGCATATTTAATGCTCTGATTTTGGACAGAGCACATCACTTTTCCAAAGAATCTTAGAGAATGTACTCTGATGCAAAAGGAAAGTGTAAAAAAGAAGAATTTCCAAGAGGGCAGAGACACTGTTCAGAGGGCAAGTGGGAAGCCATTGGCTGCACTTGGGATACAGCTTCTGGTATCTCTCCCTGTAGATTTTGGTAACCAAGTATTAAAGGAGCCTGAAATTTGCGGGGAGCATGACAGTACTGGGAGATGAGAGAAGAAGGATTCTTAAATGGGGAATAGGGTGGTCCTGTCTCTCCTTCCAGACATAGATTAACAATGACTTAATTCCAGAAATATTGTCAGCAAGTAAAATAAATAGACTAATCACTGTGTGCAATTTGTATGTTAATGTATCTAGCATTGTTTCCAGTCTGACCCTTAAATATACGTTTAATCAATCTAGATGGATGAGTCATCCTGTTCTTAATTAATCTTTTTGGACATTTATAGAGAAAAGGCAAAGTCTTTACAAAGAACTTATAAATGTGTTTAACTTGAGGATGGATTTTCATTTATGTGCCATAGCACGAGCAGCTGTTACTTGGAAATGATGGCTTATTTTGAATGTTCTCAGACCTTCAAAATGTTTTATTTCCACCCTTGAGGAGGGACTCAGGGGTGAGTTGAAAGGAAACACATGATGGCCATTTTCCATGGCACGAGCTAGCTAACCTTTTTGGAGTGTACATGTTTGTTTGGATTTTATAGCTTTGCAAGCAGAGAACAGGAGAAAGATATGGTGTCTTCGCTCTTCCAGAGGCTTGGTTGGGAAATGGTGTCACATCAGAGATTAGTCTTAGTTGGGATGACCCTGCATTCAGTCTCCTTTGCCACAGAAATCATCACTATTACAGAAGCACTTCCCTGGATCCTAAAGGCTCTGGCTCTTACAACAAACACCAAGGCAGTGCCCAACTACACTTGTTGTCATGGGCTTTTGTTGTGTCAGACATTGCTGGGGATCAACCATCTGCTGGGACTCTGGGGTTCATTTCTAGTGCTATTTGCTGTAGGGATTTCACTTAAATTGAAGTCACTTCCTCTAAGACACTAGGGTCTGTGTGTGCATTGCAGAGAATGGCATTATCACTCATTCATCCAGCTCCTCTTGTCCACCAGCATTTTGTGCTCCAGCGTCAACTATTTTTCTACTTTTGTGGTCCAGCTTTTAGCTTTTGGCATTCATGTGTATTGAGCATCTATGTTGTAGGAACGTTTGGACTAGGTGTTGAGAATGCAGTTGTACATACTATATGTTTAGAATAATCAAAATTCCAGATATTGATAAGTATCATTAAAAAAATTAAACAGGTGCTGAGATAAGAATGGCATATTTGAGAGGCAGAAGTAAGTCCAATGTGGCTGGGAGTGGACAAGGCAAGGAGCAGGTGGAAATGCAGCCAGAGATGTGGGCAGGGGCCAGATCACAGAGGATGTCAAGGGGTATAATAAGGTATTGGATTTTACTTGAACTACAGTGGGAAGCCATGGGAGGGTTTTAAGTGGGGACTGGCATGATCTTATTTAGGTTTTAGGAAAATCTCTTTGGCAGTTGTGTAGAGCCTTACTATTCGGAACCTGGTCCAGTGGTGGACCAGCAGTGTGAGCATCACCTGGGAGCTTGTTAGAAGAGTCTTGAGCCCCATCCAAGTCTTCTGAAGCAGGATCTGCTCTTTTAACAAGATCTATGTTTGAGATGTGCTTTTCCAGAGAAAGGATGGAGTAGGGCAAGAAAAATCATCTCACAAAGTCCCCAACCTCACTGTCTTCTCAGGTATAGGAGGTAAGTCCTAGATCTTAAAGGGCCAACCAAACTTACTTTCAAATTCTACTTCTGATTGAACCATTAACATAACTTTTTATTTGTTCCCTTATTTCTCCAGTTTATAGGTAACTCTTCTTTCCTTTTATCTATCAGTTGAACTTTATTTTTCTGGTGTTTCACTTATCTATTGATTCTATAATTCCCCAGCCCTTAAGAAATGACCATATTTCCATCACAAATGAAGTGGCAGTTGTATAAACTTCCCATATCTTAATAGAAAGATAACTGGATCCTGTTACAAGGTTGGTATAAGGTTGACGTTCATATTTATAGACTAGTCATTATTACTATCAGGTCTAATGCTGTTGGCATGTATGTAAGTTAGGATTAAGTTTGCCTTTAACAAATAAACTTATAACAAAGGCTTATAGATAGAAATGTATTCTTTCTCATTTCAAAATTTGGAAATAGGCAGTTATTATGGGTTACTAGAGGCCTGGTGCATGAAATTCATGCACAGGAGTGGGGGGGTGTCCCCTCAGCCCAGTCTATACTCTCTCCAATCCACGACTCCACGGGGGATGTCTGACTGCCGGTTTAGGCCCAATCCCCAGGATTGGGCTTAAACCAGCAGTTGGACATCTCTCTCACAATCCAGGACCACTGGCTCCTAACTGACACCTGCCTGCTTGCCTGATTGCCCCTAAGAGCATGCCCTGCCAGTCTGGTCATGCCCAACTGCTCCCCCTTCTGGCTTGGTTGCCCCTTATTGCCCCCCCTGCTAACCTGGTCACCCCCAACTGCTCCTCTCCCTCCTGCAAGCCTCGTTACCCCTGACTTCTCCCCCCCTGCTGGTCTGGTCATCCCTAACTGCCCTCCCCCTGTGGACAGGTCGCCCCATACAGCCTACTGCTCAGTTGTTTCATCACCCCTCACTAACTCCCCTGCTGGCCTGGTCACTCACGCAGCCTGTTGCTCAGTCATTTGGTCAACCTTCACTGCTCTCCCCGCCCCCCCCCCCCCGCCTCACTGGCCTGGTAACCTCCAACTGTCCCCCACCCCAGTAGGCCTGGTCACCCTATGAAGCCTGCTATTCGGTCATTTGGTCACCCATCACTAACCCCCCCTGCTGGCCTAGTCGCCCCATACATCCTGTTTGGTCATTTGTTCAGTTGTGATGGTCACTTAGGCTTTTATTATTATACTAGGGGCCCAGTGCATGAAATTCGTGCACTGGGGGTGGGTGGTCTCTCAACCCAACCTACCCCCTCTCATATACTGGGACCCCCCCCCCAGGGGATGTTCAACTGATTGCTCACCCTCAGCCTGCCCAAGGCCTAAAGCCTCTGGTGAGGCTTTAGGTCTTGGGCACCCAGCCATCACCTTGCTTAGCTCAGCCCCAGCTGCCTGCGACTACCCAGCCCCGGGGGCTGGGCGCTCACCACCACTTCCGCTCACAAGGCCCGGGGCTGGGTGCTCCCTGACACCACCACCACTGCTGCTGCTGCTGCTGCCACTTCCCCTCACAGTGCCCAGGGCCTGAGCGCTCACCACCACCACCGTTTCATGCCACTTGGCCCTGCCCCCATTCCTGATTGGCTGGTAGCATAGCCAATCAGGAGTGAAGGTATGGTCAAATTTGCATGTTTCTCTTTTATTATATAGATATTATGAAAGTTCTAACCCATGAAGACCTCAGGGATCCAGACTTTTTCTATCTTATTGTTCCACTGTGTTTGGCCTTTATTGTCAAAGTCAACTCATGGTCCAAGACGGCTGCTTTACCTTCAGTCAACATATAAAATTCTAGCCATCAGTGAAGAAGGAATAAAAATGATGGTACAAAGGAAGCATGGCAGCAGACTTTTCAAGAAGATTCCCCTTACAGAGCATTGGCCAGAGGTTAGACAAATAGTCCTAACTCTGATAAGTGTAGTCTTTGTTTTGGGTGGCTAGATACCCAGCTTAAAATAAGCAATCTCTTTCTATAGAGAAAGGAAAAGCAGTTCCTAACACAGCATGTTTCAGGAATGTGATTTGACAGATCTAAATATATAATGATACCTCCCCACTAAATTTAATCTAGGCTGAATATTTTATACCATCATCTCATTATGGTGTTTTGTAATTCTTTCCACTTTTCTTTCCAAAGAAAAAGAGGTGTCTGATTTAGCAAGAATGCATTTCTGAATTCAAAGTTGAAATGTGAAGATAATCCCCACCCACTTGAAATAGGATAAAAGAAAATCCCCTGAGAGAGAGAAATAGGCAAAATTCTATTAACACATGTATCTTTTCCTGAGCTTGGTCTTTATGCAACAAAGGAATTGAAGGTAATCTACCCCTCATCCTACAGTCAGTTTCTGACTCAGCAGCTGCAGGTGCTATTGTTACCGCCAAGGCAATTAAAAGGGTGCAAACAAACATGGGACTTTTAGAGGACTCTATCCCTTATTTTAAAAATGTAGGTCTGGAAAGGGTATGTTTAAAAATTTCAGTGCACTGGCTGGGAGGACAGACTGTGGAATCAGCTAGGCCAGAGCTGAGCAATGAGCTGGTTACTTTTGAGCAAATAATTGCTGATTTCAGAACATATGCTAGTTAACTGGAGATAAATTATCATCACTGAAGGGCTTATTTAAAAATTACATGAGAAATTGCATGTAAAGCTCTTAGCACAAAACTTTATCCCTTGTAAATATTAAAAAAAAATGTTGGGATATTGGGTATTACAAATTCATCCCAGATTACAGCTTAAAAAAGAAGAGAGAAATCTAGCTGAACTGGCTCAGGCTTCAGACTTTTCTAAAATATCTCAAACAAGCACCAGCTGCTGTCAGCATGCCCTATACCTATCAATAAGAGGCCTAAAACCTGGCATTAGCACCAGCCTGCCTTGTTCACAGCTTGGCCTCACCTGGGCAATCCTAGCCCAATACAAGTAGCAGCCACCTGCAAATTGCCCTGTAGTTCCAGTGCCCCCTCACAGTGGCTGACTTTGCACCTCCCAGGAGGCCCCAGAGCCAGTGCAACCAGCAGACAGCTTCAGACTGATTACAACTCTACAAATCCACAAGTGACAAACTCAAAGGGCAAACTCAATGAGCACCAAAGCACTACTGAAGCAAGTCCTGCTCCATAAGGGTGTCCCCTGCATAGCAGCTCTTCCACTGTAGTTGCAACTGATCCTCACAGCCAATTGGCCGAGAGGTCAACTCCCTTCAGTGACACCATCATCAATCCAGGATCAACTACAATGAGATTGTGCACACAGCCCACACAGGAGGGCACCTAGAAAGCCCAGCTGAGATGACTATAGAGACTGAGCCACTGGGTTCTACAGGGCATCTACTACACAAGACCACCTACCAATTCTAGTAGACATAGCAGTTCTATCTAATACATAGAAACAAATACAGAGAAGCAGCCAAAATGCAGACACAAAGAAACATGTTATAAATGAAAGAAATGAAAGCAAGTAAAATACTGGATACAGAGTTCAAAACAATGGTTATAAGGTTGCTCAAGGACCTTAATGAGAGCTTCAAGGAACTCAGTGAGATTTTTAAGGATCTTAGTGAAAATTTCAAAGATATGAAAAAAGACACGTCAGAAATTGAGCATACACTAACTAAAATAAAGAATAATTTACAGGGATTCAACAGTAGAGTAGAGGATTTTGAGAATCAAATCAACAATTTGGAATATGAGGCAGCAAAAAACACCCAAACAGAAGAGCAAAGAGAAAAAAGAATTAAAAAAGTGGGGATAGTATAAGGAGCCTCTGGGACAATTTCAAGTATATTAACATATTGGGGGACAGGTTAGGGCAGAAGGAGAAGAGAGAGAGCAAGATATTGAAAACCTATTTGAAGAAATAATGACAGAAAACGACCCCTGCCTGGTGAAAGAAATAGACTTAGAAATCTAGGGAAAATAGAGAGTCCAAAACAGAAGGAACCAAAGAGGTCCACACCAAGACACATTGTAATTAAAACGCCAAGAGTAAAAAACAAAGAGAGAATCTTAAAAAGGAGCAAGAGAAAAGTGGTTAGTTGCCCACAAGGATTGCCCATACAAATGTCAGGAGATATCTCAAAATAAACTTTGCAGGCCAGAGGGAATGCCAAGAAATTTTCAAAGCGATGAATAGCAAGGACCTACCACCAAGATTATTCTACCCAGCAAAACTATTATTTAGAATTGAAGGTCAGATAAAGAGCTTCACAGACAAGAAAAAGCTAAAAGAGTTCATCACCACCAAACTAGTATTTCATGAAATGTTGAAGGGTATTTTTTAAGAAGAGGAAGAGGAGGAAGAGGAAGAGGAACAAGAAGAGATAAAAAAAATATGAACAATAAAATGGCAATAAATACATATCTATCAACAATTGAATCTAAAAATCAAAATAAATGAATAAGGAATCTAATGAAAAAAATAAACTGATGAATAAAATAGAACCAGAGGCATGGAAACATGGAACAAACTGACAAATCACAAAAGAAAGGGAGGTAGGGGGATGAACCAAAGATCTTATATGCTTATATGCATTACCTATGGATACAGACAATAGGGTAGTGAAGGCCTGAGGCAGGGTGGGAATTGGGTGGAGGGGGGGCAATAGAGGGACTTCTGTAAAACTCTCAATAATAAAGATTATATATATATATATATATATCATATATATATATGAAATCTATATTTTAAGGGGTCTTTTAGGGATATTCTTTCATATTCATATTTGTTTATTCACTTATTGGTACATCCATTATTTAAATACTTATTTGACTCCTACTTTGTACCAGACCCTAATAGGTACTATATGCTGGAGAGGGCAGGAAACCAAAACAAATCAAAGGAGCTTACTGCTTAGTGGAAGAGAAAAGAACTAAACAAAATAATTGTGTTCCAGTGAGAAAAATAAAGTATAAAGTATTATTAAGATGAGAAGAGCTCTGGCTGGTTTGGCTCAGTTGTTTGAATGTCACCCTGTGCACCAAAAGGTCACCAGTTCAGTTCCCAGTATGGGCACATACCAAGGCTATGAGTTTGATCCCCAGTTGTAGCTGTGTGTGGGACGCAACCTGTAGATGTTTCACTCTCATATTGATGTTATTCTCTCTCTCTTGCTCTCCCTCCCCCCTCTCTAAAATCAATAAACACACACACACACACACACACACACACACACACACACACACGCACATTTTAATGAGTGAGAGAATTACAGACATGATACGTTTGCTGGGAGAGAAGTCAAATGCCTAGTTCTCATACTATTAGAAAAGTTGTGAAGACTTAACAATAAACAGCCCATCCTTAGAAGAGTCCAAGGATACCTGCCATGGCTTTGATGATTTTGCAGGCCAACTGAGGAATATCAGAGACAAGTTAATAAAAAATCACCAAACTTCTAAATGGAGACATAAAACACTTTTCATATGAAACACTGAAATAAATATGAGCTATATATACATTTCAGAAAGATATGAATAGCTCAGGAGGCGTGGCTCAGTGGTTGAGTGTCGATCTATGAAGCAGTTTGACTCCTGATCAGAGCACATGCCCTGGATGCAGGTTCACTCCCAGAGGGGGCTGTGCAGGAGGCAGCTAATCAATGATTATCTCTTATCTTTGATGTTTCAGCTCTCCCTCTCCCTTCCTTTCTGAAATCAATAAAAATATATTAAAAAAATAAAGATTAATAAAAACAAGTAAGACAATTATTTTCTAAGTAGAGGCCTGGTGCATGAAATTCATGCATAGAGGTGTGTGTCCCTCAGCCCAGCTTGCACCCTCTCCAATCTGGGACCACTCAAGGGATCCAGTAGAATGGGGCCTAAATGGGCAGTCAGATATCCCTCTCACAATCCAGGACTGCTGGCTCCCAACTGCTCGCCTGCCTTCCTGATTGCCCCTAACCACTTCTGCCTGCCAGTCGGCTCACCCCCTAACCTCTCCCCTGCCTGATTAATGCCTAACTGCTCTCCTGCCAACCTGATTGCCCCTAACTGCCCTTCCCTCCAGGCCTGGTCCCCCTCCCCCAACTGCTCTCCCCTGAAGGTCTGGGTCTCCCCCCAATTATCCTTTCTTGCAGGCCCGGTAGCCTCCAACTTCCCTCCTCTGCCAGCCTGATTCCTCCCAACTGCCCTCCCTTGCAGACTTGATTGCTCACAACTGCCCTCCCTTGCAGGCCTGGTCCCCTCCCAACTGCCCTCCCCTGCTGGCCATCTTGTGGTAGCCATCTTGTCTCCACATGGGGACAGGATCTTTAATCACATAGGGGCAGCCATCTTGTGAATTGGAGTGATGGTCAATTTGCATATTAATCTTTTATTAGATAGGATAGAGGCCTGGGGCACCCATGGGGGCTGGCTGGTTTGCTATGAAGGGTGTCCTGGATCAGAGTGGGGTGTGGGTTGACCTGGGTGAGGGGCCTGTGGTATTTTGCAGGCTGGCCATGCCCCCCAGCGATCCAAGTGGAGGCCCTGGTATCTGGGTCTTATTTATCTTCTATAATTGAAACTTTGTAGCCTTGAGCAGAGGCAAGCCTCCTGTTCTCTCTAGCTCCATGGCTGCCTCCACTTTTGTTGGGATTTATTTATCTTCTATAATTGAAACTTTGTAGCCTTGAGTGGAGGCCTGGGACCACCAGGATGTGCAGAAAGCTTGGTTTCCTCCATTGCTGGGGAAACCCAAGTCTCCTTAACTCTCTGTGGCTGATGCCATCTTGGTTGGGTTAATTTGCATACTCTCTCATGATGCTGGTGGGCCTGGCTTGTGGGTGTAGCAGAGTGATGGTTAATTTGCATCTCTCTCTCTCTCTCTCTCTCTCTCTCTCTCTCTCTCTCTCTCTAGATAGGATATGCTGATACCAATTCAGGGTCTTGGTGGATGAAGGCCTCTCCTACCAGAGGAGGTGGGGGAGTGGGGCATGATGGGATCCACTTTGGAGAGGTCATCCTTCTATTGCTGGGCACATACTCCCAAAGATTGGGAAATTCAGATTTGCTAATTTATCTCACATGCACAACTTTGGGATGGGGGAGAAAACCCACACAGATAACACACACACACACACACACACACACACACACACACACACCCCGAAAAACTCTCAAAACAACTTTTTATTTTTTTATACCAGGTATTGGTATTGCCAGGAATTAATTTTTTCTCTCATCAACATTATAACTAAAGCATGCTACTTGAGTTTCTATTGATAATGATTCTAAGATTTATCTTAGTTTCAGAAATTTGAATATGTGAAGATAAGTGAAAGCTTGCATAATAATTGAGGATAATAGTAATTGAAGGTAGTAAATTACCTGGGTATTGATAGATGATATAATGTTGAGTTGGTGGGTCAGCTGCAGACCTGCAGACTAGAGCCCCAGAGAAGAAATTTCAATTAAGAAAATCTTTTGCATCACATTGGGAGCAACTCATTCCCATGGCAAGGTCTGGTGCTAAGGAGGACTGGTATCAGGTTTTGGGGTGTGGACTTGTCTAGAAGATTCTTTCCTTCCACTCTTTGTCTAGATTATTTGGATCTTACTTCAGGAGCTTCATATCCTCCTGAAACCTTACCTAATCCTTTACCCTCTGGGGGGAGGGGTGCATGGGAGAACTTTCCAAATTAATATTTCAAGGTTTTTATTTTCTTCTTTTTCTTTATTTTTATTTTTTTTATTACCAGTCCTATAAATAGTCCTTTCCTACTCATTTTCTTTATTGATTCTTTTTCTGGGAAATTCTTGAATATTTCTCTATGCCTGGTCTCTGCTGCAAGCTATTAGTTCCTTCCAGGACGTCCTGTTTGGCAGCACTGGTAGAGAACTTATTGTCTTGAAGAATTGGGTAGGTAAGGAGCAGAAGGATGATATAAATAATAATAGCAACTGACATTTATTGCCCTATTTGTCAGCCTTGTCCACAGGTGAATGTCACACACTGGGGCAAATGGCCTCCCACCCACACACTGGTGCTGCTGTAACCTAATAAAACCCCCTATGTGTGGAGTACCCAACTCTTATGGCCAAAGAAATGCCTGTCCTAATTGGCCAGGCTGGGTTTCCTAGACAATCATGATGGCAACAGGGAGAGGATAACCCTGCATTTCATTCAGTGGGGGCCCATCCCTGGAGCAAATCTGACTCTGTGGCTGCTACCTAATGGGAGATGGGTGGGATTGATGCTAAGGGCATAAATACCATGTTCATTGTAGCCATGCTCTTCTCAGATATTCCTTTCATCAAGTTTTCTCATGACACTGAACACCTTTGACTTTGGACCTTGTTTCAGACTTTGAGAGCAAACAGATTAACAATACCTTTCATATCAGGATTTTTATTGCTATTAATCTTTACCCAAAAATGTTTTTCCCACTGATTTTTTTGGAGTGGAAGGGAGGGATGAGGGGTGTGTGTGTGTGTGTGTGTGTGTGTGTGAGAGAGAGAGAGAGAGAGAGAGAGAGAGAGAGAGAGAGAGAGAGAGAGAAATGAGAGAGGTACATCAATTGATTGTCTCCCCAATTAGGCCCAGGATTGAACTTGCAACCTAGGTACATGCCCTTGACAAGGAATTGAACCAAGGACTCTTCAGTGGGCAGGCTGCTGTTCTAACAATGAGCAACACTCACTTCGGGATTTGAAATTCTTGGCTACAGTGTTTGCAAGGACTAAAAGCTCACACCCTACTAATCCTTCTATCTAATAAAAGGGTAATATGCAAATTGATCACACCTCCAATCAAGCCATGCCCACCAGCCAATCAGGAGCTATATGCAAATTAACCCCCAACCAAGATGGCTGCCGGCCACTGAGAGCAGGAGGGAGGCTTGGGTTTCCCTGGCAATGGAGGAAGCCAAGCTTTCTGCCTGCCCTTGCTTGCCTACGTCTCAACTCAAAGCTAAAAGTATGGTGGCAGCCATAGAGCTTGAGAGAGCAGAGGCTAGGGTTGCCCAGGCGATGGAGGAAGCCAAGCTTCTGCAGCCATAGTGCCTAGGCCTCCACTCTAGGCTACAAAGTTTCAATTATAGAATTTAAACAAACCCAAACAGAAATGGCTGTTGCCATGGAGTGAGAAGAAGGCTTGGGTCCACTCCAGAATACAAAGTTTCAATTGTAGAACATAAATTAGCCCCAGATCCCAGGACCTCTGCTTGGGTCCCTGGGCAGGGGGCATGGCTGGCCTGCAAATCACCACAGGCCCCTGGCCCAGGCCTCCCCACATCCCAAGGGAAACCCCACCCTGATTTCAGACACCCTTCAGGGCAAACCAGCTGGCCCCCACCCATGTACCAGATCCTATCTAATAAGAGAGTAATTTGCAGATTGACCATCACTCCAACACACAAGATGGCTGCCCCCATGTGGTCAAAGATCCTGCCCTCATGTGGATACAAGATGGCCATCACAAAATGGCCAGCAGGGAAGGGATGTTGGGAGATTCCAGGCCTGCAAAGGAGGGCAGTTGTGGGCAATCAGGCCAGCAGGGGAGGGCAGTTTGGAGGGACCAGGCCTGCAAGGGAGGCAGTTGGGGACAATCAAGGGGAGGGCAGTTAGGGGTGACCAGGCTGGCAGAGGAGGGAAGTTGGGGGCAAACAGGCTGGCAGGGGAGCAGTTAGACATCAATTAGGCTGGCAGGGTAGTGGTTAGGGGGTGATCAGGCTGGCAGGCAGAAGAGGTTAGGGGCACTCAGGGAGGCAAGCAGATGAGCAGTTCAGAGCTAGCAGTCCTGGATTGTGAGAAGGATGTCTGACTGCCTGTTTAGGCCCGATCCCAGTAGGATCATTGGGCAGTTGGACATTGCTTGAAGGATCCTAGATTGGAGAGGGTGCAGGCTGGGCTGAGGGACATCTCCCTCCTCCTGTGCATGAATTTTGTGCACCGGGCCTCTAGTTCCTAGTATACATCTCTAATAAAGCGAGGCTATCACAGAATGAATAAACATACTGTTAAGTGTGGTGAACTGAATTTAGTACCAAATTAGAAGGCCTTTCACAATAAGTCAACAGATGATTTATATTTATATCTATCAGCTCATTCAACAACAATCACTTCTAGCATGCAGACAAATGAAACTGTGCTTACCTATACCTAGTGTAAACCTTTCCTCTAAGGATGGTTCAATCTCAGCCCACCAACTGCAGGATTACAAAATTGAAGTTTTTTCTTAATTTTTGTTTTAAGTTAAGAATAGTAGTGAAAGGAGACCCACACATGGAGAGGAGAAAGTAAGTGTTCTCTGTCATTCATCACATTTACCTGGACAATTTGTTAAAACACAAATTCCGGGGCTCCATCTCTATAATTTTTGCTTTGTTAGGGCTGGTGTGGGTCTTAGGAATTTGCATTTCTGATGAGTTCCTAGGTGCTGCTGCCACAGGACTAACAGTACTTTGAGAACCATTGTACTTGGATGATCCTGTTTGATAATTTGGGGTGGAAATAAGGATTTTCCCCAAACTTACCATGTTTCTTTTTGACAGTTTGATCCTGCCTAAACAGCATGATCAGTTCCACGTAGTAGAGCAAGCCTATGATCATTTTTATGTGTTTATACCCAAGTTTTTTTTTAATCATGCCTATATGAAAAACCTAAAATGCCCTCTCCTTCCTTAAGCAATTGAAAAGTCTCTTTGCCCTCAATGTCCACAGACTAAAGAGCTCACTCTGGGAATTGACCAGCTCCCAGGGAGCCTTGTTGTTGTCCTGGAGCATTGGATAAGCAGCGTGGTTTACAGGTGCCTGGCACTTGCTAATGGCCCTTCCAGCATTGTGCCATTGAACCTTCATGCCACCCTGTGGGTGACTGCGCCTACCTCTGGAAGGGAACAGAGCCTGCGAAGAGGCTAAGTCGCTCCCTCTTCACTGAACAAGAATCCAGTCTGGCCAATCTGGCCCCAGGCCTAAATCTCAGCAGCCTCGTTGTACCATCTAGTAGGTGAAACCCCACGAGAGAAGTAAACTGTGGTGTCTCCACACACACACCCTAAAGAAAATGAAAGGGCTGATTCCTGAGTACCTATTCCTCAGACAGAAGCAAACATCCCTCCCACAGCACATCGCTATTCACGCCCGTGGTGCTGGAGAGAACTCACACCATCCGTTATTTTGATGGGTGCTGGAGGGAGGATAAGGATGAGATCAGCTCCAAGTGGATCCAGAAATTATTGGCAAATACAGCTGTGGAGGGTGTGTTTTGTACTTTCTTCAACCTTTCACTGAAGATAAATGGCATGACAGTAAGCAGCTATCTGTTTAAATATGCAGTCCCCCCCACTCCCCCGCAAAGTCTTACAATGGGGAAAATGAACACGAGCAGAAAGAGAAGATAAAGGTGTGTGCCGCATCTCTCCCTTCTCAGACACAGCCAATAGGGTGTCATGTTTCTAGCTCATGAAATGACTGCCACTCAAGCTATTTTTAAACTTCTGACCCCAGGTTTGTTCCCAGGCAATGAAAAAGCAAGTTGAGGTTTGTCTTTATGCATCGATCAAAGGTAATTTTTTGTTTTTACTTCCAGAGAGCTATAGACAACAGCATGAGAGTGAGCTAAAACTGAAGAGTGTCTATAAGCAGTTGGGCTGGGATGACAAGAGCGTGGTGGGCTTTTGCCACATTCACTCCTCTAGACAGCTGTGTGTGTAGGTTTGCTCTGCAACCTGCCAGGCAGTTTCATGTGTGTTAGGACTTGACTCCCATGTCATTTGTATTTATTATTTTAGAATCACTGGCCCTAATAAGTTTTCCTATTCAACATGGGTTTCCAGTAAATGGCAAAGGCCCCTTAAAACTGTCTGCAGTTTTAGAACAAACTGGCCCAAAGCCTTCATAATAACTATGGGTGGGCATTTGTTGAAGGGTTCACTGTCATGTTTATTTACTCAGTTCAAAGGTAGGAGGTTCCCTGACAACTCCGGGAACGAATGCAGATGCTATGATGATCAGCAGTTGAAAGCCAGTGCAAGCTAAATGGTTGGGCTTGGAGGAAGCTGGCTGGAACCATAACCCAGCCAAGGTCAGTGTGGAATGCTATTATTATTTCATTAGCATTATCATCATCACAATTATTTCCCAAATTACCCGTTAGTGGGGCCAATGTATGTTCACATTGTAACTAAGACATAGATCACTTCTCTTCTCTCAGCAGTCATTAGAAAGGTCAGACGTCAACCTGCCAGCTCTAAATCTAACCTTGATTTTCCCCAGTATTTGCTCTGCTTTTATTTATGTGTCTGCATAGGGTTTGCCTTTAAACTTTTTCTCATGGAGTGTAAAACCACAATTAGTGTTATTTGTATTCAGGTGTTCATAGCTTTTATATTCATGGATAGAGCTTTAAAAAACATTTTCCAGTATTATTTTGATATAGATGGTTCCACTATGCTGAGGAATTTCTCATAATAATACTGTTGAGGGGTTTGGAGTTTCCTCCATTGCCTTTTGCTCTGAGATTTGTTTTTTTCTTTGACAGATTCTGCCTGGAATAATTTTAGCAGTAGAGGTGGAGGGAGGTAAAGTACCTGAGATGTAGTCAGTCATCAGTACAGTTGAGCTCCTTTCCCATTTCTCCGGTTCAGCTATGTTTTCATTCTTCTGATCCAAAATTCATGCAGTGACTTTAGAGTTGGAAGGAGAGTTAATGGGTTGACTTTCTTTTATTTGCCAGTTGAAAAATCTGAGAGTTTTTTTGTTTTTTTTTGGTTTTGTTTTTTTGCTCAAGTGCTGTTCCAGGCCCATTTCTCTATCCTCATAACCCAGCAGAGTGGTTGGCTCATAAAAGGTGCAGTAAATGATAACTGAATTAAGTTGTCTCATTTCTAAATAGCTCTAAGTACCTCAGTAAATACAGAATGATTAAATAAAATAAAATAACTGAAAGTTAGAAAGGTTATTATTTTAAAGATAAGGGAGTAGGTATGAAGAAATGATGTGACTTGTCCAAGGTCACAGAGTCAGGACTATGGGGACTGGATTCAGGACATACCATCCCAATATGAAGCTTTGCCTGCCACAACCTTCATTTATAACCACAAATATTTATAAGGGTATCATATTTTCCTTAAAAATAACATGTTGCCCAAAATTCACATGATGAAATTTGAACTCCCGGTCCCTCAGATATGGCCTTATTTGGAGAGAGTGTCTTAATAGAGGCACTCAAGTTAAAATGAGGTCATTAGGGTGGACCCTAATCCATTATGACTGGTGTTCTTTCAAAAGGGGAAATTTGAACACAGAGATGCAGCTAGAGGGAAGATTATATGAACAAGACATAGGAAGAAGGTGGCCATCTACATACCAAGGAGAGAGGCCTGGAACAGGTCCTTCCTCACAGCTTCAGAAGAAACCAATCTTGCCAAAGCATTATTTTTGACATTTATTTTGATTAAGCCACCCAGCCTGTGGTACTTTGTTACAGTAGCCCTAGCAGACTAAAGCACATTTTGGTATTAGTTTCTAAGGGTTGTTGTAACAAATAAACAAACAAGCTGTGGCCTGGGTGGCTTACCCAACAGAAGTGTACTGTCTCAGTTCTGAAAACTAGAAGTCCAGAATTAAGATGTCAGCAGGGCTGGTTCCTTCTGAGGGCTTAAGGGGAAGGATAGGTTCCAGGTTTCTCTTCTGGGCTTGTTGATGGCCATATGCATGTTTAATGCTGTTCTTAGCATCTTAGTGTCTTTTCCCTTTGTATATTATGAAATAAGGAAAACAAGGCAATATTAGGACTTTTCAGGTTTGCTTCTCTGTACTTCCACAAAATTTTATTTACTGTGTAAAGTTCACAACAGGATTTTTATTCCTTTTTGCCCTGTCTCCATACTTTACCTTTCCTTTCTCACTCCTGAGCTCACTCCAGGTCCCTTTCATTCAATTGCTTTTCCCCAAGTCAACTTCCTGTATGTTCATATCGGAAATGTAATGTCTTGACATTCATTTGTCAGCTCTCAGTTCTATCGATCAGAAGTCTCAGGGCCTCCACCTGGATCTCACAAGGCTGAGACTAAAGGTGTCAGCCAGACCAGAGTCTTATCTGAAGACTCTTGGAAAAATCTAATTCCAGCGTCATTCCAGAATCATTTCTTGCATCTGTGAGACCAACCTTTTCTTGCTGATTGTCATGTGGGGATTTGCTGTAAGCTTCTGTAGGCCATTCCCAGGTCCCTTTCCCCCAACTCCATCCAACTACAAAGCCAGCAACAGAGCATCTCTCTTACATCATACTTTGAATATCTCTGATTTTCATACTTTGAATGTCTCTGATTTTCCCTTATGCCACCAGCTAGAGAAAACTCTCTGATTTTAATGAACTCATGTGATTGGGTTAGGCCAGTGGTTGGCAAACTGTGGCTTTGTTGACTAATGAGTTTGCTGACCACTGGGTTAGGCCCATCCAGGTAATCTCCCTGTTTCAAGCTCAACTGATTAGTAACCTTAATCACATCAAAAAAATCCCATTTACTGTGTAATCATGAGACTACCATAGGGAGTGAAGGTTATGGGAGTCACCTTTGAACTTTCCTACCACACTCAATTAAAAAACAAACAAACAGTGAGTAAGAGACAAAAATCAATAATTTGATCCATTTGCTGGCAATGGGGCATGCAAAAATTTGAAATCTAAGGACAAAGTTAGAAAAAAATGTGCATATGAGGAAGGCCATGTTCTTTGATCCATATTATTTATTAATCATAATTGTAAGAGTAGCTATTATTTATTAAGGGCCTATTATGAGTCAGTCACTTTGAAGGAGGTAATGTTGGCATTATTTTGAGTTTTAACAATGATTCTCCAAAATGAATTGCACCAAAGAGGAAACAGATACTGAGAAGCTTAATAACTTGCACAGGTGCTAGTAACAGAGACAAAATTCAAGCCCATGTCTAGACAGTGCAAGGCCTGTGTTCTTTCAAGAACCACATGCTTCCTACTTGCCATGAAAGCCCACAACCTTGCATGGACTTTCTATGCAGAGGACAGCGCCATAACTGCAACCTGCCTGATGGAGTGATTTTCTAATAAAATTAAGGTGATTCCATAGATGCCACCATGAAGCAGGTATCTTAGAATATGAAACTTGGGAAGATTATACTGTTTATAAAAGTATGCTGAAGTGAAGAAGGCTGATGGATGGTGAAGGCAAAATAAAATAGGATTATGATAAAAAGGGAGATTCAGAATAGCATTCTGGATTGGTATTTCTCCATTTCCCTGGGGGGAAGAATGACCCTAGGAAAGACTTTGGAAAACAAAAGTGTAATTAAACAAACTGTACTCAGGCTTGACAGCAACGCTGTCTTTAATGTCTAACTCCCCTGCTCAAACTCCCATCTATCATATGGTACCTATTTTTCAAGTATGAGGCTTTGTCTAAAAAATTAAACTTTGTTCTGGTGTAAGATGCTTTCTCCCTTCTTTTATCTCTTCTTTATTAAATCATTCAACCAGTCAATAAACACTTAGTGAGCACTGACTATGTTCCAGGTATTTATTAGACATAGGCTATCATCAGTGCCTTCTAAAAGCTTCAGCTTGGCAAATTATTTTATACTAGAGGCCCAGTGCATAAAATTTGTGCATGGGGGATTGAGGGGGGTGTCCCTCAGCCAAGCCTGCACTCTCTCCAGTATTGCCCCCCCGGAGGGATGTCTGACTGCCTGTTTAGGCCCAATCCCACTGGTCACCCCAACTGCCATCCCCTGCTGGCCTGGTTATCCCCAATTGCCCTCCCCTGCAGACCTGGTCCCCCCCAACTGCTCTCCCCTGCTGGCCTAGTCACTCCTTTCTTGATGTTATCCTTGAACACACAATTAATAGATTTCTACTAAAATAGATTTCTACTAAAATGCCAGCTGCAATGAGAATTGTCTGCCTGTCACTTACATGTTGCATCAACCCTGGCTCACTTACACTGCTTAGGATTGGGCCTACATGGGCAGTTGGACATCCCTCTCACAATCTAGGACTACTGACTCCTAACTGCTAGCCTGATTGCCCCTAACCACTTCTGTCTGCCAGCCTGATCACTCCCTAACCTCTCTCCTCCAAGTCTGATCAATGCCAAACTGCTCCCCTGTCAGCCTGATTGCCCCTAACTGCCCTCTCCTGCCTGCCTGGTCACTCCTAACTGACCTCCCTTGCCAGCCTGGTTGCCCCCAACTGCCCTCCCCTGCTGACCTAATCACCCACAACTGCCCTTTCCTGCTGGCCATTTGTGGTGGCCATCTTGTGTCCTCATGTGGGCAGGATCTTTGACCACATGGGGGTGGCCATCTTGTGTGTTGGAGTGGTGGTTAATTTGCATATTACTCTTTTATTAAATAGGATAGTTATGCATAGCCAGTGCACTGCTTTTGCATTGGACAGCACAGAAAATGCACACATAGCTGATGGTCTTCATTATATCAATTGCTTTGAAACCTTTACTACCCTCCTCCTTCCTGACTTTTAAATGTATTTTATCCAGTATCTCAGTTATTTTCTCATGTAAATTCACTCTCTTTAGTTTCTGGTATCAGTGTAAACATACTGCAAACCAAACGATTTTTAGAGATGGTATCACAAAGCAAAACAATATAATTTTAAACAAGCTGGAGAAGGTTATAAGATTTACAAGCATACCAAAGACTGGGAAACAATTAGTTGGATTGTGTCATTTTAATCCCATGTCTGGGTGTTCTAAGCAAACGCATCTCCTGCCATTTGACAGAAGTTGCCAACGTTTGCCCTCTTGTCTGTTGAGAAAACATGCCAAATATGCTCCATTTCATCCTGTTTAGACAGTTGCTTTAATGCCCTTTCCTGATGTTATCCTTGAACACACAATTAAGAGATTTCTACTAAGATGCCAGCTGCAATGAGAATTGTCTGCCTGTCACTTATATGTTGCGTCAACCCTGGGTCACTTATACTGCTTGGCAATCAGATTCTATAATGACTTTAAGCTGCTCTGTCCAAACAATAAAATCTATGGAATTTCAGTCCAACTATGTTTTTTCTTTTCTTTTTTTGGGCAAATTGACCTCTTCTGCTCTTAGCCTCCACCAAGACTGCTATGCCACTCTGAATAGCCTATGAAAGTTTTATCGGTTCTTGACCATTTTGCCTCTCTGAGGGCATTTTGATGCCAAAAGATATCAGAGATACATTCTAATTTCTTTCAGCCAATGGCTTGTCTTCGCTGGCTGCTTTATTAAATGGGTGTCCATTTCTGGGAAGGAGCCCTGAGAATTTTTGGCACAGTGAGATGAACTATATATTGAGGCTGTTGTTTCATATTCCAGCCATCGACCTCTTCACTTCAGTAAACTAATAAGAATGTGCCCTTTGGGCGTGGCACCTCAAGTCCAGAACAGGGCCTCTCTCCCTCTCAGCATCAAGTGAACAATGCTAGTAGTTGCACTTAATGAGGATTTTTGAAAGAACTATGGGCTCGCCAAAGCCATTTTTAAATAACTTAAAAATTACTCATGCAATATGTAACTTTAGAAAATATTAAATATAGAATGTGCAATGAAGATAATAATGTATATGTCCTATGACCTAGCAATTCCATCTTCATGCATTGATCTTGGAAAATATTTACATATGTGCCCAGAGAGGCACATTAAAGGAAGAGAACACCAGCCCTTGAAACTTGCAAGCTTTAGGACCAAATACATGATGCATGTCAAACTCAAAGGCTAACAGGGGCCAAATAAATGAGGCATATGTTCTGCGGGCTGCAAGTTTGTTTGACATGCTTGATCTATATCTTCATTTGTAGGGTGATTGATTAAACTATCACAGGGCATTTCTGTAATAGAGTAATTTTTAGTCAATTGAAAAAGATGACAGATTTATATATAAATGCTGATATTAAATATTTAGATTGAATTAAAAGGGGGGGGGGAAGCAAGGTGCCAAACATTGTATTGCATTTATATCCTCAAAAGGCTTATTTATAGCAAAAAAAAACCCCCCAAAACCAGATACTCATGTATGTGCTTGTGCATGTGGAAACATTTTAGAATAAGACCCAAGAAAATTTTAAAAAGTTATTTAAAGGAGATAGACTTATTTTACTTGGTGTTCTATTTGTGCTGTGATTTTTTTAAATCAGCAGCATGTTTTAATTTTTCCAGCAAAAATTACTTAAAAACAATAAGATTCATCTGTAAGCCCACTACTCAGAAAATGTTTTATTATTTTGGAGAATATTCTTCTCAACTTACTTTTGTTCATATATGTCATATGTTAGTGTACTACAGCCATGATGTGACTCATTTCTGACCAAGTAAAAACCCATCATGTTAATAAATGAACTTTATCTTTTGTTTTGTTTTAATAAACTTCATAGGCAATAAAATACAAAGACAATAAAATCCACCCATTTGAAGTACATGGAGTTTTGACAAATCTGAACAAATGTGAACATATCATTTTTAATGGTTGCATAGAAGTGCTCCTTACTGGACAGTAGTCTGTCTTCTTGATCGTAGAGACTAGTTCAGGGACAGGTCCATGAACCACATCAGCCCAAACTAAGCCATTCCTGGAATTTCTGGTGGAAATACCATATTTAATTGCCAATTCCACACAGATGAATGTTTAAGATGTTTTAAATTTTAAACTGTTCTAAATAATGCTTAGATACATGAACATTTATGTGGCAAGTCATTGTGCATATATTTAATTACAGTATTTTCTCAGTATAAGTATGTAGACGTAGAAATTTTGAGTGGAAGGATATAAATAATAGATTGCTAAATTTCCCTCAGGAGGGAATATGCCAATTTATATTCCCTGACCCTTCACCTCTTGTTCACCTCTACCTATTGTTTTTTTTTTTTTTTTTTTGTCACCTTGGTAAGTGCAAACAGATACATAGTTAAGCATAGCTTATTGGTTGACCAAAGAGAAATGGGAGGTTGGAAAGCATTTGAAGAAACTGTGATTTCCCAGAAGGATGATTTGTTTTAGAAAGCAGGACTTACGACTTCCACCTCAGGGCTCAAACAATTGCTTGCTGTGCTTTACGTTCACTTCCTCCATTCTCAGGTCTGGTCCTTTCGTCTCTCCTCAGCCAGGTTACATGGGTACCCCTTGTACCTCTCCCTTGATTGATTTCCCTTCACTATACTTCTCCCCTCTGACTTAATAAGTATTTTTTTGTTCTGTGTTCCCATGTTAAAGTATAAGCTTCATGTGCGCATGCACTGACTGCCATATGTGCACTGAATACAGATTAGGCCTCTGATAATTTGTTGAATGAATGAGTCACCCTTTATAGCATATAAAGGACTTTTAGACACACTGATCACTTGATCATCACAACATTCCTGTGAGATGAAAAGGGCTGGTTCTGTGATCATCTTCCAAACAAGAAAACTGAGTCTTCAAAGGACAAGTGACTTGCCCAAGGTCATGGACACCTTTCCTGGCTCCAAGTTCAGCTTTCTTTCCACCTCACTCTGCACCTTTCTAAGCACCCAATTATAGGCACTATCCTTATTCAAGGAAATTGTCATATTCCCTTATCAGTGGAGTAATAGTACAGACAAGAGTGGAGTCAGGGACTCAGTGGAGCAAAAATAAAGGGTTAAGAGTCAGGAGACCTGGATTCTAATGTTGGATCAGCCACTAAGTCATGTCTGCAGCTTCAGTAAACATTTTTTCTGTGGGCCCCAGTTTCCTTCTTTATCAAATGTGGAGGCCAGACCAGTTGGTCTGAGGTTTCTTCCAGCTTTACCATTCAATGATCCTCAAGGGAAGTAATAAATGGATGCTATTCACTGGTGGAGGCCACCCCTCCTACATTTAAGCTATTAAGTCCAAATTGTCTCCAGTTTCTCTTTGGCTCTAAAAATGCCTGATGTGCCTGGCCTGTGTGGCTCAGTGGTTGAGCATCAATCTATGAACTAGGAGGTCACAGTTTGATTCCCAATCAGGGCACATGCCTGGATTGTGGCCTTGATCCCCAGTGTGTGGCATGCAGGAAGCAGCCAATCAATGATTCTCTCTCATCATTGGATGTTTCTACCTCTCTCTCCCTCTCCCTTCCTCTCTGAAATCAATAAAAAAAAAAATATATATATATATATAGACACACACACATACACACACACACACACACACACACACACACACACATATATATATATATATATTTGTAAATAAAAATGCCCCTAAGCAAAAGAGTGGGTCATCACCTACAGTTGGCTCCTCATAGGAGAAGGTGCCAGGTTGAAGTGCTACTAAATTCGGCAGAAAATCCCACACCTAGACGAAGAATCCTAAGCTTTTGTAAAGTTTAAGTCTGTCCTAGGTACTATGAGTGTTTAAATATTTCTATTAGGATTCGTTTAACCATAAGAGCTGGAAACCTGACTTTACCTGACATCTAAAAATAGGATTTTTTTGTTGTTGTTGTTCAGAATCTTAAAAATTTCAGGGGAATGTTAAACTCTAGTTAAGGCTGAATCAGGGGCTCAAGTAAAGTCATGGGCACCCTATCTATCAGCTCTGCATCCCTCTTTGTTGACTAAGTGGATGCCAATTGTCCCTGACATGTACTTTCCTCTCAGTTCACCTAAATCTTCCCGAGATTTCCATCAGGAGTACCAGCCTCGGTTTGGATCAGCCTGACAGGAGTCAGAGGTCTATCCCTCTGTCTCAGTCTCCATGACCAGGGAAATGGAGTACACAGATTGGCAAGACCCGAATTGTACACCCACCCCTGGATCCTAGTGCTTGGTCTTATCTCATCCAGACCTGTATTTTGGAGGTTCTCTGCCTGAAAACACTAGAGGAAAGGAGGTGTGGGCTGGGCAGGAAAACAGAACAAAAGTTCATTGTCTTTTGCCAGTTGCCTTCTCCTTCCCTCTACCTCTCCAGACAGCTGCAGGGCATGTATGGCTTTTGTTCTCAGGGTGATGGTTTCAGAGATTGCAGAATTGGAGCATTTAAAAATTCATTTGGTTGTGAACTACTGGGGGAAGGAAGGGAATTCCCTCTCTCCCCAGAAGGTCCCTGGAGATACCCAGGGCTGTCCAAACACTAGGGCTAATGTCACTGTTTTAGAGAAACAGCAGAAACCCTTGCCCGGGAGTGGCCCAGGCTTGCTGGAAGCGTAGCAGGATGCAGTGGACAGAAATGTGTCCTAACGAGATAGTGGAGAGGTCAGACTGCTGCGGGCCCTCTGTGCAGGCCCAAGGAATGATGCTCAACAGACCCTGCCAGGATTCTGGGAGCTGGCAGGCTTACCAAGTATAATCTAGAATCTTGAAAAGAGCCAGCTAGTGAAGGCCTAAAGATTTGAAAGGAAGACATTTCCCGTGTCCTTGTTTCCCCCTCAAAGGACAGAAAAAGACAAGTTTCAGACTAACTAATCTACCCCTGATTGCCATAACACAACTTTGGTGTGTCAGGAAATATGTTATGTCATGTCTCACAGAAAAAGGTCTGATTTTGGAGGAGTGACGTAGTCACAGAAGGTTGATTGATGGAGCCTTCCCTGTTCCTTCACCCGCACATTCCTGTCAGCTGCCATACACCATGCCTGCCTGGGGCCCTGGCCCAGCAATGCCGAACTGCAAGGTGCAGTCCTTGTCCCAAGGGGCTCCTGGTCTCTGATTAGGGTCTTGATAAACTAAAGCTTAAGAAGTTATGGGAATGTAGAGGAGTGGTTGGCAACTGCAGTTTATGGCCGAATCCAGCCTACCATCCATTTAGGTCAATAACATTTTACCAGAACACAGACTTGCTCGTTTGTGTAGGCATTCATGCTTCAGTGGCAGAACTGAGTAGCCTAGAGTTTACTGTCTGGATCTTTAGAGAAAGCTTTCCAGTCCCTGACATAGACCAGAGTACCTGTCCCAGACATGAGGGTGGTGGTGGGATCTGGGGAGGCAGCACAGGGGAGGCAATGCCGGAGTTGACACTCAAGGGATAGGAAGGAGTTAACCAAACAAGACTAGGTAGGAAGCAGGGTAAGCCAAGGCAGAAGGACCCCTCTGGCCAAGACAGGGAGATAAGGGAGTGCATGCCCTCTGGCCCAGCTGGGATGTGCAGAATTGTAGGAATGGCCAGAGTGGAAGTGTATAGCTTATGGCCACGTTAGGATTATTCAGAAGCCGAGAGGAGCCTGGGAGGTTTTAAGCAGGGGAGGGCTCATCAGGGTTGCTTTTTTGGAAGTTTGCTCTGCAGTAGCTTAGCGGGTGGGAAACAGGACTGCTTCCTTTCCTTCGATGCTTCCCTCATCCACCTCTTAAAATATTTAGACTCTTGGAAGCAAACCAGTATAAATGTCAAAAACCATCTTGTCTGTGCCCTGACGGCCTTGGGATACCCACTCCTCCTCATGGGCCCTGTGCTCTGGGAGGACTGGTCCTTCTCCACTCAGAGCTGCCCTGCCCTGCGGTGTAATAACGTGGGCAGCAGCAGGGGACGCGGGAGGCAGAAGAGGCCGTTTCTGCACTTGGCACGTGCAGCCCCTCAGCTAGCAGACAGAAATCTAAGTGGCAGGAATTGGATAAACAGTTTCATTTAATAGTAACAGAATTCTGGGCCCAGCACAGTGAATCTCATTGCCCTTTTCTCAAAGTGACTTTCCTTCCCATGTAGCAAGGCCATTGGGGATGCACAGAAAGAGAAGGCATTGATTTTTCCTGGCAAGAAGGTCAGCCTGTAGGAAAGGATTTCAATGGTCATGCTGTGAGACAGACATGGAAAAGGAGAGATAGATCAGTCCTGGGAAGTCAGGAGGATGTATTTCCTGCTTATTTCTTTAAGTATGATATGCTTTTACTAAATAATTAGTCGTTGTCTCTTCTTTTCAAGTTGCAATTAAACAATTTCTTAATATATTTGGGATGTTATCTTCTCTTTTTTACTTAAAAGAATAAAACATTCTTGCTAGAGGCATATTTTTGGTCCTTTCACTTACATAGTTACTAAGTTTAAAATGTACAGGGCCAGGTCTGATGGTGGAGGAGTGACCTAGTCACCGAAGGTTGATTGATTGATGGAGCCTTCCCTCTTCCTTTATCCGCACATTCATGTCAGCTGCCACACACCATTTCCAAACTTAAACATTTCCAAACTTAAGTTCTCGAAAAATCCTTCTTTGAGACTCTTCACATCCCTGCCTCTCCAGACAGAGACCTCAGATCCTGAGCTTCTAAGTGCAGAGCAGCCCTTGCAGCAGTAAGGCAGGCTTCCCACCCAGATACCTGGTTCAACAATTCCTATCAGTGTTCAATGATAACCACGATATTAGCTGATATAGATTTGACCCTGCCCTGAAGATGGTCCAAGTTCCATTCAGAGGGGACAAATGTCCATGGGCCGCACACCTGGCTGGCATTGGAGGCCAAACTTGTAATTCACTAGGGCAGTTTCCTCAGCACTGGCGGCAGTCCACTACCCCAGTGATCGGCAAACTCTTCATTAGTCACCAGAGCCAAATATCAACAGTACAATGATTGAAATTTCTTTTGAGAGCCAAATTTTTTAAACTTAAACTTCTTCTAATGCCACTTCTTCAAAAAAGATTCGCCCAGGCCATGGTATTTTGTGAAAGAGCCACACTCAAGGGGCCAAAGGGCCGCATGTGGCTTGTGAGCCACAGTTTGCCAACCACTGCACTACCCTATCAGAAAGTTGAGAGAGACAACTTATTCACAGACAGTTCTCCATTGTTTTCTCAGAATTTGGGAAGCAGTGGCAGGAATAACCACACACAGAAGAGCAGCAAAAGCCCTTCAGAGATGACTACAATAATCCCCCAGCACCTGGCACCTTCCCCTTTGGACTTCACTTAATGAACTTGCACTGCCTGCACTATTTCGTTCCCTCAGCAGCTACCAGCGTGGCGAAGCAATTCCAGTAGGAACAAAGCGGTGCAGAGAAAGTCGATGCAGATGTGAGCCAGTGGCAGCTCCTGAGGCTTGTCCTCTGTCCCCGTTCCCTCCACCTTCTTCCTTCTGCTTCTCTTTCTCTGATCTGCATGTGTGTATGTAGGGGGTGAGGACTCTAGGGACAGGTCTAGCCAGGACCTTCCTCTTTTCTATGGATTGAAACAATCTTGAAATAATGGCTTCACTGCTGAACGGATTTGAGAACTCAGGGTCCGAAGTGAGACGTGCCGAAATGGTTCTCCTAAGTCCTAGTGTACAAGCTCAAGTGAACCTTGGCAAGTGATTCCCATCTGAGCCTTCCTGTTATCACTTGCAGCATGGTAAAGGTGCTGGTCCTGACTTCACATGTTGTTGGGATGACTAAGTCAGATAACACAGGAAGTGGCCAGCCTTGTGCCTAGGTGTCATAATTCTATTACCCAAATGTCTTGCATACAACAAAAGTGAGTCATATCGCAGTGAGTTTTGCAGAGTGTCTACCACAGGTTTCACCGAGGTGCTCCATCTCTCCCTCCATCAAAAGTTTGCGGGCGTCCTTTCCGGGATGAGCCATGGTGGATGACAGCAGATAAGAGGCAAATGTGAATAGTTTACAGGGCGGGGACAGAAAGGAGAGGAAAAGAAGTAGGCTGAGGACCAAATTTTAATTCAATCAATAGTTATTAAACTCATACCACACTCTAGCATAATGATAGAGTGTAAAAAGTCATGAAGGACACAAGTATGGTATCTGCTCATGAGGACAGAACTCTCATAATTGGGGTTTAGGAAGGATAGGCAAGTGTAGTAAGGATATTAACATACAGAAAGGAAAGCCAGAAAACACTAGGAAGGAGCCAATGGAGATGCAGTGTATCAATTACATACAGTTAAACATCTATCCTGTGCTTTTAAAATGCCCCTGCTGGAATGGAATGTCCTCTGTCATCTATGGCTGGTGAAATAAACCAGATATCCACCTCCACTGCCATGTCCTCTGAGAAGTCATTCAGCATCATTGGAGAGAGAGAGAAAGAGAGAGAGAGAGAGAGAGAGAGAGCGCTCCCCTCCCCTGCCCCCCTGCTGGCTCCACCAAGGAGGAGAGATCCCTATGACACTTACTATAAACTGTGATTAGTTACCTATGCTGTCTATACTGACACTGATCATACGTCATTTGCAGTCTGTGTGGACACAGGGCTTCTGAAGCGATGGCAGCCACAACATTGAACCAAAGATTCTCAAATGGCATTTGTCTATCCACCAACCATGTGCTTACAAACACAGCTGTATAAAAATTATGAAATCAAGAACTATTTACCTTTTCTTCCCAACACATTATTGCTAGATAATTTTGATGCAGACCAAACGAGGAGGCTTGAACATGACACCTGGGGGTGCAGCTGTGTTTCTAAACACCACACAGGGCTTGACTCATTCAGCGTTTACATTAAATACCTCGCAGTATTAACAAGGTGCAGAGCAAACTGTTTACTGGTGAGGCCTGCGCCAGCAGATAGGATGAACTCTTCCCAGTAGCTTACATTTTACATCGACAAAACAAGCAGTCCCAGTCAGCACCCGTGGGAGCCTGGAGCCCGTTTATCTTTCTAGGAAACCAGGTATGAGCAAGCAGCATCTGAAACTGCTCAAATACCGTCTAGAAACCAGCCAAGTGCTTGGCTTCTGGCAGAGGGAGTTTCAGCCTTCAATTTGCAAACACTAAGGATGTTTGTTTTCATCTCCTCTACCAGGAAGATAGATGCAGTTTACTCACTCAAGATCTTTGGAAGCCATTTATTTGCCTTGACTTCAAATAGAAGCTGCAGAGATGGGCCAATGATGTTTAAACACATGTGGGGCATTAATGGGAATTCCCAAGTTCCAATCTAAGAGCCAGGCTGGGTCCCCAGAGTCTGGCCACATTTGATGAGGAAAGATCATCTCAAAGGATTTATTTCTATGTCCAGAAAAGCGCATCTGATTGTGAGCTTCCTTGAACTTTGCCCTTGTAGATGTGGGTGGACCATTAACTAATATAGAGACAGCTGAAAACCCACATAGGCTGGCCAGGTAACTTCTACTTCCCCTGGGTCTGTCTTACTATTATTTTTTTCTTTTTGTTTAGGAAGATAAAGCCAAAGGGTTCTAGAATTTATGCCTAGTTTCTTAAGTTATCCCGGTGGCATTTACATATAACTGAAAATTGTTATAAATCCTTCTTAATCTTTTTGCTGGTAAATTGCTAGAAAATGCTGGAATGCCTTTTTTCTTTTTTTTCTTTTTCTTTTTTTGGTTTGGCCCTAGCTCCATTTGAAATGCCAGACATAGCAAGGCTGAATTTGTTCATGTTCATGTGGGGACAGGGAAGCAGAGAATTTTGTGCAAGGGATTTGGAAATGGATAAGGTGAGCCATGGGACATGAGGGCAGGCAGGGCCAAACAAATCCCTCACAAAAGGTAGTTTATTATTTCACCAAATATGCCTTTCAGAAAAAGGCCATTTCTAACCTGTAGCAAGTTACAGCTGAAGGGAGATTGCAAAGATAGGGATGCTTTGTATTTCTAACTCAGGGAACTTGGAGCATCTGATCTTGCTGTTAAATTCAGCAAGGAAAAAGAAATACACTATCCAAAGTTAAGATAATTGAAGAGGAAAAAATAGGATGAAGATTATATAAAAACTGCATTCAAAAGAGAGTAATAAGATACAGAAGAATGAAATTGAACCTTTATCTCACTTCACATACAAAAAACAATTCAAATAGATTGTGGAATTAAATGTGAAATTGCAAACCACAAAATACTAGTAGAAAAATTTGGAAAAAGCTCTTTAACATTGGCAATTATTTTCTGGATATGACCCCAAAAGCACAGGCAACAAAAAAGTAACAGATAAATAAATTGCACCAAACATAAAGGCTTCTGCATAGCAAAGGAAATGAAACAACAGGATGAAGAGATAGTCTATGGATTGGGAGAACATATCTGCAAACCATACATATCATAAGGTGTTAATATCCAAAATATATAAGGAACTCAAACAACTCAATAGCAAGAAAACAAATAATTCAGTGAAAAGATGGGCAAGGGATCCGAGCAGGCATTTCTCAAAAGATACATACAAATGGCCAACAGAAATAATGAAAAGAGTACAAACATCACTAATCATCAGGAAAATGTAAAGCAAAGTCATAATGAGATGTTACCTCACAGCTGTTAGATGGCTATCATCCAAGAGACGAAAGATAACCAGTGTTGGTGAGGATGTGGAGAAAAGACAACCCTTGTGCCCGTTGGGAGGAATGTACATTGTTGCAGGCACTATGAAAACCAGTATGGAGATACCTCAAAAATAAACAATAGAGCTATCATACACTCCAGCAATTCTGTACTGGGTATTCTATATTAAAAAAAGAGCTAATATGCTAATTAGACCAAATATTGGAACGACTGTGCGGATAACCTTCTGGATGACCTTCTGGAAGAAGCTGGGGCTGCAAGGGCCAACCAAGGCAGCTGGGGCTGTGAGGGCCAAGTTGCTTGTATGAATTTTGTACATCGGTCCTCTAGTTTATATATGAAATGAATCAGAGAGATATCTGCACTCCCATTTTCATTGTAACATTATTCACAATAGCCAAAGTATGGAAACAACAGAAGTATCTGTTGATGAATGAATGGCTTGGCCCAGCTCCATTAGAAATGTCAGACCTCGGAGGGCTGAATTTGCTCATGTTCATGTGGGGACAGGGAAGCAGAGGACTTTGTGTAAGGGGTCTGGAAATGGATAAGCTGAGGTGTGGGACAGGGGACAGGCAGGGAGACCAAACAAGGAAACTTAAACATGACACCTGGTGATTATATATATTTCAAGAGGGAAATCCTGCCATTTGCAACAACATGGATGAACCTGGAGGACATTATGCTAAGTGAAATAAGCCAGACAGAGAAAATCAAATACTGTTTAATCTCTCTGGAACCTAAAAAAAATTTTATGAAGGGCAAACTCATAGGAGCAGGAAGCAGAACAGTGGCTACTAGGGTCCTAGGGGCTGGGAGGGGCAGTGGAAATGGGGAAATGTTGGTCAAAGGGTATACATTGCAGTTATGTAGAATGAGTTAGTCCAGAGATCTACTGTAGAGACATGATATACCTATCGAACAATGGAAATATGCTGATAGAGTAGATTCAGATACACTCAGCCCACAAAAAATGGTAGCTATGTGAGAAAATTATGTTAATTAGCCTGATTAATCATTTTACTATGTATATGCATAGCAAATCATGTTTATACCTTAAATATATGTAATTTTTATTAAAAAATAAAAAGGGAGTAATGTGGGATATAGAAAACCTTTAAATGAAATTTACATATGCATATCTATCTATCTATCTACATCTACATATAAATTCTTTAAAGACCTAGATTCAAATCTTTGATCTGCCACCTACTGGAAGGGTGACCTTGAGTAACTTATTTAATTTCTCTGAACTTCAGTTTTTATTTCTCTAACAGTGCCAACTTCATAGGGTTGGTGTGAAGTTGCTGTTATATACTGTGTATACTATGCTTGGCATGTACTATATGCCTATAAATAATCAGTAGCCTTAACAATTATATTTAGTATTTTATATTAAGGATAGCAAAACAGTTTTATTTCTGTGTGAAGTCTGAGTAATTAGTTACGACTGCTTGGGTGCTATGTTTAGAGTGACTGTGAGTCTGGGACTAGGCTTGGCAGAAAAGTGTAGTGGATCAATTTTTGATGTCTGCAATCGGCACCAGATGGGGAAGTGTATTTGTCAGCCTGAGTCCAGTGAAAAGGTCACAGAGCGTCGGAAGGCCTGGTCTTTCTGCCTTCAGTTACGTGGATAACCTGAGAACAGCTCGGTTTCCCTCATTTCCCCCCAAAGTAAAATGAATGAACAGAATTTTATGATTCCTGGGGTCTCTTTGAACCTGAAAATTCTGACTCTAATCTGGAAAATATTGTTACTGCTTCACAGGCTTTGAATGTTAATAATGTTTTAGAAAATGCGTTGCATTAGGTACACTTCCCCGTGAGAAATTGTTGTATGGCGCTGTTTGGAGGAGCTGTCATGATCCCCTAAATGAAAGCAATGAAAGCAATGTTTGCGGCCTCCTCTTACCTGCTTGTGCTCCTTTCCCAGTCAAAACCTCTCTGGACATTAGTTCCATCACCTGCGAAATGGGAGAAAGACAATTTCTGTTCTCTCCTGACTCTTGGAAATGTGGAGCAAATTAATGAAGTCATGTGTCCTCTGTGCTTTGAATGTGACCAAAGGCAGAACTTCTGTGGCTCTAAAGTAGGAGTGTTCGCATAAAAATGTGGTCCAGAAACTGGTCCCTTCCTATGATACACATTTACATCCACATGATAAACTACAGTTTTATTACAACAGAGCCATGCTTCCAGAAGGAAAGAGGTTAGGTAAGAAACCCGGACTTCACCATTTTCATCAGAAGCTGAACTTCTCTTTTCCTTAATATCAATCCCTGAGTATCCAAGGTTCAAAACACAATCCAAACTGAAAGAAGCTTGATGCTGAAGCATCCACTCTGCAAATGCAGTCTCCACAGGAGTATCTGTACATCTGCTACCAAAATATAGGACGGAACAAAAGTAGGTTTACCACTGTTCGTATGCAAATCATGCAATAATTAATAAATAAGACAAGAATAAACTCTAGTTCACATCCACACAACTCTAAACCCATTTTGCCCCACCTTGTATACTTAAAACTAGCTTGCTGTTGAAAATATGCAAAAATGAGTCGACATGAAGTTGAAAAATTTTGGCCTCATAAATAGTTCTGACAACTGGTCCTAGAGCCAGATTCTGTCCTGTGGATAAAGTCAGAGCTTAAATCATGCCACAAAGCCAACATTACAAAGAATGACTGTGGCCAATGGGAAGAAGTACCCCTTGTAGGAGAGAGATTAACTGAGATAGGTAAGTAGAGTGAGTTTGCTTCTTCCCCATCACACTGCATCAGCAGCAGTTTGTGAGCAGATAGAGAAAACAGAGTTTGCCAGTATTTCCCCATTTGACTATATTTCTTTTGTGCCTCGTAACCACAGATTCCGGGCAGTCATGATGACTATAACAGTAATGGCTCTTGCTTGGAGACTTCAGAACAGAACTCTTTCTGTCTCAGTTTCAATTGAGGTGTCAGAATGACAAGTCCAAAATAACACAAATCCACACGCACAGATTTAAAAGGGAGTCCAAAATACTATGACGAGCACTCTTTGCAGACTGCCCTTTATCCCACCCCATGCATGCCCTGTGTTTGAAGATTCAAAAGAGGCCAGAATGTAGTGAGTGGGATTGTGAGAACAGAGTAGTGAAGAGGTTTTTAGAGTGACAGTTGGAGCATCCTGTATGACTCCTCATTTTGCTCTGTTTTTGGTGGGTGGAATTCTACCAGTGAACCCAGAGGTCAGGAAATCATGGTCCGCAGTTCAGATCTGGCTCACATCTATGGTTGCTTTGGCACCACAAAGGAAAGCTGAATAGTTTTCAAAGCCTGAAGTATTTATCGTGTTGATCTTTACAGAAGAAGTTTGCTGACACCTGTTCTAATGACAAGCTTGGTGAAAGAAAGATGGTTTTGAGAGGCACTTGGAAAAGTTTGAAATGTATCCCCTGTGTGTGGGAGACTTAGATGATTAGTGTTTTGATTCAGGCCTGAAAAATCTTGACTAAGGGGACTGTGGTCCAGGGACCTCCTCTTTCTAGGGAATCCAAAGACCAGAGAAGAGCCAACTAGCTACTCTGTCTGGCATAGGCCTGCATTTCTGGAATATGCTGGGGAACAGATGTGTGAGAATCTCCCAAGGATCAGATATGGGACATAGGAAAGAGAGTTGACATGGACTCTTCTTACCTGCCTAGAGGGGAGGAAGTGGTTGGATGTGCCCCACTGGAGGCCTAAGGCTTGACTGAGGAAGTGGTCACAAGGGACCATCTGGAATAGTCTACATTTTACCTTTCTGCCCATACAAGCATGTTTTTTCATGTTGCTATGAGACAGCAAGCAGTTAATAAAAAGAGGGTGATAGGAAAAGTGAGAGGTGATGCAGCTAGCCATGCCCTATGCATTCTTTCCAGCTTTCCCAAGATTACCATCACCAATTCTATTGATTTTTAGAGGAAGGAAGAGAGAGGGAGAGGAGAAGGGAGAGGAGAAGGGAGAGAGAGAGAGAGGAGAGGGAGAGAGAGAGAGAGACATTCATGTGAGAGTGAAACATCTTTTGACTACCTCCTGCACATCCCTTACTGGGGATCAAGCTCAAAATTCAGGCTTGTGTCCTGACTGGGAATTGAACGAGCAACCTTTCAGTGCACAGGACAATGCCCAACCAACAGAGCCACAGCAGCCAGGGCAAGTTTAAAGAGCTGGTGAAGAACAGGACTAGACTGTGCATTCTTAATGGCAGGAGCCATGCATTCCCAACACACCACTAACACAATTCAGGGGATAGTTTCCATGCTTGAAACTCTATACTCATATTTGCATTTAATTACTATAACAACTCTATGAACTTGATATTGATACTGCCATGTTATAGGTGAAGAAACCAAAATTGAGAGTTTCAGTGATACTAGTACACCCGAGACCTCACAACAGAGAGTGGCACAGGGCACAGAGCCCTTTTCTCCCTGTGATGAGAGTGTTCGTGAGGCTCTTTTGTTGTTAAGGAACAGGCATTCTCTAGGTTCCCTTAAGATGGGGTTGTGCTCGGCCTGTGTGGCTCAGTAGTTGATCATCGACCTATGAACCAGAAGGTCATGGTTGGATTCTCCATCAGGGTACATGCCTGGGTTGCTGGCCCCATCCACATTGTGGTGTGCATGAGGCATCTGATCAATGATCGCTCTCATCACTGATATTTCTCTCTCTCTCCCTCTCCCTTCATCTCTGAAATTAATAAAAATATATATTTTTTAAAAAGGATGGAGGCTTATAGCCAGGGCACACATTGCCCTAAGTCACAAGCAGAGGAATTCAAACTCTGCAGGTTCTAAACCCCTGTGTGGAGTAGCCTCACAGTCATTGGTGTGTGGGGTACTTTATAGCCATCCAAGTGATTTCACACATTCCTTCACAGAGTCTTTGAAATAGCCTGAGGAAGCAGGCAAGGAAATCATTGTCCTTATTTTTCAGATGAGTCAACACAGGCCCACACGCTCAGAAAGCAGCACTCAATGAATATTTGCTAAGTGAATAAATAAATGAATATGCTTCATCCCTGATGTATAGGTACATAGCCAACTGGTCACTGGTCTATGATTATTTCATTCTTGGACTTGATTATAAGCCATGGATTCCCTATCTGTGTGTCCTATATTTCCCAGCATGAGGCTTGTACTGAAGGATCCTGTAGTGTGTCAGTGGTGTCTTTGCTGGCAGAAGACTCTCGTTCTAAGCAAATACTAAGTCGCCTCTTAAAGTGACTCAGTGCAGTAGAGGTTTCTCTTCTTCAAAGCCAGGCGTTGGGGTGAACAAAACATGGACAAGAAACCTGTTGTTTCCACCTACTTAGTTATGATTCCATGGAGCTAGCAGTCCTACTCTGCTGCTGATTGGCCATCAGATGTTGAAGACTAAAAAGTAAATTTACCCAGCCTAACCTAGGTACTTGATAAATGGTGACCATTTTTTTTAAAGTGGTCAGCTGACGATTCCTCTTTAGATCACAAAGTACAAAATTCAGTTCTCAGGGAAGGGACTAGGCTCTCTATTCTACCCAAGCACTGGGAGGTGAACTCTGCCAGCCTGCTCAGCTGCCCACTCTGAGAACCACTGGGGCCTCAGTAAAGAACAACAGAAACCTACAAACAAGCCAAGTCAGAGTGTGTATTAGGGACACAAAGAAGCTATGTTTTCAGTTCCTTATCCAAACCTAGAATTAATAGATTTTTAAAAAAATTTCCACTCTTGTCTTTTCAACTAAATCAGTATTTAAAATATGACAAACATATTAAGCTCAGAGGATAGCTTTTCTTTCACGCAGGTATAAATTCAACCATTTTTGCTCTTCTCATTGGAAACTGATGATTACTTTTGAAGGATGAAAGATTAGGTGATTAGAGAATGAGACTTGGGGAAAGATTTTTGTTTTTAAAGTTTTCTCTGGACATGTTTCCTCCCAAACAAATGGAGCTCACTAAATGAATTAGCTTCCACTAAAGCATGACTTTCTAATTCATCAATTAATTCCTCATGGACATAATGTCTGTGGCAAAGTGATTTTACTCCATTGATATAAATTGCTACTTTGCAAGTGAAAAACAATTTCTTGTGAAACCACTGATGAACACCTCCTTTGGAAGTGCCTGCAGTATCTTTTCTCTAAGCAAAAATTTCTGCTTTGATGCAAATTCTTGGTGTCATCAGGTTCTTCAGACTAAATTTAATATGATTATAACTTGATCACCTGTGCTTTATTTTCTCTTTATGGCCATCAATCCCAGGCCTGTGTGAGCATCACTGGTAGAGCATATTGTTTCTGTTTCCCAGTCAGGTCCTCTTCTGGCAGTTTGCTTTGAACAGTGTGCTTCTTGGAGACAAAAACTTGTTTTTACTTTGATCTATTCCTATCCCTACTCCTATCCCTTCATCTAGCACATTCTAGGTAAGCAATGAATGTCCTTTGAAATTCATTGAATGGCTAAGGTATTTCCTGCTGAGAAAGGCCAACCTTACAATCAATGGGTGGCAGCTGATGGGATAATTAGAAGAGAATTGAGTGGTAGCACTGTGATATCATGTGGTAATGTGGGCATAGAGGGTGCACCTGGGAAATACACTTCCCCTAGCTGGAGGTATTTGATTTTCTCTAACCAGGTAGCCCCACTAGAATCCTCCACACTAATACTATTTGGTCACAGGCCCCTTTATTTTCTATCATGTCACATTCTGACTGGAGTGTTTCATGTCATAAAACACATGGTTTGGGAGCCCGTGACGAAGTGCAAGATTTACAGATTCTGCTTCCTCAACTTGTTCTATCATTTCATCTTGTTTCTGTGGCCACATGTCTCCTCCATGAACTGAAGCATCCCCAGTTATGAAACACTTAACAGCCCGCAGGCTGCAGGGCAGGCGTTTGCTTCAAGTCCAAACAAACAGGGATAGAGCTTCTCTCCTCTGGGCACTGGTCTTTACAATAATAGCAGCATGCTGCTCTCAGGCTAATTCTAATCTAAACACCCAATATTTAAAATGACATAAACTATTTCCCTGGGAGTCTGGAAAGTTTGCAGGAGACCTCACATGGCCCTCCTTGAATGCTTCAGTTCCATACTCCCTTTCGTTGTGGGTCATAAATGCTGTTCCTTTGCAAGAGCTGGCTTGGGAGATCATTTGGACTTGATCCTGCTGGCCTGATCCTGCATACTTGGCTGGTCCGGACTTCCTGTCTCTGTGGATGATATTATACAGCAGGAGCAGAGAAGGATTCTTGGTAGATCAGACACCCTGCGCTTGGGCAATTACAGGGTTCACCAGGAACAGACAGACAGAGATCCACATTGGAGTTTCCCCACAGAGGCTCTTGTCCATCGAAGTATGATTTGCAGCAGTGGAGCTGTGCAGTGCACCTCCTGTAGGGCGGCCCCTCGCACGCATTGAGCACTTACTATATGGCAGGCAGTGGGCCAAGCGCTGTCCATAAATGATCCCAGGCATTTTCACAACCATCTTAGAAGTTTTCACTGTGTGTCTTTTCCCAGGAGGGAACTGAGGTTCAGAAATGATATTGAGGAAGTTACAAAAGGACAACATTATCAAGAAGAAAGTAGAGTCTGTGCTTAATGAAGATCATTAGTAAGTGTGTTCTACTTGTGGTCCTCAACCACAGTTCAGTTCAGTTCTCCCTGGGGGAAGAGGAACACATCAGACTCGCCCTCGCTCCCCCCCCCCCGCCCCCATGGGTGGGATGATAAAACGGATGGACAGATTATAAAAGCATAGTTAATATTGTTGGAAACATTTTTAAAAACTTACAATTTTTGTAATACAATTGAGGGAAAGTGAAGTTTCACAAATGTTGCCATACAACTTAGTAGTGAGAGGGAGGAAGAGGTGTACCCTTCCTCCCCACCCCGCTCCACCATCACCCTCTCCCCCACCCCTAATCCAGGGTGTTTCAGAAGCTCTGGGTTTATTAAAAGGGAGCTTGGTTTGTAAATGGTTAAGATACTCCCATCATCACCAACCAAATGAAACTGACAATCACCACATTTCTCCTAAAATCTGTCTTTTTACCCTGGTTTCCACTACACAGTCAAGTGGCCGAGCAGTGCCCAGCCTTTTATCTGCTCTCTGCGGTTCTGGCTGGGTGCTGCTGGGTATTGCACACAACACATACATTCCCCGTGGCCGCTGTGAAATTCAGACTGGAAACTAGAGGATTTATGGTCCTAGAAGCAAAACCAGCGCCACAAGGCCAAACAAAGATTAGGCAAGAGGGATGGGGACTGAGAACAGCAGTAAAATGCCTTTTGTTTCCCTTACATGGCTATCTAGGAATTTTTCTCCAAAATCGAGATTAGACCAAGAAAATCGTTGCTACCTAGAGTCGGAGGGCCTTTGGGAACTCTTCCTGAAAATCACTGCATTTACAGTTAGAAAATTAAAGGCTTGACTGAGCCGACCTGAGGATGCAGAGAAGGGGACACTCAGCCAGGGCTTAGAGCCAGTACACCCTGACTTCAGTCTCTTCCTTTATATTGCTGGCAATAACTGGTGCCCTTCCTTATACTCGACGGAACAACAGACTGTCTCTCTCTCAGGCTTGTACTCTGTTTTTAGTGGATGATGCAGTTTCACAGATATCTTTTAAATGATAGCCTGGGATGTACTATATGTGAGATGGCAGAATATTTTTGTTTTAATGCCCACCTCCTTTCTTATGAGAAAGGAGAGTATCTGACCACAGTACCCTGACCCCTGGTCTGGAGATGGGCATGTGACTGTGCTAATGCAATGAGACCCTCCCTGAGATTTGTTTAAACTTGAAGCCTTGTTCACTCTGATCCGGGGACCAATAGCACAAAAGCAGTGGGGCTGTTGGTCACTGTGATTTTGACTTGGTAAAGAAGGACCTGGCAAGCAGAGAACGAAGCCAGCACTCCGTGTTCAGTGTTTGAGTGTCTACTTCAAATGCCTGCTTTGCATCTTCTTGTGTGACCCGAGGGTGATTACATCACTTCTAGGAGCCTTAGTTTCCTCATCTAAACATGGGAATACCAGGATGAATGCTAAGTTACATAATGTGTTAAAAGTAGCACTTAGAGTGCCTGAACAAAACAACACAGAAGAATGGAAGCTAATCAAGTCTGCTGCTATATTTATCTCTATGTATTTTGAATAAGTCTCTTGCTAGATTCTGCCTTCTTGTATTCATTAGCTCTTGACAAAGCTAATCCACAACACTTGCTGTAACTTACATAACAGCTCTGCTTTGCTGCACATAGAGTTCTTTAAAGTAAACTAGAGGCCCAGTGCACGAGATTTGTGGACTCGGGGTGGAGGGGCCCTCAGCCTGGTGTGCATCTTCTCACAGTCTGGGAGCCCTCGGGGGATGTCCAACTGATGGTTTAGGCCTACTTCCCGTTAGCGTTGCCACAGAGGCAGGAGAGGCTCCTGCCACAGCAACTGCACCAGCCGTGAGCCTGGTTCAGGGCTTCTAGCTAAGTGATGCTCCCTCAGTGGGAGCACACTGACCACCAAGGGGCAACTCCTGCATTGAGCATCTGCCCCTTGGTGGTGAGTGCATGTCATAGTGACCAGTTGTTCCTCTGTTCAGTCAATTTTCATATTAGCCTTTTGTTATATAGGACAGTCAGGTAAACTGCGAATCAAGGTTACTAATCCTATCTAATAAAGAGGGAATATGCAAATTGATCATCACAAAGATGGTGGCACCCACAGTGGAGGTGGGATTTCCTTGACACAAGATGGCTACACACACAGTGGAGGCCGAGTTTCTGTAACGAGCCTTAACAGCCTTAATGAGCAATCAGCAAGGACTTGAGGCTGCATAGTGCTGGGCCCCCTGCCCAGTGGGGCTTGACAGGGGACCTCAGGCCATGCCCCCCACTCGGCAGGGCTTGATGGGGGACCTCAAGGCGCAACCCCACCCCAGCCAGGGGGACCTCAGGCTGCATCCCTTGCCCCCGCACCAGGCCAGGGGACCTCTGGCTGTGCCCCCTGCCCAGTGAGGCTTGATAGGTGACCTCAGGCCACACCCCTCACCCTAGCACTGGGCTGAGGGACCTCAGGCCATGCCCCCTGCCCTGATGCTGGGCCAGGGGACCCGAGGGAACACTGGGGGACCTGAGGCTGCACCCCATACCCTGCTGGGCTTGACAGGGGACCTGAGAATGTGCACCCCACCCGTCGAGGCTTAACAAGAGTGGGGCTGGCCGGGTTTGTATCTTTCTCAGTTGGGGGTAGAGCCGGCTGAGTCTGGGCCTGGCATGAATTTGAGGTGCTGCAGGTGGGTGGGGACTTGACTCTGGATCCCACAATGCATCCCAGACTCTGACAGGAGGAAGATTTTCACATACGTTTTACTAATTTTCCTTCATCTCTAATACTTCTATTATAGAGAAAGGGCAAATAGCAATATTAAAATATTTCCTCTAATCCCCTTTTAATATGCATGAATTTTGTGCACTGGGCCACTAGTATGTGTGTGTGTGTGTATGTGTGTGTATGTGTATATGTGTGTATGTGTGTATGTGTGTGTATGTGTGCATGTGTGTGTGTTTATGTGTGTGTACACACACACACACACACACACACACACACACACACACACATATACACACTAGAGGGCCAGTGCATGAAGATTCTCCTGGCTGCCGGCACCGGTTTTTCTCTGGCAGCCAGGACCCAGGTCTTGGCTCTGGCCACAGCGGAGAAGCCAAGCCTCTTCAATCTTCAGTTGTTAATCTTCAGTCTTCAGTCTTTGATCAGGCCAGAGCCTTCAGCCTTTGTTCTGCACCTGCATATGCAAATCTTTATTGGGTTAATTTGTATAGTCATTCTTGATTGGCTGGTGGGTGTCACAGAGGTATAGCCAAGTTGCATCTTTCTTTTTTATTAGTATACCTATATTTCAGAGAGGAAGGGAGAGGGAGAGAGATAGAAACATGAATGATGGGTGGGAATTATTGATGGGCTGCTTCCTGCGTGCCCCATACTGAGGATCAAGCCTGCAACTTCGGTAATGTGCCCTGACCGAGAACTTAACTGTGACCTCCTGGTTTGTAGGTCAATCCTAACCACTAAGCCACGCTGGCTGGGCTCAAGGTTACTCTTGTTGGGATGTACTGGGTAGTGAGACAGGATGTCAGGGGTCTTGGTGAGCCATAGTCAGAAGTTTCAGCTTTACAGAAATAGTAAGGATGACAGAGGATGCAGAAGGCTGTTTTCTAGGATCTGGGCCTACCATCTATCTTTTAGGGAATTGTAGCTGGTAAATTTCTACTATAGCCATGCCTAGGTTCAGAAACTAATTTTAGAGACAAATTTAGACATTTTTCTAGTTATGGCTATGAAAGAAACTCCTGGACTTAAAAGGTAGGTGTTATTTTTCATTTATTCAGTGATATTTATTGAACACCTACTACACACCAGCTATTCTTAGACAAAGTAAATATCCTTATCATTTTTAAGCCTTTCTTTTTTTTTAATCTGAACAATAAAGATTTATTTAAAAAATCTATTATTTTGTAATGTCCATTAACTCAGGATGCTTTTGTTTACCCAACACATAACACATTATTATTTCAGTTTATAAATATATTATTTCTTTGAGTTTATAAACATCAATTCACATAGAGTACTGAAACTGAATAATGATAATAATCTTTAAGTTTTAAATACCTGATTAGTTTGCAAGCAAAATTCTTATTCAGTTTTGAAAATCTGATTAAACATAATATTGATAGATTTGGGAGCTTCTAAGTAAAAAAATCTCATTAAGGTAAATGTAACAAAATTTAAAACAACTAATTTGAGGAACTAATTTGGTTGGTGTGGTTTTTTTATTTTATTTACAATATAACTTATATTTAATAGTAGTACATATGTTTTCCTCCCCCCCCCAATATCCTCCCCCCAGCCTCCCCTACCCCCCAACACATGTCCCCACCTGCCTCCCTCCCCACCCCAGAGTCTTTCATTCATTGGTTATGCTCATATGTATGCATACAAGTCCTTCGGTTGATCTCCCCCAGCATCTGCCTCCCCTCCACTCCAGCCTTCCCCCTGTAGCTTGACAGCCTGCCTCTATATCAATCACTCTCCCCTGTTTCTTTTCTTCAAAAATATCTTGCCTCTGCATATTGAAAGCAAACGTATAAGAGCAAAAAAAGTTTGAGTGTCAGTTTCAATGTCCAACTGTTCTGAGTCCCAGTTTCAATGTCAAATAGTTCTTCATGTGTACATGTCAGCAATGGTATCCAGATGGTGGACACATCGTGGCAATGCAAGATCCATCCTCTCTGGTATGTTCCTGGGCCGCCTGCAGCCACACACAGCTGCCGACTGCTAGCATGGCAAGGTGTCATCAGCGTCCGCCATCTCTGGACCGTCCTCGTGGATGGAACAGGCCCGTCAGTTCCTCACTGTCTCAGGAACCCACATGGTCTTGGAGTTGTTCTCTGCAAACACACAAACACATTCTCGACCAAAGGTTAACAAAGGGATCCTCTCTGCAAAATAGACTTGGGATTCTTTTTATTTTTGCCTAAATGATTTTCCTTTGGCTTATTTTGACACCATGTGTGTTTTTTATGGGTGTCCTGCAGCTGGTTTTACAAATGGAATTTTCTTTTCTGGAGTAAGAATTTTCTACATGTATTTTACTTATAGGATATTTTTCCTTACATGATATTACCTCACTGTCCCCCAACCCCCTTTTTTTGGTTAATAGGGGCTTTTGGAAATTTTATCTTGCAGTCTTGGTAATTTTAAATTTTAATTTTTGCATACAAATATTACTACTTTAGGTTCTTTGGATGTTAGGCAATTTTGCAGTGAGATGAACTACTAATAGATAATTTAGTTAATGTTTTAGGAAAAGCTTTTTGTCCAGTACAGTTAGATTTTCTTGAGTATTCACTTATTTCACTTGGCCAATTTAAATTAATCTGAAAACTTGATTACTATTTTACTGTCAATTTTAATACTCAAGCAGAAATCTTAGTTTACCCAGTAAATACTTGTGTAAAGGAAATTTGCATTTTTGAGTAGGTCCTCAGAATTCCTTGTAATAAATTAAATTTAGATATAGGGCAGCAATTGCTGGCCAAGTCTCTGTCTACCACCTGGGTCCCAGTGTGATTTGTGCGTGGGAGGCGTAGCAGCCGTGGGGGTAGGAGACCTTCCTCAGGAGGGGTGAGAATTCAAGCCCCTGCAAGGTTTGTCGATGAGGGTCTGTGCCCCACCTCTGTTGATCTTTTAGTTCTCTCCTGTTGGCCCCTCTGCTACTGTGCCTGTCTTAGGTTGTTCCTTCCCTGAGAAATCTTACCCGTCTCTGGCTAACCAGCCATCCTCCGGGGCCAAACAGGGTGATGTGAGGTTCAGTCCTGTCTGCTTTGTAATCTATGACCCCGAGGCCTCCACGTCCAGCACCTGCCATGGGGTCCCCTCGCCTGCTGGCGGGGTCCCGGTACTGATCACATATCTCGGGTGACCCAGGTTTCTTCTCCAGAGAGGGCCCAGCTCACGCCACTGGTCGAGAGACAGATCCATGGTGCCAACTGCCCAGAGACTTCAGCCACAGCTTGAACTGAAAGTTCATGCATCAGCTGTGTGTATTTGGATAATAAGAAGAGGGTCCCTCTTGGCAAAAGGGCCAGAGGGGCCAATATAGAATGCTCGGATGCCTTCCCAGTGCCTTAATCCCTTCTGAAAGGGATTTCCTATCCTTTTTTTAAGTTGCTGCCCAACATTCAAAAAATTAGTTTGTAAGTTTATTTGGGATAATTGTATAATATGCTGTTGTCAAATATCAAATATTATAATGACATTGTAGAATAATATCATGTAAGGGTATAGTGGTGTCACAGGTGGTAAAGGAGGGCCTAGCCTAAGAACTGGTGTCCATAAGAGATGACATGTTCTAGGCCATGTTAATTCAATCTCAAACTAGCTGCCAATTTTTTTTATAACTTTATATAAACTTTGTCAGGGATGTAAAAACACAAATCACTTACCTTAGTTCAAGCATTCAAATATATTGACTTTCCCCCTTACTCCCACCACCTGCCATTTACCCTCGGGTTTGACATTTTAATGGACTTTTCTCAGTCTCTGGATCCATTCTTGTTCATCAGTCTATGTCATTCATTGTATTCCTCAAATGATTGAGATCATGTGATATTTGTCTTTGCCTGGCTAATTTCACTTAGCATAATGCTCTCTAATTCCATCCATGTAGTTACAAATTGTAGGAGCTCTTTCTTTTTTACCGCAGCGTAGTATTCCATTGTGTAGATGTACCACAGCTTTTTAATCCACTCATCTGCTGATGGGCACTTAGGCTGTTTCCAAGTCTTAGCTATGATAAATTGTGCTGCTATGAACATAGGGGTACATATATCCTTTCTAATTCGCCTTTCTAGTTTCTTGGGGTATATTCCTAGAAGTGGGATCACTGGGTTGAATGGGAGCTCCATTTTTAGTTTTTTGAGGAAACTCCATACTGTTCTCCAAAGTGTCTGTACTAGTCTACAATCCCACCAACAGTGCAGGAGAGTTCCATTTTCTCCGCATCCTTGCCAGCACTTGTCATTTGTTGATTTGATGATGTAAGGCATTCTGACAGGTGTGAGATGGTACCGCATAGTCGTTTTGATTTGCATCTCTCGGATAATTAGTGACTTTGAGCAAGTTTTCATATGTCTCTGGGCCTTCCTTTTGTCTTCTTTAGAAAAGGTTCTATTTAGGTCTGTTGCCCATTTTTTTATTGGATCATTTGTCTTCCTTTTATTGAGTTGTGTGAGTTGCCTATAGATGCTTGAGATTAAACCTTTATCACTGATAACATTTGCAAATATGTTCTCCCATACAGTGGGCTTTCTTGTTGTTTTGTTGATGGTTTCTTTAGCTGTGCAAAAGCTTTTTATTTTGATGTAGTCCCATTTGTTTATTCTGTCTTTAGCTTCCATTGCCCTCGGAGCAGTATCATCAAAGAAGTTCTTTTGGCATGTGTCTGAGATTTTATTTCCTGTAGCTTCCTGTAATGTTTTTATGGTTTCCTCTCTTACGTTTAAGTCCTGTATCCATTTGGAATTTATTTTTGTGTATGGGGTAAGTTGGTGGTCTAGTTTCATTTTTTTGCATGTATCTATCCAATTTTCCCAACACCATTTATTGAAGAGACTATCTTGATGCCATTTTATGTTCATACCTCCTTTGTCAAATATTAATTGAGCATAGTGGTTTGGGTTGATATCTGGATTCTCTATTCTATTCCATTGATCTATATGTCTGTTCCTGTGCCAGTATCAGGCTGTTTTGAGAACAGTAGCTTTGTAATACAGCTTGAAATCTGGTATTGAAATCCTACCGACTTTGTGCTTCTTTCTCAGGATTGCTGTGGCTATCCGGGGCCTTTTTTTAATTCCAGATGAATTTTTGGAGAGTTCTTTCTAGGTCTGTGAAGTATGCCATTGGTATTTTAATAGGGAGTGCATTAAATTTATAGATTGCTTTGGGTAGTATGGACATTTTAATTATGTTGATTCTCCCAATCTATGAACATGGTATGTTCTTCCATCTGTTTACATCTTCCTCTATCTCTTTTTTTAGCGTCCTGTAGTTTTCTGCGAATAGGTCTTTTACCTCCTTAGTTAAGTTTATTCCTAGGTATCTTAATTTTTTTGGTGTGATGATAAATGGGATTGCTTTTTTAGTCTCCTTTTCTGTAAGTTCACTATTGGTGTATAGGAATGCCATAGATTTCTTGGCATTGATTTTGTATCCTGCTATGTTGCTAAACTCATTTATTAAGTCTATTAGCTTTTTTATGGAGTCTTTCGGTTTTTTTTATGTACAATATCATGTCATCTGCAAATAAGGATAGCTTAACTTCTTCTTTTCCAATTTGGATGCCTTTTATTTCTTCTTCTTGTCTAATTGCAATGGCTAATACTTCCAGTACTATGTTAAATAGGAGTGGTGAGAGTGGGCAGCCCTGTCTTGTTCCTGTTCTTAAGTGAAATGGTTGTAGTTTTTGACCATTGAGTATGATGTTTGCTGTGGGTTTATCATATATGGCTTTTATTATGTTGAGGTATGATCCTTCTATTCCTACCTTGTTGAGAGTTTTTATCAAGAAAGGGTGTTGGATTTTGTCAAATGCTTTTTTTGCATCAATTGATATGACTATGTGATTTTTATCTCTCAATTTGTTTATGTGATGTATCACATTTATTGATTTGCGGATATTGTACCATCCTTGCATTCCTGGGATAAATCCTACTTGGTCATGGTGTATGATCTTTCTGATGTACTGCTGGATCCGATTTGCTAGAATTTTATTGAGGATTTTGGCATCTATATTCATGAGGGATATTGGCCTGTAATTCTCTTTCATTGTGTCATCTTTATCTGGTTTTGGTATTAGGGTGATGTTAGCTTCATAGAAGGAGTTTGGAAGTGTTCCATCCTCTTGAATTTTCTGGAATAGTCTGAGGAGTATAGGTTTTAGTTCTTTCTTGAATGTTTGGTAAAACTCCCCTGTGAAGCCGTCTGGCCCTGGGCTTTTGTTTGCCGGAAGCTTTATGATGACTGCTTCAATTTCTTCCACAGTTATTGGTCTATTGAGTTGTTTAGATTCTTCCTGATTGAGTTTTGGGAGGTTATATTTTTCCAGAAATATATCCATTTCCTCCAGATTGTCCAGTTTGTTGGAGTGGAGTTGTTCATAGTAATTTTTAACAATCCTTTGTATTTCAATGGGGTCTGTTGTTATTTCACCTCTTTCATTTCTGATTTTATTTATTAGCGTCCTCTCTCTTTGCTTCTTGGTGAGTCTGGCTAGAGGTTCGTCAATTTTGTTTAATCTTTCAAAGAACCAGCTTTTGGTTTTGTTGATCTTCCGTATTGTTTCTTTGGTCTCTATGTCATTTATTTCTGCTCTGATCTTCACTATTTCCTTCCTTCTGCTTACACTGGGCTTTTCTTGTTGCTTTCTTTCTAACTCTTTGAGTTGTTGGGTTAGATAATTTATTGCCGCTGTTTCTAGTTTTTTGCAGTAGGATTGTAGAGCTATGAACTTCCCTCTCAGAACTGCTTTCACTGTGTCCCATAGATTTTGGATTGTTGTGCTGTCATTGTCATTTGTTTCCATGATGTTTTCTATCTCTTCCTTGATCTCTATAGTAACCCAGTCATAGTTTAATAGCATGCTATTTAGTCTCCATGTGTTTGATTTCTTTGGGTTGTTTCTATTGTAGTTGATTTCCAGCTTTATGCCATTGTTATATGAGAATGTGTTTGATATGATTTCTATCTTCTTGAATTTGGAGAGACTTTGCCTATGACCCAACACATGGTCTGTCTTTGAGAATGACCCATGGGCACTTGAAAAGAATATATATTCTGTGGCTTTGGGGTGAAATGATCTGAAGATGTCAATTAATTCCTTCTGGTCTAGTGATTCATTGAGGAGTGATGTTTCTTTACTAATTTTTTGTTTAGAGGATTTGTCCAATGGTGATAGTGGGGTATTAAAGTCTCCTACTATGATTGTATTGCTCTCTATCTCTTCCTTGATATCCTCTAGGAGTTTTAGTATGTATTTGGGTGCTCCTATATTGGGTGCATATATGTTTACCAGAGTTATTTCTTCTTGTTGGATTGCTCCCTTTAGTATTATGTAGTGGCCTTCTTTATCTCTTGTTACATCCTTCACTTTGAGATCTAATTTGTCGGATATAAGTATTGCTACCCCAGCTTTTTTTCCATTTCCATTCGCCTGAAGAACCTTTTTCCATCCTTTCACCCTCAGTCTGTGTGCATCTTTTTTTTGGAGGTGGGTTTCTTGTAGACAGCAGATATATGGGTCATGTTTTCTTATCCAGTCTATTACCCTATGTCTCTTGATTGGAGCATTTAAACCATTTACATTTAAAGTAATTATTGATAGATAGTTATTTGTAGCCATTTTTGTTCTCTGCCCCTATGTTCTTTCATGGCTTCCTATTGCTTTTCACAGCAGACCCTTTAGCATTTCTTGCATTGCTGGTTTGGTGGTAATGTATTCCCTTAGACCTTTTTTGTCTTTGAAGCTCCTGATTTGACCTTCAATTTTTATTGATAGCTTTTCTGGGTACAGTATTCTAGGATTCAGACCCTTTCTTTGCATAACTTTGTATATTTCATTCCAATCGCTTCTGGCCTGATAAGATTCTGTTGAGAAATCACTTGCTAATCTGATGGGGGTTCCTTTGTAGGTGACTTTCTGTCGGTCTCTGGCAGCTTTTAGGATTCTCACTTTGTCGTTGATGTTTGCCAATTTAATTATAACATGCCTTGGTGTAGGTCTTTTGGGGTTTAATTTGCTTGGAACTCTGTGAGCTACTTGGATTTGTGTGGGTTTTTTCTTTCCTATATCAGGGAAGTTTTCTGTCATTATTTCTTCCAACAGGTTTTCCATTCCTTGCTCAGTTTCCTGCCCCTCTGGAAGCCCTATTATACGTATGTTGTTTTGTTTCATGTTGTCCCAAAGTTCCCTTAAGCTCTCCTCCTGCTTTTTAATTTTTTTTCTAGAAGCTGCTCTACTTGGGTGATTTTTCCTACCTTGTCTTCCAGCTCACTGATGCGGTCCTCTGCTTCATCTAGTCTACTCCTGATACTTTCTATGGAGTTCTTTACCTCAGCAATGTCACTTTTCATTTCTTCTTGGGTCTTCTTCATTTCTTCATAATTCTTCTTCATTTCTTCATAATTCTTCTTCATTTCTTCATATTTCTTATTCATTTCTTCCTGGCTCTTCTTCATTTCCTCTTGATTCCTCTTCAATTCCTCATGGTTCTTACTTGTATTGGCTTCTGTTCTCTTCATCCACCCTATGACCATTTCTCTGAACTCTCTCTCTGACAGGTTGTTTGCTTCCATTTCGGTTACCTCTTTTTTCTGGTGAGGCTTGTTTTTCTTTCATTGGTGGGCTATTTCTTTGTCTCCCCATAGTCTTTCTTCTCTGTGTGTCTTGTTATGTAGTTCTCCCTCTCCTGTGTTGATTTAAAGGCTCAGACTACAACACAACCAGGTGCAGCACACCAGGCACAGAAGAAGAATGTATTCACAGTATTGGTAACTCCAAATTAAAAGTGATTGCAGAGGAAGGTAAATTAGGTGATAGGTGGGGTAAGAGAGAGTAAGAGAAAACACACTCGCACACACAAAAGAAAGAAAGAAAGAAAGAAAGAAAGAAAGAAAGAAAGAAAGAAAGAAAGAAAGAAAGAAAGAAAGAAAGAAAGAAAATAAAAAAAGGGAATGCCAAAATAAAGTTGGGAAAAGGGGAAGGAGTAATAAGAAAGGAAAAGGGAGTAAACTCTAAATATGGGTTGGAACCTCCCAGAGGACCGCTACTAATCCCAGCAAAAGCCAGCAATGAGTACCTGGAGACTGATAGAAACTACATACAACAACTAATATCAAGGGAGGTTAGGGAACACAGAAGCTTAAATCTATCAAAAAACAATGTAAACATCACCAATACACAAAACAATGCCAACTCCTGCCCCACAAAACAAATTAAAAGGAAAGAATACCCAAACCAATCTCACAAATATGCATAAAATATAAACAACATCAGCAGGACCGAGAGAAAAACATTTTAGGATAGTGAAGTCGGAGAAGCATTAGATGTGTATGGACTTGGAGCAGGTGGTTGGAGATTGGATATAAAATTGGGGTGAAATTTTAACAGGGGCTAAAAAGAGAGAATAAGGAAAATCTAAACCAGAAAAAGCGTAAGGGGAATAAGACATTAACTAAGGAAAGGTTAGCAAGAGAGTGCTGGCATAAGGGGGAAGTTGAAGTAGATTAAAGAGATACTAAAGGGTAGATGAAAAAAGACTATATATCACTAATCTCTGAGTAGAATAAAGATGGAATAAAATGGCACTTAAAAAAATTTTAAATAGTAGTAGAAATAAAATTGATTCCTTAATTTGTGTTACACAAGAGACAATTTATGATTCAGCCCCTAGGTGGTAGTGTTTCTGAATTGACCTCCGGGTCTATTGGTCCTCTCTAGCCTGATCTAAAATCCCGCTATGTCTATGGTATTTACTACTGATTTGTGGAAATAGGCTACCCCAGAGCTGCCTCTCTAATTGTGAGGACCTGTTCTGATCCCCAGTGTCAGAAAAACGGCTCGCCCCTGTGGTCTCCCAGGTTCTCTTCCACCATGACCTCTGTCTAGTTCCAAGACATTTTTATCACTTGAATAAAACAACTTATACCTTATTAAGCAGTTGTTCCCACCTGCCCAAATCCTGCCTCTGATAACCACCAACTTGTGCTCTGTCTCAAAGGCAGGCAGGTAAGGATTTATGAGCCAGAATTGTGAGAGGGGTGTCAGACTGTCAGTGAGACATTCTCCTAGGGGTCCAAGATTGGAGAGGGTGCAGGCTGGGCTGAGGGGACCCTCCCTCCACCATGCACGAATTTTGTATGCCAAACATCTATAAATATATAAAATTACTCACTATTATATTTGACTTTGGGGTAATGCACATTAAAACACAAGTACCACATCATTGTTACAGAATGGCTAACATTCAAATGACTAAAAATAGCAAGTATTGGTGAGGATAAGGAGCAACTGGAACTCTTAGACATTGCAGATAGTTATGTTTGTGGGAAAACAGTTTTTGATAGTTTTTTTAATGAAGTTAAACAAACACTGCTTTACCAAGCAATTTCTCTCATAGGCATTTACCCAAGAGAAATGAAAACATATGCTCACAAGAATTGAAAACAAGTGTCATAGCAGCTATATTCATAATAGGCAACAACTGGAAATAATTCAAATGCCCATTAAAAGACGAATAAACACACTGTGGTATATCTATAAGATGTTACATAAAGAGGAGTATTATAAAATATAAAATGGCATATTTATAAAAATCTGATATAATATAGAATAAAAACTATAAAATAGAACACTGACCAACAAAGGGAAAGAACTACAAATGCATGTGACAACATGGATTGAGCTCAAAAGCATGCTGAGTGAAAGAAGGCAGACACAAAGAGAATGTGCTGTGTGGTCACATTCCAAGTTCTAGAACAGGCAAAGCTAACCCTGTCTTATAAAAGAGTAGCATGGAAATTAACCATCACTCCACTACACCTACAAGCCACACACAACAACCAATCAGGAGCAAGTATGCAAATTAATTCAACCAAAATGGCTGTGGCCACGGAGAGAGCAGGAGGCTTGGGTTTTCCAGCAAAGGAGGAAGCCAAGTTTTTGGCACACTCTGGCTGGCCTAGGCCTCCACTCAAGGCTACAAAGTTTCAATTATAGAAGATAAATAAATTCCAGATACCAGGGCCTCTGCTTGGGTCGCTGGGGGGCGTGACTGTCCTGCAAACCATCACAGGCTTCTTGCCAAGGCCACCCCATGCCCAAGGGAACCACCACCATGATCCAGGACACCCTTCAGGGCAAACCAGCTGCCCACCACCCATCCACCAGGCCTCTATCCTATCTAATAAAATAGTAATATGCAAATTGACCATCACTCCAACATACAAGATGGCTGCCCCCATGTGGTCAAAGATGGCTGACCCATGTGGACACAAGTAGCCACCACAAGAAAGACAGCAGGGGAGGGTAGTTGGGAGAGGCCAGGCTGGCAGAGGAGGAAAGTTGGGGGTGACTAGGCCTGCAGGGAAGGGCAGTTGGGGGGGACCCAGGCCTGCAGGGGAGGGTAGTTAGGGGCAAACATGCTAGCAGGGGAGCAGTTAGGCATCAATCAGGCTGGCAGGGGGTGATGAGGCTGGCAGGCAGAAGGAGCAATCAGGAAGGCAGGCAGGCAAGCACTTGGGAGCCAGAAGTCCTGGATTGTGAGAGGGATGTCCGACTCTCCATTTAGGCTTGTTCCTACCGGGATCAGGCCTAAATGGGCAGTCAGACATCCCTCAAGGGGTCCCAGATTGGAGAGGGTGAAGGCTGGGCTAAGGTACACACACCCCCATGCACAAATTTTGTGCACCGGGCCTCTACTATATAATAATAGAAATCACATTAGCCTTTGTAAGTCTATAATCCTAAGAATTCATAGTTTTTTAGTTCTGTACCCTAGGCACCTCAGTCACCTCACCCCAGTTCTGGTTTTGTGAAATAAGTGCATTGATAAGGGGTTTTTGTTAAAGATGTGGTTTGTAACTCCCTTACTCTTCCCATCCAAGTTATTGTTCATAATCTAGTGGCATCAAAGTTTTATAATAAATAACTGTGAAAAGGTTTGATTGGTATTTTATCTTGAAAATACAATATAACTTCTGAAAACAGTCTTATTTTATGTTTAAGAAAATTTAAGTCATAATTTCAATTGTGATATATGCTTAGAACAATCAAAACAAGACTCAAGTGCTGTGAGTTGTGTCCAAATTTTCTTTAAAAATTGAACTAGATGACATCTGTAGTGTTACTTTTGCATCATGATCATAAAGATCAGTTTGCAAAAATATACAAGGCTTTTATTCATTTCTCTCAAGGACTCCTCCTAAAGTGATTCCCTTTTGAGACATCTATACTGCCATCTTACTTACTTATAGGTTTTTCTTTTGTTACTAAATAGTCTAGTTTGCCATTTCACCATCTGTCCTTACTTTTGGGAATGATTAGAGCAATTCTGCTCAGTTGGTAAATCCCCATATCTTTTACAAGATTTGTAATTTTACTTTGCTCTCCATTTGTATTGTTTTGGTACTATAGGTGGGTGATTTTAAAACAGCTAACAACCTATGAGGTAATGACTGGCAAATACTGTTGACATAGTGAGGGGAGAGAAGCCAAAATTAAAGCAGAAAGTTGTTTGAGGGAGACTAGTTTTGAAAGAGGCCATTTCTTTGGGGGTTACACATAAAAAATACTAAGATAATGGGGACCTCCAATACTTGGAGCATAGTTCCCAGAAACAATAGTGTTTTGAAATCAAGGTGCTTTTCCTAGTGAAGTCAATTGTATATTTTAATAAATGGATCTGGGATAACTTCTCATCCACATGGGAAAAAATGAAATTCAATTTCTCTTTCACTCCACATAAAAACATGAATTGTTCTTGTATTAAAGATAAAAGCTAAAGAGAAACTTTTAAATGATTAAAAAATAATAGAGGAGAATATATTTATGACATTGAAATTAGGAAGGAGTTCTTAAATAAGATAAAGGCACAAAAACAAAGGAAAAAGACTGATGAATATGACTATATTAAATATAATACATGAGTACATCAAAATAAATAAAGAATATAAAGGTAAACCAGAGAGAAAAATTTTAAATGTGAATAACATGAATAAAAATTGATGTGATATAAAGGATTTCTGGTGTTGCTCAGTGGCTGAGCATTGACCTATGAACCATGGACACAGATAGATGTTTCTCTCTTTTCTTTCTCACTTCCTCACTGTGAAAAAGAACATTGTTCTACATTTTTTAATGTTTACCTTCTCTTTATAACAAGTGGTGTTTGTTTTCTTTGTTATGAACCTCAGATGCACAGAATTAGATGAACTATAATCCCTGTTCTATGACACAGTTGTCATTAGTCCTTGAATGACCTACTTTGTTTTGCTAGTTCATTTATAGCATAATAACTATCCCCAAATTCACCACACAAAACAAAAGCTAAGATCTTACAGTAGCCAACATTTAACCATATGTTACACTGGTTGTATTCTTCTGCTTCCTTCCACTTGACCCTGTGTATCATGACTATCAGTCCCTTGCTTTCTGTTTAAATAGTTGAATTGCTTCTCTATTTACAACTTTTTTTAAACATTGTGGGAGGTATATAATAATTGAATTATTTTATAAATTCTGCCCTTTTTAAAAATTATGTACAATTACATATTAAAACCGAACAGAACCGGCTGGCGTGGCTCAGGGTTGAACATCAGCCTGTGAACCAGGAGGTCACGGTTTGATTTTCAGTCAGGGTACATGCCCTAGTTGTGGTCTTGGTCCCCAGTATTAGGTGTGTAAAAGGAAGCTGATCAATGATACCCTCTCATCATTGATGTTTCTATATCTCTCCCCTCTTTTCCTCTCTCTGAAATCAATAAAAACATACTTTAAAAAAACAGAGTAGAAGACTATATTTCCTTTTTCATCAAAATAGAATTGACATATAACCTTATATTTGTTCCAGATGTACAACAGAATGACTCAATATCCTATATAATAAAGAGCTAATATGCTAATTAGACCAGATGACAAAACGACCTTCCAGAACAACCTTCCAGAATGACCTGTGGGTGGGGACAGGGCCAGTGAGCTTGCACTGGCCTGGCAGTGCAGAGGTGGCAGGAAAGGCAGTGGCATTGTCTCGGCACCTCCACAGAGGCGGGATGGTGCGATTGCACTGTCTCAACCTCCCATGGCTCCTCTCCTGGCTGGCCTGTTCCCTCCCCACATCAGGCCCCCTTTCCCCACTCCCCTGCACCAGTGAAGGAGCAGCAAGCCTACTTCTGGTTGAGCTGCACTTCTTGCCCCCAACCTCCCCTCCTCCCACCTCCCCCGCCATTCCATCAGAAGCTGGGCTCAGGGCTGGTGAGTGGTGGCAGGAGCCTCTCCAACCTCCGTGGCAGGCGGGCGGTAAGGAGCGAGGGTTCCTGGACTGCAAGATCCCAGACTGCGAGAGGATGCAGGCTGGGCTGAGGGACCACCCCCCCCCTTCATTATGAAATGATTACCCTAAAAGTATAGTTAAAATCTATCACCACATGATTTTTTTTTCCTGTGATAAGAACTTTTAAGATCTACTCTCTTAGCAGCTTTCAAATAAGTAGTACAGTATTATGAACTACAGTCACCATGCTGTATATTCTATTTTTGTATGATGGTTGTTTTTAACTTTATGAAAAGGACATCACACTTGGAGACTATTTCACTTACTATCATGCTGAGTCATCCACATTGTTGTACACGATTGTAGTTCACTTGGTTTGACTGCTGTATTACTGTATATGCCATCGATGAATATACCTCAGTTTAATCATCTACTCACCCACTGAGGGGGACTTGGGTTGTCTCCAGGTTTTTACCTTTGGGAACAGTGATCTCTGACCATTCAAGTACATGAGTCCGGTTGGACATGAGCAAACATTTCGCTGGATTAGAACTGCTGGTTCATAGAGTATGTGAATCTTTAACTCTTGGAGATGACATCGAGTAGAATGCCATGAGATGGCAGCAACTTATACTCCTACCAGTAATGCATGTAAATTCTTATGGATTCATATCCTTTCTAATATTTGACATGATCAGCCTTCTTCATTGGGCCACTTGACTATCAGTAAAATAGTATCTTGTGATCTTGATTTGTGTTTCCTTTACCACTAATAATATTTTTTTTCATGCATCTATTGTATATGCATGTTTTCTGTAAATTTTTTTTTCTGTTTTCTGCCCACATTTCTCTTATTTTATTTCTGGTATGCTTATTGATTTATAGACATTGTAACGTATTTTGATGCCAATTTTTTGTAGATTGTGTACTTACTGCAGAATATCTTATTGAATGAAGTTGGTAACTTATCTTTATAATATCTTTAAGGTGTCCTAGTGAATAAAAGTTCTTAAGATAACATATACATATAACATTCCACAATACTCAAGTAGACTTCTGTATAGCATGGCAGTGAGTAAAATTACCCACTTTTTTTCCTTGTGAAGTGGATTGTGGTAGAGGTTTAGCTTTTTTGAGTTGTTTGTGAACTAGAACCTAGTGCTACCTCCACTTTCGTAAGGTGCTAGGCACATCATAGGCACTGAGCCAGGACTTACTGGAATGAACCAAAATATACTCTGCAGAAATAGGCACATTAATAAGAGCCTCCATCCTCCAAGCTGTTTAAACAGATGGCTTATTTTTGAAAGATAAAAATAAAATTATAAAGGGAACTAAAGAATAAGATTGATCTCCTTTTGAACCTTATAGTGGTGAGAAAACTGTTTTTGGCAAACTATCTTATGTGGTTAGATTGGGCAATTTCCCCCTTTTCTAAGATTATAGTTTGGGGATGGCTTGGTATAGGTATTTTTTACTGACTCATCTAAAAGAGACTTTTGCACATAATATGAAAATGCTCTTTGGAGCTAAAGAAGGGAAATAAATAATTAAATGTTACTCCTACCTATAGGCCACCCATGACCTCAGATTTTTCTACTTCAGTCATCAGCTTTCACAACAAAGCTGGCATATCAATATGCTATTTCATGTGAAATAATAATGTAAAAATGCTTCTTTTTAATCTACTTTATACCTAAAATATGGGGTCAAGCAACCTCTCTGAGGTTGGTTCTTTGACCCCCATGAGGACCAAGGCCAAGGCAGGAATAAGTTGGGTCCAGAGGTGGAGTGAAGCTGTCTGTTTTATACTTTACCTGGTAACATTTTTCAATATGAAAGTTCAGTAGTGTATTTTAAAATTTTTAAAGTATATTATATATAGTTCATAATAGAGACAAATGCAATATAAGGAATACTGTTAAGACACGCTGGGTATACACATCGTCCAGCTTAAGGAACAACTTTACCAATCCTGCTGTAACTCCCATGCCAATCCTGTCTCCTCATTTATTGGTTCATTAAAAAAATATTTGAGTGACTATATGTCTAGCATTGTGCTAAGTACTGCAAAACAGTAAAATTTTAAAAAGGAGACAAAAATTCCTTTTTCATGGAGCTTCCAGGAAAGTCCAGCAATGCCCCCTGATAGTCTCAGTTACCTGCGGTAAGCCACAGACCAAAAGTATTAAAAGGAAAATTCCAGAAATAGGCAATTCATAAGTGTTAAACCACATGCTGTTCTGAATAGTGTGATGAAATCTTGCAACTGTCCTACTTCATTTCCCTGGGACGCGAGTCAGCTTTGTCCAGCATCTCCACACTGTATACGCTCTCTGCCGGTCGGTCACTTAGTGGTCCTCTCTGTTATCAGACCAACTGTCACAGTGTCACAGAGGTTGTGTGAGCCTCACTTTACTTAATAATGGCCCCGAAGTGAAAGAGCAATTATACTGGTAATTCAGACATGCCAAGGAGAAGCCATGAAGTGCTTTCTTTCAGTGAAAAGGTATGTGTATATAGGGAGAAAAATTGGTACAATTCATGGTTCCATTGGGGGTGTTGAGACATTTGCCCAATGGATAAGGGGAACTATTTTTAATTTGAGGTTCATCATTCCTTTTCTGCCTCTCATAGTCTATATCTATATATCCATGTATCTATATATCTATGTTCATATATCTATATCTATTAGTATATCTATATGTAATCTATCTCCAAACAATATATTAGTTTACTATTACACTGTCTTATATTCTTCTAAGCCTTGCTTTCTTACTTAATAGTTTTGTGCATAAAATGCTAGTTCATTTATTTTTGGACTTATATTATGTAAACTAGAGGCTCAGTGCATGAAATGTCCCTCAGCCCAGCCTTTACCCTCTCCAATCTGGGACCCTTAAGGGATGTCCAACTGCCCATTTAGGCCCGATCATGGATTGGGCCTAAATAGGCAGTCAGACATGCCTCTCACAATCCTGACTGCTGACTCCCAACTGCTCACCTGCCTGCCTTCCTGATTGCCCCTAATCGCTTCTGCCTGCCAGCCTAATCACCCCCTAACCCCTCCCCTGCAGGCCTGATTGATACCTAATTTCTCCCCTGTTTGCCTTTTTGCCCCTAACTGCCCTCCCCTGCTGGCCTGATCACCCACAACTTCCCTCCCTTGCAGGCCTGGTCCCTCCCAACTGCCCTCCCCTGCTGGACATCTTGTGGCAGCCATATTGTGTCCACATGGAGGCAGGATCTTTGACCACATGGGAGCAGCCATCTTGTGTGTTGGAGTGGTGGTCAGTTTGCATGTTATTCTTTTACTAAGGGTCCTGTTCATGAAATTTGTGCACTGAGGGTGGGTGGTCCCTCAACCCAACCTGCTCCCTCTCGCATACTGGGAGCCCCCAGGGGATGTCCAACTGATGGCTCACTGCCAGCCTGCCCAAGGCCTAAAGCCTCTAGTGAGGCTTTAGGCCTTGGGCACCCAGCCATCACCCTGCTCAGCTCAGCCCCGGGTGCCTGCGACCACGCGGCCTCAGGGGCTGGGCTCTCCCTGCCACCGCCACCACCACCACTGCTGCTGCTGCCGCTTCCCCAGATAGCACGGGGGGCTGGGCGCTCGCCACCGCCACCACCACCATTTCATCTCCACTCCTGAGGCCTCACCGCTGCTCCTGATTGGCTGGTAGCATAGCCAATCAGGAGCGAAGGTAGAGTCAAATTTGCATGTTTCTCTTTTATTATATAGAATTATATAGGATAGAGGCCTGATGCATGGGTGGGGGGCAGCTGGTTTGCCATGAAGGGTATCCCGGATTAGGGAGGGGTTTCCCTTGGGGCATGGGGCAGCTTGGGCAAGGGACCTGTGGTGATTTGCAGGCTGGCCATGCCCCCTTGCGACCCAAGTGGAGGCCCTGGTATCTGGGATTAATTTATATTCTACAAATGAAACTTTGTAGCCTTAAGCTAGAGCCCAGGGCCAGCCAGGGCAGGTGAAAAGCTTGGCTTCTTCAATCTCTGGGTACAACTCAAACCTCCAGCTCTCTCCAGTTCTGTGGCTGCCATCATTATCTCCTATAATTGAAACTTTGTAGCATTGAGTGGAGGCCGGAGCCAGCAAGGGCAGGTGGAAAGCTTGACTTCCTCCATCGCCAGGAAAGCTCAAGCCTCCCTCCTGCTCTCTGTGGCTGGCAGTCATATTGGTTGGGTTTATTTGCATCTTTGCTCCTGATTGGCTGGTGGGCGTGGCTAGTGGTTGTGGCTGGTTGATGTAGGAGAGATATGGTCAATTTGCATATTATTCTTTTATTAGATAGGAAACTGTACAGTGTATCCATTTTTATATTTATGAGATTAACTTTTTAAAATATATATATTTTATTGATTTTTCACAGAGAGGAAGGGAGAGGGATAGGAAGTCAGAAACATCGATGGGAGAGAAACATCGATCAACTGCCTCCTGCACACCTCCAACTGGGGATGCGCCCGCAGCCAAGCTACATGCCCTTGACTGGAATTGAACCTGGAACCTTTCAGTCCGCAGGCCGACGCTCTATCCACTGAGCCAAACTGGTTCAGCTATGAGATTATCTTTAGATTTTTATCTATTGCAAACAATATTACTATGAAATGATACCACAAATAATTTCTGTTATGAGTATCAATACTTCATTACTGTTTATTGTTATATAGTTTTTTATTTTTATATAGTTTTTAATGTATGTATATACCCAATTTATTTATACTTTTTTACTTTAACATATTTGTTCAATGCCATGTTTATATAAATTTCCTTGGGGTTTGAAGCATATATTTATGTTGGGATAGATGTAGGCCCTGGCTGGTAGCTCGGTTGGAGTGTTGTTTAGTCACTCCAAGTCATGAGTTCAATCCTTGATCAGGGCTATGATCAAGAATCAAGCTATGAATGTATAAATAAGTGGAACAACAAATTGATTCTCTCAAATCAATTTAAAAAAAAGATATATGCAAGTTTAATTGTATAGATACTGTCAAACAGTCATCCTAAGTGGTACAATTCACACTCCCACAGCAATGCCTGCGAGTTAACATTCTGGAGGCTGTGTGTCCCACTGGCTTTTAACTTCCCCTCACTTGATGATTGATAAAGGTGTGCACTTTTATAAAAGTTTATCAACTGTTTAATACTGTGTTTTATGAAATAACAGCTCAACACTTTTACCTACTTTTTTCCTGTTGTCTATTTTTTATTGATGTATATATTCCCAAATACAAAAAGGATAGGACCACTGGTATGCCATTTACTTAAATTTTTTTTTAACAATCACTAAGTGTTTTTTTAAAATATGGTTTTCAATTAATTCGAGAGAGGAAGGGAGAGGAATACAGAGATAGAAACATCGATGAGCGAGAACCATCAATTGGCTGCCTCCTGCACGCCTCCTACAGGGGGTTGAGCCCACAAACTTGGGCTCATGCCCAGACTGGGAATTGAACCAGGAACCCCTTGGCTCATGGATAGTTGCTCAACCACTGAGCAAAAACAGCCGGGCTACTTTTAAAATTATTTTTTATTGATTTTGCAAGCTGTACAATGGACTTGGGCCTTATCTTTAGAGCCACAGGAAGCCATCCAAAGTTTAAGCCATGGAGTGACATGATTAGACTTTTCGCTTCATAAAGAACAAGAGGCAGAAAAGATCAATTAGATTAGGTAGAGGCTGTACAGGTGGGCTATGGTGGTGACTGGAAGGAATGGCAGTTAGGGTGGAGAGAAACAAGCAGATTAGAGAGTTATTGAGGAGGTATGGAAGTGGACTCAAAGAGTGATTTGATATGGGGACCAAATAAAAGGGGTAAGTCAAGAATCATTTCCACTCTGGGTAGCTGGGAAATGGTGGTATTAGATGCCGAGATGAGAATATGAAAGAAGAACATAGGTATTTGGTATATGCATGCCATTTGGCCTGGAATTGGTTCACTGTCTAATGAATCCTACATTTCTCTAAAAAAGTATGGCTCACAAGCATTAGAAATGAGAGAGATCTTATTTCCAAACACTAGGACTGAGTTGTTCAAGACACTGTCACACGGTACCATAATAAGGACTTTTAAGTGAAGGTTTTTGAAATCCATGAGCTAACATTATACAAACTGGTTCACTTCATTTTGTAATTCCTGGGTTAGTTACTTGCATGGCATAAAGCTTAGTGCCATTGATCTTGAGATTATAAATTGAGGTCACAGTTCCTCTGAGATTATTTTTCTTTGTTTTAAAAGCAAGATAATTACCTAATGGATCTACTGGACAATAACTAGATAATTAAACCTTTTGTGTCAGGTACAACATAAAACAATTGTACATATTCCTTCAAACAGTGGGCCACAACCATGTGAAGGAAGCAACATTAATTTCCTACAGTGTCAAGATGAACTTTTCTGACCAGCAGTAAAATAGGAATGCATGGACCTATGTCCTGTGACATGGTCAGTACTATGGTTATTTTTATAACTAATTCTTCCAGAAACCTATAAAGCAAGGTTGCCATGGGAATGATGAATTTACAGGCTGTAGGAAATGTTGGCTTGTTATGTCCAGATTAGACCCTGAAGGGTTATTTTAATATTTTGCCTTGGGGAGAGGAGTTAATGAAGATCTATGCTCATGTGCAGGAAGAAAGCTTCATAAGGGAAATAGAAACACTTTATATAGTCTATAATAATACATTAATATTAGTTACCAATTATGGTGTCAAATGGTACTAGACTTATTGGGGTGATAATTTCGTAAGAACTAGTATATAAATGTGTAATCACTATGTTGTTCATCTGAAACAAAATACTAGTGCATGTCAACTGTAATTGAAAAATAAAATTTTAAAAATCCAAACTCTAATTGAATCAAGTGTAAAATCAAGTGTAAAATATATTAGTTACCAATTCATATACAGCCAATGTTTTACGTAGATAGTAATATTGCAAAATAGGTGGCAGAATAGATTTGGTATCAGGCAGAGTGAAATCAAATCCTGATTTTGCTACTTAAGCAATGTGAGCCCTAGCCAGTTTCAAAGTGGTTAGAGCATTGGCTCACAGGCCAAAGGGTCCCTGTTCAATTATGTTCAAGGGCATGTACCTTGGTTGCAGGCTGGATCCCTGGTCTTAGGGCACATGCAGAAGGCAACCAATTGATATGTCTCCCTCACATTGATGTTTCTTTTTGTCTCTTCCCCTCCCTTCCATTGTCTCTAAAAATCAATGGAAAAAATATCCTTATGTGAGGATTAACACACACACACACACACACACACACACACACACACACACACACACACAGTGACTTTGACCAAATTATTTAAACTTTATAAATTTTAGCTTCTTCATTAATCAGTGGAACAATGTGTCTCTTTCTTGGGTTTAATGGGTTAATGAGTTAACACATGGACTGAAGTGTCCAGGTGCAATCCAGACCAATACCTGATGTATCATAAGCCTTCACAAATAGAGATATGAATAAAATAACATGAATGAACTATGATTTCCAGCAGGCTATAGTTATATTAGACTTGGATACTTAGCATCACTAAACCATTGTAAGATACTCCTTAAGTTTGTGAGTGGTTGATTTTTTAAAAAATATATATATATTTTGTTGATTTTCTACAGAGAGGAAGGGAGAAGGATAGAAAGTCAGAAACATCAATGAGAGAGAAACATCGATCAGCTGCCTCCTGCACACCCCTTACTGGGGATGTGCCTACAACCAAGGTACATGCCCTTGAATGGAATCAAACCTAGGACATTTCAATCCGCCGGCCCATGCTCTATCCACTGAGCCAAACCGGGTTTGGTGAGGGGTGGTTGATTTTTTTATCAAGGTCTATAGAAACATAATACTAGTGGCCCGGTGCATGAAATTTGTGAGCTGGAGGGGTGTGTGTTCCTCAGCCTGGCCTGCACCCTTTCCAATCTGGGACCCCTTGAAGGGATCGGGCATAAACCACAGTCAGACATTCCTCTTGCAATCCGGGACTGCTGGTTCCTAACTGCTCACCTGCCTGCCTGATTGCCCCTAACCACTCTACCTGCTGTCCTGCTTGTCTCCAACTGCCCCTCCCCATCCCCAGCACCGGCCTTCTCACCCCTAAATGCCTCCCCACCAGCCTGATCACCCACAACTGCCCTGCCCTCTTGGCCTCTAACTGCCTCTACTGCAACCCTGCCACCATGGCTTTGTCCAGAAGAATGTCCGGAAGGTCTCCTGGAAAGTCTACCAGTCTTTGTTAGTATAGATAGAGGCCTGGTACATGGGTGGGGGCCGACTGGTTTGCCCTGAAGGGTGTCCCAGATCAGGGCGGGGTCTTGCTGGAGTGCCTGGCCAGGCTGGGTGAGGGGCTGAGGGCTGTTTTCAGGCTGGCCACACCTCTTCAGGGTGGGATTTCCTGTTGGGGTGTCTGGCCAGCCTGGGTAAGGGGCTGATGGTTATTTGCAGGTTGGCCACAGCCCCTTCAGGGTTGGGGGTCCCACTAGGGTCCCTGGCCAGCTTGGGTGAGGGGCTGATGGCTGTTTGCAGGCTGGCCACAGCCTCAGGTGACCCAAGCTCCCAGCCCCTCCTTTTTTTTTTCTTTTTTCAGTACCTCCTTGAGTGGAGGCCAGAGCCAGCTGGAAGCAGGGATCTGGGATTTATCTTCTATAATTGAAACTTTGTAACCTTGAGCAGACCCCAGAGCTGGCCAGGGCGGTGGGGAGGCGGGAGGGGAGGAAGCTTGGCTTCCTCCATTGCTTGGAGCAACCCAAGCCTCCTGCTCACTCCAGCTCTGTGGCTGTTGCCATCTTGGTTGGGTTAATTTGCATACTCATTCTGATTGGCTGGTGAGCATAGCGAAATTATGGTTAATTTGCATCTCTTTTATTAGATAGGATATTCCATTGACTCTAAGATGTAGATTTTTAAATATTTAAATGAGAGGCAGTGATTTTGTTGGCACAACATATCAAAACTTGTGAAAAGGATAGTGGCAGCTTAAAAGAAAAGCCCAGACCCAATAATATAGTATTCTTTTAAGAAATGCTGCATTGCCATTGTTCTCTGATGTGGAGGATGACATTGTGAAAAAACAAACACAGAGATCCTTATCTGCAAAACCATTCAGGGGAACCAAACTCTAAATGGGAAGTTATAGAAATACCTCTTTCCACTTATGCTCTTTACACTTAATGGAATATCTCATAACTGATGATAAGTTACTTTTACTGCAATAAAGTAAATAAGAATGTATGGACAATCAGGAGAATTTAGAGAGGTTAGAAAACTGAGTTAATAAAGGCAGACCTACCTGGGTTCAAGTGTTAGCTCCTCCATTTCCAGTCATATTATCTTCAGGAAAATGACCATCCCTGTAAGCCTCTGTAAAATGACAATTTTACCTAAATCATTATTATGTAAGTTAAATAATATAGGTGAAATTATTAACATCATAGTGTGCAAGTACTTCAAGACTGAATAAATTATGGATGTTATGATAATAATCTATTATTTTATTTTTAAAAAATCAAACTACTTTCAGAGACTTGTCACATCATATAATGGAAAGCTATGTGTTATATCTATCAACTCTCCACGTAAAATAAAAATATACATTTATAAATATTTGCATAAGTTACAAATTAAACTTTTGTGTTCTTGTTTAAACATGATATAAAAATGAATGAATGGTAGTCATCATAATTGAAAATTATATTTATCACATATCATTTAAAATGTCAGTTAAGTGCCCTACTTAAAAAATGTAAGTGAGGTAAAGATAAGTGGCCATCTTCTAGCTGAAAATGGAAAATAGGAGGAATAAGTGGATGCTGATCAAAAACATCAGGGGATGTATACTAAGGACCACAATCATCATGTCATCAACTGGGGTTCCCAATATAAGGCTTAACCTAGAAGACTTAAAGGCAGGTACACTAACCTTACAATTGAATTGTTACATCTCTGAACAATTATGAAGAATGCTCTAGGGTGAATAGTAGTAGGCATCACTTCATTTAACAACAGTTAATGTGATGATCGTGTGTTATATGCCTTTCTAAAGATCCTCCTTCATTTATTCTCAAATTTAAGATGCCTTTTAAAGAAAAAAGAAGTGCTGTTCTTTGGTGTTGACTTAAATATTTTATTATAACGTTACTTAAATGTATATACATAAAACTTACATAAGCAATGGCAAAGTTAAATAGAATCTGAGAAAAAAATAAAAGCAAAACAAAGCCAATAAAATTAAACTTGAATGCATTTGTTAAATATAATTGCTGAAGTTGTTTGGCTGAGGCCCAGTAACTGCTTGCAACATGAGTAGGGTACTGACGGCACAAAGATTCCAAAGCAATCACAAACCCAACCGCCAGCAAGCACACTGCGATAGTTATCTTTTGCTTTGTAACCAAAAGTCAGTGCTGTAAGACACCAACAATCATTTCTTTCTAGTTTTCAGGTCAGAAACCCGGGAGAGGCTCAGCTGGTAGTTCTGGCCTGGAGTCTTTCATGCGGTTGTCATCAGATGGTGGCTGAGGCTGGGTCATCTTTAAGTCTTCACTACTCTCAGGGCTGGGCTAGAGAGACTTGGACAGTTGTGGCTCCTCTCGCAACTTCTATACAGTCTTTCTATTTGGTCTGTGCAGCAGCAGCTTCAGGAGAACCAGATTTCTCCAGGATGGTCCTGGTGTGTGCCTCAGAGAGAGCGATGGAGTCCTATCTCCTTTCCTAACCTAGCCCTGGAAGTCATGCAAGGTCCCTTTGCCTCACTTTGTTCATTAGAAGCAAGTCACAAAGTCCTGCCTACATTCAAGGAGGGAAGGGAACCTAGACTCCACGTTTTGAAGGGAGGAGTGTGAGAGGATTTGCAATACATTAAAAAACCTCCAGACATCGAAGAAATCACATGGCTATATTCAATTTTAAAAGATTCATGTGCATGATTCAGTATGTGCTTTCATCTTGTTATAAATCTTAGGGGAAATTCACAGGACCTTAATCAAAGGTCATCCAACCCCCACTGTTGTGTGGACCCCAATTTGAGAAAAACTCAGTGTATGTACCAGTTAAATGGCATGGAATGGGGGTTTGCTTAAGTCGTGGGGTAGGAGATAATGTACTTAAAGAAATAGCAAAAGAAGAGGCAACCGGAAAGAGTTTTGGGAACTAGTGAAGCTGAAGGACTTGTGTGCCTGGATGACTTTTATCTTTATAAGAGCCTTGCCCACATGCTCAAGGATGGTTGAGGGCCCACCCCACAAGTAGCTGGGACTTGATGTCAGCATCCTTCAGTGTTCCTTCATGACCCAGTAAATACCAACCATAGTAACAAAACACTCTTTTCTGGGGATACAGGAGTGAAAGTAATGCAGTCTCCATCCTTGGGGGGTCTTATGGGTCTGGGTTGAGGGGGAGGTAGGCAATAAGAAAATTATTACAGATATAATAAAAGCTACCGAAAGGAAATCAGAAGGTTCCATGGAGATGCTAAATTAGTTGGGGAGGAGACTGGAATAGAGAATGACCTATAAGCAAACACCCAGAGAAGGAGGAGATAACTAAATGGAGAGGAGGTAGGTGGGGAGTTTTCTGGCTTTTTTTTTTTTAAATGCTTTCAACCACTGAATATCTCTCGCTTCAAACATCATACAAGAAAATTGTGGCTACCACTAAAGTGATGTCTGGACCATAAAAGAATGTTGGTGGGTAGAATATGAATATGCTTATCAATTCACATTTTTAAATTATTTGGTGGTCTGCAAATGCTGGTAAGGCATGAGGGGAAGTGGATGTCCATTTGGCTTGAGCGTGCTCCGTGTTCATTATCTCACGGAGGCAGACTGTGCGTGGCTTTGCAGATTGGCGAGCTGTGCGCAGGTGATGCAGGCACGCTGGGGGTTCCAGGCAGCAGTTTGGCATCGATCAGCAGTTTGTCCAGCTCTGTTGCTAAGGAGTTAGGAGAGCAGCTCACCTCCCATTGACTTCAGAAGGAGCCTGGGCCTGATGTCTCTCATTTCACAGTTTTGCTTTCCTTCCATTTTTGTTGTTGTTGTTAAGACTCCCAATACTTGAAGAGAGGCTCTGCTATTCCCCAAAAAACAAGGGCTCTGAGAGTATGGTCAGTTGGTTGGAACATCATCCCATGCACTGAAAGGTCATGGGTTCCTTTCCAGCCCAAGGCACATACCTAGGTTGAGGGTTCAGTTCTAGTTGGGTCAAGTAAAGGAGGCAACTAATTGATGTTTCTCTCTCACATTGATGTTTTTCTCTTGTTCTCTTTCTCCCTTCCTTGCTCTAAAATCAATAAAAATATCCTCGGGTGAGACTTTAAAAAAATGAAATAAAAAACTTCATGCTTAAACACACACACACACATACACACACACACACACACACACACACACAGAGAGAGAGAGAGAGAGAGAGAGAGAGAGAGAGAGAGAGAGAGAAGGAGGAAGGTAGACCCTTCTTGTCTCTGGCTGACAACTCAGGTAGCTGAACTTCCATCTCTATGGGAGGTGGTGAGTGTCTTAAACCAAACTGAAGGGGATGAAAAGGCTTCCTCAGAGTTCCCCATTCCAGGGCTGAACTTTCTCCTCTCTGGCCCCATGTTGTCTTGGGCACAGTTGGCATAATTAGCTTTCATCTAACTCTTATATTTGAGACATTTATCCCAAGGAACTAAGACGTGGCCTGCAATTCACCCACGAAGTTGCCGTTATCTGGAGGGAAACAGTCTGTGTGCTGGCTTTGTGTTAACCAAGGGCTCTGAGAAGGGGGTGTGACTAATTAGAATGGAAGCTGACCACAGGGACAGACATTATCCCTTTAATTTCTGAATTAAATTGTGGAGAGGTCCAAGAGTCCTGAGCGGAGAAGGAGCTCGTCTCAGGATGGTATAATTTACATATGGTCTGGACATTCTTTTATTTTTAATCTTTACCTAGGGATATTTTTCCCATTAATAACTTTTTTTTTTTAAGAGAGAGTGGAGTGGGGGAGAGAGAGAGAGACATCAATGTGAGAGAGACCCATTGATTGGTTGCCTCCTGTATGTATACTTCCCTCCCCCACTGCCACCCAGGGGCCGGGGACCAACCCTGCAAGTGAGGTACAAGTGAGATGGCAGGCTGACCTTCTCACCACTATAGGAAATGGCTAGAGCGGGAAGCGTTTGGGAAATTTAACAGATGTACATCTGGGAAGGCAGTGCCCTCTGTTAATGAGCACAAAGGCAGTGTGTGCTGCAAAGGACCAGGTGTACAGAGCTGGCTTTCAGGACAGCTCCTGTGACTCACCATGTCATCTTCCTCAACCTGTTTCCCCATCAGGTTAAATGATGGTTGAGCTTCTTTTAGTCATTTTTACAATTATAAAGTCATAATTCCCGGCACTGTTTTTGGTTCTTAACACACAAAATTTCAATGTGAGGGGCGAAATGGGTACATTGGTAAATTACTATTGGTCATACGGTGGTTAAGATCTTGGGAATTTAGTGGCCCATTTCATTGAAAGGTCCAGGAAATGTGTTGACTTCAGACTTTGCTAGTTCAAGTTGCTTAAATATTTTCATGAGGACTTGCTCTCTCTCTAGCTTTCAACCCATTTCTACTCTCTTTTGGCTTTATTTTCAGGGAGATTTTTCCCAAGTGGTGGTTAACAAGTCCACTAGCAATAGGCTTTCATTTTATCAATTTCTCAACTTCAGCAGACGAAAAACACTTCTATTTCAAATCATGCCTGCAAAATCCCAGGTCTCATGGCCCAGTCTGAGGTATGTGCCCTTCTCTGAATTCCACTGAGGCCAAGGGACACAGAGCTCTGACTGGCTGGGCCCAGGCCACATACCATCCTCTTGAGCCAAAAGGGAATATTAAATTCAAACTTCACACATTAACAATAGGGGGAAGGTTGGTTATTTGGGGGTTTTTTCCCAGAAATTTGGGGGGTTTGTTCCCAAGTGAAGGCAGTCAAATCCATCTGGTCCCATTCCAAACAAGGATTTAGAATAAAGACAACACATGTGCCCACAAAGATTTATCTGGAAACTATAGTGAAGCAGGTAAAATAAGATATTCATCTCGGTGAATCATTTTGATGTGCTCTGTCTCAGAGGTTCGCTCGTCCAGCAGGTCTTGTCTCTACTGACTTGCTCTGAACCTGGTGTTGAGCTAGGAACTGAGCACAAGGAAGGAGCAGGCCCTCCTGGCCTCCTGGCCAATGCCTGACTGAGATGGGAAACATGCCACAACTCTGTTATCTTGCTCTCTAACAAGGATTTCTACATTCTAGCATTCTTCTCAAACAAGACACAGATCTGCTTCTTGCCCTTTGAAAGCTGATGGCTCCTCTTCCAAGTACCATTGCTGGAAGGCAGATTATGAAACGGGATGCACTGTCAGAAACGCAGGTATGAAATCTGAACTGCATGGCCTCACGTAAACCCCACCAGCTCTCTGCCGAGGGTGCCTTTCCCTTCACCAGGTGTAAGGACAGAAGGCCCATTGTCCTTGGGAGCCTATAAGATAAATAGAAAGATGGAGTCCTTGCTGGTTAATCTGCTGGTGATAAAGAGTATTGTTTTATCTCCTGCCATCTCCCTGTTCCCAGGGATGAGTTCTATTGTGACACAAAGTCTGCTTTGTCTTCCTAGCCCAGTGAGAGGTTTAACCTGACCTTCCATCTAACCCCGGGCATCACAGCCTGGGCAGAGTTGTTTGGTCTTATGCATTAAGAGGACTGTCATCTAAGGAGATGCCGGGATACTGAAAAACAGCACCATTCTCTTCTGCTTTTAAAAAATATTTTTTTGAGCAGTTTTACTATTGACAGAGAAATTGAGTGGAAAGAACAGCTCCCATCTCCTTGCTCAGCCTGCCCCCTCTCCCAAGGTTCCCTGTTATTCACATCTTATATCCGTGTGCAATTGATGTGCCAATAGTAATACATTATTATGAACTGAAGTCATTGTTTACATGAGGGCTTACTCTTTACATTGCGCATTTTCTGGATTTTGACAAATGCACAGTGACATGAGTTTACAGACACAGTCTCATTCGGGATAGGTTCGCTGCCCTACACTCCCCTGTCCCATTGTTTACTGGCTCCCCAGGTTTGCCTTCTCCAGAATGCCAAGTTGTGGGACTCCTACAGTGTGTAGTCTTTTCACTTGGCAATATGCATCGGAGGTTCCTCCATGTCTTTTCATGGCTGGATAGCTCATTTCTGTTTACTACTAATAGCTTCTGCTTAATATGTAAAGCTTTCAATGAATGAAAGCAATGGAGTTGCCATGCCAGGGAGTGAGTTTGTGTCTCAACTCTGCCCCTGACTACCTGTGTGTCTTCTTACAAGGCCTTTCTCCTCTCTAGGCGTCTGTTTGCTCTTCAGTAAAACACAACTAATAGTGGACTCTTCCTTGTAAGACCTTTAAAGATAGGGAAGGAGATAAGCCTTGGAGAGCATTAAGCACAGTTTCAATAACAAAAAACTTCCTCAAACGTCATCGTCACCACCCCAGGTAGCTGGCCTTTGTGTGTAGAGGAAATGCTGAATATAGTGTAGATGCTCATTAAATTATTCCTGACTGACCAAGGGGCCAGAGGAAGGGCAAATCCTATGGTGTGTGCCCTCTCGGAGTCACAGTCCAGGAAACGACTTAATTGGGGTCAAGCCTGATGGCAGCGATTAAGCACCCTGTGCAATCTTATGGAACCAAGGACACCACTTCAGTACCTTTTGTCTCTGCCTCAGATTCTCCTCTCTCCACCCTCAGAAATTCCATTTCCTGAGCAAGTGCCAGTGACACTGAGGGTCCTTCTGACTTTGATTTAATTTAGTTTTAAATTCTAGATCTAGAAATCACATTTCTCTTTGTCCATACCCCTCAGAGACCTAGCCTTTCCCTCTAGATAATCAGCAACTCCCGAGGCAGCAGAAGACAGGATCCCAAGCCTGACTAATGGTCCTGGGCCTGGACCTGCGGCAGGATAGAGGTAACATCCTGACCTGGGCTAGGTTTCAGCCCTAAGGCATAATGGCCCCCTTGCTATTTCCCCATGCAGCAGACAGAGGGACCAGGGAACAGACCTCAGAGCTGTCCTCACGACCTGAACTACCATCACCTTCACCTCACCTCACCTCCGAGCAGTCAGCTCCCAGCACATCCCAAATCCCTAACCCATGGTGCCTTGTGATTTCACCCTATATGACCTGTATCTTACAGGCTACCAAGGGCTTCAGGTTTTGACATTGGTTTCCTGTTCTCCTGGGTGGTGCCATTCAGGATCAAATAGCCAACCTTCCTCCACTTTGATTCTCAGTGTCTAGTGTTTGGCTGCTAGGGTCAGGTGAACCAGCACTCTGTGCTTAACCCTGGCATTGGTAAGGTGATTGGAGGACTGCCTGGTTTCCAGGTTTAATGACCATTTCCTAGGGCAGTGGTTGGCAAACTGTGGCTCGCCAGCCACATTGGGCTCTTTGGCCCCTTGAGTGTGGCTCTTCCACAAAACACCACGGCCTGGGTGAGTCTATTTTGAAGAAGTGAAGTTAAAAGAAGTTTAAGTTTAAAAATTTTGGCTTTCAAAAGAAATTTCAATTGTTGCACTATTGATATTTGGCTCTGATGAGTTTGCCGACCACTGTCTAGGGGACAGTCTCATTCTGTCTCTCCTTCTTCCCCCTCCCCTCCCACCTCTCTCAGCTAAAACATCTTATCAGCTAATAGTTGTTGAGATCTAGTGGAGCAAGAAATCTCAGTCCTGAGAGCTAAGCGTCCTGTGGGCATCATTTTTCATTTTACGTTTACTTTTTACTCAAGCCCATCATTTCGCAGTGGTGAAGTCCTTACTAAAGGCTGGGTAAATAAACGCAGATACAGCCTGTCTCCCTTACATCTTTGTTTATCCATAAGCTGTCAATGATACAGATGAAAACCCACTAAACCATCCTCCAAGCCGTTCTATAAAGGCCCCAGGAGACACAGTCAGGAAAGTCCATTGCGGGGGAAGAGAGCTCCTGAAATGATACCCTAGCTGGCTCCCTGTGATGGCAAGAATAAAAACTAAACACACCCACAAAGGTAACCCACTGTCATGGCCAGGAGTGGACTCTATTCTGCAAAAAAGCATAGGAAGAAAATACAGAAACTGTGCTGTGAGAAGTCTATGAGCAGGGAGAGTCCTCGAGCTGAGAGGTTAAGAGCACAGGCTGAGAGCAGGAATGCGGGTTTGAACTCAGGCTCCACCTTCCACCTTTTCACCTTGAAGTGGAGGACAATGGATTGGACTATCCAAGCCTCACTTTCCTCATGTGTAAACTGGGATAAATTAGTATTCACCCAAAGATTATTGTTCGAAGACTTGACAAGATAAAAATATAAAAGCGAATTGGGGAAACAGGAGTCATGTATAATACTTTACACAAACAAACAAAACAAAACAAAACAAAAGCACTTGGTAAGGCTTGGCTCCTCTAGATGTTCACTGAGAGTTCACTGTGACTTTTCAGAGGTCAGTAAGGACTCAGGATCAGGGCATGGAGCAGGTAGTGCCCCCCCAACTTTGACACATCAAACCTTTTATTCCAAGGCCGCCCGTGAGGTTACTGTTCTGCAGAAAACAATTTGATAAATACCAACTTAAATAAATAAAACCATGGACTCTGGATGGGGGATGTCCATCTAGAACATCCTGGTTAGAAAGTTAAGTTTGAAAGCAATGCTTGTGGTTATTTCTGTAACTTTCGGGCATCAGGTTTTTGGATCAGGAAGGCATCCTCAATGCCATCCTCATTTCTGTGAAAAAATCTGATTTCATTCCCATCACACTTCATCACAGAAGCTTTTCTGGGACCCCAGTGAAAGCGAGGACTGCCTACTCACACTGGGTGCAAAGGACAGTCTTCCCTTTTCACCTAGACAACAGGCCTCTCTCTACCCGGCCTGATCCTGGGTCAGAGTTTCCCCTGAGACCCAGGAACACAGAGCCAGGGACTGTCCTGGAGGCACGGGGAGCCTGACAGCCACATCTTGCCTCTGCACACAGAGAATGAATGTTTGATAATCTGCAGGAGGTGGATAATGCAAGGTGCAGGCTTGCAGCTTGATTTTCCGTGTGTGTGTGTGTGTGTGTGTGTGTGTGTGTGTGTGTGTTTAAGCAAGGAAGCTCAGCAGTGAAACTTATTTTCCACAATTCCCCAAGTGGATTTGAAATAAATCTGTGATTTTAATCAGCCTCCTCTGTTGAGGCAATCTCTCGTAACCGGGTCCTTGTGAGGGACAGGAGACATGAGGACAAAAATAGTTCATCTCTGGAAAGGAAGCCAGAGTCCCATCAAAAGGATTGACAATATATCTCCCATCCCCCCAAAGAAAAGGAACACAGGCTTCGGGCACCTGGGGCACCAGGCTCACACGTCCAGGTAATGTTTATTTCCTAGTCCATCTTTCTCCTCCTTCCTGGCCAATATCAAGAAAATGAAAATCCCAAAATGAAAACTCAGTGTCTCCAGTACCATACTGGCTAGTAACCAAGTGGACTGCTAAGTAGGCATCTGGAAGTTTTCCCGAAGGCTGCCATGGAGTAATGGGTAATTACATGAGAAGTGAAAGCAAAGATGGAACACAGAATTCAAACAACACCAGTTGGTTTTCTTTCTCTTTCTCTGACACTTCTGTGTCAGTCCTGGCAGTAATGGTGGGGTTTGGAAGGGACCCTACCAGGAATGTGACACATACAGCTGTTGGTCTTCAGCCAGTCAAGAGACCTAGTGGAAAGAGTGGGGTGATGCTTCATGTTCCCCAATTATGGGACAAATATGATCTCTGGATCCAGCTGGCATGGTCCCAGGTGGGTCAGGGATTGAGAGAGAGGAAGAGAGAGCAAGATCCTAGTATTGGAGGCAGGGCTTTCTCTGAGGGGTTAAAGAGCAACCTAGATTTTTCATCCTGGAAAATGAGAGAAGCAAAGCATGCTAATTGACTTAGAAGTGGAGGGAAAGGAAGAATTTCAAAAGGATGTCATCTGTTTCACCCCCATGCAACTTACCCTGGCCTTCCAGCACCCTCTCCATTCCCTGGATGGGAGAGCAGTCCCCACAAGTCCTCTTGTTTGTTGTGGCCACCGGCAGTCAACAGATTGTCTTGGTGACAAAACAGGAACTCACCTGTGGTCAGCGGACACAGGTCCAAAACTGCAGGCAGGGCTGTGAAAAATGCCATCTTCCCTGCAAATCGGGCACAAACATTGGCTAGAACAACAAAAGAGCTAGTATGCTTCAACTCTGTAGCCGCAGGCCCTCACTAGCATGTGAATAGGGGCACTGATGGGGCAGAAATGCAATAAAATCCCAGCCTCTCTCTTTCAGCCCTGAGTTGTGGTTTTTCTGCTTCCTCCCACTGAGCAGCTTCAGTATGAATTGCTCCCAAAATCAACAGTAAAATTTAACCACCACTCCTTGCAGGAAAAGAAGAAATCCTCATCTCTTTGGGGAATTTTCTTCTGGTGCAAGTCTTGCTGACTTTGGCATGTCTCTCATGTACACATGCTGTGGGGGTTTCCAGAAGATCCTCCTATGTAGACCAGGGCTCTTAACAAAATGTAGTCCCTGGTCAAGGATTGAAATCACCTAAGAACTTATTAGAAATACAAACACTTGGTCTCTCACAGTACTACCGAATCAGCTGTGGGAACTGTGCCCAGCAAGCCATGTTTTCAGGAGCTTCCAGATGCTTCCAATGCACACTTAAGTTTGAGAACCACTGACAGAGGCTGATCATTTCTCCAGAATTCCTCACATTTTCATGCCTGTGTGTTCGTCCCCCCATTCCCTGCACTTGGCATGCTTCTTTCTTTTCTGCCAAGCAGGCTCCTCCCCAAAATACCCTTTCTTATTTGTAAACCTCCCTGACACTATCTTCTCCACCTAAGTATAATTAATTGCCCCTCATTTATGTTCTGACAACATTTCAGACATCACTAATACATTGTATCACAGTCATCATATATCCATCTTCTAAATGAGACTGAGATAGAGCAGGGAAATGTCTAATCAGCAAAGATTGTGTACAGAAGACCATGGGCCTATCACTGAGTTAGCTCAGGTAATAGCAAAATAAAATAATAAAAATCATGGTGAAAAAGTGGGACACTGCCTCCTTTACCTATCTTATTGCTGCCAAGTGAGATTTCAAGTCTCTGGCTGAGCCTTACCTCTGAAATGTGCTAGCTGTGTAGCTTTGGGTGAGTCATTTAATTTCTCTGACTCTCATTCACAGTAAGGAAATACTAATAGTATGAACCTCCATGTTTATTTGATGATTAAATTAAAAATGTTTACAGCACTTAGCACAGGACCTGCTCAGAATAGGTACTCCATGAATGCTGGTTGCTATTGCTAATTATAATAGTACCATTATCCCATCACTAACAGCTTGCATTGTGCTTGGTACAGAGAAGGTGAGTGTACATGTTTGTGAAGAATTTTAAAAGATCAGGACTCTAGGCTTATCTACTATACTTTCTGGGACACTTGCCACTCATATGATTAGCAAATAGGACTTTAGATAGAGTGTAAAGTCATGCGAAAGATATGCAAAAAAGAGCAGAGGACTTTTGCGTTGCCTGGTGCAAGGACTGATGAATACCGAGATTCCCGCTGGAGGTTCTGTTCACCCATTAAACTATGATTGGTTCTCAAACTTGATTTCACATTAGAATTACTTGGGATGCTTAGGAAAAAAAAACTACCCTGGCATGTGGCTTAGTTGGTTGGAGCATCATCCTGTACACCAAAAGGTGATGGGTTCAATTCCCAGGCAGGGAACATGCCAGGGTTGTGGGTTTGACCCCTGATTGGGGCACATGCAAAAGGCAACTGATTAATGTCTCTCTCTCTCTTTCTCTCCATTTCTCTCTCTAAAAATCATTTTTTAAAAAAAATTTGATGCTTGTCTAACTCTTAAATTAATTGATACGATGTATCAATTGATATGATGTATGGACTGGGCATCGGGACTCCCAGGTGATTTCCATGTGCAGCCATAGTTTCTACCCACTGTGGCTCATGATGAGAGGTTAAGAAACTGTGAAGGTCTTGCCATTTTTCATTAAATTAAGGTATAGTGATACTGCTACCAGTAGTGTGAGCATAGTAAAACAAATGAAGGATCTATAGAAGTATGCTGTAATATAACATTCAGGTGAGTAGGGACATCTGGAATATAATGATGCCTAAATCAAGTAGCATCAGGAATAGCATATTGATGAAGCTGGTAGCAGTTGAACTGCCCTTAACTTTTAATTTAGTCTCCCAGTCTACACAGCTCCCCTGTCATGCCCTCACTCTGGGCAAGCCAACTTCATCCATCAATACTGACCCTGAGGACTGGACTACAGGAAGGGAGCCTCCTGTCAGCTGGATTCTGAGCTGTGGAAACGCCAAGAAGACTCTGAGTCTGCTGTTCTCTCCAGTGCAATTTAGAGATTGTCTTAGGCCTGGCACCAAGAGCTCCATAGATTAAGACTGCTTTTTGGACTCTTCATCAATTCCAAGTGTTTCCCTCTCCTTGGTATTGCTTTTCCAATGAAGTAGCCCAAGTATGATGGCAAGGGGGTGGCTTCTTCTTCTTCTTCTTCTTCTTCTTCTTCTTTTTAAAAAATATGTTTTATTGATTTTTTACAGAGAGGAAGAGAGAGGGATAGAAAGTCAGAAACATCGATGGGAGTGAAACATCGATCAGCTGCCTCTTGTACGTCCCCTACTGGGGATGTGCCCACAGCCAAGGTACATGCCCTAGCCTGGAATTGAACCCAGGACCTTCAGTCCACAGGCCAATGCTCTATCCACTGAGCCAACCTGGTTTCGGCTGAAGGCGTTGCTTCTTAGGACAGGATCCCAGTGACACCAGAGCAACTCACAAAGCTTCGACTGAGAGCCACAGGCATCCTCTTCCCAGCTCCAGTTAGGACCAATGATAAAGTGTGTGGGTGGCAGAAAGCGTTCATTTCAATGGTAAAAGTGTGGGAGAGGCACTGAGGAATTTTAAAAGATAAATAATGCTAAAATGCGAATAGGAAAAATCAAACAGTAAACAGCCTATGGTAGGCTTCACGTTGAAAAGAGAATTCCTTGTACCCACGATTTCCCGAGCTATTACACAGCCAAGTTTCCTATAAGTCACGCTGGTAGAGAAACACCAGCTCACTTACTCTCACCCCACCTCCCTCTCCTCTTTTCCTTTGCTCCTCCCCCATTTCTTCTTTTCTTTTTCCCAGCAGCATTTTTAGGAACAAGGGAGTAGTACACTCAGCAAAGAGGTGGAGAGGGAGGGGCACCTAACACTTCCTGTGCATTGCCCACATGCCAGGGGCATTATGTGACAAAATCTCCTTTAATCTACTTTTTTCAAGATTAAGAAAATCAGGCTTAGGTAACAGAGTGCAAGTTTCCAAGGAGGCAGAGCTTGCAGGCGTGAGAGCCAGGATTCCAATGCTGAGCTGTGACTCTAAAGCGCAGTTTCTTCACATCACACTGGGCTAGGGACTGCCCTCTCCTGAGGGCTTCTGTTGGTTGTGTCTACAGATGGGGAAAATGGGCCCTGTGGGACCCTTGTTAGACTAGACCAGTGGTCGGCAAACTGTGGCTCACAAGCCACATGCGGCTCTTTGGCCCCTTGAGTGTGGCTCTTCCACAAAATACCACATGCAGGCCCGCATGTACAGTGCAATTGAAACTTCGTGGCCCATGCTCAGAAGTCGGTTTTCGGCTCTCAAAAGAAATTTCAGTCATTGTACTGTTGATATTTGGCTCTGTTGACTAATGAGTTTGCCGACCAGTGGACTAGACCATCGGGGCAGGCTGTCATTTCAGCTTGGATCTGTCTTGTACCCTAACTCCAGTCATATTCTTCTCAACACGAGTGGGTGCAGGTTGACCCTGTGTGAACCCAAATGAACAATTAGGAGAGGGGCATACCCACTCTAGGAATTAGTTCTACCCATTCTGCAACTTGATTGTTTCTCAGGGCAGACAGTCCTCAGATCCCTAGGAGAGAGAAAGGAGAGAGTCACAGAGAGCAGAGTCCATGTAAGTAAAAGGCCTGGGAAAATGGGCAGCAGTACATTCAAATGCCATCGACAATCATCACGCTCAGATTCAGGTTTTGCCAGGTTAATGTGCTGATGGAAGGAGGCTCCACTGGAGTCAAAGAGTTGCCTCTGGCCGGACCCATTTCTCCCCTGGGGAGCGGTAGACCTGCAGCAAAGGGAATTTTGAAATCTAGTCCCACATAATAAGATCAAACACAGGCAAAGGAGCCATTCCTCGGATCTCTTTGAATTCTTGTATATTACTATCTGAGAATGGGTGGGCTTTACCATTCAAAAATGGGCACCGATCTAAAAACAATAACCTTTTCATTAAAAAGCTAGACTATAATTTTTTTCAGGGGTCAACTGAGACCCACACATATTACCACAGAATCTCTTTAGGATGTTGGAATGAGCTAGTTTGGTGCTATTACAGGAGAAGAGATTCTGATGTTTTCCTTCCTCTTTCTGAGGTTGTGGTGGATCAGCAGGCTTTCGAAGCTGGCAACTCTGTAACAAACATGATACCCCCACTCCATGGTGTGGGGCTGTTTTTCAGGAGTGGGCACAGATGGTGTTTCTGTCTCCTCCAGAGAAAATTTTAAATGTAAAGTTTCTGAAATAAATTATTCAACTGAGGCCAAAACAGTCTTCTCGAAAAAATCATATGTGAATAGGAAATAAGAACAGGCTGGCCTGATGGGGGCTGAAAAAAGTTAAAATGCAGCTGGCTTTTAGAAATGGTAATATTTGTAATAATGTTTGTATTGGGAATGTAATGAGACCTGGGATTGTGGAAGGGAGCCTTCTTTTTCCCAGGAAATTTAGTGATTGTCTTCTCTCCCCTCCTCTCCCCTCCTCTCCCCTCCCCTCCCCTCCCCTCCCTCCCCTCTCCTCTCCTCTCCTCTCCTCTCCTCTCCTCTCCTCTCCTCTCCCTTATTTCATTTTTCTCTCCTTTTCTTTTCCTTCTCTCTCCTCCTCTTCCTCCATCTTCCTCTTCTGCAACCTCTCTCTCTCTCTCTCTCTCACTCTCTCATAACACCATGCTTTGTCAGGCTAGTGAATTCATCATTTCATTAATTCCTTCAATGAGTATTTATATAATGCTTTATGGTGGGCACTGAGCTGAGTGTTGGGGATAAAATAATGAACATAACAGACCCCATCCCTGTCTTTGTTGAGTTTAGAGCCTAGTGTGTATGGTAAACATTCATGAATAATCACATATACTATCTAATAAAAGAGAAACATGCAAATTTACCATACCTCCACTACAATCACAAGCCATACCCCCCAGACAATCAGGAGCAAGTATGCAAATTAACCCAGCAAATATGGCGGCAGCCACAGAACTGGAGCAAGCTGGGATGCCCCCAGCGATGGAGGAAGCCAAGCTGCCCTGGCTGGACCTGCCTCCACTCAAGGCTACAAAGTTTCAATTATAGAAGATAATTAAATCCCAGCAAAAATGGAGGCAGCCACAAAGCTGGAGCCAGCTGGAGGCTTGGGTTGTCCCTGGCAATAGAGGAAGCCAAGCTTCCCGCCCACTTGCCCTGGTCTCTGCTCAAGTCTACAAAGTTTCAATTATAGAAGATAAATAAATCCCAGATACCAGGGTCTCCACTTGGGTCATTCTAGGGTGTGGCTGGCCTGCAAACCACCACAGGCCCCTCACCCAAGCTGCCCTACATCCTAAGGGAACCCCCACTCTGATCCGGGACACCTTTCAGGGCAAACCAGCCAGCCCCAACTCATGCACCAGGCCTCTATCCTATCTAATAAAAGAGTAACATGCAAATTGACTATCACTCCAACACACAAGATGGCTGCCCCCCATGTGGACACAAGATGGCTGCCACAAGATGGCCAACAGGGGAGGGCAGTTGGGAGGGACCAGGCCTTCAAGGGAGGGCAGTTGTGGGCAATCAAGCCTGCAGGGGAGGTCAGTTAGGGGTGACCAGGCCAACAGAAGAGGAATGTTGGGGGTGACTGGGCCTGCAGGGAAAGGCAGTTGGCAGGGAGCCAGGCCTGCAAGGGAGAGCAGTTGTGGGGGACCAGGCCTGCAGAGGAGGGAAGTTAGGGGCAATCAGGCTGGCAGGGAGTGGTTAGGGGTGATCAGGCTGACAGGCAGAGGTGGTTAGGGGCAATCAAGAAGGCAGGTAGGCAAGCAGTTGGGAGCCAGCAATCCTGGATTGTGAGAGGGATGTCCAACTGTCTGTTTAGGATCGGGCCTAAACAGGCAGTCGTATATCCCTCAAGGGGTTCCAGATTGGAGAGTGTTCAGGCTGGGCTGAGGGACACCCCCCCCCCATGCATGAAATTCATGCACCAGGCCTCTAGTTGAATATAATAGTGCAACTATATTCAACCCAAAGAAGGAGTAATGAGATTTTAAAGTGGGGTACTTTCATTGTGGATGAGGAGAGGCCCCTTGAGGAAGTGATACTGAGCTGAGCTAGAAAGAAATAACAATAATTGTTATAATAACAAACAGCTAACTATTATTGAGCATTTATGTTGGGCTGGTACTTTATTATTTCTGTGCATTATCTAATTTCATTCTCATAGCAATCTTGTAAGGTAGGTGTTATTATCATCCAATGTTACAGAAGAGTTAACGGAAGCTCAGAAAACTTACACACAAGGTCACACATCTAGGACAGAGCAAATTCAGAACCCAAAAGCAAGTCATGCATATTCCTAATGCTTCTACATAACGGCTTCTGTTTATCATCTAAATCAATTCAATCAACAGAGTGGGGGGCTTTACTCCTTGTTGTAAAAGTTCAGGGAGGAGCCAGGGTGCTCCTGCTGAGGTGATGGATGGCGATGGACGTTGCTGGGAAGCTCTGGGTGAGGTCGGAATAGCAGTTTGGTTTCTAGCTTTGCCAATGCCTTGCTGTGGCCTGGACAATGGTCATGGCAGTGACCATTTTTTAAGCTTAACAGGTGATCATCTCTATTTTTCAAGAAACTTTCATAAAACCAGAGTTAAGTTTTCCGACCTGCATGTGACAGGTAAGGAAACTGCAGCCTGGAGAAGTTAAAGCGGCACCATTTGTGAGACAGGGTTAGGGCTGTGAGAGGGGGTTCACCTCGTGCAGCAGCCCTTAGAGCTGTGGACCAGCCATCAGTCGTCATGCCCAAGTCCTTTCAGGGGACTGTATGGTCAAAACCCTTTGCTCAATAGCACCAACACACTATTTACCTTTTCTATTGTGTTGACATTTGCACTGTGGGCTCAAAAGCAATGGCGAGTAAAACTATTGGTGCCTCAGAAAAAGATTCAGTTTGTTATTAGTGATGTAATTGTGTAAGTGGAAGTAACATTTTTCTTAGCCTAGAGATATGAGGACTTCTGTGAAATAAACACACAAATCAATGAAATTTCAGAAGATAAAACTGTAACAGGAAATGTATGTGATATCCAGATCATAAAGGCTCTGGGACAATAACCTGCAAGTGTTTAAGAGTTGGGGCTTTCAAGCAAAAGTTAGAATATTAGAAAACTTGTTTCTGCCATCTTAAAGCCTTTTTAACATGAGAGCAGTGACATTAATTTTAGAAAATCTGCAAAACTCGGTGAACTAGTATCTTCCGACTACAGTGCATATGGTTAAAAAGTCACACCTGGCATAAAAGAACCATTGAAAACACAAATGGGTTTTACTATAACAGAGGATGAAGCTCATAAATGTAGTTCCAGAGTCTACATTACAATTAGCCTCAACAAAAACAGGACCTATCAAGTTGTGTGTACTGTCAAAGAATAGCCGTTATTACCTGAAAAAGCTATTGAACTGTTTCCTTCTCTTCTAGTCATAGATGTATGTGAAGCTATGTGGCAAGCTGGCACGGCCATGGCATACTCAGCCCCAGGGTGCATTATGTGCCATACTAGCTCAGCCAGGCTTGGTGAACCTGAGAGGGGGAGGTGAAGGATTGAGAAAAGACAGACAAGAGAATGAAAGCTGGGTCTGGGTGAGATGCTGTCCTCTCTGATGGAGAGCCAGCGACAGTGCCACAGACTACAAGCCATGTCTTTACTTTATAGCCAGATGCCACTAGGCAAAGTAAGGGTGTGGTCAAGATGTTTACAAACGTTCTCGTGGGTTTCAATCCTACTCAACTACATGCACCGGAACTCTGTCAAGCCCATACCACTCAGATAGGTGGGGCCATAGGTTCGGACCACAGGTTCAAGCTTACAACTAGAGCTGTTGGTTATCATTGTGCTGGGAGGGCTCTGCCCTCCAAGCTGGGACTTGCACGTGGCAAAGAGAGAACTGTGCCTTCTCACTAGTCCGAGGTTTGAACCTGTCCAAACACTGTAGCTGCTCCCCACAAAACTAGATTTTCCCCACAACATATCTTGGCAGACCCAAGGTAGAAGCAAGCATAACAACCACACTGTCTTCTATTAAGTCAGACAGTAAATCTGGAACAATGCTTCTCTTTCTGCCAAATGTTGCTTTGGAAAATATAATTATTTCTCTTAAAATATGTTATGTTAACATATAATGATTTTATTGTTAGTTTTAAATGAATTAATGACGAAATATTTTTAAATAGTTTAGATTTTGAAGACAATAAATATTGAAAGGTCTGATGCCCATAAATAAAGCTGTGTGGAGTCCTCACTCTTTTTAGTAGTGAAGGGGGCCCCGAGACCAAAAAGTGTGCATACTCCTGGCTGGCACCGTGTGCAAGAGTGTGAACTCTGAGCCGGATCTGCCTGGGGTCTTGCCACCATTTTCTAGAACATGAAGGGCCTTTGGAACTTTCTCAGTCTTAGTTTTCCCATCTCTATAATGGGAATAAAAGCAGTAGTTTCTGTCTCCTATGGTTGTTGTCAATGCTAAACAAGTTCATACCGGTTATGTGCTGAGAACGTGGCCTGATTGGTGTTCGCTCCTGTCTGGACCTGAGATGAGTATTCTTTCTGTTCTGTTCACCTTTCTGAGCATCACTTTCCTCACTTCTCAAACTTGTTAGTAAAGAACCTCAGCTTCGGCCTGCATGCGTGTGCAGATCCATTCTCTACTGATTAGAAATACAATAGAGCAGCCTTCTGGCTGCAACTGGTGCCAACTTAGGAAACAATGCTGTTTAGCTCTGAATGGAGCTCACATGCACTGGGAGTCAAAGGACACTGTTTTAAATGCCTAATTCACTCTGCTATCGAGCTGCTCTTTGGATTTGAACTTAGATGTTTCTAGAATTTACTGGCTCTAATCAAGTGTTTTGATTATGAAAGCAAGCATTGCCAACATGCCAACAGGCATCAAGTTGCATTCCATTTCCCAGCAAATATTTATGGAGCCCCTTCTGTGTAATCACCACTCTTCTGAGCGTGGGAATTAAACAGACAGAGCAAATGATGGCAGGAATGTATATTTTGGGTGTGTCTACAGAGAAGAGACAAACAAGAAACATATAAGAATACATAGCTTGTTCACTGACAAGAGCTACAATGAAGAAAGATAACGCAGGAAGAGGGGAAAGGGTATGTGCTGTGAGTGTGAGTTGAATTTTCCTTGGTGTGATAGGAAGTCTTCATTGCAAGGTGATTTCAGAGTGAAGACATAAGGGAGTGGACCATGTGGGTTTCCGGGCAGGAGAATTCCAGGCAGAGGTAATCGCAGGTACAAAGACAGCATCACTCTGGAGTGCTATAGGAACGTCATGGAACCCATTGTGGCTGCAGGTGAGTGGGCAGGGGAGGAGGTAAGGGATACTGGACCACAAGGGACATTGTTAGCATTGACATGCTGATTTGGGAAGCCACTGGGGACTTGAGAGAAGAAAAGTGACATGATCTGAACTTCATTTTGTGGAAGCAGAGATTCCGACTGGGCAGGAGATCCTGGCGGCCTGGGTCAGCGTTGCAGCAATGGAGATCATGCCGCCTGGCAGGATCTGGATGTATTTTGAAGCTGGAGCCAAAGGATTTGCTAAGGGATGGACTGTGTGAAAGAAGGAGCAGAATCTAGGATCACTATGAAGCCTGAGTCACTGGAAGGATGGAATTCCAATAACCCAGACAGACACTGAAGAAAGGGCAGGTTTGCTGAGAGTGGTGAGGAGGACACCAGAGCTTGGGTTTGAAGATGTTAATTTTGGGGTGCTTACTAGGCATGCATATTTCTTTCTAATACACTCAGAGATGACCCTAGGCAATAAAGTAGGTCTATATTGCTAAGAATTGCTAAAAATAAAGGTGACTGCATTTCTTTCTTGAAAATAAAAAAGCCTGAAATATTACATATGAGTTATTATTGTTATTATTTTGGGTATCATCCCAGAACTGAACACTCTATGCCAGGTGTGGTCTTATTAAAGTTCTGGAGGAAAAGACTATCTGTTTTGAAACACAATGCCTCCACCTGTGGGACTAAAAATAGCTCAGTGCTCATTCCCCAGCTCAGGGATGGGAAGTCTAACTGGCTGTCCATGCAGGCCTGGGTAGGCTTGATGAGCGAGTTTTCAAGGTGCACCTGTCTATTCACATTGCATCTGCATTTCAGATTGATTTTAATATTCATAGCTCCTTCTGTCTTTCTCACAAATGCACTTTCTCTACTGCATCCTGGCCCTCACTGATGCTGTGCTGAGCCTGGCTCCCTGGTCCACTGTCATCGATAAGGAAAACAGCATGTGCTCATTTAAAATCATTTGCAGGTTTCATAAATGTGCCAGTTGTACTTTTGTCCAGATATTTGCAAAGGATGTCCAGTAATGTGGACAACCATCTTTTTTTTAAAAAAATATATTTTATTGATTTTTCACAGAGAGGAAGGGAGAGGGATAGAAAGTCAGAAACATCGATGGGAGAGAAACATCGATCAGCTGCCTCTTGCACACCTCCAACTGGGGATGTGCCCGCAGCCAAGGTACATGCCCTTGACCGGAATCGAACCTGGGACCTTTCAGTCCGCAGGCCGACGCTCTATCCACTGAGCCAAACCGGTTCAGCAACAACCATCTTTTAATTAATGTAAGAAAAAGGTCATTTCTTTTTCTTTTTAGGGTAAAAGGGATATGCTTTTTTATTTTAATTTCTTCAATAGCTTCTTTGCTCAAAAAAACAGACCAAAACAGAAAGACCAGGGATAGATAGACATTTTTGATGAGATGCTAGTCTATTTGTGGGTTGGGGAGAGTTGGTCAGTAGCTTATGTTCCTCGTCTACATCGTGACACACATTTTCAAGACAAAGAGGAGCAGGAAATCTCCATTTCATAATCTAACATCTCTTGAGCTTTATCAAGTGCCAATACACAAATGCAATGGCAGAATAAAATACAATAATGTGTTTTGACACAATAATCATGCCTGTTTCTCCTTAATGAGCCAAGCTGGGGTTTCCCAACACTACAGAGCAGTGGTGATTCTCAACTTTTCTAGTGCCGCGACCCTTTTATACAGCTCCTCATATTGTGGTGACCCCCAACCATAAAATTATTTTTGTTGCTACTTCATAACTGTAATTTTGCTTTCTGTTATGAATCATAATGTAAATATCTGTGTTTTCTGATGGTCTTAGGCTCTACAGCAGTGATTCTCAACCTGTGGGCTCTGAGAACCACTAGCAGGGTCGCCTAAGACCACCAGAAAACACAGATATTTACATTATGATTCATAACAGTAGCAAAATTATAGTTATGAAGTAGCAATGAAGATAATTTTATGGTTGGTGTCACCACAACATGAGGAACTGTATTAAAGGGTCACGGCATTAGAAAAGTTGAGAACCTCTGCTATAGATGCTGGGCTGGGCTGTCACACCACCAGATGTATGCCATACTGGTCAGAGGCACTTACTTAATGGGCCATCTAAACACTTGTCTACATGCCAGTGCTGATGCAAACATGGCTTGTGAATTGGTCTGGTGTGCAGACACCTTCGAGGTGTCATGGGATAAAACTTGGAAAGGGATTTATAACTGGGAATACATTTCATGGCTCAGCTGCAGAAAGAGATTTGCTTTCAGCAACTATGTGAATCCATGGAGTGAGTCCATTCTATTTCAGTTCTGCACAGCTGGCCGGCTGAGCAGCTTTCTTTTTCTCTTCTTGGAGTTGAGAGATGTCTCTTTAATCATTTTAAGATGACTTTAGCCAACTCTGCTTGATTATTTTTGTTTTGTTTCTATTAACTGGGATACTTCTTTATGCCTAGGTAATTCCCCATCTTACAAATTTTTTGGCTAACATATAAGGGCTTGTACTTTTTTTTGGGGGGGGGTGCTTGAAACAGATACACACAAACAAAATGATGATATAATATAAAGATGCAGAGCTGTTGCACTGAAACTGTAAGCAGGAATGCAGTGAGGGCTCAGAAAATTCTAGAATACTTAACCAGAAGGATGGCAGGAACAACCAGGGAGCACACTCCCTGTCTGCCCATATATGCACATCTGCTTCATGTTTCTGCTTCATCTTCCCTACTCCTCATCCCATGTGGTGGGGAAAGATGCCCACCCACAGTTCCCAAGGCCACATGTTGTAGTTTCAGGCACATGGGATGACTGAACCAACTCCATTCTCTATCTCTGCTCCAATTCCAGATTCCTGGGAAAGCTGACCTAGTTCACTTCAGGCTCCCACCCCTGGTCTGGTCTGGCTTATTTGAGCCCATTGCTTTGGATTAGGTGAAAACTAGAGAAATGATTCTGAGTAGTTCAGAGACTAAAAAATTAAAAATGTCTACTATGGTTGCAGGAGAATGCCCAAGGACAGATGAAACGGGATGAGTAATAAATAACAGGATTTTAGAAAGGAAAATCTTACTCTTATTTTTCCTACAGAGTAGGAAACAATATTCAAAACACTGCCCCTACCTCCCTCTCCAGCCCCTCCCTTCCCAAACACACACACACACACACACACACACACACACACACACACACACACACACAGGTATGTATGTCAATTGATCCCCAGAGCAGCTGAGCAGATGGGTTGAAAAGATCAGCAGGCTCATATAAGTTTTCAACATTTTGAAAACATCAGGCTTGGCCCTGGCTACCCCACACATTATTCAGCACCTTCCCTCTATCACATGTGCCAGGAGAACTGAACGTGAATTCTCTCTGTATGTAGCAAACACTTTTCAAGTACAATCCTGAGAACAAATGGAGGAGTGTGACCCTGAAGTTCTTGATTTGGGTTTCAAGACTTAGATACATGCACAAATAGCAGTTTCCAAGGACTCAATTTAATTAGTTCAATGAATGACTTCTGAGCATTTCCAACACACCAGATGGTCTGTTAGGCAGTTATGGTTAGGAGTTAGGGGTTGTAAGTATCTGAAAACTTAAATGTATCAGCTTATATACTTTAGGAAAATATGGAGTAGCACCAGGTAAATCAAGTGATTCAAGCAAATGCCATCAGGATTTGGCCTCTTCTCCCATTTCTTCTGTGCCTACTTCACTAATACACGGGTTCTCTCTATCTGTTGGCTCCAGAATTTATATTTCTGATTCAAATTAAAACAAAAACAAAAAAAGAAAAGAAAAAGATTCCTGCCATCTGTTCCACCAACTCCTTTCTCTTGTTCATTCCAGCAGGAGTCTAAGGATTAGCCTTGATTGGCTGTGCTTGGTCATGGACCCATTCCCAAGCCAATCACCGAGTCCAGGTGGAGGTTGTATTCTGGTCTGCCAACCCTGGGTCACATGGGCACTCTTGGAGTTGGAATAGAAATGGCACCAAAGTAACCACAGGGATGGAGAGTGGAGGAGGGGTTCCTCCCCAAAGAGAACTCAGGACAACATGAAGGAAAACCCCACAAATGAAAACTACACAGGCTAAGGAACAAGGAGAAACACACACACACACACACACACACACACACACACACACACACACACACACACACATTGTTATCTTAAAAACCTAATGGGAATAGATGTTCTATATGAGATATTTGGAGAACAAAGATGAGAAGCCATTAATTCTAAGAAATCTAGAAATCAGGTTTTTCAGAAAAGATAATAACTGTGTTATACCTTGAAGGATAAGTAAATTTTAATTGGTGAAAATGGTGGGGAAGGGAGGTTGGGAGAGGATATTCTAGGCAGAGACAGCAATATGCAAATATATTGTGAGATTTCTAAAAGGGTGGCACATTTTTGAAGACATTAGACCAATGTGCATTGAGGGCATGTTGGTTGGTAGATATGTGACATTGCTGACCCTAGTGGCCTGGCATCGATATATGTGCACTAACTGAAGATGCACACATGCCAGCCTTCAACTCTCAAATTAGAGACAATCATGTGTACCTTTCATGCAATGGGGAAATGAGCAGGGACTTTGAATTTACTCAGACCTGGTCTAAATACCATCTCAGCCACATACTAGCATATGACTTTTGAGAAGTAACTGAAGTTATTTAATGCTAGTGTTTTTATCTGTAGGATGGTGGCATATGTATATATGACATGTTGTCCTTCTGAGAATTAACTGAGTTGCTATATGCAAACCACCCAAAATGATGTCTGGGATATCACAGACACCAATAAATACAAGTTACTCTCTCTTCCCATTCTTTAGGTATACACTCACACTGTTTCTAATAAGAACATGAATCTGCTTTGCTTTAATGCATGTCTAGCAACCATTTACTTGTTAGTTACAGAAATCAAAGCTGTGCTCTGACTGGGCTATGAAAATATTGGGAGTTGTGCTGGATACTTCTGTTTGCCTTCCCAAGTCTACTATTCACCCTTCTCCACTCTGCACACTGACCAGGTGGCCAGCCTTTAGGGATTGGGTGGACAGATTCTCATGTCCTCTGGCTAATGGTGAACTCAGCAAAATAGACCAACAGGAGACAGAGGTGGGAAAGAGTAAATCGGAGCTTTTATTCCCCCGATATCAGGCAGGTCTCTCTCTCTCTCTCTCTCTCTCTCTCTCTCTCTCTCTCTCTCTCTCTCTCTCTCTCTCTCTCTCTCTCTCTCTCTCTCTCATCCTTTTTCTATCTTCCCCTCCCTCCCTCTCTCACCTTTGGCCTAGAAATGTACACAGTGCCATGACCTTTACAGCTTGTCTTTGTCTATTAGAGCTACAATAACTAAATATCATTGACTGGGTGGTTTCTAAACAACAGAAATTCATTTCAGGCTGGGAAGTCTGAGATCAAGTCAGGAGCGGACTTGGTATTTGGTGAGGGCTTACTGGTTCATAGATGTATTACTTGCAAATATCTTCTCCCATTCAGTAAGTTGTCTTTTCATTTTGTTAATAGTTTCCTTCTCCGTTCAAAAACTTTTTAGTCTGATGTATTCCCATTTGTTTACATTTTTCTTTTGTTGCCTATCCCTGAGGTCACCAACCTTTCAGACCTTATGGACCACCAGTGGTCCGGGGACCACCAGTTGGCGACCACTGGCCTAGCTTGAGAAGACATGTTAAAAATGATATTACTAAGAGCAATCAAAGAGTTTATTGCCTATGTTTTCTTCTAGGAGTTTTGTGGTTTCAGGTCTCACACTTAAGCCTTTAACACATTTTGAATTTATTTTGATATGGTGTAAGAAAGTGGTCCAATTTCAATTTTTTAAACAAATCTGTCCAGTTTTCCCAACACTATGCATTGAATAGACTGTCTTTGTATAGACTCACTTCCTTTTTCTTAGACTGATTGACTATATAAGCAAGGACTTCTTTCTGGGTCCTCTATTCTGTTCCATTGGTCTATATATCTGTTTTTATGCCAGTACAAAACTGTTTTTTTAATTGTAACTTTGTTGAATAGTTTGAAATTAGGGAGTGTAATACCTCCCACTTTGTTCTTTCTGAAGATTTCTTTGGCTATTTGGGGTTTTCTATGGTTCCATGTCAATTTTATTTTTATTTTTTATTATTTATTTATTTAATCCTCACTCTAGGATATAGATTTTTAGAGACAGAAAGAAACATCAATGTGAGAGAAAAACATTGATGAATTTACCTTTTGGTGCAGGGGACAATGCTCCAACCAACTGAGCCACTGGGCTAGGGCCTGTATAAATTTTAGAATTAGTTATTCTGAGTCTGAAATGAATGTCATTGGTATTTCAGTAGAGATTGCATTGAATATGTTTAGTATTTTCTTCAATGGTAACAATATTTTAATAATGTTAATCTTTTCAATCAATGCTGCAGGTTTTCATGGACTACATGCCAGCATTGGCTCCACTCTCTTTGGTCAACTAAGATTCCACTTCACAAGCGAGGTATATATCCTTCCATTTATTTATATTCTCTTCAGTATCTTTCTACAATGTTTTATAGTTTTTAGAATACAGGTCCTTTACCTCTTTGCTTAAATTTACTCTTTGGTATTTTATGCTTTTTGATGTAATTGAAATTAGGATTATTTTCTTAATTTCTCCTTCTGATCATTTGTCATTGGCATATAGAAATGCAACAGATTTCTGTATATTCATTCTGTGTCCTGTAACTTTACTGAATTCATTTGTTAGTTCTAAACTTTTTTTTGGTGGAGTCATTAGCATTTTAATGTCATTTAATTTCATATAATTATAGTTCACTTCTTCCTTTCTGTTTAAGATGCATCTTATTTGCTTTTCTAGTTTAATTGCTATGCCTGGGACTTCCAATATATGTTGAAGTGTTGATAGTTGGTATCCTTGTTTTATTTCTGATCTTAGAGGAAAAACTTACAGTTTTTGATTGAGTTATTAGCTATGGATTTGTCATATAGAGTCTTTATTATGTTGAGATATGTTCCTCTACTAATTTTATTGGGAGTTTTTTATTACACAAAGATTTTGAATTTTGTAAATGTTTTTTTTTCTGCCTTTATTGAGATGATCATATAGTTTAAAATATTTATGTTATATATATGTACATATGTATATATACTAATTTATTTTTATTGTTGAAAGCATTATAGATATCCCCCTTCATTACCCCTCCATTGACCCCCTCAACCCAGGTCCCCTCCAGGCCTTTACTAAGCTGTTGTCTGTGTCCATGGGTCATACATCCTATCTAATAAAAGAGTAATATGCAAATTGACTATTACTCCAAGAAACAAGATGACTGCCCCCATGTGGACACAAGATGGCTGCCACAAGATGGCCTGCAGGGGAAGGCAGTTGTGGGCAGTTAGGGGTGACCAGGATGGCAGAGGAGGGCATTTGGGGGAGACCACGCCAGCAAGGGAGGGCAATTGGGGGGGACACAGGCCTGCAGGGGAGGGCAGTTGTGGTCAATCAGGCCAGCAGGGAGGGCACATAGGGATGATCAGGCCAGCAGAGGAGGGCAGTTGGGGGAGACCAGGCCAGCAGGCAGTTAGGGGTGACCAGGCCTGCAGGGAGGGCAGTTTAGGGGGCAGGACTGCAGGGGAGAGTAGTTAGGGGTGACCAGGCCAGCAGGGGAGGGCAGTTGGGGGCAATTGGGCCGGTTGGGGAGCAGTTAGGCATTGATCAAGCTGGCAGGGGAATGGTTAGGGGTGATCAGGCTGCCAGGCAGAAGTGGTTATGGGTAATCAGGCAGAGGCAGGTGAACAGTTGGGAGCCAGCAGTCCTGGATTGTGAGAGGGATGTCTAACTGCCTGTTTAGATCCGATCATGGTGGGATCAGGCCTAAATGGACGTTTGGACATCCCTCAAGGAGTCCTAGATTGGAGAGGGTGCAGGCTAAGCTGAGGGACATCCCCTCTTTCCTGTGCACAAATTTTGTGCACCAGGCCTCTAGTATAAGCATAAAGTTCTTTGCTTAATCTCTTTGAGATTCTTCAGCCTGTTGCATGCTTCCATATCTCTGTATCTATTTTATCAGTTTATTTTGATTCTATATATAAGTGGGATCATGTAATACTTGTCTTTCTCTGACTGGCTTATTTTGCTTAGCAGAACACTTTCCAGGTCCCTCCATGCTGTCTCAAAGGGTAAGAGATTCTTTTTTACAGCTGCATAGTATGATATGGTGTAAATGTACCACAGCATTTTTATCCACTCATCTACTGATAGGCTCTTGGACTTTTTCCAGATCTTAGCTATTGTAAATAGAGCTGCTATGAACATAGGCTCTCCAAAGAGGAAATATAGATGGCCAAGAGATATATAAAAAGATGCTCATAGTCACTGATCATCAGAGAGATGCAAATTAAAATGATAATGAGATATCACCTCATACCTGCCAGAATGGCTATCTTCAACATATCAACAAATGACAAGTGCTGGCGAGGATGTGAAGAAAAAGGAACCCCCGTGCACTGCTGGTGAGAATGCAGACTGGTGAAGCCATTGTAGAAAACAGTATGGAGTTCCCTCAAAAAATTAAAAAATGGAACTCCCATTTAACCCAGTGATCCCACTTCTAGGAATATATCCTAAGAATCCAAAACACTGATCAGAAAGAATATATGCACCCCTATGTTCATAGCAGTGCTCTTTATGATAGTTAAGGTCGTATGGTTTTTATCCTTTATTTTGTTAATGTAATATATCATGTTTATTGATTTATGATTTTGAACTATTCTTATACTGCGAATGAATCTTATTTAGTCATGTGTATGATTGCTTTAATGTGTTTTTGAATCAGGTTTGCTAATCTTTTGTTGATAATTTTTGCATTATGTTAATCAAGGATAATGGCTGGTAATTTAATTTTTGTGAGTATATGAAATGTCTCTGTCTGCTTTTGGTAATGAGGTAGTGCTGGCTTTATAGAATAAATTTGGTAGCATTTCTTTCACTTCAGTTTTTTTAAGATAGTTTAAGAAGGATAGGTATTGCTTCTTCTTTGAGTGCTTGGTAGAATTCCTGTGGAGTTGTCTGGTTCTGGTCTTTTGTTTGCTGGAAGCTTTTTTATTACTGCTTCAATTTCATTGCTGGTAATTTGTCTATTTAGATTTTTTATTTTTCCCTGTGTTTTTGATAATTTGTGGGTTTCAAATGGTTCCATGTAGAATGTCCGCCATTTTGAAAGCTGAAAAACTTCACTCTTTTCTTTACTCACACAAAATCCCCTAAGAACAACTTTGCTAGGCCTATGAAATGTAAATTGATTCAAAGGGACAAAGTGTGGAATTAGATACAGAGTCAAGTTTCCACGGCATACATTTGAATCAGATCACCTTTACACCACCCAAGACCAATCAAGTCTAAGCCAACTACTAAGTTGAATCATAAGGAATTGCTACCATTCTAGAATTTTCTGACCTACAAAATGGCAATTCCCTGTGGATTAACTGACAGATGACTCTTGCAGTTCTTTAAGAGAACATGACTTTAGTTTACTTTCCTGTTTTTTGGGAATATTTTCTCCTTACTTTAGCCATGAATGCCATATTTTTCTCTATTCATTTTTTATAAAATATCTGATAGGTGAGCATATCATTACTTTCCAATGTAGGTGAGCATACAAATGTTATTACAATATTAAATTTTTATTAGTGAACTAATTATATAAGTTGCATTGACTTTGTGCCCTATATTTACTCTATAGAGCGAGCTTACATTCACACAAATCATTACAATTCTAGAAGGTAAAATCCCAATTTTCAATAGAAACTAATGCCTAGAAATATGTAACCTATTAACAACCACAAAAGGCTTTGACCCATTCCCTGTTGGCTATTAAAAATTCTACTCTCAGTTAAAATTTATTTAGAAAAATATATAGTCTTAACAATTAATACCCTTTTATTCTATAATCTACTTTAAGTAATTGTACTTCCTCATGACAGTGAGAGGTAGCCTACCAATCTTAAACAATACTAGTGCATCCTTTCCAGTGCTGGCTTATACAAGTTTAAGATTTAAGCTTAGAAAGAGATAATTTTCTTTAAGGTAATAAAAATACCAGCTAATTACATACAAGGCAAGATTATGCAATAGATAAACACAGTCTTAGGAAGATTCCCACATAGGGAATATTAGGTAAAGCTGGGAGAACTCAACACGGGGAAACTGGAGTGAGGTTCTTGCTTTGTTACAGCCAATCTATGTTACCGTGGGGAAGCTACTTGGTTAAGATTCATTTCTGTCATCTATAATATAGGTGTCGGGTTTAGGGAAATAGGTGTTCCCCAAGGTCCCTTTCAATTTCAAAATTATATTACATATAGATAGGACACATCAGTCAACATATATCTTTCATTCTGGAAGGGTAGGGGAGAAAAGACAGAGAGAGAGAGAGAGAGAGAGAGAGAGAGAGAGAGAGAGAGAGAGAGAGAGAGCTTATATTTGGGTTATTTGGACTTTTCAACCACTAGAAAGGTACCAGAATGGTAGAATCAGGGTGAATCTCCAGCCTGTTTCCCACATCCCACAAGACAAGCAGACAATGTCTTTTATGTTGATTCAGAGCTCATAAACAACCTTCTACTATTGATTATGTGTTTCAACTATCTTGATTTCAGAAATTCCTGATCCCTAGGAGAAAATGTATCTTCTTTTGTAAATTGATCAGTTGCCATTCTAGGTGAGAACCCAAGCTTTAGCAATTTCCTTAGGGCTGACCACTGCAAATTGAAGTAATAAAATGTAGTTTCTTAGTATCCCCCTATTCAAATTATCTGGTGAGTTTATCCTGAAAAAACCTGACATTTCTTATTTTATTTAGCAGGTATTGATCTAATGCAAATAATAACAATAATAAAAACAATAGTAATAATGATATCTCACTTGCACTGAAGATTACTATGCAGGCACAATGTTAAACACTCATTTTTTTCATTTGCGCTTCATTACTTTCCAATGAAGCAAGGTCTTATTCAACAAATCCTACTTTGATTGGTGCTGGGGAAATAAGAATAAGCAGAGCCTTAATGTAAAGGAACTTAATGTCTAAAAGAGGAGACAAATATTAAGCAAAGAATTACAGAAATAAATGCAGCATTTACAGCTGTATTAAATGCTACCTACCCAGTGGAAGTACAGGGAGCTATTGTACTTGTTGCAGTAATAAGATAATTCACTAGAGATATGGTGTGGCTTGCTCTGGGTCACAATGTATGTAACAAGAAAAACCCTGTCTGATTAGCCCTGTTAATTTGAAAACTGCATTGGAAACCGCTCTGCCATGTTTGCCCCATGCCTACTTTCTCCATCACTAGTTCAAATTCAACATGTTTGTCTTTTCTATTGGCAATCTTTTACTTACTTACTTGTTTGTCTGTTTTTAGAGAGAGAGGAAGAGAGAGAGACAGAAACATCAATGTGAGAGAGAAACATCAATAGGTTGACTCCTGTATGTGTCCCAACCAGGGATCAAACTTGAAACCTAGGTATGAGCCCTGACTGGGAATCGAATCCACAATGCTCCAAATAACTACACTGGCCAGGGCTCCATTGGCAATCTTTAAATGATCATTTTCCCACCATGACTGGCCTCAAGTTTAATTTTATTGACTCATTTGAACATTCCTAGTATGTGGAAATTCTAAGAAGAGCCCTCAACCCATTTCTGAGTCTATGACACAGATTTGCTATCTCATTCTATTAAGAGTTTGATTCCAGGCCCACTTTTGAAAAGTGAAAGTGTGTATTCAGTAAATTCCTGACACTGACAAGAACCCTTTGGCTATTATTCAAAAATGTCTAATTCCATGAACAAAAGTGCTAAATTATTTCCGCACTCCACAAGCAGCCCCCTACCCTTCAAAGTACAGTGCTAAACTGTGTTTATCACTGGGTACAAAACCATTTGTCCTTGAAGATAATGTGAAATAATTTGATGATAATGGTGGACAAGAAAGCTATGTTGACACAAATCTATTTAAATCTGCCATGCTTTAAGAAATTTGTTTTAACTGACCACATTTGTATGCAATAAACTATTTGTATGGGATTTTATAATTTAACTTCACACACTGTTAACTAGATATGCTATGAGTAAACACAACTGTTTACCCTTATATTAACATCGTTGCACTAAGGGTGAACTTCTTAAAGTTCCTTCCCCCCGCCCAAGTTATAGTCACTTTTTCACATATAAACAATACATTATTATGTGGGCAATGCTAGAAAAAAATAATATTCACCATGTACTTTACAGTTTTTATTGTTACATACAAGAAAAAATGTTGGCTTTACATCTGGTTTAGTTAAAAACAAACAAATATACTTGATTGTCTTTCTTTTACATTTGCAAGCAAGATTATAATATAATACAAATTAGCTATTGAAATACTTGAGATTTTTGTATTTTATGTTTTTATTATTTGAATTAGTAGCAAAAATAACTTCAAAGAGGTGGTTCCCTCTTCCTCCACTTTGGAATACACAGTTTTGTAGAGGTTTCCTCTGAGGTACTTATTGGCCAACTAGTTAGCAAATTCAGCAGTGACTCTACAGACATGCATAATCACTGTTGCATACTCAATGGTGAGGATTGCGACCAAGTAAACAGCGCAGTTCAAATTTGTTACCAATCAAACAATTGCCCAGGCCCATTAAATTGGTGACAAATGCCATTTAACTCCAAGAGTCTGCTCTTTCATTCATCACTCCTTCCCATATCTCTATAATCTCTACTGCAGAAGATTCCTGAGAAATAATTTTCCTTCTGCCTACAACTGGTCAGCTCTGTTTCAGAAATCCTAGAGTAAACACTTATAATCTGCTCTCTTTCAGTGATCAGTCAGAGGAATAGGACATGTTCTTGCAAGTGCCAAACAGCTGTTTCATTTCCCAATCAGGAGTGAGCACTGCAAGTGATAGTTGTAAATAAATATGTAATGTAACCTACTGATAAGGACAATGTAAATATTTAGGACGATTATGGAAAAAAAATGTACACATCTCTGAATATTCCCTGAGGCTGAGATCCACCATTGTCAGCCCTGCCAGAAAAAGTCTCCAGTGGGTTTTGCTGAGAATAAGGGCTGCAGGGCGCTTTGCTTTTAGTTTGGCCCTCACGAAGAAGATGGGACCAGATGGGTGCGCTCTCTCTCTCTCTCTCTCTCTCTATATATATATATATATATACACACACACACACACACACACACACACACACACACACACACACACACAAATGGGACAAAAGTAGGTTTACAGTTGTGAATATGCAAAAAATAGTTTATTATTGTATTATTATTTATTAATTACTAGGGGCCCAGTGCACAAATTTGTGCACCTTGAAAGGAACTGTGGGCCAAGAATCTGTGATAGGCACAGGGGTGGGTCTCGGCCCATCCGCCACTCCCTTGCCTGACCCTTCTTCATGGCCCATGATTCCCTGTCTGCCAGCAGCCTCGCTCCTGCTGCCTCTGCTCCCATGCTCTGAGGGCACCAGCCTTGCTCACACCCACTGATGGTGCTGAGAGATCGAGATCGGGGCTGGCACCAGGCTGGTGCCAGCAGCAGGTGCAAGTGCCCGGCAGGACTGCATCACACAGGAACAAAGGATTTTCTTTTTCTTTTTTTTTTAATTTTTTAAAAATTTCTTTATTGATTAAGGTATTACATATATGTCCTCATTACCCATTACCCCTCCCAATCCCCTCCTCCTACCGTCACCACTTATGCCCTCACCCCTCTGGTGTCCGTGTCCATTGATTAGGCTTATATGCGTGCATACAAGTCCTTTGGTTGATCTCTTCCCCTTACTCCCCCTCTCCCCTACCATCCCTCTGAGGTTTGACAGTCAATGCTTTTCAGTCTCTGGATCTGTTTTTGTTCATCAATTTATGTTGTTCATTGTATTATATAAATGAGTGAGTACATGTGATACTTATCTTTGACTGGCTTATTTCACTTAGTACAATGTTCTCCAGTTCCATCCATGCTCTAGTTTGAAGCATCCATCTTTTTCTCCTTTTTCTTCTTCTTAAAGAATACCTTTCAGCATTTCATATAATACTGGTTTGGTGGTGATGAACTCCTTTAGCTTCTTCTTATCTGTGAAGCTCTTTATCTGACCTTCAATTCTGAATGATAGCTTTGCTGGGTAGAGTAATCTTGGTTGTAAGTTCTTGCTATTCATCACTTTGAAAATTTCTTGCCACTCCCGCCTGGCCTGCATAGTTTCTGTTGAGAAGTCAGCTGACAAGCGTATGGATGCTCCCTTGTAGGTAATTAAGTGTTTTTCTCTTGCTGCTTTTAATATTCTCTCTTTATATATTGCTCTTGGCATTTTAATTATGATGTGTCTTGGTGTGGTCTTCTTTGGTTCCTTTTGCTTGGGGTTCTGTGTGCTTCCTGGACTTGTAAGTCTATTTCTTTCACCAGGTGGGGGAAGTTTTCAGTTATTATTTCTTCAAATATGTTTTCTGTATCTTGCTCTCTCTCTTCTTCTGGCACCCCCATAATTCTGATGTTGGTATGTTTGAAGTTGTCCCAGAGGCTTCTTCCACTATCCTCAAATTTTTGGATTCTTTTTTCTTTTTTCTTTTTCAGTTGAGTGTTTTTGGCCTCTTGGTATTTCAAATCTTTGACTTGATACTTGTGTTCCTCTAGTCTGCTACTGGATTTCCGTAAACTAATTTTATTTCAGTCAGTGTATGTTTAGTTTCCAATTGGTCCTTTTTATATCCATGAGGGTCTCGCTCATCTCCTCAAGGGTCTTGTTCATATCCTCGAGGTTCTCGCTGAGCTTATTTTTTTCTAGGAGCCTCTTGAAATACCTTATAACTGTGGTTTTGAACTCTATATCCAGTCCTTTGTTTTCCTCCATTTCTTTTGTTTGTGATCTTTTTCGTTCTCTCCCCATTTTCACTGCTTTCCTGAGTTAGTTGGGTAGCTCTGTGTGCTAGGTGTCTCGGCCTCCCCTGTTACCCAAGGTGTACACTCTTGGTGCACCCCATTGTGGACTATGTGTACAGCTTTGTTGCAGGTAAGTCTTGTTTGTTGTTGGTATCACTGGGAGGAATTGACCTCCAGGCCAACTGACTATGAGGATCAGCTGTATCTACTCTAGGAGACAGCCTTATGCTCCTGGACTTGCCAACTTGCCAAAGTCTCTGTGCTCACTTTGGATGGGGTGGAGTTTCTGGGTGGGGTGGAGTTTCAGGGTGGAGCTGACAGCCTTGGCTTCCAGTCAGCCCACCCACAAGGTCGCCGGGTCCTAGCCTCTGCAGGCAATTGCAGCAGGCACCTCTGTGAGAAAGGTGCCCTCGCGATTTGCCTGCCACCAGAACGTCCAGTCCCCAATGGATCTAGAATCTCAGATTTTCTCCTGGCTCCTGGGTTCAGTGCAATCGGAACTCCTTTTCCCTTCCACCAGATGCCAGCCACACAGTCAACAGAACTCCCTCACCATGAGCACTTGTATGCACCCCCAGAGTTTTGCCTCTGGCTGGAGATTCTTTCTCCTAACAGACACAGCCAGCAACCTGTTTCTCCCCTCTGCTTGCACTTGTGTGCACATCGCTGGAGGACTGCCTCTGGCTCTTCCCCTGGGATTCTACCTGCAATCCAGGTTCTCCCCGTAAGGGCCTGGTTCCCCTGGGTTTCCACCCGCAATCCAGGTTCTCCCCGTAAGAGCCTGGTTCCCCTGGGTTTTGAGTGCAAACCAAACTGGGTTCAGCTCAGCCTGGAGGTTTTGTGTCCTTTCCGCCAGAGCTCCCCTGCCAGGTTCAGAGCTCCTTGTCCTCTCTCTCTCTTTCGCGCGTGCGAGTCTCTCACCATACTTGGGCTTTGCAGAGGCTCTGATTATCCATGTGCACTTCTATGACCTTCCAATTTCATATCTTCCAGTCAGCCAACCTTCTGGTGGCTCTGGACAGTGTCCGTTCTGTCCTTCAGTTCTATTCTCATAATTGTTGTACAGGGCAAAAACCTAGGTGTTTACCTATGCCGCCATCTTGGTTTTTCCCCAAAGAATTTTCAGTAACCACCAGAAACTTGCCCTGATGACAGTGACTAACCCCCCACTGCTCACCTGCTCCACTATCTCACCGCAGGCAATGCCCACCATGTTCTGCTCGCACTCCCTAGTGGTCAGCGTACATCATAGCAACCGGTTGTTTGGTTGTTAGTTTGTTCGATTCTGTTGTTCTGCTGTTCAGTTTATTTGCATATTAGGGCTTTATATATACACTAGTGGCCCGGTACATGAAATTCGTGCATGCGGGGGGTAGGGGTGGGGGTTGTCTCTCAGTCCGCCTGCATCCTCTCCAATCTGAGATCCCTGTGGGATCGGGCGTAAACTGGCACTTGGACAAACCCCTCACAATCCACTCCTAACTGCTCACCTGCCTGACTGCTTGATCACCCCTAACCATTCTGCTTGCTAACCATTCTGCAACTGGTCCCCTCTGCCAGCCTGCTCAGGCCCAACTGCCCCCCACCCTCAGCCTCATCACCCTCAACTGCCCACCCCTCCTGGCCTGATCACCCCCAACTGCCTTCCCCTCCTGGCCTGATCACCCCTAATGTCCTCTGCCTTGGCCCCTCCAACATGGCGATCTGGGACCCCCGTGCGCACATGCCCTTCATGATCTGGGACCCCTGGCGCCCCCAGTGAAGTGTGGTGGTAGCTGGTCTTCCCCCCGGCCTCCCGTGGACCTGCCCTTCGCACATGGACCAGTGATCTGGGACCCCTGCACTCTCGCCCTTCACAATTTTGGACCCCAGGTGCCCATGGCAAAGCACAGCGGTGGCCAGCCTTCCCGCTGTGCCTCCACAAGGCCTGGGGAACTGGCACCATGGGCTTCCTGGGACCACCAGCGCAGCATCTGTTCCTCAGGCCTATGGTGCTCATTCCTCAGGCAGGGCGGAGATGGTGGGAGAGACAGCATCATGCACTGCGTGTCCCCACCCCCCTGCTCCTGATTGGCTGGTAGCATAGCCAATCAGGAGCCAAGGTACAGTCACATTTGCATGTTACTCTTTTATTATATAGGACTAGAGGTCTGGTGCATGAAATTCATGCACGGGGGGCAGGGGATGTCACTTAGCCCAGCCTGCACCCTCTCCAATCTGGGACCCCCTCGAGGGATGTCCAACTGCCCGTTTAGGCCCGATCCTGATAGGACATCCTTCTCACAATCTAGGACTGCTGGCTCCAAACTGCTCACCTGCCTGCCTCCCTGATTGTCCCTAACTGCTTCTGCCTGCCAGCATGATCACCCACTAACCACTACTCTGCCAGCCTGATGGATGTCTAAGTGTTCCCCTGCCAGCCAGTTTGCCCCCAACTGCCCTCTCTTGCAGGTCTGGTCCCTCCCAACTGCCCTCCCCTGCTGGCGTGATGACCCACAACTGCCCTCCCTTGCAGGCCTGGTTTCTCTCTACTGCCCTCCCCTGCTGGCCTGATTGCCCACAACTGCCCTCCCTTGCAGAGCCTGGAACCTCCCAATGGCCCTCCCCTACTGGCCATCTTGTGGTGGCCATCTTGTGTCCACATGGGGGCAGCCCTCTCATGTGTTGGAGTGATAGTCAATCTGCAAATTACTCTTTTATTAGATAGAATAGAGGCCTGGTACATGGTTGGGGGCCATGTGGTTTTCCCTGAAGAGTGTCCCAGATCAGGGTGGGGGTTCCCATGGGATGAGGGATGGCCTGGGCAAGGGGCCTATGGATTTTTGCAGGCTGGCCATGCCCCCCAGTGACCCAAGCAGAGGCCCTGGTATCTGGGATTAATCTATGTCTACAATTGAAACTTTGTAGCCTGAAGCAGAGCCAAGCCTTCTGCTCGCTACAGGGTGGCAGCCATTTCTGTTTGAAACTTTGTAGCCTAGAGTAGAGGCCTAGGTCAGCAATGGCATGCTGAAAACTTTTTCCCTCCATTGCGAGGGAAACTCAAGCCTCTGTTCTCTCCAGCTCAGTGGCTGCTTCCATTTCTGTATCTTTTATAATTGAAACTTTGTAACATTGAGTGGAGGCCTAGGGAGGCAGAAAGCTTGGCTTCCTCTGTTGCTGGGGAAACCCAAGCCTTCCTCCTGCTCTCAGTGGCAGCAGCCATCTTGGTTGGGGTTTATTTGCATAATCTGCTCCCGATTGGCTGGTGTGTGTAGATGTGGGTGTGGTTGTAGATGTGGCAAAAGTATGGTAAAATTTGCATATTACTCTTTTATTAGATAGGATATATAGATTGAATTAGTATTTTCCATATGAACAACTATAAAACTATTTTGCCCCACCCTGTATCTACAGGGTATTCCCCCAAAATGTATACTTATAAAGGCAGTGTTTATTAAAATATTTTATTTACAAAATGTAATAGAGTCATCTTTTAAAGTGTACATATTTTTGGGACACCCTGTATATATGTGTATACATGTGTACACACACACACACACACACAGATAGCTGAATATACATGTTTGAATTCTGCTTCTGTAACCTTGTGAACATTCCTTCATGCCATTAAATACTTTGTTGAAACATGACTTACATACTGTACAATATTACATTTAGTGGTGAATTATGACACATTTCAGGGTAACGTGGGATATTTAGGTCATTTGTGATATTCTAGTAAATGAGTTCTTATCAAAATGCCTGTCCCTGTTGTGTTTTAGTCTCTCATTGTCTATTTTATCTCTTGTGGTTGACTCAAATGCTAATTCTGGGCAGACAAGGAGATTCAGGTTGAGCCCCCACTGATACTTGCTGGGAATATGATCTCTATAGATGTATAACTTCCTGGAGATTACAGTATTTGCAGTTCCTGAATCTGCCCACAGGAGTCACAAGCCCTGTCTTCCATAGCCACTGTGAAGGTGGGGTGATATGTGAGCCGAGTGTCTGCCACACAGAAGCTCCTAATAAAAATCTGGCTCTTTTCTTTTCTCTCCTATTCTTACAGAAGTCCAATGTGCCCATGGCTAGGTTTCAGGGTCTCTAGAAGAGTCTCTGGAATTATGTGAAAAATCTTGTATGTCCAGATTTTTTTTTTTTCAGCGAGAAAAACCTCCACAAGTATAAGAAGCATTGCAAATCTTCCTGCTTTGTTGCTTTCCATTTTGCCATAAAATAATAGGACTGGCATTTGCCTGGTCCCTAAGGGCTTCATATTGGCTCTGATTTCTCTTTGAATACCCCCTCATTTGTTGGGGAGCTTACTGTTCAACATGAGCAGCCTGACACACAATCTCTATGCTGACCTCCCCAGGCACTCAGTGCATTGTCTGGTACACAAAAAACACCCATGCAATGTAACTTGCTGCTGATGCTATTATATACATAAGTAAATATTTTAGAAAAGTGCATGATCCAAAATTAAATAACTAGCTTGATAAAGGAAGATATGTTGCATATGAATGGTTAGCACACATTCTCTCTCTCCCCCTCAAAACTGGGATCTGTACTGAATTTAGCCAAGTCCTGAATCACGTCCAGGTTCTATTTGTCTTATGTAGGTTTATAAAATGATTAAGCAATCCAGATACTAAAGTTTCCTTTATATCATAGAAAAAGGATGTGTGCAAGGCAGAGGAATTGGCACGAGGCAAACATCAGTATGAGGTTAAAATAGGATGATGGTCCATCTGTCTTGAGTAAGTCAGACCACAAATTGATGAGGCAAAGGGAAAACTGCTGAGGTCCTTTCCAACTTGTGACTCTCTGATCTTACAGATGGTCCATTTGACAGATCTCTTAGAAGCAAGTGTGTTTTAGAATGTCTGTTACATAGCTGAGCTGCTCAGGCTAGTGGGTATCTGAAATTCTAGGAGCAAGACGATGATAACACTTTTAAGTGATCAAATCCCCCAACATTTGATTCAGATCTTTTTGCTCAAAGCAAGAGCCCTCCATGAGCTCCCTCAAGAACAAATTTGTTTTGTTTTCTTTTCTTTTATGTGTATAACACATGCTTTGGAAATAGCTAGAAACTGATTTAGATAATCAGAATGAGAAATCAGGAAAAACGGAGCCTGGACTCACTTTGTCCACAGCTTGGCTTAGGGAAGTAAATGTTTTGGAAAACCCAATTTTTTTTAGCAGGCGGTTTTTAGCGATAGGACTGAGCATGTCAGTGTGTGTGAAAAACCTGTCTGCATCATTCTCCTGTGTATTCTCAGAAGTCTAACCAGAGGCAGCGTCCCAGTCTTCCATTTAGCCCGGCCGCGCTACTGAGGTCAGTAAGAAGAAGCTGTTTTCCTGCCATTGATTCTTGCCTCCTCGGATAGGATTTTGTGGTGTGGCCATCAGTGACCCATGACTTCATGCTTGTAGGCCTCCCACATTGGTCAGGCTGGGTCATTTAACTAGCGTTGGACACTGGCCATCAGAACATGTGATGCAAGCAGAGGCTTGAAAAGCCTGCACCTTGGGGCCTGTCTCTCCGATGCTACCACATGCCAAAGCTCAGACTCTCTTTCGGGAATCTCACGAGCTGTGATTTGGAGCTGGCACTAAATGCCATGAATGGGAACGAAGCTGTCTCAGAACCTTTGGTCCAGATGAGTCGGCTGGAGAAGCCAGATGAGACCTACAGGCCGGCAGCCAGCTGACCCCAGCCCTAAGTGCTGACCCCAATCATGAGCAAATCAAATAGATGTTTTAAGTTACCAAGCTTTAGATGCAGCAATAGATAACTGAGGCAACTATTTTTGATTATGTAGAGATGGACAAATGCATTGATTGCTGGTTGTTTACTTCATATTCATGAGGTTGACTTCTGAGTGATGAGAAGATGGGGCAAATGAATGAAGGAAGAGAGCTAGAAAAGTAAAGTAAAAAGACCACTTTTTCTTTCTCTGGTCTTTCTGTTCCCCATTTAACTCTTCTTTGGATGGATATGCTGGGTTCTTCTTAACTGAATGTTAATGGTAGATAAATAAATTTGCTTTCTCAGGAGGTTTTTGTGGGGAGCCAAACCTTATGTTTGATTCACACATTTAAATAACAAGGGACTATCTTTTTTTTTTAAACATACACACACACACACACACACACACACACACACACACATCTCCTATATAATAAAAGAATAATATGCAAATTAACCAGACACTCAACGCATAGGCATGGAAACATGGAACAGACTGATGAATTTCAGAGGGAAGTGGGGAGGAAAAGATATTAACCAAAGGTTTCATATGCATACTAAAGGCCTGGTGCACCAATTCGTTCACTAGTGGGGTCCCTTGGCCTGGCCTGTGGCGATTGGAGTGCAACTGGCTCTCCAACATCTCTCAAGGAGTCCCAACCCAGATTGCAAGAGGACACAGGTCAGGCCAAGGGACCCCACTGATGCACAAGTCTGTGCACCAGACCTCTAGTATTTATATAAACAACACATCTTAATTCTGCCTATCTACAGTTCACCTGTTGACTCAGTACATGAGTCTGGGACTGCTACATGCTGCTCTATAGAGCTAGTTGGCAGCCTTCTCTTTAATGATATATATATATATATATATATATATATATATATATATATATATTGACCCCCTACACCCCACATCCACCTCTTCCAGGCCTTCACCATCCTATTGTCTGTATCCACGCGCTATACTTATATGCATACAAGTTCTTTGGTTAATGACATCCCACCTCCCTCCCTTCTCACCTTCCTTCTGAGATTCCATCAGTCTCTTCCATACTTCTGTGTCTCTGGATCTATTTTGTTCATCAGTTTAATTTGTTCATTAAATTCCACATATGAGTGAAATCATGTGATACTTATCTTTCTCTGACTGGCTTACTGTATTTCACTTAGCATAATACTCTCCAGGTCCCTCCATGCTGTCTCAAAGGGTAAGAAATCCATATTTTTTTTTTAGGTGCATTGTATTCTATGGTACATATGTACCACAGTTTTTATATCCACTTATCTACAGATGGGTGATTGAACTGTTTCCAGATCTTAGCTATTGTAAATTGGGCTGCTATGAACATAGGGATGCATATATTCTTTCTGATTGGTGTGTCACGTTTCTTAGGATACATTCCTAGAAGTGGGTCAGTGAGTCAAATGGGAGTGCCATTTTTAATTTTTTGAGGGAACTCCACACTGTCTTCCACAGTGGCTGCATTCCCCTCAGCAGTGTACTAGGGTTCTCTTTTCTCCACATCATTGCCAATACTTATCATTTGCTGATTTGTTGATGGTAGCCATTCTTACAGGAGTGAGATGATACTATGTTGTTTTAATTTGCATCTCTCTGATGATTACTTGGAGCATTTTTTTCACATATCTCTTGACCTCCTGAAGGTCTACTTTGGGAAAGTGTCTATTTAGGTTCTTTGCCTGTTTTTTTTTTTTAATTTATTTTTTTAAACAAGATCATTTATCTTCCTTCTGTTAAGTCCCTTATATATTTTGAAAATTGACCCCTTACAGATGCATCTTTGGCAAATATGCAGTGAGCTCCTTTTAAGATTCATATTGGCGAAGCGGAAAAAGTGAGGCCAGCTGGAAGACAGCAACCCCGCTTCGGGAACCTCAGCTGACTTCATTTTTGTGAGACTATACATGTACCTTGGAAGTTAACAAAGCTAATTTAAGAAGAATGGAAGCAAGCAAAATGGAAGCCTCAAATCTTTCCTCAAAAACTTGGCAGCCTGAGGTGATGGTGTCAGTGACAGGCGAACCAGGTAGTAGTAGTAGAGGAAGAAGAAGAAACAGCTCAAGAAACAGACACAGAAGTCATCCAAGAATTCATAGAGGCACTCTCCCTTCTCGATGCACTGAGGATCTGCGCTGTTCTGGAAGACACCACAGACCAGCTCTCTATTCTAAACTATATCATGCCAGTTCAGTATGAGAGAAGACGAAGTAGCACCATGCTGGCGATTGGTGGAGAAAGCGGCAGCTGTCCCAGTGGAGGCAACGATGGGGCGGTCTCAGGGAGTCGGGACCAGCTGGAACACGTCACCCCCTGGCGCCGTGGTGATCACTCACCTGCCCGGCATGTTGCCCTGCACTGCTGTGGCCAGCGGGGAGCCATGGCCCTGCTCGTCATGCTTCTGTCCTTGGTGGCGGGTGTTTTGCGGAGTGAGTTTAGTGTTTTAAGATCACCAGAGTATGTTGTTTTCCGCAATGGAAATTGGTCTATACCAGGAGAGCGAATCCCAGACGTGGCTGCACTAGTGATGGGCTTCTCTGCGGAAGAAGAACTTTCTTGGCCTGGACTTGCTGTGGGTAACCTATTCCATCGTCCTCAGGCTACTGTTATGGTGATAGTGAAGGGAGTGGACAAACTCGCTCTACCCCCAGGCAGTGTCATTTCCTACCCTTTAGAGAATGCAGTTCCTTTTAGTCTTGACAGTGTTGCAAATTCCATTCATTCCTTATTTTCTCAAGAAACGCCTGTAGTTCTGCAGTTGGCTCCCAGCGAGGACAGAGTGTGTATGGTGGGGAAGGCCAACTCAGTGTTTGAAGATCTTTCAGTAACATTAGGACAGCTCCGCAATCGCGTGTTTCAAGAAAACTCTGTTCTTGATTCCTTTCCCCTCAACTCTCTGAACAGTAACAATGAAGTTGATCTGCTCTTTCTTTCTGAACTGCAAGTTCTGTGTGATATTTCAACTTTGCTGTCTCGACATAAGCATCTAGCCTACGATCATTCTCCTGACCTATATTCACTGGAGCTGGCAGGTTTGGATGAAATTGGGAAACATTATGGAGACAATTCTGAGCAATTCAGAGATGCTTCGAAGGTCCTTGTTGATGCTCTGCAAAAGTTTGCAGATGGCATGTATAGTCTTTATGATGGGAATGCAGTGGTGGAGCTAGTGACTGTCAGATCATACGACACATCACTTGTGAGGAAGACAAGGACTATCCTTGAGACAAAAACAGAGAAGAACCCATCAAGTCCCTATAACCTTGCATATAAGTATAATTTTGAGTATGCAGTGGTTTTCAACATGGTACTTTGGGTAATGATCTCCTTGGCCTTGGCTGTGATTATCACCTCTTATAATATTTGGAACATGGATCCTGGATATGATAGCATCATTTATAGGATGACAAACCAGAAGATTCGAGTGGATTGAACTTTATGCCAAAATTACAAAAGGGGTTTGGAATCTGGCTGTTTTGTGAAAATACATTAGTAATTTAAAGTAGATAGTATACTTTAATTTTTTTTAAAAAAGCAAATTATGTTCCCTATTTTGTGTGTACCTATGATGTTTTAGAGTAAAGTATATTGACATGAAAAAAAAAAGATTCATATTGGCAAATCAATAAATGTGATACATCACATAAACAAATTAGAAGGCAAAAATCACATGAGCATGTCAATTGACACAGAAAAAGCATTTGACAAAATCGAACACCCGCTTTTGATAAAAACTGTATATCAAAACTGTTTATTATCACTCAGCAAAGTGGTAATAAAGGGATTATACTTCAACATAATAAAGGCCATATATGACAAACATATAACAAACATCATATTCAATGGGCAAAAACTAAAATCATTTTTCTTGGGAACAAGACAGGGATTTTCACTTTCACCACTTACCCCTCCCCGCCAAATAGTACTGGAAGTCCTAGCCACAGCGATCAGACAAAAAGAAAAAAAATAAAAGGCATCTAAATTGAAAGGAGGAAGTAAAACTGTCATTATTCGTAGGTGACATGAGATTGTACATAAAAAATCCTAAAGACTCCACCAAAAATCTACTAGATTTAATAAAGGAATAGCAGGATATAAAATTAACACCCGGCAATTTATGGCATTTCTATATACCAATAATAAACTCTCAGAGAGATAAACCTAAAAAAAATCCCATTTACCATTCAACAAAAAAATTAAGATACTTAAGAATAAACTTAACCAAGGAGGTAAAAGACCTATACTCAGAAAACTACAGGATATTGAAAAAAATAGAGGAAGATATAAGCAAGTGGAAGAATATTTTGTGTTCATGGATTAGTAGAATCAACATCAATTAAAATTTCCATACTAGTCAAAGCCATCTATAGTTTCTATGAAATCCCTATTAAAATATAAAAAGTGTATTTCACAGAACTAGAACAAATATTCCAAAAATTTATATGGAAACAAACAAACAAACAAAAAACTCTGATTAGCTGCAGCAATCTTAAGAAAGAAGAACAAAGTTGGAGGGATCACAATACCAGGTATCAAGTTATATTACAAAGCCACTGTTCTCAAAACAGCCTGGTACTGGCACAAGAACAGATAGCTAGACGAATGAGACAGAACAGAGAACCCAGAAATCAACTAAAGCCATTATACTCTAACACTTGACAAAGGAGGCAGGAACATGTAATGGAGTAAAGACAGTCTCTTAAATAAATGGTGCTGGGAAAATTGAATTGGTACATGCAAAAAAAATGAAATTAGACCACCAACTTACACCATACACAAGAATAAACTCAATATGGATAAAGGACTTAAATGTAAGCCATGAAATAACAAAAATCTGGGAAGAAACCATAAGCAGTAAAATCTCAAACATCTCTCATAACAGTATGTTTGCTGATACATCTTCTAGGGCAAGTGAAACTAAGGAGGAAATAAATAAATTGGACTACATCTGTTTGCTGATACATATTCTAGGACAAGGGAAACTAAAGAGGAAATAAACAAATTGGACTACATCAAAATAAAAAGCTTCTGCACAGCAAAAGGAACCATCTTTAATTATATATTTTTTCAGCCCAAACTTTAATGATGCCAATTTCCCATTCAGTTTCTATGACATTTAATGTCCTTTTTTCAATTATCCACATTAATGCATTTTTAAAATTTTTAATCCTCACATGAGGATGTTTTTATTGATTTTAGAGAGAGGGGTTAGGAGGGAGAAAGAGAGAAATATCAATGTGAGAGAGAATATCCATCAATTGCCTCCCATAATCAACCCAACTGTGGATCAAACCTATAACCTAGTTATGAACCCTGACCAGGAGTAGAATTCACAACCTTTTGGTATATGGGATGATATTCCAAACCCCTGAGTTATAATGAATGTATTTCTTTGTAACAGTGGATATTTTAAAATATAAAGTGGAATATAAGATGATCAAAATCAGGCCTAAGACATGCACATAACCTAAAGAACAGCCCAGCTGATGTGGCTCAGTGGTTGAGCATTGACCTATGAACCAGGAGGTCACGGTTCAATTCTTGGCTAGGCCACATGCCTGGGTTATGGGGTGGATCCCCAGTGGGGGTGTGTGCAGGAGGCATTGGATCAATGATTCTCTCACATCATTGATGTTTCTATCTCTCTCTCCATTTCCCTTCCTCTTTGAAATATATAAAAGACACTTAAAAATAAAAGATAAAGAACAATACAAGTAGTATATGATTACTGCCAGAAAGTGAGGAATATGCAATAGCAATTGTATATATTGTAAATATAGTTCCAAAACCAAAGACTTTTTCTTTTAGATTTGTGAAATTTTTACATGCAATTTATTAAGGGTTAAACAATCATTTTACTTAAGCATTTAATAAATTATCTTAATTGAAAAGAATATAATGATACAAAATCTGAAATCTCCTTGGAAACCTGAGAGGACTGTAGCTATGAATTAAGGAGAGACTGATGGCATACCAGAATCATTAAGGAAGAAAGAGGACAACCTCCTGCATGCCATACCCTGGGCCCAGTGTGAGCACACATTACACTGAACTATACCTATAAGCTGTCAAGGTCACATGGTTCAACTGAATACATCATTTCATCCCTGCAGTTAAGTTAGCAAATTCCTCATGAAAAAAGTGGACTTTCAGATGGGTTTTGGAGACTTTATAGTTTACATAGGCACAGAGGGAGGTGAGCCTCTTTCTAGGTGATGGAGTCTTGGAGAGAAGGGAGTTAACGCTATAACAGCAGCAGTATAATAATGACAGCCACTTTTCTTGACTGCTCATAATGTGACAGACACCACACTAAGCATTTTATACACATAACTTCATTTAATCCTGAGATGCTGAGGCTGAGAGAAATAAACAAATTGTCCAAGATCACTCTGTTATTTCTGACTCCAAAGTACTCACCAGCCCATTTAGGTTGGCCGGGGCCTGACGGGTTCCTAGAGCAAGGGATTTTCATTTTAAAATAGAAACAGTCATGGGCAAACCAAGATACGTTGGCCACTGTAATGTCAGCGTTCATACTACTCTCTTGTGGCTACTTAGGGCTCTTAGCCCACCGTCTCAGGGCCATTTCATCAAACACACATGGCAGGTGCTGATATTTTCCCTTCTTTTCAGGCTTTCTCATTGTTGACCTGAGCCAACAAGCACCATGAAGCTGGACAGTGTTTAGCTGTTTCACTGTAATCTCTGTTCCAGGAGTTCATAACCAGGGGTAGAACTTGAAATTACATCATCATTTTTGGTAACAATCTAACTGAAATTTAGTATTTCCTTCAATTATGAATGTAGGCAATAGACAGGATTATTAGTTATACCTGTGACTTTATCACTTACATAAATTGTAAGTACTTCCATATCACATTACAGTGGTCGAGATTCTTCAAACTATCATTTAAATTCATCATCACTTGAAAAATATGGTAATTATGGTAATTATCAGGCCTCCTGCTAGCTGTGATAATTAATGGTTTACTAAATATATGTATGACTGATCTGTTTGTGAAAAACATAATTGGATTTCAATATTGTTTTGCAATCCTATGTTCTTTACACATTTTAGAACATTATTCTGAGAAAGTGTCCATGGCTTGTAAGAGGTTAAGAACCCCTGATCCAAAATCAGTAGGCAACAGAGGAACTCCTATAGATCAGCAAATGTCGCAAATGTCCAGCTTTATTACCCCCCCCCCCCCCACTGTTTCCTCCCTTGTCTTTTGGAGGAGCTGACCATTGTGCTTGGCATTCACACTCTAACCTAAGGCTTTCTCTAATCTAATCCAGTTCAGTGGGAGAACATAGTGCCACAGTTGACTTAAACTGAGTAAGTACACAGATTCACCATCCAGGACCTGAGGAAGAAAGCTTTCACCCCTAGAGGAAGAACCCTCCCCTAACTCCATCCAGCCTGCCCCTTCCATTCCTTGCCTGCATTTGTCTTTCCTGACCAATTGTGAGAGTCCCTTTGTGAATAACAGGGCTGGATTAGTTTGCTGAACAATTGCCTCATTTTAGTTAGCCTCTGATTGTCCTTGCCTTTGTGAGTCAAAAATCCTTAATCTTATTTGAATGCAATTTAATTCCCTAGAGAGTGGAGTCTTTAGCCTCTTGGTTTTATAAGTGAGCGCTCAGAGGAAACGCATGAGAGCTGATGTAGTGCTCCTTTAAAGCTCGGCCACTCTACCAAGGAAACAATTAGGTAAATGTGCACTCCAGTCAAGAGAGGAGGAGGAAAAGAATTTCTTCACAAATTACTTTTAGGACATTTAAGTGGAATTGAATTAGAATGTCAAGGGCCAGACAGCTCTCAGGAGGTCATTTGATCTAGTCCCTTGTTGCTGGGCAAGAGCACAGATGTGAGACTCTAGCCCACACTTAAAAGGCTTTAGAGAGAACACTTACCTAAATATGTCCTACTAGGAAAGTGGGAAGGGGTTGTGGGTTTAAAGAAATATTTGTAATAAACCAACTAATAGCATGTAGCTCATTAACTTATTACTTAATTAATCAGACACATGTATTGAGCCCTGTCATGTGTCAGGGATGTCCTGGGCACTTGAGATCAGCAGTGAGCTTACATTCTAATGGAGGAGACCTAATAGGAAATTTATAAGGTGTGTTGGGAGGAGATACATGCATTAGGAAAAGCAGAGAACAAAATAGAAACATAAATGGTGAAGTATGAGCAGAGAGGGGTGCCTTCATAAACTTGTAACATGAAAGCACTAGTACATGTTAACAGCTTAAGATAGTGCCTAGCATAATAAGTTCTCTTTCTTTCTCCTTTCTCCTCTCTTTCTCTCTTTCTCTTTCTCCCATATGTTAGATGAACTTGCTTGGATGCAAGAGAGAGAAACAGGTTTAGCCTAATTTAGGCAAAATGGGCATTTTATTAGAAGGTGGTGTAAGTAGGTCTAAAGAACCAGAATCAGTCAAGAACCAGTGCCGTGGCGCTGTCCATGTCTGGGAAGAGCAAATAAAGTTAATCTCAGAAAGGAAATTGGTGAAAAGATGATGTAGTAAGACAGAAGGATAATCTCATCCTAGTTAATAGTCTGAACTGAACTAGGTCCATATGATAGAGTCAGATTACAAACAAAAGTACTAGAGGAGGGTATTAAACACCCCCAATACTAGCTGTAACCCATATAATGTCAATTTATTGGATGGGTTTTCATTTAGTAGCATAAAATATATAACTTCCCTATCTAAAAAATTATCATGTTCTGTTAGGAATAGACATAATAATCACAGCCATGCTCACTTCACTCTTGGAAACGTACAAATGGTTTCCAGGGAATTAGGTAACCTCAGATGAGGATAGCATTGTCCCAAAGATAGTCAGCTGGATACGAAATTGAAACCCAACCAGACATGCGCCTTTGGATCACCTCTTTCCAAATCAAATAAAATGAACATTGTATAAAACCATTGCTGAACTTGGCTTCCATCCATATTACCCCCCTTTTCTGCCTTCGTTTAGATATGTCCACATGTCCGCTCTAGCACACGACCTGTCTGACCTGTCAGAGGGGACCTGACCCCAGTCAACCTGAAGGTATAGGGCTCGCCGTCTGTAAAAAACTGCTGTAGTATATCTGAGAGTGTAATTACCAGGTCACTGTGATTTACAAAAACTCACACCTGAGACTAATAACTGAACAGACTGTACTTCTGCTTGAGTACTTTAAACACTTGATGTGTCCCCTGAATCTCTCAAAACATGAACAAAGGCAGGAATTGATTTGCCACGCTACCTCTGTCTGCATATTTGACTTCCAATCTCTGGGCACACTGGCTCCCTTATCCTCATGGAGTTTCTTTTTGGACAGAAATCTCACATTTTTCAATGAATTGTGCTTATTTTGGACGTCAACATGATGCAGGTGTGTGGAGATTTAGAGGAAGGATATGAGTTTGAGATATAAACGATTTGGGTTTCAGATATGGTAAGCCAGAGAGACTTACTTTTTATGGCTAAATGGAAGGTTAATATATTTGGACATATGGAACTCACGTTATATCTAATTTTCTTCAACATTGTTGGCAGGGAAGCCATCAGGAGAGGAACGGCTTTCTATCTCTGGGGATTTTGCTTAAGCAGTGGAGCATCACCAGCCAGCATTTGGTTCTCACATTGCTGCACAGTCTGCACAGCCACAAGCTACCAGTTAATAAAAGGACCATCTCCTGTCAAGTGTTGGGGGAGGTAAAGCCATTCAAATACAGACAGTACCCCTTCCTGACCTTATTATGCCTTGGAAGTACCTGAGGTATACAGTACTATAGTGATTTGATAGGAGGAAACATCGGAGCCAGAGTGTGTGCTCCAAGTAAAGAGAATTAGGACCCAGACTTCCTTCGGAACTCCTTCAAGTCTTCAGAACCAAAATGGAATATAGGGATGATTCAAAATGGTGTTTGTTAAAGAGGGATATATTTGCCCATGTTAGTACAAGGTGTTAGTACAGGCACTGTTCTGTATTCTGAGCACCTTACAAATAGTGACTTACCTAAAATCTCAAAATAACACACTGGAGTTGGCACTGTTATTATTACCCTGAGTTTACAGGTGAAGAAATTGAGGCACGGAGTGGTTCAGTGATTTGCCCAGCACCACAAAGCAAGTGGCAGAAATGGGATTTGAACGCTGGCTGTCTGGCTTTAGGATCTGTGGTCTAGTTACTACACTCTACTTATTGGTTTCATGTGTGTCTATATTAATGTGTATTTGAAACTAAGAGATTACTAGCTGTTTCTTCTCTGGATAAGCCTAAGGGATGTGGTGTACTGGTAATCCATTCGGTACAGGTATGGTGCCCAGATGTACCCAAGGATGAGTCAGATTTCCAGTGATGGGATCTCTCATAGTATTCTTCTAATACCCATTAGAAGAATGAGTATTATGATATTTTATGCTGTTAAATTAAAGCCAATACATCTATATTAAATTACAGATTTATTTAACTTTTAAAAGTATACTGAATATCTATGTATATGGCTTTATTCTTTTCAGGCCTATATTCTCTCCCCTCTCCCCCAGATGGCTAAATTTTTGAAGGCTGTGTAAGAGTAATTAATTTTGGGAAATACTGATTCAAGCCTAAATCTTTTATTTTATTTTTTTAAATTTTATTTACAATATAACTTATATTTAATAGCAGTACATATGTTTTCCTCCCCCCTCAATATCCTCCCCCCAGCCTCCCCTACCCCCCAGCACATGTCCCCACCTGCCTCCCTCCCCACCCCAGAGTCTTTCATTCATTGGTTATGCTCATATGTATGCATACAAGTCCTTCGGTTGATCTCCCCCAGCATCTGCCTCCCCTCCACTCCAGCCTTCCCCCTGTAGCTTGACAGCCCGTTCGAGGCCACCCTGCCTCTATACCAATCACTCTCCCCTGTTTCTTTTCTTCAAAAATATCTTGCCTCTGCATACTGAAAACAAACGTATAAGAGCAAAAAAAGTTTGAGTGTCAGTTTCAATGTCCAACTGTTCTGAGTCCCAGTTTCAATGTCAAATAGTTCTTCATGTGTACATGTCAGCAATGGTATCCAGATGGTGGACACATCATGGCAATGCAAGATCCATCCTCTCTGGTATGTTCCTGGGCCGCCTGCAGCCACACACAGCTGCCGACTGCTAGCATGGCAAGGTGTCGTCAGCGTCTGCCCTGTCTGGACCGTCCTCGTGGATGGAACAGGCCCGTCAGTTCCTCACTGTCCCAGGAACCCACATGGTCTTGGAGTTGTCCTCTGCAAACACACAAACACATTCTCGACCAAAGGTTAACAAAGGGATCCTCTCTGCAAAATAGACTTGGGATTCTTTTTATTTTTGCCTAAATGATTTTCCTTTGGATTATTTTGACACCATGTGTGTTTTTTTATGGGTGTCCTGCAGCTAGTTTTACAAATGGAATTTTCTTTTCTGGAGTAAGAATTTTCTACATGTATTTTACTTATAGGATATTTTTCCTTACATGATATTACCTCATTGTCCCCCACCCCCCTTTTTTTGGTTAATAGGGGCTTTTGGAAATTTTATCTTGCAGTCTTGGTAATTTTAAATTTTAATTTTTGCGTACAAATATTACTACTTTAGGTTCTTTGGATGTTAGGCAATTTTGCAGTGAGATGAACTACTAATAGATAATTTAGTTAATGTTTTAGGAAAAGCTTTTTGTCCAGTACAGTTAGATTTTCTTGAGTATTCACTTATGTCACTTGGCCAATTTAAATTAATCTGAAAACTTGATTACTATTTTACTGTCAATTTTAATACTCAAGCAGAAATCTTAGTTTACCCAGTAAATACTTGTGGAAAGGAATATTTGCATTTTTGAGTAGGTCCTCAGAATTCTTTGTAATAAATTAAATTTTGATATAGGGCAGCTATTGCTAGCCGAGTCTCTGTCTACCACCTGGGTCCCGGTGTGAGTTGTGCGTGGGAGGCGTAGCAGCCGTGGGGGTAGGAGAACTTCCTCAGGAAGGGTGAGAAATCAAACCCCTGCAAGGTTTGTGGATGAGGGTCTGTGCCCCACCTCTGTTGTTCTTTTAGTTCTCTCCTGTTGGCCCCTCTGCGACTGTGCCTGTCTTAGGTTGTTCCTTCCCTGAGGAATCTTACCCGTCTCTGGCTAACCAGCCATCCTCCGGGGCCAAACAGGGTGATGTGAGGTTCAGTTCTGTCTCCTTTGTAGTCTATGCCCCCTGTGGCCTCCACGTCCAGCACCTGCCATGGGGTCCCCTCGCCTGCTGGCGGGGTCCCGGTACTGATCACATATCTCGGGGGACCCAGGTTTCTTCTCCAGAGAGGGCCCAGCTCACGCCACTGGTCGAGAGACAGATCCATGGTGCCAACTGCCCAGAGACTTCAGCCGCAGCTTGAACTGAAAGTTCACGCATCAGCTGTGTGTATTTGGATAAGAAGAGGGTCCCTCTTGGCAAAAGGGCCAGAGGGGCCAATATAGAATGCTCGGATGCCTTCCCAGTGCCTTAATCCCTTCTGAAAGGGATTTCCTATCCTTTTTTTAAGTTGCTGCCCAACATTCAAAGAATTAGTTTGTAAGTTTATTTGGGATAATTGTATAATATGCTGTTGTCAAATATCAAATATTATAATGACGTTGTAGAATAATATCATGTAAGGGTATTGTGGTGTCACGGGAGGTTAAGGAGGGCCTAGCCTAAGAACTGGTGTCCATAAGAGATGACATGCTCTAGGCCATGTTAATTCAATCTCAAACTAGCTGCCAATTTTTTTTATAACTTTATATAAACTTTGTCAGGGATGTAAAAACACAAATCACTTACCTTAGTTCAAGCATTCAAATATATTGACTTTCCCCCTTACTCCCACCACCTGCCACTTACCTTGAGGTTTGACATTTTAATGGAATTTTCTCAGTCTCTGGATCCATTCTTGTTCATCAGTCTGTGTCATTCATTTTATTCCTCAAATGAGTGAGATCATGTGATATTTGTCTTTCTCTGCCTGGCTAATTTCACTTAGCATAATGCTCTCTAATTCCATCCATGTTGTTACAAATGGTAGGAGCTCTTTCTTTTTTACCGCAGCGTAGTATTCCATTGTGTAGATGTACCACAGTTTTTTAATCCACTCATCTGCTGATGGGCACTTAGGCTGTTTCCAAGTCTTAGCTATGATAAATTGTGCTGCTATGAACATAGGGGTACATATATCCTTTCTAATTCGCCTTTCTAGTTTCTTGGGGTATATTCCTAGAAGTGGGATCACTGGGTTGAATGGGAGCTCCATTTTTAGTTTTTTGAGGAAACTCCATACTGTTCTCCACAGTGTCTGCACTAGTCTACAATCCCACCAACAGTACAGGAGAGTTCCTTTTTCTCCGCATCCTCGCCAGCACTTGTCATTTGTTGATTTGTTGATGTAAGCCATTCTGACAGGTGTGAGATGGTACCGCATAGTCGTTTTGATTTGCATCTCTCGGATAATTAGTGACTTTGAGCAAGTTTTCATATGTCTCTGGGCCTTCCTTTTGTCTTCTTTAGAAAAGGTTCTATTTAGGTCTGTTGCCCATTTTTTTATTGGGTCATTTGTCTTCCTTTTATTGAGTTGTGTGAGTTGCCTATAGATGCTTGAGATTAAACCTTTATCACTGATAACATTTGCAAATATGTTCTCCCATACAGTGGGCTTTCTTGTTGTTTTGTTGATGGTTTCTTTAGCTGTGCAAAAGCTTTTTATTTTGATGTAGTCCCATTTGTTTATTCTGTCTTTAGCTTCCATTGCCCTAGGAGCAGTATCATCAAAGAAGTTCTTTTGGCATATGTCTGAGATTTTATTTCCTGTAGCTTCCTGTAATGTTTTTATGGTTTCCTGTCTTACGTTTAAGTCCTGTATCCATTTGGAGTTTATTTTTGTGTATGGTGTAAGTTGGTGCTCTAGTTTCATTTTTTTGCATGTATCTATCCAGTTTTCCCAACACCATTTATTGAAGAGACTATCTTGATGCCATTTTATGTTCATACCTCCTTTGTCAAATATTAATTGAGCATAGTGGTTTGGGTTGATATCTGGATTCTCTATTCTATTCCATTGATCTATATGTCTGTTCTTGTGCCAGTATCAGGCTGTTTTGAGAACAGTAGCTTTGTAATACACCTTGAAATCTGGTATTGAAATCCTACCAACTTTGTGCTTCTTTCTCAGGATTGCTGTGGCTATCCGGGGCCTTTTTTTATTCCAGATGAATTTTTGGAGAGTTCTTTCTAGGTCTGTGAAGTATGCCATTGGTATTTTAATGGGGAGTGCATTAAATTTATAGATTGCTTTGGGTAGTATGGACATTTTAATTATGTTGATTCTCCCAATCTATGAACATGGTATGTTCTTCCATCTGTTTACATCTTCCTCTATCTCTTTTTTTAGCGTCCTGCAGTTTTCTGCGAATAGGTCTTTTACCTCCTTAGTTAAGTTTATTCCTAGGTATCTTAATTTTTTTGGTGTGATGGTAAATGGGATTGCTTTTTTACTCTCCCTTTCTGTAAGTTCACTATTGGTGTATAGGAATGCCATATATTTCTTGGCATTGATTTTGTAGCCTGCTACATTGCTGAACTCATTTATTAAGTCTATTTGCTTTTTTATGGAGTCTTTCGGGTTTTTTATGTACAATATCATGTCATCTGCAAATAAGGATAGCTTTACTTCTTCTTTTCCAATTTGGATGCCTTTTATTTCTTCTTCTTGTCTAATTGCAATGGCTAATACTTCCAGTACTATGTTGAATAGGAGTGGTGAGAGTGGGCAGCCCTGTCTTGTTCCTGTTCTTAAGGGAAATGGTTGTAGTTTTTGCCCATTGAGTATGATGTTTGCTGTGGGTTTATCATATATGGCTTTTATTAAGTTGAGGTATGATCCTTCTATTCCTACCTTGTTGAGAGTTTTTATCAGGAAAGGGTGTTGGATTTTGTCAAATGCTTTTTCTGCATCAATTGATATGACTATGTGATTTTTATCTCTCAATTTGTTTATGTGATGTAGCACATTTATTGATTTGCGGATATTGTACCATCCTTGCATTCCTGGGATAAATCCTACTTGGTCATGGTGTATGATCTTACTGATGTACTGCTGGATCCGATTTGCTAGAATTTTATTGAGGATTTTGGCATCTATATTCATGAGGGATATTGGCCTGTAATTCTCTTTCATTGTGTCATCTTTATCTGGTTTTGGTATTAGGGTGATGTTAACTTCATAGAAGGAGTTTGGAAGTGTTCCATCCTCTTGAATTTTCTGGAATAGTCTGAGGCGTATAGGTTTTAGTTCTTACTTGAATGTTTGATAAAACTCCCCTGTGAAGCTGTCTGGCCCTGGGATTTTGTTGGCCGGAAGCTTTATGATGACTGCTTCAATTTCTTCCACAGTTATTGGTCTATTGAGTTGTTTAGATTCTTCCTGATTGAGTTTTGGGAGGTTATATTTCTCCAGAAATATATCCATTTCCTCCAGATTGTCCAGTTTGTTGGAGTAGAGTTGTTCATAGTAATTTTTAACAATCCTTTGTATTTCAGTGGGGTCTGTTGTTATTTCACCTCTTTCATTTCTGATTTTATTTATTAGGGTCCTCTCTCTTTGCTTCTTGGTGAGTCTGGCTAGAGGTTCATCAATCTTGTTTAATCTTTCAAAGAACCAGCTTTTGGTTTTGTTGATCTTCTCTATTGTTTCTTTGGTCTCTATGTCATTTATTTCTGCTCTGATCTTTACTATTTCCTTCCTTCTGCTTACACTGGGCTTTTCTTGTTGCTTTCCTTCTAACTCTTTGAGTTGTTGGTTTAGATAATTTATTGCCGCTGTTTCTAGTTTTTTGCAGTAGGATTGTAGAGCTATGAACTTCCCTCTCAGAACTGCTTTCACTGTGTCCCATAGATTTTGGATTGTTGTGCTGTCATTGTAATTTGTTTCCATGATGTTTTTTATCTCTTCCTTGATCTCTATAGTAACCCAGTCATAGTTTAATAGCATGCTATTTAGTCTCCATGTGTTTGATTTCTTTGGGTTGTTTCTATTGTAGTTGATTTCCAGCTTTATGCCATTGTGATATGAGAATGTGTTTGATATGATTTCTATCTTCTTGAATTTGGAGAGACTTTGCCTATGACCCAACACATGGTCTATCTTTGAGAATGACCCATGGGCACTTGAAAAGAATGTATATTCTGTGGCTTTGGGGTGAAATGATCTGAAGATGTCAATTAATTCCTTCTGGTCTAGTGATTCATTGAGGATTGATGTTTCTTTACTAATTTTTTGTTTAGAGGATTTGTCCAATGGTGATAGTGGGGTATTAAAGTCTCCCACTATGATAGTATTGCTGTCTATCTCTCCCTTGATATCCTCTAGGAGTTTTTGTATGTATTTGGGTGCTCCTATATTGGGTGCATATATGTTTACCAGAGTTATTTCTTCTTGTTGTATTGCTCCCTTTAGTATTATGTAGTGGCCTTCTTTATCTCTTGTTACATCCTTCACTTTGAGATCTAATTTGTCAGATATAAGTACTGCTACCCCAGCTTTTTTTCCATTTCCATTCGCCTGAAGAACCTTTTTCCATCCTTTCACCCTCAGTCTGTGTTCATCTTTTTTTTGGAGGTGAGTTTCTTGTAGACAGCAGATATATGGGTCGTGTTTTCTTATCCAGTCTATTACCCTATGTCTTTTGATTGGAGCATTTAAACCATTTACATTTAAAGTAATTATTGATAGATAGTTATTTGTAGCCATTTTTGTTCTTTGCCCCTATGTTCTTTCATGGCTTCCTATTGCTTTTTACAGCAGACCCTTTAGAATTTCTTGCATTGCTGGTTTGGTGGTAATGTATTCTCTTAGAGCTTTTTTGTCTGTGATGCTCCTGATTTGACCTTCAATTTTTATTGATAGCCTTGCTGGGTACAGTATTCTAGGATTCAGACCCTTTATTTGCATAACTTTGTATATTTCATTCCAATCCCTTCTGGCCTGATAAGTTTCTGTTGAGTAATCACTTGCTAATCTTATGGGGGTTCTTTGTAGGTGACTTTCTGTCTGTCTCTGGCAGCTTTTAGGATTCTCACTTTGTCGTTGATGTTTGCCAATTTAATTATAACATGCCTTGGTGTAGGTCTTTTGGGGTTTAATTTGCTTGGAACTCTGTGAGCTTCTTGGATTTGTGTGGGTTTTTTCTTTTTTATATCAGGGAAGTTTTCTGTCATTATTTCTTCCAACAGGTTTTCTATTCCTTGCTCAGTTTCCTGTCCCTCTCGAAGCCCTATTATACGTATGTTGTTTTGTTTCATGTTGTCCCAAAGTTCCCTTAGGCTCTCCTCCTGCTTTTTAATTTTTTTTTCTAGAGGCTGCTCTACTTGGGTGTTTTTTCCTACCTTGTCTTCCAGCTCACTGATGCGTTCCTCTGCTTCATCTAGTCTACTCCTGATACTTTCTATAGAGTTCTTTACCTCAGCAATGTCACCTTTCATTTCTTCTTGGGTCTTCTTCATTTCTTCATAATTCTTCTTCATTTCTTCATATTTCTTATTCATTTCTTCCTGGCTCTTCTTTATTTCCTCTTGATTCCTCTTCAATTCCTCATGGTTCTTACTTGTATTGGCTTCTGTTCTCTTCATCCACCCTATGACCATTTCTCTGAACTCTCTCTCTGACAGGTTGTTTGCTTCCATTTTGGTTACCTTTTTTTCTGGTGAGGCTTGCTTTTCTTTCATTGGTGGGCTATTTCTTTGTCTCCCCATAGTCTTTCTTCTCTGTGTGTCTTGTTATGTAGTTATCACTCTCCTGTGTTGATTTAAAGGCTCAGACTACAACACAACCAGGTGCAGCACACCAGGCACAGAAGAAGAATGTATTCACAGTATTGGTAACTCCAAATTAAAAATGATTGCCAGAGGAAGGTAAATTAGGTGATAGGTGGGTAAGAGAGAGTAAGAGAAAACACACTCGCACACACAAAATAAAGAAAGAAAAAAAGAAAGAAAGAAAGGAAAAGGAAGAAAGAAAGTAAGAAAGGGGAATGCCAAAATAAAGTTGGGAAAAGGGGAAGGAGTAAAAAGAAAGGAAAAGGGAGTAAACTATAAATATGGGTTGGAATTCCCAGAGGACCACCACTAATCCCAGCAAAAGCCAGCAACGAGTACCTGGAGACTGATAGAAACTACATACAACAACTAATATCAAGGGAGGTTAGGGAACACAGAAGCTTAAATCTATCAAAAAACAATGTAAACATCACCAATACACAAAACAATGCCAACTCCCGCCCCACTAAACAAATTAAAAGGAAAGAATAATGAAACCAATCTCACAAATATGTATAAAATATAAACAACATCAGCAGGACTGAGAGAAAAACATTTTAGGATAGTGAAGTCTGAGAAGCATTGGATGTGTATGGACTTGGAGCAGGTGGTTGGAGATTGGATATAAAAGTGGGGTGAAATTTTAACAGGGGTTAAAAAGAGAGAATAAGGAAAATCTAAACCAGAAAAAGTGTAAGGGGAATAAGACACTAACTAAGGAAAGGTTAGCAAGAGAGTGCTGGCATAAGGGGGAGGTTGAAGTAGGTTAAAGAGATACTAAAGGGTAGATAAAAAAAGACTATATATCGCTAATCTCTGAGTAGAATAAAGATGGAATAAAATGGCACTTAAAAAATTTTAAATAGTAGTAGAAATAAAATTGATTCCTTAATTTGTGTTACACAAGAGACAATTTATGATTCAGCCCCTAGGTGGTAGTGTTTCTGAATTGACCTCCGGGTCTATTGGTCCTCTCTAGCCTGATCTAAAATCCCGCTATGTCTATGGTATTTACTACTGATTTGTGGAAATAGGCTACCCCAGAGCTGCCTCTCTAATTGTGAGGACCTGTTCTGATCCCCAGTGTCAGAAAAGCAGCTCGCCCCTATGGTCTCCCAGGTTCTCTTCCACCAGGGGATCCCCCGTTCCTCGTTCAGCGCTGAGAAATTCCGATTTAGAGAGGAGAAACGCAGGCGTGTGAACTCACGTCCTGCTTGTATGTTTGCGCGAAACCCTTTCTCCCCTTGGGTTTGGCAGCCCACTCCCTCCCCAAACTGCCAGGCTGGCCCTCTCCTTCAGGTCAAAATGTGTCGCCCTCTATGTATCCCCCCCCTCCTGTCACCGGCTCCAAGGACCCTCTTCCACGTTTGCCAGCTCCAACAGCCGCGGGTTTTTCCTCTTTTTTCGCCAGGCGCGAATCTCCCTGTGTTACCAGCTCCCTTAACCCCCGGAGAAACCTGACCTTTCCGTGGCTGCGCACAGGTTTCCTCGGAGTCTGCTTCTTCACCAACTAGGAACCGATGTTTGGGGGGATGTGGGGGTCTCAGACGTCCAGTGGGTACCGCAACTTTAAAATTATTAGGCTCTTCCCCTTTAAGATGGCGCAGCCGCCTCTGAGCCAGGCCACGGGACAGAACCGAGCCGCACTGGAGCCGCTCTGTTAAGGGCGGCTATTCTAGCAGTCCCCCTCCTTCTCCCAAAGCCCTACTGTCCCCCCACTCGCCAACAAACACTCCCCCCCGCGACCCTCAGCTGCTCACCCCGTCTACCCCGGGACACAAATGATTACGCGTCCTTCTGACCCGCCGCCATCTTTTTTTCTGCCCTAAATCTTTTATTTTATGAGTGAGGAATTTAAAGCATGGGTTGGTGCCCTAGGTGGTTTGGCTCAGTGGATAGAGCATCAGCCTGCAGACTGAAGGGTCCCTGGCTTAATTCCAGTCAAGGGCACAGGCCCAGGTTTCAGGCTCATTCCCCTCTAGGCAGCTGATTGATGATTCTTTCTTGTCATTGATGTTTCTATCTCTCTCTCCCTCCCTCTCCTTTCCTCTCTGAAATCAATAAAAATATATTTTTTAAAAAGTGTAGGTTGGTAAAGCAACCTCCTAAAAGTAACACAGACTTTTCCTCCTATCAAATTGCAATAGTACTGTCTTCCTCTACGTCAATGGTTCTTAACCTTTCTAATGCCGCAATCCTTTAATGCTTCATGGGAAAACACAGATATTTACATTATTATTCATAACAGTAGCAAAATTACAGTTATGAAGTAGCAACAAAAATAATTTTATGGTTGGGGGTCACCACAACATGAGGAACTGAATTAAAGGGTTATGGCATTAGAAAGGTTGAGAACCCCTGTTCTAGGTACTTCCTAATTATGGTAAGGTCTAGAATGGGTACTGCGTCTGTCTTTGAATAGCTTTAACTCCCCCAACACTTGACAGGAGGTCTTTTTTTAACTGGCAGCTGCTTTTTGAAGTCTTACTATATCAGGTACCATTTTCAGTGATATTCTGGGGCTTATACTATTTAAATTGAATTACAACTTATAAGTTAGAATCTATTGTTTTATCTCCATTTTATAGATAAGGAAACTGAGGCTTAGGGAGGGTATGTAACTTGCCCTGACATCACACAGCTGTAAGGGATGAGGTGAGAACTGAATCACAGTTTTTCTAATTCCAGAGCATACGATGCCATCTTCTCAAGTACATTTCCATACCTGTGCAGTCTTAGCAACCTTAGCCATTAGTTACACAATAATTCCATCTGAATTTCTTTCAGCATCACAGGGCCTCCCACTGCCTCTGCTTACTGGGATTAGCTGTCATGAAACATAACTTCAGAAGGAAAAGCTGGGAAGTACTACACTGAAAGTACCTTCTTTAAAAACGAACTATTTGAAAAATTTCAAAATAAATGCAGTTCAACGCTGAAAGCTATTAACATCTCTGCCACAGTTGTAAACATGTCCCATTTTAATGTGATGAAACAATGCCTAGAATACAAACAATTTTTAAATGGTACGTTCACAAATGTTTTGTAATACCATGGTAATGTTTTCATAACAATATAATGTAACTTGGCAGAGATGAGCCAAATATAATTTCACTAGAGGCCCAATGCATGAGAATTCATGCACTGGAGTGAGGGGTCCCTCAGCCGGGCCTGTCCCCTCTCACAGCCGGGAGCCCTCAGGTGGGAGGTGACCCGGCGATCAGAGGAAGGTGACACCCATCACACCTCTGCTGTTCCCACTGCTGGCAGCACAAGCCTTGGCTGGCCCTGGTTATCTGAGCCTTGGGTGGCCCTGGGCAGCTGGGCAGCCACTATCCAAGGTTTGACTGTGCCTTAGGCCAGCCCTGGGTGGCTGGACAGCTGCCATCTGAAGCTTGCAGTGGCTCTGGTCAGCCCTGAGTGTCTTGGGGGCTGAGGGGACTTGAGAACTCCAGAGGCAGGTAAGTGGAGCCACCCACCTGCCTGGGGGTGGGCCTGGCCTTGCAGAGTGTCTGCCTCCATTTTGTGGCTGTGAGCACCGCCATCTTTGACGGTGGGGCAGTCAATTAGCATATCCCCTCCTTATTGGCTGTGGGTGCTGCCTACTTGCAGCAGCATAAGGGTCAATTAGTATATCCCTCTTTATTCGATAGGATTCCTCCAACAATTCCCCCCTCAGCCTTCTGCTTTAATCCTCATCTTGTTTTGCACTTTTAAATTTCACTATATACTGATATTACTTCAGTGACAAATACTATCTTTCAGATAAGTCTTTCATGAGAAAGAGAATGTCAAGGGTTTCTTTATAAATAGCATCTTGATGAACTGCCACCCTTTGGTGATGATGAAATGAAACAAGTTAATAACATCCTGCTCCTGTTGCCAGTGGAGGATGGTGGTTTCCAGAGAAGTGTCAGTGCTTTGTTCAGGGCTGTAAACCTGATATTCTGCCCTAAACAAGCGGAACCCACTGGAGCGAAGCTGCCATGTAAATATAAGTGAGGAAATGCATTCCAAGGAAAGCACCACAGTCACTTCCACAGTTTTCTCTCAGCACAGTCAGATGAGCCAAGTGTGATTATCCCCACTTTATAGACTTGGGAAACTGAGGCCTCATAGCCAGAAGGCAGTGGAAGCAGGTGAGCACCCACATCCATCTGCTCGTAAATGCACTCACGTGCTGGGGCAGGAGGAGAGTTGACAATGCACAAGGGAGTCCTTGGAACACACTCATTCCTCTCCTCATTGCTTCTGTTTTCTAAACACTTTTTCTGTGATCAAGGAACTGAATTGTTGACGAGGCAACAGGCAGCACATAGCAAAACTGCCAACTGAATGCATTCCCTCTGCGTGGGGAGTTGGGAATAGCATGGAGCACTGCTTTGCTCTCCCATTGAGAAGAGGCCTGGACATGGGGCCAGTACCTGGCAGCTGGTCTTTGGGCATAAATACATCTTGCCCTCACTAAGGGCTGTTACTCAGGCCATCTGGTCTGTTCTGCCCCACAAAGTGGATTGCACCAAAAGTATATCATCTCAAGGAAGAAATTAGAAACCTCATAATTAAACATTTTAATCCTTGAAAACTGGATGTGCCACAGTTCAAAGAAGGACTATTTATTCCCACCATTGAGATGGATGTAGTAGCTAACATCTGATCAGAAAAGGGGTAGACTCTGAGATCTATACTTCCCCCAGTATAGTATCCTGATGCCTTACATGGCCTTCCGTGATGGCCTCTGCGTGGTCTCTCCTTGCCCAGGAGGTCGGGATCATTCACACCTCAAGGACATGGCTTGTGTCCTCAGCTGGAATGCCTAACCCACTGACCTACTCAGGGTTCACTTCTCTGTGTTTGCATCTCAGCTGAACTGTCAGTTGCTTAGGCAGTCCTTTCAGGCAGGCATGGCTTTCTCCATGATCTTATAACATCTCATCTTCACAGCATTGATTGCTCTATGAATCTGTGCTTTGAATTCCTGTCACTGTCTGTCTCCATCACTAAAAACCTTCCTGAAAGTAGGAATGGTCTCTGGTCTGCAACTGTTTCCTCAACACCTAGAAGAGTGCCAGGCTTTAATAGATGCTTAATACATACATGTGATTTTTAATTAATAAAACAAGGACATAAATATAGTTTATATAATTTTACATTATATAACTGTCCCTTTTTTGTAATGGAAGTACTCTGAGTTCAAAGGGAAAGGCCATCTATACTAATAAAAGAGTAATATGCTAATTAGACCGGGAGACCTTCTGGGGGACCTTCCTGATGTCCTTCTGAACAAAGCCATGGTGGCATGGTGGCGGGGCTGAGGCAGAGGCAGTTAGGGGTGATCAGGCCAGGATGGAAGGGCAGTTGGGGTGAACAGGACGGCAGGGGGGCACAGTTGGGGCAATAAGGCTGGAGGAGGGGCATTTGGGGTTGAGCAGGCCAGCAGGCAGAGTGGTTAGGGGCATTCAGGCAGACAGGCAAGTGAGCAGTGAGTAGCCAGTGGTCCCAGGTTGCCAGAGAGATGTCTGACTGCTGGTTTAGGCTTGATCTGACATCCTCCAAGGGGTTCCAGATTTGAGAGGGTGCAGGCTGAGCTTAGGGACACCCCCATGCCATGCATGAATTTCATGCACCGGGACACTAGTATATAATAGGAAGGTTTGTCAGTTAATTTATTATTTGCTAGATATTTTTAGTATTAACTGAATTCTCTTATTTCCATTAAGCATTATCTCTACACTCCTTCTTCCTAGCTCTGAGTCGACTGATGTAAGGCACGAGCCACCTTCCTGCCCCAACCCCCTCATCCCATTCCCAGCCATTTCTCTCTCCTCCTGTTAGTTTTCATCAATCTGATCAGAATCTCTCTCAGCTTCATGCATTTCCATCACATGCCTACACTCTTAGGAGAAAGTCAAACTTGTAACCTGAGTTGGAAAATGTTTTATAATCCGGCCTACCTCATGTCTCTAACTTCACTGCTTGCCCCTCACTTTTCTTTCTCTCTAGAATCCAGCCATTTTTCTTCAGTTTCCAGAAATCACCAAGTTCTCCCTTGCCCCTGGGCCTTTCCCCTCTGCCTGGAAAACCCCAATTCACCAAACTAACATCTAAGCATCTCTCAGCTTCGAAGTAAAGGTCACTTCCTCCCGGTAGCTTCCCTAACCACCACACCTTCTCCAGTCAGCATCTTATTACCCCTAGCCATCGCAGCCCTCATAGACTGCATGTCACTTCTAGCTCCCTCGTCTTCTGTACCCAGCAGACTGTATTTGTCTTGCATACTCTTGTACCCCAAGTGTTGAGCACTATGCTTGGTACTTTGTTGCCACTTAGTAATTTAAAAAAAATAAACTAAAATGAAGAGATGCTTATTGCATGGCTTCAAAGGAAAGCTCGAAGTTGCCATTTGAAGACTTTTCACCAACTATCACAGTGTCTGAGAAGCCCACTGTGCCCGGAAATCACTTAGGCCCTCTCCCCTTTTTGAATGATTACTGAGAGGCATTGTAACCCCCCAGGGAGTCTTGGCTCCCCATTTAGAGTGTAATGTAAGAAGGCCGGGCCTGGAAGCAACCTTGTGTGTGGTGGTATCTTTCAGCACAGTGAAAACTTGAAAAATAGGGTGGTCTCAGCCAGGGGTCAAATTGCAGATACAGCGCTCTATGCACTTGGCAGTGCTTGGGAGAAAAATACATAATCACAGAGGCATGCGATCTGGTCGGAAAATTCAGACCAGATAGAATTGCAGGGGTGGAAACACGCACACACACAAACACACGTAACAATGAGCGCTCTTATTTGTAAAAACCACATTAATGAATGGCAGCTCCGTACCTCTGAAGTGATTTATAAATTGAAATAATTGTCTCTTTGAACTGTGCAGATATTAATTGACCTATCACTAATGTACATAAGTCTCTAAACCATCCAAACATTACCTAAACATTTTTATTCCCTTTATTCTGGAAATCCAAAAAACCACAAAAATAGGCTCTTTGTTCTGGTGCCAAGGGTCATAAAGGAAAAGCCATCATCTTTGATGACTTTGCTATTCTTATTCTATTTCTTCATCAAATTAATTCTAAGTGAAATAGTGAGTCCTCTGAGCTTAAATTAGTCTTCACACCACCCTTCCTCTTAAACAATCTCGTCCCCAGCACATGGACCCAGTCTGGCTCAGATTTCTCGTAATAAGAGCAGGGCAATTCATTATTTTTAAAATTAATTTTAGCTTTGGGTACATATCCCAAACCACCATAGGTTGTGGGCGCCTGGCATTTCCTTCCTAAGTAAAATGAGGGAGAAACTAAATTGGCTGAGCCCAGATGTGCACAGACTATGGCAGGCTTGCTGAGAGTGCATGCTGCAAGGGTGATCTTGACCTATAGGATAATCTTGACCTGCATTGAAAGGCAGGCCTTGTGCTTAGGACAGGAGCTCAAGGGCAGTGGTTCTACACCAGGGGGAATTTGGCAATGTCTGGAGACATCTGTGTTACAACTTGTTGGAGGGAAGGTGCTACTGGTATCTAGTGAGGAGAGGCCAAGGATGCTGCTAAACATCCCTGCAGTGCCTAGGACAGCCCCACAACCAAGAATTCTCCACTCCAAAATGTCAATAGTGCTGAGGTTAATAAATTCTGCTCTCAATACTTTGTCAATAGTGCTGAGGTTAATACTTCTGCTCTCAATTCTGCTCTCTAATACTTTTTTTTTTTTTTGTGGAGATGCCAGGGATCGAACCTGGGGCCTCATACACGCAAAATCAAGTCTAATACATTTAAATTCACTTCCTAGCCTTGCTCCTTTATGGCTGTGTGACCTTGGGTAAGTTTCTTGAGCTCTCTGAATCTCGGGTTTCTCTTCTGCCAAATCCCTACTTTGATGGCATTTTAAGGGTTTTAAAATATATTTTATTTTAATTCACTTATTAGTATATTTTAAATGGAAATGCAAAGTCCATAATTTAAGGGGAAACTGACAGCTTTTAAATTTCAATTTTAAACCCAAGCTTTATGTTCTCTATATTTGTGCATAATGGAAAAATATAAAATGCATAATTCTATCTATAAAATAGATTTTTCAGTAATTGACTTTTAAAATTTGATTTTTTATTGACTTTTAGAGAGAAAGAACAGGGAAAGGAGGGAGGGAGGGAGAGAGGAAGGGAGAGAGAAAGAGAGAGAGAGAGAGAGAGAGAGAGAGAGAGAGAGAGAGATCAATCCACGTGAAAGCGAGACATGGGTCAGAGCCTGGGCCTGTGCCCTGACCAGGCATCTAGAGGCAAGTTTTCGGTGTATGGATGATGCCCAACCCACTGAGCCACACTGGCAGTGTTTTCACTGACTTTTTATTGGTTTGGCTAAGTAATGTTAATTTCAAAATCTCCAAGACCCATTCTGCCTTGGTTGAGAAACAGGAAAGAGTCAACTGTAAATATATATTCATTTTCTAGCATTCATACAGATCCATGGTTGCTAAGCTAAACATATAATAACACTATTGCTTTAACTTAAACAGTTAAACAAAAAAGCCCCTAGTTTCTAGTGGACAAAGACACAGCACTCTAAGAATGCCTAAGAAAGTGGAAAAATGGAAATATAAATCATATTCTGATATTTTTCTATGCGACATTAATATGTAATATCAGGTTAAGCAAATATAACTTCTACACAAAATTTAATATTTATTTGAATAAAGAAATCAATTTGGACTTATAACATGTTTATACAAAAAAAGTTTCTTGAAATTGTTATTTAAAACTAGAGGCCCGATGCATGAAATTCCTGCAAGAGTAGGATTTCTTTCCCCCAGCTGCTGGCACTGGCTTCCCTCTGGCACCAGGACCCAGGCTTCCCTCCCAGAGGGAGGCTCCGCCCACCCACCGTAGCCTGCCAGGTTGGTGGCCTGGACATCCCTCTTTGGGGCAATTGTGGAGCCCCTTGATTGAATGCCCTGCTGGCCAGTGGGGTGGGCCTTCCTCTGTGGGGCAATCATTGGGTGATGCCGGGCCCTCACCCAATGGCATCTGGACCCACAGGTTGAGAACCGCTAGCAGGGTCCCCTAAGACCATTGGAAAATACAGATATTTACATTACGATTTATTAACAGTAGCAAAATTATAGTTATGAAGTAGCAACGAAAATAATTTTATGGTTTGGGGTCACTGCAACATAAGGAACTGTATTAAAAGGTCACGGCATTAAAAAGGTTGAGAACCACTTGTGTAATGCTTCTTAATGGAACCCTTCCCACTCCCGCATGCTGACCCTTGTTTAATAGGTCAAAGAGAGAGTCTTTTGGATGTTCTAAAGATGTTTATTGAGTTTCCACTGACATGGATGCTGGGGATATCGTTGTGTCTTGGAACAAACAAATGGTCAGGTGGGTAAGACTCAGAATTCTAGAGTCAGAGACAGATGTCTTGACTTCTGGCAAAGTCAGGTGTTTTCTGGAAACATTTGGCTACCTACTCAACCTACCTGAGGCTGTTTTCCTCATCTGAACATAGATTAATGGAGTATTTCTTATCTGTTTGTTGAGAGGATGCTGGTAAAAAGCAAGGAGCATGAATCTTGCTATTTATTTTTAAAATTGCTCAATAATGGCCCTGGCCAGTGTGACTCAGTTGACTTGGTGTCATCCCATGCACACAAAGGTTGCCAGTTTGATTCCTAGTCTGGACACATGCCTGGGTTGAGTGCAGGAGGCAGATGTTTCTCTCCCACATCCATGTCTCCCTCTCTCTCTCTCTTCTCTTTCTAAAATACAAATATATATATATATATATGTTTTAAATTGCTCAATAATGGTTAGCTGCATATTATACTGGTCATTGTGTTATTTCTATAGTCTAGAAAGGCCTGTCTTGGAAAAATGGAGGCTATTTTTCTAATCTACGGGAGAATTTAAAAAGCATTTCAAACCAGAGGCTGAATAAACTATATTTCTTAGCATAATGCTACCAAATGGAGCCAGCTGTGACAAAACAACCCAGGGTGTTGCTGCTTCTTCTCCTTCTTCTTCCTCCTCCCCTTCTTCCTCCTCCTCCTCTCCCCTCCTCCTCCTCTTCTTCTTCTTCTTCTTCTTCTTCTTCTTCTTCTTCTTCTCCTCCTCCTCCTCCTCCTCCTCCTCCTCCTCCTCCTCCTCCTCCTCCTCCTCCTCCTCCTCCTCCTTTTTCTTCTTTCCTTTTTTTTTTTTCCTTCTGATGGCCAATTGGATGCTCGATCCAGCAGCTGGACAAGCTTCTCTAAGTTGCATTGTTTACAGATTTTCCTTGGACACAGGTGGGATTATGAAACAAATCAGTATGCACACATGCAGGGCTTCTCTCTAACTGGACTTTAGGAAATAAATTAGTTTTCTATAGATAGCTAGTTAATGACAGATTCTAAATGGTTTTGAAGAAAAACACAATTACATGGTAAATAGCACTTATTGGCTTTCTTATTCAAAAAGCAAGGCATGTTTCTTACAGAAAATATAAAAAAGCAAAACTTCACCTCTCATCTGAGTAACTAGAGATAATGTGTGTGTGTGTGTGTGTGTGTGTGTGTGCGTGTGTGTGTGCGCACGCGCCCACGCGTGCGCGCGCACGTGCACACACAGAGTACTTCTTTCAACAATATTTTCTTATACCATTTAATACTATGGTGGGATTACTAAGTCTTACTATACCAGAAAAAAAGTTAGCCAAGTGTTTCTGTGAAGGGCCAAATTGTATGAATGCTAGACTGTGGGTCACATGGTCTGTCACAACTACTCATCTCTGAAAAATAGCCACAGACAATCTGGGAATGAATGAATGAATGAATAGGGCCAATTTCACCCCTGTGCCCTGGATTCCTCCCCCATCCTGCAGTTTGCTGACTTCTGTGAGAGAAAGAGCCTCATCAATACATTATTCAGTGTACTGAGTGGGAGAGAGGGGGCCCAACCTTTCTCCACTGGTGTTGATGAGTACTAGAGTGTTATCAATAGTTATATTTTGTTATAATAGGAAAATAGGATTTTCAATCCTCTACACCTTGGAGGTTTCTTAAAGGGTTGTCTTACTAGTGCATATTTTGGGGAAGTTAGATACAAACAAACAACAACCAGGCATTAAAGAAAAAAAGTTTTATGAAGGTCAATTAAAAAATGCATGTAATTAAGTGTGCGCTTGTTCCACCACCATAATTTCCAAAATTCCTAATGTTGTTTTGGGAACAGCATTCCCATGCAATGTGGGGAAACACTGTCTGTTCCTCCTGATTGGGAGGCAGTCTTGTTGCCTTAGGTAGATGGAGCAAGTTCAAGCCTCTGCTGCAGCTACTACCACAATCATCCCTTTCTCAAATAATCGTGCCATTTGGAACAATGGAGGAGAAACCAAGATGGCTGCAAGAACCAAATCAAAGATTTGAAATACAAAGAAGCAAAATCCACTCAGCTAGAAAAGCAAGAAACAAAAAGAATCCAGATAATTGAAGATAGTGTAAGGGGCCTCTGGGACAACCTCAAGCATGCCAACATCCGAATAATGGGGGTGCCAGAAAAAGAGAGAGAGCAAGGTAATGAAAACCTACCTGAAGAAATAGTGACTGAAAACTTCCCCCACCTGGTGAAAGAAACTGACTTAAAAGCCCAAGAAGTACACAGAACCCCAAAATATAGGAATCCAAAGAGGACCACACCTAGACACAGCATAATTAAAATGCCAAGAGCAAAAGATAAAGAGAGAATATTAAAAGCAGCAAGAGAAAAACAGTTACCTATAAGGGAGCACCCATATGATTGTCAGTGGATTTCTCAACAGAAATGATGCAGGCCAGACAGGAGTGGCAAGAAATATTCAAAGTGATGCATAGCAAGAATCTACAACCAAGATTACTCTATCCAGCAAAGCTATCATTCAGAATTGAAGATCAAATAAAGTGCTTCGCAGATAAGAAAAAGCTAAAGGAGTTCATCACCACCAAACCAATATTATATGAAATGCTGAAAGATATTCTTTAAGAAGAGGAAGAAGAAAAAGGTAAAAATATAAATTATGAACAACAAATACACATCTATCAACAAATGAACATAAAAATCAAGTGAATTAATAACCTGATGAACAGGATAAACTGGTGAATATAACAGAATCATGGACATAGAGAGGGAATGGACTGACAATCCTTGGGGAGGAAAGGGGTGTGGGAAGTGCAGCAAGAGACTGGACAAAAATCTTGCAACAATGGAAGAGGACAGTGGGGAGGGGGAGGTGAGGGTAGAGGGTGGGTTGGGTACAGGGTGGAGGGGAGCTATAAGGGGTTAAAAATGGAGAACAATGTAATTAATAAACTGAACAATAAAGATAAAAAAGTAACAATGGAAAAAAAATATCATGCCATTTGCTAATAGGTTTTCCTAAAGGAGGAAAACATAGACACCTGGGTTATAGTTTGTGCTGCAGGTGAAACAGACTATGGGACAAATATTAGCATTTAGGAGTTTTATTAGGAAGTGCTGTTAGGATCAATATCTGAGTATGGGCGTGGGATGGGAGCAGGATGGGGCCATGGGAGAAGTCGGCTGTGTTGCATTCTTAGCAAAAGCCTCAGCTGATCCCATAGGAAGTTCCAAAGCTGGGATCACTATGCAGCACTGTACTGAGTTGGGAGAGATGGGGCCCAACCTTTCTCCACTGGTGTTGATGAGTTATTGGCTGAGGTTGTCCTTCAGAAGTCTTTTCCCAAAGGGGACAATTAACCAACAGCTGCCTTCTGCCATCGCTCCCAGCCTCTGGGAGACTAAGACCTGCATTCTTGAAAGAGTTTCTGGGTGGTGCATCAAGGCATTTACCGTCTCATAGGGTTAAGACCAGATGATAACTTGCCCAACTTAATGCTATCCTTGCTTAAAAAATCAATGTGGTGATGTGTGCAATTTTACGTTTGGTTTAATTTAGTTTAATAATTTTATTTTTATCCTCTGAATATCAAGTCTGATGAATACATACTTGGCAGTGTATATGCAAGGCACTGCCTAGTATGTGTGAATTAGAGACAACAACAAATTCAAGATACAGGTCTTGTCCTTGTGCAACTTATAGCCTCTTTGAGAAATGCAAGAATCCTATCTAATAAAAGAGTAATATGTAAATTGACCATCACGCCAACACACAAGATGGCTGCCCCCATGTGGACATGAGATGGCCACCACAAGATGGACAGCAGGGGAAGGCAGGGAGGGACCAGGCCTGCAAGAAAGGGCAGCTGGGAGTTATCAAGCCAGCAGAGTAGGGAAGTTGGGGGTGATCAAACCAGCAGAGGAGGGAAGCTGGGGGAAACTGGGCCTGCAGGGAAGGGCAGTTGGGGGAGACCCAGACCTGCAGGGGAGAGCAGTTAGGGTGACCAAGCCTGCAGTGGAGGGCAGTTAGGGGGTGATCAGGCTGGCAGGCAGAAGTGGTTAGGAGCAATCAGGAAGGCAGGCAGGTGAACAGTTGGGAGCCAGCAGTCCTGGATTGTGAGAGGGATGTCCTACTGCCCGTTTAAGCCCGATCCAGTTGGACATATCCTTGAGGGGTCCCAGATTGAAGAGGGTACAGATTGGACTGAGATACACCCCCTCCCAGTGCATGAATTTCATGCACCGGGCCTCTAGTATGAGTTATAAAGTGAAATGGTCCCAGTATTGGGGACTATATAGCAATTCTTGGTCTTAAGAAACCATGGTACACCCAACCCAAATGCATGCAGAATTTCCATTTTTTTAAGCCACTATTTTTTATAACTTTATTATATAATGTTTTAGCAAGAATCATGCCTTGGTTTTTATTCCAGGGAAGTATGAAATCATGAACAGAATATAGATGTACGGCAAGGCTTGGAGATTGGCACCATGGCTAAGATTTATTCTTTCCAATAGACACTTAGTCACCAGAGTCCCCTGTGCCAGCTAATGCAGCATCAGCATTGTGATCTATAACCTACTTTTGGATGTCACTTTCTTCTTCTCCTGATAATTGTATATATTTTACCAGCATATTATGGTACAGTGCAGGTTTTACTCAAGGGCTTCACTGAATTAAAACAGGACATTAAAAATGTTCTTCAACTCTCAAATGAAATGCAGCTTCAGCTCTTATTTTTCACCTGCAAGTAAAAAATGAGGTCCCTGTATAATTAAAAAACAAAGTGGGCCTTAATACTGGCACCTGGAGGGTTGTTGACCAAGTTCAAGATTATGAAAAATATATGTAGAATTCAAATAAGGGTGAAACAGATCCCATTCAGAACACATAAAATGCCAAAATAAGTGCTTCCATGTGACATCTGTGCAAAATAGTATATATAATCAGATGGGATTTTATAGTTTTTAGAAAATACTGGACATCAATATCGTTTTTCTCAATAAGGCAATTCCATAGCAAAGGTTTCATTTATACACCTACTCATTTATTCATCCTTTCACTCCATAGGACTGCTGTGTTGCGCATTTTCAGCAGGACTATTGATGTTGCCATCTATGTGGATGGTGCCCCTGGAGCTGGGCAGCACACAGCCTGCACAGCCATATCCAGTTGCCCTGACTCAAAAATACACACTGGGTGAGTATGTGCCAGGCACTGTGGTAGACCCTGAGAATAGAGCAGTGAGCAAGACAGACTTGGTTCTTGACCTCATGGATTTTTAGTTTAGGAGAACTCAGACAAAAAACAACTACAAAAACCAATAAATACAAACTGAAATAAGTCCTATGAAGTATGTGGTCAGGATAGGATAAGGACCTCTAACAGGATACCTACTACTTTGGACTGGCAGGCAAGAAGTTTTGCGTAAGCAACATTTAAGCTGAAGGATGTTTATTTATGATGGAAAAAGTGAGATCAGGAAAGATATTTCAGAAAAAGGGGAAATAATTAGGTAAGGAAGGAGTATGGGATAGCCAAGAACTTGAACCAGACCAGGTGGCTACAGTGTCGGTGCAGAAATGGGAGTTGTAGCTGAGGAGGCTGTAGAGACAGTTTTGAATAGCAGGTCCAGGTTTTGTTGAGAATTTTGGTCTTAATCCTTAGAAAAATTGGCAGACATAGGATGTGACTTTTAGCAAGGTCCTGCATCTGCGTTATGGAGAAAATTTGACATGGACAAGAATATGTGGTTGACAATGAATGAAAGACACTGGGGCGGGGAGGTGGGCAGGTAGGGACATGTGCTGGGGGGTAAGGGAGGCTGGGGGAAGGACATTGGGGGGGAAAAAGGAAAACATATGTACTACTATTAAATATAAGTTATATTGTAAATAAAAAAAGAGGGGAAAATAAAAATAAAAAAAGAAGAATATGTGGTTGACAATGTGGGGACTGTTTTAGTAGCACAAGTGAGAGATGATGGTGGCTTGTTTAGGTCATGCCAAAATAGTGGGAATAAGTGAACAGATAAAATATATTATTAAATGAAATGTCTTGCTTAATCTCTCTCTCTCTCTCGCTCTCGCTCTTTTTTGCTGGCCAGTAGTACTGACTTATTTTTACCTTTAATGGCTCTCTCAGACAACATTAAATATCAACTATTGAGAGACCACATGGAAAGTGTAATTATTTTATGTTAACATCAGAGACCATTGCAATCTAGTGTCGGTTTGCCCTATTAATGCGTGTAACCAATAAAATAGTCATTACCCTTTTATTTAGCAGAATCCTAAAGACAACTTAAAACTTCATCCCTTTTTTGTCTTCCATAACATGCAGTACCTACTCATTTGGGATTGTGGTGAAGATGCAAAGAGATAATACGTATCTAAAGCACTTAGTACAATGCCTGGTATGTCATAATTTTTGTTAGCTGCTTTTAACCACAGCTGGTATTCATAATTATATTATGTCGGGGTTTTCAGGTGAAAATTAATTACTGTCTTTTCCCTCTAAGATATTGCTGATTTCAAGAATATGGGTTGGTTTTTCTGCCCACTTATGCCAAATATAGCAATTGGTACATATAACTGAAGGAAATCTGTATATCTGCACATGCAAAATTTTTTCTTGTGCCTTTAGCAGCGACAGAAAGGGTATAAGCAAGGTCTGGACCCTGCCCAGACCCTGGAATGCTTGTATCATGGAAGAACTGAGGAGAACACTCCCTTCCTCACGTAAATCATGGAGCAGAGAAACTGAGAACACAGATCCTAGGGTTAAAATGCATGAGTAAACCTGGCTATGCTATTCATCAGCTAAGCAGCAACACAAGTCTCTCAGAGTGTTGGTATTGCAGCCTCCTCAGCCCTAAGATGAGGACAATAATAGTACTACCTCGTGGAACTGTCATGAGGATTAAATACATGAATATGGTGGTATCTTGCACAGAGTAAGTCTTATATGTATTTGCCATTGTCGGTATCTGAAAAAGACCCCCTCGCTTCTCTATCTTATCTACCAGAGAGGCTACTCTTCTTCCCAAGGGAAGAGAAGTACTGCCCTATACATTCACTTCCTGGGGCAGGAGTACAATGCCTTTCCTCGATGCTGAACACTGAGCAGAGGGAATAAGGGATTATCTCCCATACATTCCACAACTCCACTCAGTTGGCCTTGAATTTGCCCTGTCCCTGCAGGTTCATGTCTCCACCTGGAAAGAAAGGGCTTTTATGACATGGCATTATCTCACTAACATAGGGCCACAGATTGCGCTTTGCATCCAATAAGCCCTCAATCAGTGTTTGATGGGTTTGAACGTGAGCATCTTTCTCTGAGTGATTTTGGTTCTAATCCTGAGTGCTGTTGTCTGGTAACAAAAAATAGGCCCGTACAGGAAGTATAGATTCCCATGTGTCTGCTCCTTCCATCAGAGCACTGTAGCCTTCTGATTTTCAGGACCACCCAGAAAGGCAGGACACCCAACAGCAACAAAAATTTTCTTAGCATGGGGCAAACACCTTGTACATTCACCTTCCTCACTTGTGCCTTTTTCCTGATCTAGGATTGCTGGGCTTCTCTGTCCAAAGCAGAAGCAAAGAACTTAAAAAAAAGTTTATTATAAGATGAACACCTTTTTATTTGCTTCCTTTCAATCTTAATCTCATACATTAGGATTTCAATCTTATACATTAGGATTTCAATCTCATACATTAGGATTTCAATCTTAATCTCATACATTAGGATTTCAATCTCATACATTAGGATTTCAATCTTAATCTCATACATTAGGATTAACTAAATGTATAACATAGAGGAAGGAGTAAGTAAAACATGGGGTGCGTGTTAGTTCGGCAGCATATTGTGAGGACAGGTGCATCAGTAAAGATGTGGTTGTGCAGCTCTGAAGGAAATATTCACATCATGGCATTGAGTAGAGCAGAGCACCTCACTGAAGGTCTACAGGGATTCTAAGTTGATGAGTGCAAGCTCCCTTCATTGCAGTAGTTCGCTCTGAAATTGTTATTTATTAACTGCCTCCCTCAATTGCAGAGTATGTTCAATGAGACGCCCTGTTTTGTTTATCTCTATAGCCCCATGGCCTTGTGGCAGGGTTTGGCAAACTGTGGCTAGCTGCCAAATCTGATTTACTGTCTAATTTGTAAATAAAGTTTTATTGAAACAACATAAACCGATTTCTTTGCTTACATGTTGTCTGTGGCTGTTTTTGCCCTACAATGGCTGGCCTGAGTAGTTGTGACAGATTTCAAAGTTTAAATCCTTTACTACATGGCTCATTATGGAAAATCTTTGCTGATCTCTGACCTAAACCACTAAACAAAGCACATTAAGTGCTTAATAAACACTTATAGCATGGATTAGTGTGTGAATGAATAAATTGATACTTGTGGATGAAGAGTAAAAGAAAATGCAAATAAGAGTAATGTGCTAAAAACAGTACTATGCTTGAAAAAATTTCAATTCTGTATTTAAGAATACCATTTAAAAAAAAGAACAGAAGCAAAGTTTAAACTGTGAGACCATCACCACTGTAGATTTTTGAGAATGTAGTTCTGAGGTCTTGTGGTTCAAGAATTGCTGCAATTCTAGATTCTTGAACTCTCCACTTATGTTTTCACTTTTAGTTCAAAAGTGAAGTTCCCTCATTACTAAATACCCTCCCAATTATGCATTAAAAGTGGGGAGAGCGAGCTGGAAAGAGTACTCGAGAAGCTATTTTATAGCAGACCATGTAGGTTATTCAAACATGAATGGAACAGACCTGACTTGTGTAGTAATGTAAATAATATTTACTAAACTGGTCATTCATCAAAATTAAATTGATTCAGGGCCCTCTGAGGCTTGGTTATCTTAGTCTGGACACCAGACACAACATTCACCTGGTAACTCACAGAGCCCCCTTCACTGGCTCATGCTATGTTGGTCTTCAGAGGAGACTTCTTTAAAACTTATCCAAGAAAAGAGCAATGACCCTTTACATCTTTTAAAGATCAAGAAAAGAAAATAGGAGAAGAGACATTTTATTTGTTTTACACAAGGACAAAAATTGGTTTCCTTCACTTCCATCTCCATGCTTCTGTGAATCTGGTTGGCTCTCCTATAACTATTTGCTCATTTGCTTAATTCCTTTAGGGCCATTTCCAAATAGTAGCATAAGCCAAAAGAGGAGAAGCAATCTATTCACCAAAAGGTTGCATTTTTAAAAGATATTTTGCATGCTCCGATGTAAGAGCTCTGGGACATTAATTTTTCACCTATTGAAAATACTCATCTTTAATGCACATGGCCATAGGTTCAAAAAGTAATATTAAGCTTGTGTATGTTGGCCAGAATAATACTATTCAAGACTTCCTCCTTGTTCCCTGTTGTAACACAGTTTTTCCCCACTGTGTTCAGTGTTTTCCTTTGATTTCAAAGCCCTGGGGTCAAATGTAACCAAGGTTGCATATTGGATTGGGGAGGGAGGTGTTTTGGTTGTTTTTACAAATTTCCATGAATTTATGTCCTTAATGAACAGTGATGGTGTTTTTCTAAAGTAAGTCAACAACAGGGTGGAAATTATTTGACTCCTTTTTGCCAAAAGTCAGTAAAAGTTCACAATTTACCAGGAAGAGTCCTGGCCACATGAGTGGCCTCGTTAAATATTGGCTACCTCAATCCATTAATCATTACAATAATTAACTAATCATTACAATGCCTTCATTAAGTAGAATCCAATTATAATGAAGGCTCAACTTGCTTCTTTGGAAGAGAAAATCAAAATGATTCTTCAGCTCAGGATGATACAACTCTTTGGTTCACTTTGGACTGGCTCTTGTGGACGGAAGAGATGTGAAATGTGTTGGCCTGAGCAAGACAGAGCAGAGCTGCAGAAAACAGCATAAAGAGGCCAAGTGGCCCAGAATGCCAAGGGCCACACACTCACGCCAATTGGAATGGAGCAGGGGTGAGAGGTGTGAACTTATTTCATAAAGGATTTTTTTTTTACTGCAGTAACCTATCTTTCTATACAATTTTAAAAATAGCATATTACTTAAGCCTCTTTTTGCTCCATATCTAAACCTACAGGAAGTCCAGTGGCATGTACTCTGCTTTTATTAGGTTGAGTATATCCAGATGATTTTAATAAAGTTTTAAAAGAATATTACTTTCCTGCTAGTTCAATGAAAACCACTTGCAAGATGGATTTAAAGCAATAGATATATTTCTTGTCAGCACACGCCCTCTATATGCAAATACGTCATATTTTCATAATATCCAACTAAACAACACACAAACACAATCATCAACTGCATGTGAACAGGAGAAAAAGCTCATGGTTGTGACTGTTTAGGGATGAGGAATGGAGGGTGCCATGGGTGCGAGGAGTCTGCACAGATTTCCCTTCAGGACTGAGGCCTCCACTGCTGAGAGCTTTGAGTCTTGGCTACAGGAGTTCCTCTCTGGGAACTGTTCTAGGTTTTGCCTGTGCTCTAGGGACAGCTCAAAATCAACTGATGGGTCAACATGGTGTGTGGGCGGAGGGCAGGGCAAGGTCTGTACAGTCCTGGTTCCCTGACATCAGTCACCTTCAGGACCATCCCAGCTGGAGCGCCCGAGGCCTTCACTGGAACTACCCTGCAGTTCAGTATCTTCTTGGGCCAGTTCTGCTGTGCGCAGTCTCCTAGGGTTGACTCAGCACTGCATGCAGATCTACACCTGGGAGCCAATTTCCCAGGGAGCCCAAGGTAAGACGGTGAAGAATCTTTCCTCCTAGTTTCTCCCAAATTGATTTCATCTGTAACTTTCTATTATGAAAATATGCAAACATACTCAAAAGCCAAAAAAATATATATAACCCATCAACCTTATCACCATCTTGCCATTCTTGTTTCATCTAATCCTCTTTAAAAACTGCATTCTTCTAAAGTAAATCATTGCACCCATAAATACTTCAATATGTTTCTAACATGTAAAGATTTTTTAAGCAATAACCACACTGCTATTATAACATCTCAGATTAACCATAAGTCCTTAAAATAATATAAAACCCAGTCTGTGTCCAATATTCCTCAATTGTTTCCAAAATGATTTTTGTTTATTTGTTTATTTTTACCATGCATATTTACCTGTGAGTTTTTATTCCCAATTCCTGACTTACCTTCAGGTAATCATGACCTCTAGCCAAGAACCTAACCATGGTGGTTTTCTACCTGCTCTTCTAATCTCCACTCTTGGAAGCTTTGCCACTGTGGTCAGATCAATTTTCCTCAGTTCAGCTCTGTTGTTAATATTTTCCACCACAAATACCATTCATTGTTTCTCAAAGTATGAACTATGGAACACTAGTCTGTCAGCTGCTTTATAAGACAAAAATAATAATACAATGAATACTCTATGAATAAATAAATCTGGGCAATGCTGTGAATTTTACCCCCTTCTTGGATATTCATAATGCACACTAGTTTATTCAAGGCTCTGAGCAGTCCTGCAGCAAAGAACCTGCCAAACACTTTTAACCCAGTATTTTCCAAACCTATTGGCCATATCACACTGTGTTTAGCACCTGTTAATATCCCACAGAAACTATGCTCTATGGAACACACCCTGGTATCTGTTGGCTTCCTAGAGGGGCATTTAAGGCCTCCATTGTCTGACTCCATCTATAATATTTTCCAAAAGTGAATTTTCTCTTCACTTTCCTTCTTTTGCCCTTTGATTTCATCTTCTTTAGCCAGTCTTTTCATTGCACCTTTTTTGGTTGAAATCCATCACATGCTTCAAACCCCGTTTGCTGGAAAACCTTACAAAATCTCCCAACCAGACTCAATCCTTTCTTCCTCTGAGTTCTCTACCACAGTCACAGGGACATTGGGCATAGAATCACTGTTTGGCAATAGGACTTTCTCATGTACAAAATAAGAATAGTGTGGCAGAGAACTGTGTTGTAGGTTGAATAAGAGAATGAATGCAGGTGCTATTAAATCTAAGGTCTTGTAGCCAAGGATTGTGTAGAATTAAGCTTTGTAGTTTCTGATGAACCTTGTGCAGCTGTGAGTCCAGTAGGTCCTGATTCCTGTTTGCTGGATTGTTATACTCACTGCTGACAGAGGCTCTGGATCATGCATCACCTTCAGAGCATATTGATGAGATAATGATCTATGCAAGCAGAGGAGAGTGCTATGTTTTAGGCTGTGACAGTTCATTCTTGTTGTGCCTTCATATACCGTGCGGGCTTTGAAGGGCCACCTGCCATTTCTAGAGCTCAGTTTCCAGATTTGTAAAATTTAAGGGATTAGGTTTATGTTTTAAACTACCAAGAACACTTGAAAGTTAGTTCTCCCATGATGTGAGAGATTAAAAAAAAGCAAAAGTACTAATTGAAGATATATTCAATGATCTTCCTATTTTTTCTAATTGAAGTCATATAAAAGCTTGATAATTTTATTTGCTTCTTCAGTCTTATTACAAATAATTGGACAGTTTCCCCAGAGATTTCTATAATATTGAGTCACACTACTTAGGTACAGATTGTAGGTTTCATCCTATATAATAAAAGGCTCACATGCAAATCAACGGAACTGCTGAACAACTGGTTGCTATACACACACCGACCACCAGGGGGCAAATGCTCAACACAAGAGCTGTCCCCTGGTGGTCAGTGTGCTCCCACAGGAGCCTCTTCCACCTCTACAGCAGCGCTAAGGATGTCCAAGTGCTGGGGAGCAGGCCTAAGCTGTCAGTTAGACATCCCCCAAGGGCTCCAGGACTGCAAGAAGGGCATAGGCTGGGCTGAGGGACCCCATCCCCCCAAGTGCACAATTTTCATGCACTGGGCCTCTAGTTGATATATAAAAAGCTTAAGTTGGCAATCACTGCTCTTAATAATTTTTATGATGTCTTTTTGCTTAAAAATTTCTGTGATGCTCTGAGATAAATCAAGAGATTCAAAATTTGGTTCTTGCATGGTTTGTTTGCTCACTTTTTCTATATGCATTGATGTAGCTTGTGTTATTGTTGCAAAGGGATCCAGTATAGAGGGATAGGCTTCCTGGCCTGAATGATGTGTAAACATCATCAACAATAAGCAGCCAGAGAGTGGGGTAGGAACAGTGAGCTGGTGGTGTGGACAGAGGGACTAGTATACAGATCCAAACACAAGAGCGATCAGAGGAAGTTTGGTACTTTGGGAGTGGTGTGTGCATGTGCCCATGCATTTGTACTGGGTAATGATTTAAAATGTATTTCTAATTATGTTTGAGGTCAAACAAGCTTGCTCAACATGACTCCACACTTAAGGAAGATTTCTTACAAACATCTGCTACAAGTCACTATGGGAACCAGGTGATAGACATCAACAAATCATCACAATCCCATCCTTCTCCCTAAGACATGGGGCTCAAGAGAGCATGTCCTATTGCTGATACATATTACAGTGTACTAACAAGTTCAAATTCAAAGAAGGCCTTCCCTCGGAAGGCCCAGAAATGGGCTGCTTCAGAAAGACACATCGGCTTAATGTATTTCAAGCTTCTCAGTGGCAGTTCTGGGCCATTTCTGTGGTGTCAGATATTTGCGGTCTCCTCAACTTCCTGCAGTTCAGTCACTTTTTTGCTTTGCATCTACCATGGGAGAATGGGACCTGCCATCTGCTGGGAACTTCAAAGATGTGCTTTGTTTTACATTCTGCTACAGTGAAGTCAATGCAAATTGTTTTTATGTTGTTTAAAATTTTTATTTTACTTGTTGTTGGAAGGGGGAGGGGGGTGTGCAGGGGAATAAGGGGAGTGAACAAGTCCCAGCCATAGTTTAATATGGTTTGGCCTGACTTAAAAAAAAAAAGTAGTTCAACAGATGTTAGTTTTGATTCATTGTTTTCTGTGGGAATCTACTTTTTACTATTTTTCAAATTCTATTTGGATCCAAATTTGTCTCAGTAGGGGAAAATGCTAACTTTCCATTTAGATATATTCTCTTTAACAGTGGCAGTGTGCCATACCCTCCTTCTTTCTCTCCTTGTTTTTTTGTTTTGTTTTGTTTTTGTTTTTGTTTTGTTTGAGAAAGAGCACAAATACTTCCTTGAGCTTGAGGCTGACCTGAACTTTATTCAATAGTCTTTCCAAGGTCAACTGAAAGGCATTATTTCTCAGGGAGGAGAGGCTCTCAGAGTTTGGAGGGAACCAGAAGAGACCCAGAGTATACTTAATCCAATTCCTACTCAATTTGACATGAGGCCATTGAACTTCAGATAAGTGACGTGAATCCCCTAAGCACATGAACTCACCAATGGCCCCACTGGACCTAGAACTGAGCTCAGGAGGACAGACAAGCCCTTTCCCTTTGACCTCACTGTCTCTCAAATACTGAGCAACAGCTCCTCCCCCATGCCAGTTTACTGGAAAACTTCCATTCAAATCACATAAAAATCACTGTACATTTTGTTCCTGACAAGGAAATTTCAAAAGTAATTGACGTTGTAGAATTAGACATTTTATTTATTAGTAACTAAGTTTATTATTATAATTGGAGTCTCCAGAGAAAATTGGAAGTTTATCAAATGTATTTACTGTGAAGGATAATAAGATAAAAAGAAACTTCCTAAGAGTAGTTAATGTTTCTTACCTGATATATAGAATGTTTTTCCTTTAGAATTATGATTATTGGGAGTGTTCAAATTATAATCAGAGGAATTATTCAAATTACACACTGAAAGTTGGAATTAAGGAAGGAAATTTTCTAATAATTTAGGAAAGTTTCTCATCTGTGGCACTATAAACAACTGGACCTGACAGTTCCTTGTTATGGGGAATGGGGCTGGCCTGTAATAGTAGGATGTTTAGCAGCATCCCTGGCCTTTACCCAATAGACACTAGTAATGCCCCCAGAGTTTTGATAACCCAAATTGTCTTCAGATTTTGCCAAATGTCCCTTAGGGGGTGAAATTCCCCCTAATTATGAATCACTAATTTGGATAAGTCTGGATGTTTAAAATTTAAGGGAATACTTCCTTTACTAGGGGAGAGGGAGAGGAAAAGATAGAGGAAGAGAGAGAGGGAAAGAGGAAGAGAGAGAAAAGAAGACAGAGACAGGGGGCATTATTCTTTCTGATTATAAATGTATAAATATTTATATTTATAAAATATGAAAACACATGTTATTTCAGTAATTCAAAATTACCTCAGGTCAGTCTCAGCATGTTTTCACAGTTAACAAAGTAATAAACATGACATCTAAAATCAATGAAAATAAACTGCCAAAAAATCCCTAAGACATCTGGGAACAGATAGTACAGTTTGTGACCCCTGAAATGCCTTAGGTCCCTCTTCAACCATCTATTAGTTTCTCTTATTATTGCAGTTGCTCTTTCACAGTCTCTATTCTTCTCTAACTCAACCCCAAATCCCAGCCCTGGGTGGTTTCCATCTCCTCCTCCTGCCAGTGCATTGGTGCCCACGGACTCGTTTTTTGGATATGTGCTTCTCTGGTTTTCCTAGTTTAGATCTTCATAACCTCTTGTCATGTTGCTGCCTTGCTGATTGCCTGGATCCACACAACAAAAGACCCAAAGCCCAGACAAATAGTAAATCTTCCTTGGAATATTCTGAGGTAAGAGAAGGGTTAAGCCCTTACACAGGTCTATTTTATCCCAGTCACATTAAAAGAACAAGGGTGGGTGGCAATTCCAGTACTCATAAACCTCACAGTTAATAAATTGGTGGATGTCTAGATACGTGTTTGATACCTGAAGAGAATAAAAATGAAAATACGTAGTTTGCATTCCCCAGTCATGGAGGAAAAAGAAAATGACTTCATTTTTCTTTCACATCCTTTTTCCCATTGAATTATGAGGTTGAGTTTAGGATGTTTCCGTTTTATATGGGACCATCATCATCATTTATTAAGTATTTGCTATGTGCCACAGAACAAGCATTTTATAAGAATGTCATATTTAAGTTTTACTACAAATAGTAAACAGGTGCTATTAATATTTCCAATTGACCAGTGAGGAAACTGAGTCTCACAGTGGTTATGTTAGCAATTAAGAACCACATAGCAATTAATTTTTTTTACCTATAAGTGGAAGAAAAATTCCCATGCTTTAGCCCATTAAAACCATTTTATTTGGGGGGGGGGGCAGGATGGCAAACTATCTCTATAGATTAGCGTTCCACATAATGAACTTTGGGAACCACTGCTCTATGTACAATAAAGTCTGGAAACTGGCTAAAAAGAAAAAAGCTGACTGTAGTAAAATGACCTCTTCAGTTGGGTGAGGGGTAGTTTAAGATTTGGTGTAATGTCAGCACAGCTGTTGTGTCTTGCAGCAAATGAATAGCACATTTCTCCATGGGATTTGTGCAGCTTGAAAATAAATTATAAATTATTGAGATTCACATAACATAGACATGGGATTGAAAAGGGACAAAAAATATACCTGCAATGACATTTGAATTGCTGTTTCATCCCCCCTGTTGAAATCCAAGCCAAGAATAAAACATTGATTAAATAGCGAGCATTGACATTTTACTCCTGTGGTGCTGGAGACCAGCCGAGACAAAGAGCCGGCTAAACTCAAAAGACAAAGGGTCCTTTTGTGAGGTAGTAAGTTCATCTGGGAGAATTATTAAGTGAAGCCCCAAAGGAGAGAGTTCTCCAATGTCTTTACCTACAACACTCATTGAGAGGCAATAGGTAAAATCACATCGAAAATATATGGGGGTCGGAGAATGAAGGAATTGGAATACACATAAAATTCAACTTTCCCTCTAGTGAGGGAAATTTATATTAGGAAGTAAAACTCACAGTGAACAATGAGATATGAGTAAAAAGATACATTCTTCTGAGCAAGAAAAACATAAAATGCCAATTTTATCATATTCTCATGGATAGGAAATATAGCAGTGAGCAAAACAAACATTTTTGTCTCCTCTCAAGGATCATACATTGTAATGTAGGCTTAAAAATAATAAAACAATAAATCAAATAAGTGTTATGTTTGAAGATAAACCACGAGAGGATATGGAGAATAATAGGGGTTGGAAGACCTACCTTAGAAAGTGTGCTCCGGGAAAACTTTTCTGAATTTGAGCTAAGAAAGAAAAGAATAGAAGAAGTGGCTCATATAAATGTTTCGGTAAAAAACATTCTGGAAATCCAGGATAGTGCATTAAAAGGATTGTAACTGGGAAAGAAATGGGGGTATTTATGGAACTGAAAGGAGACCATAGTAATGAACACTTGCTTTGTAAATGTCACTATAGCACGTCACATGTGTGAGTATGAGAGTGTATGCCTTTGCAAATGTTAGACTGTGGTGGGGCTGATAGTATTCAACACAGAGTTAGACCTTGGCCTTCTGATTTTGGCCATTTCATTTCCCATGATTCATTTACTCATCCCCAAGTGCTATGAGCTGGTTTCTGCCATGCTATACAGAACAAACAGGTCACTCGACCAGTCCCAGCTGTACATGTAGTCATGTGTAGTGTTAGTGACTGTTGTTTTTGCTAAAATATTGTTATACCCCCTGCCTGTTTTTAAGAGCTATTCCTTGACATTGAGGCTAAATTCAATTTTGGGCAAACAACTTGGACAATTTAAAGTTTCTCAACAACTTTAAATCTTTAAGGAGGCTTATCCCATATTTTCACAGTAGTGCTGCAGTGAGAGATGAGAGGCTTTGGACTAATATTGGTCCTGTTACATATTGTTGTAGAAGTTTCAGATAAATAGATGTACTAGGTAGATCCTAAATGTAAAGAAATTATTGCTTGAGGTATTTAATAAGGTACAAATAAAGATTTCTTAATCTCAGACTTACAAGAATGAGTGTGCAAAGGATAGAAATGTGTCTAGAAGTGATTGCAGAAGAACATTTTAGAAGTGAATGTGCAGAAGATTGTTTTGAATTATTTAATAGAACTAGCAGAAAAATAGAAGGAATTCAGAAGGATCCATAGCAGTGGGGTTAATTATCACTTATTTTACTCAAGTCTCATAGGTACTTATTTATTCCTACAAGACAAAGGGCTGGCAAGTGAATTCAAGGAAAGCAAGACAGCTCAGATTTGTAGGAAAAACTTGTCTTTCCAATATGGTGAACTGAGCGTTTGCCTTCTAAGAAATTCAAATCCTTGAAATAGAAACTCTCCCACTGAGCACAGGTCCCGTGATTGCTTCATCAGTCCCCAGTCCCAAATATTACATTTGCTATGTGCTTTTAAGTGGAATCAAGTTAATCAAGGCTGGCTGAACTCATTTGAAGAAGAGGCAAAAATCTGCTTTTCTTTTCTGCAAATGGTCTTATTGTATAATCAGAACCTAGCCAAATCTGGCTTGTATTGTTAGAGGAATTATCTCCTCATTAAAAACAAATTTTAATAGGCCTAATTTGAAGGCTGCTTTTGTCTGTAACTTGATCAAGAGGGTAATGACTGTGGAACTAAGTTAAACAGAGGGAGAGTCTAAGAAAGTCAGACATTAAACAGTGCCTATTACAGTTCTTTGATATGCAAATGAAGCAGAGAAGGCAAAAAATAAAGATATAAATGGCCTGCTTCTATTTCATTTCTAGATTCTCTCTGTAAGCACGTTAAAAAACCTGTGTAAAAAAATTATTCTCTTTGAGAGACATAAAATTATTCTTTTTAGGGCCTTAGATTTTTAGTTGTGAAGTGGAGATAATAATGACTACAATTATTATGATAGGGAGGTTATAAGGATTAAATGAATTAATATGTGAAACATTTAAAATAGTGCCTGGATTTCTAACCCATGAAACACAGAGTTAATGACAGCTATAGGCTTAGCTATTAGTATTAGTCTTGTTATGATTACTGGCATTTTTTTTCTATTCTATATCAATAAGAATACCATTCACAGAATCACAGAATTTTAGAACTGGAAAAACTTTAAGATATTTTTCCAGAACTGTAGCCATAAATATACACTGTTATTTAAACTATTAGTAATATGAAAATGGATTTCTGTTCAATGACCTTTGGAAAATGCTAGGTTAAATAAATCAAAACCATCTCACCATACGGCCTTCTGAGCCTTTAATAAGCCAGAAATGTGAATCTCAGAGAAGATGATAGACTACACAGTCTTTCCTAAATTTACTTGCCCCCAAACCTATTTTCCATAAAATGTCTCATAAGCCTTGAGGACAATTAGTTCTTAAAGGAAATCATGGATGACAACTCATTGATGCCCAAAGAGGAGCAGAACTGTGCCCCTGGCTGGTTCAGACAGGCAGAATGGAAGCGGGTCGGCTGGTGCCTCTCTGGGCTGCTGTGCGTAGAGCTCAGTGAGTCTGTCTTGAGTTCAGCAAGGGAAGACTGGGAGTGCAATGAGAGGATGGCCTGCTGGTTAGAAACATGGGCCTGGTTTAATGCCCACTTCCCACTGTCTGATCTCATGCAGCCATTTCACTTTCCTGGGCCTCATTTTGTTTTCTCCTCTGAAAATGGGGACAATGACTTCACCTGCCTTGTGTGGCAGCGGAGAATTTAAATGACATCATGCATGTAAAGCATATACATTAATTACAAACAATTTGTCATTGTTCCTGGCACATAGCAAGTGCTCAAAACATGTTGCCAAATATGTTGGGTAAATAGCGTTTTTAAAAGAAGACAGGTCCCATATTGGGGAAGGGCGATCTAATGACATTGTTTGCTGTCAACTTCTTTTTAAAAGTGTGCCCGCAGAAGCTCCTCCGCCATGCTTTGCTGTAAGCAATTTGAGGAAGTGCTCTTACCCAAGACCAGCCCTGACACAGATCTCCCTCTCCCCCCACCCCCGCCCCGCCGTCCATCCCATGGCCAATAGAAACGAACTGTTAACTTCTCCCTGCTGGGATGCGGGTGGGCAGAGGAGGGTCCAGCCTTGGCTTGGGGTCTTTGGATTCTACTGCAGGAATGTCTCAGACTGGAAGCATCCAAAGGCCACTGGCCTGAGTACCATAGTGGGGCATGGATCAGGCCTGTCTGTGGCATCCTGTGGCTACCCACGAGGAGGTAAGTACCGACATTGAGAGTTAGCCTTTGGAAAGGTCCGTGGCAGTTTGCAGAGTAACTTTATGTCTCTGCACACACTGAATCCAAATAATTTTTTAGACGGGACTTAGATTTGAATACATTTTTATTATTTCATTTTTCTAGTAATTCATGTGGATGGTATTTTATAAAAGCATCAGTCTAGGACACATTGAATACTGAAACAAAACAAAATACAGTAAAACTTGTCCTTTACCTCAGATAGTTTGAGAATTAGTCTAAAACAGTATTAGTCCTTGGGAACTTGTTAGAAATGCAATTCTTGGTCCCACCCTATTCCTACTGCATGAGAAGTTCTGGGAAAGGGCCCAGCAATCTTTATTTTAACAAGCCCTCAGGTGACTTTTGCTCACACCAGAATGTTAGAAGCACTGAGTGTATCTCCAGGAGAACTGTAAATTCTTCCAAATTTAATAGAGCAGGAATAGGAATTATATCCCAAACTCTGGTGTGCAAAAATAACGTAACGTGATTTCTCTAAAATCAAATTAAATGTTACTCTGATTAAATGTTACCATTCATTCAGGTTGGAAGTAATTTCCACGTCAGTTAGGATTAGGTTCAGTTATGGGCAATGGAGGCCTCAAAATAACTGGCCCAATAAGCAGACTTTTGAAAACAAAGCCAGGCAGCCAGGGCTCTCCTGAGGGGATTCCACTTTCTGACCTCAACCCAAATCCTCTGAAGCAGGAGGACACAGAGGTCAGCCTACTTTAAAAAAATGATTTTAGAGAGAAAGGAAGGGAGAGGAGAGAGAGAGAGAAACAGAGAGAGAAAGAGAGAGAGAGAACATTAATGTGAGAGAGAAATGTTTATCGGTTACCTCCCACACGCAGCCTGACCAGGGATTGAACTGGAAACCTGAGCACATGCCCTGACTGGGAATCAAACTGGCGACGTTTCAGTGCATGGGATGATGTTCAACCAACTAAGCCATATCAACAAGGGTTTTCCTACCTTTTTTACTAGAGTAGGAAAAACTCGGTGAAGCCCCAAAACAAGACTGCAGTATACAATCCTGCCGAATCTGAAATGGTATCCCATCATCCTTTGTGATAATTCTGGAGCCAGCAGATATCTAGAAGGTTCAAGGCCCACTCTGAGCATCCAGGAGTGGTTTATACATCACATCAAGTCCCCTCCCACTCCCTCCCCCCACACATACAACCCACCCTGGCCCCTTTTAACCATTGTCTGCTGAAGTCTTTAAAACTCACCCCTTAGGTTTTAGAACCCAAATTATGTCCTTCCCATTCTCAATGGTTTTGTCCAGGATTCTCTCATTTGGCATAGATTTTTATTTTCTTTGTGCATTTCTTTGTAACTGGAAACCTCAAGCACAAAAGGTGGGTGGAAGACATTTTACAAATTCATTCTCATGCCCCTGGCATTGAAATCAAGTTCTAATTGAAAAATTGGTCTCTTGGGGGCACTAATTAGATCTTGAGACTGATGCTTTGTGCAAAATTTAATGTCTTTCAAGATTGCTGTATTTCTATAGATTCCTGTTTTTGTTGTTTCCAGTTTACTGCTAAGGGATTACACACTTCCATTGATCTAGGCTACTAGCCACAATGCTTATTTAGTGACACTTTAAAAAATGTAAGTGAAAACATTGGCAATTTTTGAATAAATTTTCATACATTTCCCAATACAACATTACAATATCAATTACACTAGAGGCCTGGTGCATGGTGCATGACATTTGTGCACGGGGGGGGGGGGGGGGGGAGGGCAGGAGATGTTCCTTAGCCCAGCCTGCTCCCTCTCCAATCAGGGACACCTCGAGGGATATTCGACTGCCTGTCTAGGCCTGATCCTGGTAGGATCAGGCCTAAATGGGCAATCGGACATCCTTCTCACAATCCAGGACTGCTGGCTCCAAACTGCTCACCTGCCTGCCTCCCTGCTTGCCTAAACAGCTTCTGCTTGATAGCCTGATCACCCGCTAACCACTACCCTGCCAGCCTAATTGATGTTTAACTGCTCCCCTCCCAGCCTATTTGCCCCCAACTTCCCTCCTCTGCTGGCCTAATCACCACTAACTGCCCTTCACTACAGGCTTGATCACCCCCAAATGCCCTCCTTTGCAGGCCTGGTCCCTCCCAACTGCTCTCCTCTGCTGGCCTGATGGCCCATAAATGCTCTCCCTTGCAGGGCCTGGAACCTCCCAATGGCCCTCCCCTGCTGGCCATCTTGTGGTGGCCATCTTGTGTCCACATGGGGGGAGGATCTTTGACCACATGGAGGCAGCCCTCTTGGGGAGTGATGGTCAATCTGCAAATTACTTTTTTATTAGATAGGATAGAGGCCTGGTGCCTGGGTGGGGGCAAGCTGGTTTTCCCTGAAGAGTGTCCCAGATCAGGGTGGGGGTTTCCTTGGGGTGAGGGGCAGCCTGAGCGAGGGGGCTGTGGAAGTTTGCAGGCCAGACACGCCCCCCAGAGACCCAAGTGGAGGCAGTGGTATCTGCTCACTCCAGGGCAGCAGCCATTTCTGTTTGAAACATTGTAGCCTAGAGTAGAGGCCTAGGCCAGCAAAGGCAGACTGAAAGCTTGGCTTCCTCTGTTGCCAGGGAAACCCAAGCCTCTGTTTTCTCTAGCTCAGTAGCTGCCGCCATTTCTGTATCTTTTATAATTGAAACTTTGTAACATTGAGTGGAGGTCTAGGGATGCAGAAAGCTTGGCTTCCTCTGTTGCTGGGGAAAGCTAAGCCTTCCTCCTGCTCTCCATGATGGCAGCCATCTCGGTTGGGGTTTATTTGCATAATTTGCTCCTGATTGGCTGGTGGGCATGGCTGTGGGCGTGGCAAAGGTACTGTCAAATTTGCATATTACTCTTTTATTAGATAGGATAATTGTTATGTATTCATTTGGCTGTAAAATTTTCAAAAAGATAGAGTCAGAGACCAGGTTTGAATAACTCCTGTCTGTGCTTCCCAGTATCATCTCTGTCCCATTATATAAATATTCCCCTTTGTTTTAGCATCAAAAATTCCCCCCAAATATAAGCTCCTTAATTTAGACATATTTAAAGCTGATTTTTCTTCTATCCTTGTTTATATCTCTAACAAAAATTTCCAGAAACGAAAAACAACAACAAAATGGGAATCTTAATATTATATGACTTTAATTTTATAGGAATAACTTCTTACACAATTTAAATATCAACCTAATTATTTCCTTTTACTTCCATTTTTCCTCATGTTTCTTGCTTATCTTTAAAGAATAAAATTGCTTCTAATTCTACTTAAAGACATCTACTTTTTGAATATTTTTGTTCATTTTCTTCTAATCTCAAAGAAAGATGTTTTAGAAACACTGCCTCTATTTTTTAATATCTACTTATATTCGTATTCATTTTTTTGCATTGATAAAGCAATACAACTTGTTTTCACAAATGCAAATCAAATGAAATGTGTAAGGCCAAACAAAAGGTTGGCCGTGTTTTGTTGTCAAACCTTTGGACTTGTTTGCCCCAAAACAAGCACGTTTACTTGCGTTTAGTAACTATTCCTTGGCTGTTAGGGAAACTTTTCTGCCTAATTTCTGGGAGGGCAGGTAGCCCCCTAGGGCTCCCAGGTCAATTTGGATGGACCCTCTATGAATTTCAAGATAACATTTAAAATGTGCATTGTTTTACATCTTCCCCTACTAGTTGTGTCAAAACCTCTTCCTCTGGCTTTGATAGAGCAAATTGCAACACGGCAACTCAATTAATTCTGACATTAACATTTACATATTTTCATGTTTTTCTACTTAGCAATATGCACTGGACAATAAACACACACACACACACACACACACACACACACACACACACACACACACACACTCCTGACCTGTGAAGTAAGGAAACAAAAGGCCTATGTCGTTTTTCACTGGAGAAGCTGAAAACTGTCTGAATCAAACATACTAGTCAGTAACATTCCCACATGCTGAGGATTAGGAGAATCTTTTGTGTACAAGTTAAATCAAGAGAATGTAAACCCTGTGCCTTTCGGCTCTTTCAAACATTTCAATTTGCCTTGTCTTTCATCTTGTTCCCGCCAGGCAGAGCCACAGTGGAGTAAAATGAAATTTCCTTCAGTGGTTACTCAAACCAGAATCTATTAGCTCCTCTCCCGAGTAGAAAAAGATAGATTTGGAAGAGATGGGGGATTGTGAATGGGAAAGATTTGTATTTCTGATTAGACCCTGGCAGCTACTCCACTTGTTTCAGAAATTGAGGGGAGAGAAGGTTTGTAGGGACGAGAGGGAGGGTATGAGCAGCTATAGCACTGTTTAGACCCAGAGGATGAAAACGTGGCACTTGATTGCTTGCCTCCCTGACCTTGAGAGATGTGGTTAATCAGTCAGCTCACATTTCCCTCTAGCCTCGATATGGCCTCGGAATTGTCTTGGTATAGCCCTCTGGGCAGCTGCTACTAATCTATTTGGTTGGCTTATGAGATTGATTTACTGAATGCATTATTTATTCATTTATTCAACATCTATTGAACATCTGAACTGGTCCAGGAATGTTAAAAGCATTCAGGAGCAAGACATGAAACTTACATTCTAATGAAATAAAACCTTTCTATTGTCTCCTGGGGGGCCACAGGGTAGGGGGAGGTCTACACATTTACTTGGCATGCAGTAGGTGCTCAATAAACTTCTTTTGTCAGACTGCATTGAATTGGCTTGTGAAGAGCGTTCTGGATCAGCTGACCCAGCTGAGAAGTGAAGTGTGGCTGTGGTTCTCCCTGTAATAATGAGAACATCTGTTCCACCTCGGTTCACTTTATTCTCAAGGTCCATTAAAAACAAACTCACCATAAGATTAGCGCTCAACTGGATATGTTTTGAGGGGGAGGGGTAGATAGCCAAGAGAAGAATGGCACATACAAACTCCTGTCATCCCTTAAACCTGACCTCTAGATATCTTTTAGATCTGCTGATTGGATTCTTGCGAGAACACTACATCACAGTCCGTCCTCAAAGGCAATCAGCGACACCGCAGCTGAGGGCACACGGTTGACATTGTGCTCTCGAGAGCATCTTGAGCGCAGCTTCGAGCAGCTGTGTTAATGCCCTCTAAGCTGTGATAGCATCACTGGGGAGAGAGAGAAAGGGCAATTCATTCACAAAGCGCCATTTGAAGAGTCTCACAGGTGTGTTTAAGGATTGGTTTTCTGCTATCTCCCGTCTGTCTAAAATGTATACTAAATTGAGGTGACTGGTAAATATGATTTTGCCAGAATTATAGGTCTTTTCTGCCCAAGAATGATATTTTAGGAATATGTGTTGTGGCATTCATAAAAAGAGATGAAACCCCTACATGCAAAGAGAATTAGCTTCTACTCTCCTGGGTGATTCTTAGACCACTCATTTATTCCCTCATGAAATAGCCTCAGTTTTCCCCCCTCTGGTAGCGAAAGTACAAAATGTGCCGAAGAGAGGGCCTCTTTCAGAGAAAAGCTTTATTTATCATCCTCATTTACAATCTTACTTCCCTCAAAGAAGCCCCCAGCTGCTCATCCTGTGATACAAAGAGCTCCTTCGGTGAACAGGATGGGGTCAAATACTAACTGCCAGGGAAAGGGACAGAGGAGGAGAGACAGGGCATGCGCAAAAGGAGAGGGAATGGCAGCTGGACATATGCTTTAAACAGACTTCAGCTTGCTGCTTGAAGGGCACATTGTGTGTACGAGATGCCCTCTTGAGACATGGAGTTAGAAGGAACAGCAGCATAACTAAAACTGGGCACAAATCCTAGGTCCGTTTTCCTGATGCTGGCTGAATTCATGGGCCACCTCCTTGAAATCATTCTGTAAGCTCATTAAGGCTTTGGGTCCCTGGTCTCGCTGACAGCTCCAGTCACTGGGAAGAGCCTGGGAGGAGCCTGAAATGAGCCTGGAGTGCACAGCTAGATTTGGAAATTACTAGAGGATCCCAAGCTCAACAACAACCACAAAAAAACAAACAAACAAACAAAAAACAAAGATAAAGCTGACAAGATATGTAGGAGGGAAAACAGCAGATAGAACCAAAAAAAATGAGAAAGCAGGTCTATTTGTCTTGAGCCAAACCAATAAGCAAAATTTGGTAATCAATAAATTTAAAGACTTAGGATGTATACAGTATTTATCCAAATGCTCCCTATTCCTTCAATCATTTTGTCTTTAAGTTGTAAGGAACTTCATGGGCGAGCAAGGACTGGAGGCCCTCCCCTGGCAGGTGGCTGAGCCAGACATTGGTGCTCTAGGCCTTGACCAGATCCTGTCCCTTCTGTGCAAGACAGGCCTTGAGGAAACATGTTCCCAAGGCAGGGCCTTCCCTCAAGAAGCTCACAGACATTCACAATGGAAGGGAAACGATGTAAAAGCTTAGGCTTCTCTCAGGGTACAGATACCAGAGAGTAAATAAATACAAGATGGCAGGAGTGGTAAGGATTATTGAAAATAACTCCTAAGGATTATTATTTAATTGGTACTAATGTAAATAATGATCCCAATTGTTTTTAATAACTGACATGAATGCTAATTGTGATGCTCCATAACCTATTGCTGGGGAGTAAATGACCACAAAACTTAGTGGCTTGAAATGATGACAACCCCTCCAGATCCAGGAAGAATATCACAAATTGGGAGCATGTAGTCTATGAGTCAGGAATTCAGACAGGGCACAGGTGAGATGGCTCCAGGCAGCCTGCCAATGCCTGGGGCCTCTGCTGCAGGTGATCTGCACATCTGGGGCAATGAACACCTGGAGCCTCAGCTGCAGGTGAGCTGCACATCTGGGGCAATGAACACGTGGGGCATAAGGTCTACTTCAAAGAAAGAGAGTAGGCCGCTAGCTTGGTGGGAAGGACTGGAATTTAGATAAGACTGTGGCCAGAGCACCTGCCATGGCCTCAGGTAAATGGGATTTCTTCCCAGGTGGGTCAGGGTTTCATTGAACAGATGGAGATGGATATACTTTTGATCCAGCTTTGGCAGTGTCCACCCCACTGTAGTCTGTAGGTTGAAGCAGTCCCAGCAGATGCAAGAGGAGGAGACATAACTCCACCTGTGAGGAGTGTCAAAGGATTTGGAGCCATGTTCTTTAAAATCACCATGTTCTTTAAAATCACCATGTATGGTTAATGTCTACTGAGTGCTTTTTATGTGCCAGGCACTGTGCTAAATGCTTTATCAAGGATGTCTCATTTAAAGTTCACCCAAACAGTAAGAAATATGTGCTCTTAGGACCCTAGTTTACAAATGAGGGATCACATGCCTAGGGAGGATGCCTATCATGTCCAAGGTCACCAGTAAATGTCCACAATGGGAACTGAACCCCATAAGCCTAAATTGCATCACCTTGTGTTCTTTGTAACTCAGCCTGACTCCGCTCCAATGTCCACACACTGGAAGCTCATTCTAAGTGTTTGTGAAGGGGAAGGAGTTCTCAGCAACTGTATACTTGGGGGCCTCAAAGAGGGACAACCACAGCAACAGTGTGGTTGGCAATTAATACAGTCTCTTGTGCCCTTGTCTGAGAGAAAGCTTCAGGAACCAATGGGCACTTGGATCTCGGCCTGGCCTTGACATTTCTCATATAATTGCTAGTATAATCTCTCCTTGGTGGCCCCATCTCCAGAGGTCTTATGCCTGGATACTGAATTCAAGGAAAAAGGGAACAAATACTTCTTCAAAAATGCTTCTGAACCAATATTCTCCCAGATCCAGGAAGAATATCACAAATTGGGAGCACTCATTCCCAGGAATATAGACAAATACTTTTTGTAGAAATATACATTAAAATTCAAGGAAAGAGAGGGAAGGAAAGACTGTGATCTTATTTATTTTTATTCTGATTATTCTTGGGTTTGAACTTCGTTTCCTTTGATTTCAGACCCTTTTCCAAAGGGAATGAAGCCAGTGACATAGAAGGTTGATGCAAGAACCTAACTTCCTGGCTCCATTGTCAAGTTTGTGCACATAGATCTTAACAAGAAAGTGCCAACCTGAGGCTTAAGGGGTCACTTTATTCCCCAGCACACAGACACCTGAATCCAGGCCCAGCTGTCAGTCTCAGGTGTCCAGTCATTAGCATGCCCACCAAGCCCACTGGGTCTTTATGCTGGGCCATTCTGGTTGTCTTCCAGGGGCCCCTTCAAACAGCAGAAGGAGGCTAGGCCTTCACACTAGAAGCCATGGGAAGATGTGTTTCCAAAAAGTTCACAGAAATTTTACTCTTTAAGATCAAACCATATTTATCAACATTGGAGTATTGATATTTAAGGAAACCTGGTCTTAATAGTGTGTGGGAGAGGAAATTCTTTTATAATTACCCGTTAATTTAGCAGTTTAAGTTTAGATAATCATTGATCTGGTGAAAGGAGTCTCTTATATTTGATCAAGAAGGGACTCAGAGATATTCATGTTAGTTCATTTTAATAGTTTGTGAACTAGCTGTTTAGATCCTTCTTCGGAAGTTGCTCATTAATATGTGTGTATCTATAATAATAAAAGCATAATATGCTAATTAGACTGGACGACCTTCTGGATGAAGTCAGGACTGCGAGGGAAGCCCAGGTCCCTGGTGCCAGAGGGAAGCTGGTGCCAGCAGCCGGGAGAAGGAAGGCCTCCTCTTGCACAAATTTCATACATTGGGCCTCTAGTATATAATCCTATCTAATAATAGAGTAATATACAAATTAACCATCACTCCACTATACCCACCAGCCATGCCCACCAGCCAATCAGGAGCAAGTATGCAAATTAACCCAACCAAGATGGCCTGCTCACAGAGTGAGCAGGAGGCTTGAGTTTCCCAAGTTTTCCATACATTTTGGCCAGCCCAGGCCTCTACTCAAGGCTACAAAGTTTCAATTACATAAGATATATAAATCCCAACAAAAATGGTGACAGCCAAGAAGCTGGAGAGAGCAGGAGGCTTGGGTTGCTCAGTGATGGAGGAAGCCAAGCTCCTGCAGCCTTGGTCTGCCTTGGTCTTTGCTACAAAGTTTCAATTATAGAAGGTAAATAAATCCCAGCTCCCAGGGCCTCTGCTTGGGTCACCAGCGGGGCATGGCCCTCCTTTGAACCATCACAGGCCCCTCATCCAGACCACCTCATGCTCCAAGAGAACCCCCACCCTGACCCAGGACATCCTTCAGGGCAAACCAGCTGGCCCCCACCAGTGCAGCAGGCCTCTCTCTATCCTATCTAATCCTATCTAACAAAAGGATAATATGTGGATTGACCATCACTCCAACACACAGGATGGCTGCCCCCATGTGGTCAAAGATGGCCGCTACAAAATGGCCAGCAGGGGAGGGCAGTTGGGAGGATCCAGGCCTGCAAGGGAGGGCAGTTGGGAGCAATCAGGCCAGCAGGGGAGGGCAGTTGGGAGGGACTAGCCCGACAGAGGATGAAAGTTGGGGGCAACCAGGCCTGCAGGGAAGGGCAGTTGTGGAGGACTCAGGCCTAAAGGGGAGAGCAGTTGGGGAGGACAAGGCCTGCAGAGAATGGCACTAAGGGGGGACTAGGCCTGCAAGGGAGGGCAGTTAGGGGCAAACAGGCTGGTAGGGGAGCAGTTAGGCATCAATCAGGCTGGCAGGAAAATGGTTAGGGGGTGATCAGACTGACAGGCAGAAGTGGTTAGGGGCAATCAGGAATGCAGGCAGGAGAGCAATTGGGAGCCAGCAGGCTGAATTGTGAGACGGATGTCCAACTGTCTGATCAGGCCTAAACGGGCAGTCAGACATCCCTTGAGGGGTCCCAGATTGGAGAGGGTGCAAGCTGGGCTGAGGGACACCCTCCCTCCGTGTATTAATTTCATGCACAAAGCCTCTAATAACAGTATAATTATCATGTATTTGTGAATTTTCTACTTAATTCCTAAAATAGCAGCTAATATCCTATTGTATACTTAACCTCATTTAATTCTTACAGGAATCCTATACAAGTGTTACTCTATGACATTATGTAACATTATGACATTAAGTGAAGAAGCAATAGTATAACAAGTAAGACCCATGCTGTCCAAAAGAATAGCCACTAGGTGTATGTAGTTATTTAAATTTAAATTATTTAAAATAAAATAAACATTCTGTCCTTCAGCCACACTAGCCACATTTTAAATATTTGAAAGAACATTTGCATCATTGCAGAAAGTTCTGTTAGGTAGCTCTAGAGACTCTGGGCCAATTTCTCAACTTTGGTAGTATTGATATTTGGGGTAATTGCTGTGGGCCACTGCCCTGCACATGAGGGGATGCTTAGTAGTCCCTACCCAGTAGTCACCAGAAGCCTTCTCCCTCAGCTCTACCAACCCCAAATGTCTCCAGTTGGTATCAAATGTGCTGTGGGAAGGAAGAGTAAAATCCTTCTGGTTGTGAACCCCTGTTCTAAACTAAGCCTAGGTATATAGGCTGGGTGGGAACTTGGGTAAGTTTCTTTCAATTCTTTGAGCTTAACATTCTTCATTGGTAAAGGAGAAAATAAAATGGAACACATTTTCATAGGGTTTTGATAGGGCTGATCCCATAGGTACAGCATTTAGCAAATAATAAAAGCACATTAGATGGCTTTCAGGATAGATGGCTTTCAGGACTGCAATGCTCCGATTGCCCGGTTACCGAGGGATGTTTAGATTGGCTGGTGTGGTCTCAGGAAACCTAGAAACCTGCTGCTTGCTGTTCCAGTGCTCTACCACGAAGTGGGTTTCCCTGGTGGGATAACTGGGAGGTTGAAGACAGTGACATATTTGGTTGATGTCTTCCAACAACAAAGCCTGCAGATTTGAAAACTCTCAAAAACAAAACTCTAAGTACAGAAACCAGCTTTTACCCTCATTGTCTGATTTATTCAGGATGGCGTTGAGTATATGTAGAACTGTGAGGCAATTCTGAGGAAGGTCTTAAAATTTCTGTATAAAAATTGAATCAAACATTTAGATAAATTATCATGAAATCAAACCATTATCAAATTAACATTTAGATTAAAACAAATTAATAGGCAACTGTCAGTAAAGTAACTAAAGCTTTGACCTCAAATTCCTAACCACATTTGACTCTACCAATGTAGAGTCAAATGTCAAACCACATTTGACTCACTCTACCATGTGAGTAGAGTGAAAAGATAATTAAATGAATATTTGGGAAGTTTATGCCTACCTTTCCTTGGAAAAAACAAAACAAAACAAAATAAGTGTTTTTTTTAATGGATTTACACAAACAACCTCAATTTATTTTAATCCTTGAGATTTTTCATGGTTTGTGGGACTAAGGTGAATAAAGCTTTTTGAATATAAAATTGTAACTAGATTGGATGATATGAATCAAATTTTAACACATAAGAGAAATTTCCTAAGACTTAAAACTAATGCATTGAAGAGAGGAGTAGAAACAGAATAGTTTATTTCTTCAATTTGATTATTTCAATAATTGATACCTGGTAGGTCAGCTGTCTATTAGAAAGAGTTTAGGTTCACCATTCCCATAATCACCTGGCCATTTTTTATGCATTCACTATGTTTCAGGTCCCAGGTTAATATTTAGCATTACCAAATTCATTTCATTTAAACTTCAAAACAGCAATATGAAGAGGGCATTATTTCTTTCCATTTTGAAGATGAGAAAACTGAGTCTGAGAGGGTTTGGGTGACATGCTAGTAAGAGGTGCAGCCATTTTTTCAGACTCAGGTTTGCAGAATTCCAAAGCATTTGGTCACCTGCTCTCCTAAAGCTGCAGATCAATGGTCAAGAAGATACTCGTTCTCACATCTTTAGATCTGCTCATTGCATCAGACAACATGGGGCATAGGAGTGTCATTTTTTTATGGTCTGAGTACTGTTGCCATATTAACTCATTTAATCAGACTATGAGTGAGACATCTTCTTACACTTTTGCTACACAAAATATTTTCTTCTTAAAAGAAGAACCAATCTGCCAAAATTTCTGCAAAAAAAAATTTTTTTCTGATTTTGTGTTCATCAGAGAAATATTCTGACTGCCTATGTTTTTTTTAAAGAAGTAAGTTCTTAACAAATCAATCAAACCAGTCCAATACCACAGGCCCAACATAAGAAAGTAGTAAAAGTGTCTCCAAAAAAGAATTCATTAATTTAGTTACTGAAGTGAGAGACAATCCTGAATTAATAAAATGTCAATTAAAGCATGAGTTTAAAGGAGGAAAGTCTTATTATCTTTTTGATAGCTAATGGATGAATGAATAAATCAAACTGAAGTATGGGAAATATAAAATGATATGAACTGGGCAAAAATAGAACTATGTAGGCCTATTCTGATGAACAGATAGGGCTATTTGAATATAGGTCAAGGTACAACTTTGGAAAAAAAGTAATTCTAACAAGCTGGTAATCATTCCCCTTACAATCTTATTATACTATTCTCTATTTATATAATATATATGTGTCTGCATATATATATATATAATCTGTACTCTTTATGTACATATATATTGTAATATACAGTATATATTTGTATATATATATATATATATATATATATATATATATATATATTCTCAAAGATAGTAAACTCCCCAGACATCTAAATAATTTTAAATTTTGAACTGTTGGGAGTAAATTCATGAAGTCTTTTTATATAGTCAAACTTTTAAAAAATAAATAAAAAAGACAACTGACTATGATGACTTTTCTCTATTTGAACTAGTCACATTATGTTCCATAAAATGTTATCACTCCTTTCATAGCAATAATAAGGGACTGGATTCTGATTTTATATGTTGGTATTTATTTTTGCTTGTCCTACCTCCACTAGTCTGTCTGAAAAAAAAATGGCCTTCTGATGTAAAATGGTTGCATCAGCCAACAAGTGATTATAAATAATCTTGAAGTAAGGGGGAAAAAAACAGGAAAAAAATGAATTTTAGATATGTATTGCTCATAACAAGTTATCCTAAATCCTAGGGGCCTATAACACATATGTATTATCTCATATTTTCTGTGGGTCAGGAATTCAGAAGCAATTTAGTAGCTGGTTCTGGCTCAGGGCCCCCCATAAGCTTGTAGTCAGGCATCAGCCAGGGTCAGGTAACCTACTGTGGGACTGAACTAGAAGGACAGAAGCAGGGTAAGAGGTGCGGTGAGAATGAAAATAAGGCCAAGATGGAAAGTTGTCTTTTTATAACCTAATTTTGGAAGTAACATCCTGTCACTCTGACAAATCCTGTGTTAGAAGTGAGTCAGTAAGTCTGTCCCACACTCAGGAGAAGGCATTACACAAGAGCTTGGATACCAAGAAGGCCATCTCAGAAGCTTAGAAACCCACCACAGTGACTTTCTTCTGTGCTCATAGCTACATTCTGCGGACTCTCTAGAGGTTGTTATCTCTGTAAAGCATGTCCTGAGGATGTGAAGATAAATAAAACAAGGAAAAAAACGTACCCAAGCCATATGTTGGTGCTTGGTTTTTATACCCTGTGAATGTTTCTTCTAATCCATTTAAAGAAAAAGATTCTGTTCACAGACATTGTAACTGCCCACCCAGAGATGACAGCCCAGAGATGCACACACATTGGCCATTTCATTTGTATGACTTGAGAGGAGTCAGAGTCCCCCTCACAGCATCTTAAAAGAGGTCATATGATCCTGGGATATAAGACATACATTCTCAAGGGGGGCAAAATCACCCCCAAAGGGCCAAATTGGCTCTTGAGAGACAAGATAATCTAACTCTTGTTATGCATAAAGCACAGATGTACATATAGTACATAAAGAGATATACCATATAACTGTGGTATTACATTTTTGTGTGGGTATAATTAGAAAAAATAAAAACCATTTTCTTCAAAACACCTTTAGGAGCCTTGCTGGCATGGCTCAGTGGTTGAACATCGACCCTTGCACTAGGAGGTCACCAGTTCAATTCCTGGACAGGGCACATGCCCCTGTTGCGATCCCTATCTCCAGTAGGAGGCATGCAGGAGGCAGATCAATGATTCTCTCTCATCATTGATATTTCTAGCTCTCTCTTCCTCTCCCTTCCTCTCTGAAATATATATTTATATTTTAAAGTGTTCTCAGTTAAAGAAGGCTTCATGGAGGGAAGAATGGGTGCAGATTTACCTCGGGATGGAGAAGAGGAGATGAAATTTGGAATTTGGCAGAGTGTGAATGGAGCTTCCTGGTACACACTGGGCTTGAGTTTTACTCCTTGACCTGATTTTACCCACCTTCTACCTTCCAGGGAGTCCTCACTTTTATGACTCACCAAGAGTTTCTTTCTGGTTTTCAGAGCACAGCTATGTACAGATTCATTTTAAACATGTTTTCTAACATTTCTGAGACACTGGAGGTTGGTGCGAAGGTTGTAGCCAGTGTTTCCAACCAGAAATAGAAAGGGATAATTATAGACTGAGAAAAGACTGGCTCAGTTTTCCTTATCAGCCTTCCTTCGTCCTTCCTCCCACTCCTTCTGTTGGACAGAAGTACAGCTGGAAGCTGAAGTAAGGATAAGAGAAGCACTAGAAAATAGGCAGGAGGGTGTGGAATATAAATGAGCAAAGGAGAGTGCAGAGGTATGAACCTTGCACCATCAGCCGCATAGGAAGGTCTGATCCTGATGCCCTTGGTGTACCTATGTTTCAGTCTTCTTTTAAGGAAGAACTTAAAATAATACTTAAAGTTGACTTCAGTTTTAATAATATATGATTCCAAGAAATATCATTTCTGTATTCACAATAATGTCTTAAAGTATAGTTGTTAGACTTTTATACCTTTGGGTTAAGGTTTTGATTCTCCTGTTGCAATTGAGATACTTAGCAGACCCGACTTAAGCTGTTAACCTAAAATTGGTTAACATATCACCAATATAAGGAAGAAAGACTCCAACTCTGAGGAGTCATAATGGATTTGAATAGTAATCAGAGTTCGACTCTTTTGGGCTCGCCAAGCCTTGAAAAACTTTGAAGGCATGTTTAGCCAAAACTACAATCCTAACTATTACATTGAACCACCCCAAATTTCCATTTTTATGCCTCAAAAATGGTTGAATATTGGCAAACTTATATAGTTCAACCTAGAGTTTTACCATCAGATCACTCACCTTTAATTAGAAGCAAGCATTTTTATTAAGTAAAATTTGTATCTACTCTATGGCACATTCAATAGTTGTCACTGAGGTCTTTTAAAAATCATCTTTCTTCTTTTTTTTTAAAAAAAAATCATTTTTACCATCACTTTAACCCTGGGCATAACTTGATTTGAAAGTGAAATCAACAGGTGTATATTTATAATGAGTGGCTTGAAAACAAAAACAAAGCTATTTTTTCTGATTCTATGGAGTGGTTGTTTGCTGATACATGTGGCCAACTTACTTTCAGTTGTATAAGACTCGATTCATTGGTGACACTTTTTTAATGTAGAGTTTGCAACAACTCATAGTGGAACTAGCCCAGAAAAGTAGGAACTGTAGCTCAGTGATGGTGACAGCACAGGCAGAGGTGGGAATAGAAAGACTGAGGTGCACTGGCTCATCAAGTGAGCCTGGTTGGTCATGTCTACTCTGCGTTCTGAGGGGAAAGGCAGATCCAGTTTCTAAGCTGGAAGATGAGAGAACCAGTTCTGCAGGCTGAGGCTGAGGGTTGAAGGAGAGAGATGTGGAAGAAGGAGAAAGGGAAGAGTTAGAAGAATTAGAAGAATGTGGAGAAGATAACAAATTGAGGAGAAAAAAGAGGAGGAGAATTGGTGAAGGAGAAGGGAATGCCTGGTTTCCAATCCATGATCCTTACTTAGTTGGTCACTTTAAGAAAGGAGAAGCGAACTGAATGTTACTGGTTTTTCTTTAAGTTATCTTTATTGTTAAAAGTATTACAGATGTCTCCCTTCCCTGCTCCCCAATTAACCACCTCCATCCCATAGCCTCTCCCCCTCTGAGATTCCTCAGTCTGTTCCATGCTTCCATGCCTCTGATCTATTTTGTCAGTTTATTTTGTCCATTAGATTTCACATATGAGTGAGATCATGTAATATTTGTCTTTCTCTGACTGGCTTATTTCACTTAGCATAATAATCTCCAGATCCCTCCATGCTGTCTCAAAGGGTAAGAAATCCTTCTTTTCATTCCCCACCTCTTTCCAAAAGAACTTAATGTGACTGGGAAGGCAAAAGAGCCAGAACATTCTAGAGCTGCCTTGAGAGAAAATATAGAGTTTTCTCTCAAAGAAAATTGGACTTCTTTCTCTGCTCTAAGTGTCATAATGAGCCCAGGAAGACTGAATGTGAAAATTAATAGTTGAAAAAACAGTGGCATCTACACTCTGGATGTGACCCTCTCATCCTTCACAAACTAACCAATCCCTTTTCATATTCATGTGTTTCTGTGAATCTGACTTTTCTGCTAGTTAACATGGATACACCATACTCTGGAAACAGACTGGAAATGTTGTTTGATATGTGGATTAGGCTGTGTTGAAAAATAGTATGGTCTGTCAGATATACCACAAAATATTGCCACCTGTAGAAAATGAACCCCTGAGTAGCTATGTCTTGCCCACTGGCAGACTCAGACCAGGGTCATTTAAGAGGACAAGCACCGCTGAAAAGGAGGACTTGCATGCCACTTTTCAGGCCTTTTCCTTATGGACATGTCACTGTGTTCAATTCCCAGGATAACACAATCAACTATCTTGACCAAGCAAATAGACAAACAAAATAAAAAGCCCACTGCATGGGAGAACATATTTGCCAGTGTTGTCACCAATAAGGGTTTAACTTAGCAAAAGGAAGATAAAAAATCCAATAAAAAATGGGCAACAGACCTAAATAAACACTTTTTGAAAGAGGATAGAAGGAAAGCCAAGAGACATATAAAAACATGCTCAAAGTCACTAATCACCCAATAGATGCAAATCAAAATGAGAATGTGGTATCATATCACACTTGTCAGAATGACTATCATCAATAAATCAACAAATGACAAGTGCTGGCAAGATGCAGAGAAAAAGGAACCCTTGTGCACTGCTGGTGGGAATGCAGACTGGTGCAACCACTGTGGAGAGCAGTATGGAGTTTCCTCAAAAAACTAAAAATGGAACTCCCATTTGACCCAGTAATCTCACTTCTAGGATATATCCCAAGAAACTAGAAACACCAATAAGAAAGGATATATGCACCCCTATGTTAATAGCAGCACAATTTACCATAGCTAAGATTTAGAAACAGCCTAAATGCCCATCAGCAGATGAGTGAATTTAAAAACTGTGGTACATCTACACAATGGAATACTATGCTGCTGTAAAAAAGAAGGTATTCTTACTATTTGCAACAGCATGGATGGAACTGGAGAGCATTATATTAAGCGAAATAAACCAGTCAGAGAAAGATAAAAATCACATGATCTCACTTATTTGTGGAATATAATGAACAACATAAACTGATGAATAAAAACAGATGCAGAGACAGAGAAGCATCGATCACACTGTCAAACCTCAGAGGGAAGGTAGGGGAAGTGGGGGTAAGGCGGAGAGATCAACCGCCCTATATGCATGACTTGTATGCATGCATATAAGGACACAGACACCAGGGGGCTGAGGGCATGAGTGGAGGGGTATGTGTGTGGGGGCAATGGGGGTTAAGGACACATATGTAATACCTTAATCAATAAAGAAAAGGAACGAAGGAAGGAAGGAAGGAAGGGAGGGAGGGAGGGAGGGAGGGAGGGAGGGAGGGAGGGAGGGAGGAAGGGAGGAAAGGAGGAAGGGAGGAAGGGAGGAAGGGAGGAAGGAAGGAAGGAAGGAAGGAAGGAAGGAAGGAAGGAAGGAAGGAAGGAAGGAAGGAAGGAAGGAAGGAAAAGAATCCCTCTTGGATTCTTTTTCAAAGTCTTTCTCTGCAAACTGGCTCTCGAGCCACATGCTGCTCGCGAGCTGCGGTTTGCTGCTTTGTTGACTAATGAGTTTGCCGACCACTGTCCTAGAACAATTTTGTTCTCCTCAGAAGCAAATGCTAAGGCTGATGGTAAGGATGTTATTTGTATATAATAATGTTCATTGGCCATATATATTTTCAGGCTGCCAAAATGTAAAAACGAAGCATGCTGAAGCTAGCTTCCCCAGAATTCTACAGGATGGATGTCAAATTTCTGGTAAGGCTTGTCAAAGTCCCACTGTTGCTGTCATCTGAAGTTAGAGGGAAGAGACAGCTGTAAAAAACATCTTCTTGCCAAAATGTGATTTTGGAAAGGTCATTTTATTACATGATTTATTTATATTGTTCCTCCATGGTACAGAGAGTTCTGATATGGACGTAGAGCTGAGAGGAGGAGAGATATTGAAAGAAATCCTTAAGGCCCACCAGTCCCAGGCTTGGTGTGGGCCAAGAATTTTGGTGTAAATTCTTTAGCTAAAATAGCCTTCGATTCAAAGCAGCTTTTCTGTGTCAATCAAATGAGAAAGTTCTATAATAAGATTGATCCTCTCCTCTATCCTCTGAGGCATTACCAGTAAGAAACATGATAGGAGTAGATCTGTGTTTTACAGTCACCAAGAACAATCAAGATATCCTCCCTCTTTCAGAAAAGAAAAAAAAAAAGCTTCATCAAATTTCTGATGGTTTGTCTTCTTTACACATTGTGTTGTCATCTTAAAGGGCTTAATTTCGCCCCCCTGAATTTCTTTTCCTGAAGAGGCATGTGTTGGTTACATGCAGAACAGACCTACAGTACTTAATATGGAAAATTGAGTATGTTTTTAACTGAAAACAGATGGGTGGTTTGTTTATCTTCACTTGGCTCTATCATTGTGTCCTAAACACACGGCTGGGATTTTTCATACCAAATTTATAATGGTGACAAGTAGGATTTATAGGATAAATACTTCTTTCTTTGACCATATATTTCATTTAACTTCCCCCTGATGTGGTGTCCAAGCTAAATATTTCTGGGTTTTGTTTTATTATTTAATTTTTTTGTTTAATCATTGTTCCTCTTCATTTATTGTCAGCATGTCTCAGACATTGGGGTCAGGTGTTGAAAATGAGAACCAAATAGTCTTCAGTTTGTAGCTAGTGTTGTGACTTTCTTAAGCCCTTTGTTTCACTTGCTGAAAACTACTTTAAGGGAAAGAAGCAAAGAGAGCCAACCAATTGAGAGTAAAGAATATGGCTGGGCTAGCAATGATTCCCCTCAACCCAGCAGGTCCCAGGCATCCCCTTGTTTTGCTTTTGCGAGTGTTTATATAGGTAACAACTGTCAGTATCCTTATCAATGGGAAGTTATTTGATAGGGCAGATTGTATCTCCACATCTTCAGAAGTGGCTCCCTGGGGACTGTACAGGCAAGGATCAGATTCTCTGATAAGGTCTGTGGATATGATTGACTGATTTGCCTCTTAGATGACGTTGTCTGATTTCTCCACGGAATTCCAGATTAGAGATATTTAAAGATTAAACATCAGGAATATTCAGCAAAGCTGCCTGGAAGTTCAGCTTTAAGTGACTTTATCTCATTCTCTGTACTTTTCCTTAAAGAAGCCATTGTTTGAATTAGGAAAGGTTGATTTTTCATAAAACAACAACAACAACAACAGCAGCAGCAGCAATGTAAAGTTAAATAGCAGCACTCTGTGGCACAATTTCTTGAAATATTCGCTTTAAATGCTCCTCAAAACCATGTTGTGCTGGTAAGGCCACTTTTAGAGGACGAGGCTTCCTCTTCCTGGCATTTCCCTACCCGGAGAGCATTTGTTTGCTTCCAGAGAACACGGGTCAATACAGAACCCATCTCCACAAAGTCCATTTCGCTCTGTGCCACTAACAAGAAGCCCACATCACAAAAAGCCCCATTCAAAATTAGGAAGGCCACCCAATAGCTGGGTATAAATAATAATGTGGGGGAGGAAAAAAAAGATCATACAAAACTTGATGTAAGGCAGAAATATTACTGTGAGCCCCTTCAAAGTCATCCTAATTGTCCTACTTCGCTACCTAAACAGATACAAAACAAGCAATGTGATAGACAATCTCAAAGGCAAGTGAGAAAATCATTGAGTGAAACAAGTAAAAAAATAGAAACTGGGATCAGTTCTAGGGGTTGTGAATTGGCCATTTAATTAGCCAGACCACCTTAAATAGAATTCTTTGTGGTAATTCAATAACTAGGTCACATCGGGTGAAGACCAAAGTCAGGAGGTCTTACAAGAATTTCTTGCCTATGGTAGGTACTGAGATTTCCCACCTGTTCCCTAAGCATAATATGTCAGTTAACTAGAATCCAATTCACTAGAGAATTTACTAACTAATGAACATATAAGAATAATAAAACATGTATTTAGCATTTCTGATACTAGTAAGTCTCATACCCCAGGCTTGGAAGGGAGGTATTAGTACCCTCATTTTGCAAATACAAATATAAATGCCTGGAGAGGCCAAAACAACTACCTAGTCTGTAACATTCAGATTTTTGTGAGCTGTGAGCAAGTCTCTGCAGCTAAACACACATAGATTATTAGTCATGGTTTCCATATTTACTAATTAAGTAACCACGAGCAAGTCACTTAAGTTTTCTAAGCCTCAGCTACTTCCTCTTTACTCAAGGGAAAACTACTACTAACTCAATGTTGTGAACATTAAGAGACATACTGGCCAGCTCACAGTAAACACTCTATAAGAATTAGCTCTATAGAGAAAGAAAACGAGATAACAACACAAAGTTGATTTCAAAAGATTCCCTTAATGTGTTCAAGAAGATGTACTCAAACTACTGAATGTTCAACTCAATCTCTGTTATCCAAAAAGGTAAATTATAATGAAAACTCAAGTAGAAAATGGTGAGTTACAGGCATAGTATAGTATACTAGAGGCCCAGTATATGAAATACATGCACTGGTGGGGAAGGGGGGAGTCCCTCAGCCCAGCCTGCACCCTCTCGCAGTTGGACATCCTTAGCACTGCCATGGAAGCAGAAGAGGCTCCCCCACTGCTGTGCTCTCCAGCCGGGAGCCTGGCTTCTGGCTGAGCAGTGCTCCCCTATGGGAGCACATTGACCATCAGGGGACAGCTCCTGCATTGAGTATCTTCCCCCTGGTGGTCAGTGGGCATCATAGCAACTGGTCATTCTGCTGTTCAGTTGATTTGCATATTAGCCTTTTTTTATATAGGACTAGAAGCCCACGTGCACAAAATTCATGCACAGGGGTCAGGGAGTGTCCCTCAGCACAGCCTGCACCCTCTCCAATCTGGGACCCCTACAGATGTCTGACTGCCCTTTTTAAATGGGCAGTCAAATATCACTCTCACAATCCAGAACTGCTGGCCCCCAGCTGCTCACCTGCCTGCCTTCCTGATTGTTCCTAACTGCTTCTGCCTGACAGCCTGATCACCCCCTAAACTCTCCCTGCCAGCCTGATTTATGCCTAATTGCTCCCCTGACAGCCTGTTTGCCCCCAATTGCCCTCCCCTGCAGGCCTGCTCCCCCCATCTGCCCTTCCCTGCAGGCCCGGTCACCCCAAACTTCCCTCCTCTGCTGGCCTGGTCAACCTTAACTGTCCTCCCCCGCAGGCTTGATTGACTCCAATTGCCCTCCCTTGCAGGCCTGGTCCCTCCCAATTGCTCTCCCCTGCTGGCCATCTTGTTGTGGCCATCTTGTGTCCACATGAGGGCAGGATCTTTGACCACATGGGGGCAGCAAACTTTATGTTGGAGTAATGGTCAATCTGCAAATTACTCTTTTATTAGATAGGATAGAGGCCTGGTGCCTGGGTGAGAGCTGGCTGGTTTGCCCTGAAGGTTGTCCCAGAATAGGGTGAGGGTTCCCTTGGGGCATAGGGCAGCCTGGGCGAGGGGCCTGTGATGGTTTGCAGGCTGGCCATGTCCCCTGGTGACCCAAGCAGAGGCCCTGAAATCTGGGATTAATTTATGTTCTACAATTGAAACTTTGTAGCCTAGAGTAGAGGCCTAGACACTAGGACTACAGAAGCTATGCTTCTTCCATTGCCCTGGCAACCCTAGCCTCTGCTCTCTCCAGCTCTGTGGCTGCTGCCATTTCTGTTCAGATTATGTATCTTCTATAATTGAAACTTTGTAGCATTGAGTGGAGGCCTAGGCCGGCAACGGCAGGCAGAAATCTTGGCTTCCTCCGTTGCCAGGGATACCCAAGCCTCCCTCCTGCTCTCAGTGGCAGCAGCCATCTTGGTTGGGGTTTATTTGCATAATTTGCTCCTGATTGGCTGGTGGTCATGGTTGTGGGCGTGGCTTGATCGGAGGTATGGTAAATTTGCATATTACTATTTTATTAGATAGGATGGTATTAAAAGAAATGTGTGATTCGTTATGATTAAGGTGAACATAAAGTTCAGAAACCTTTTGAACAATAGCTATGAGAAAATAAGCCCATTTCTAGATAGTTTCCTATTAGTTTATAAAGTGGGTATTCTAGTTTATGTATATTTTTATAAGCCTTTTAAAAATAGGAGGTCTTAAAAAAATTAAAAGACTGAAATTTCAAGACCATTTGTTGGTAACTGGGATTCTTCTTTTTAATTTTCCTTTTCTGGATCCTTTTCTGATTTACAGCAATGTTTATTTCACCTTCCAGTAAAGGCTTCTGCTACTTGAGCGAATAAGATGGAAAGAGTAAAGAAAGCATAGCGCTAGCTACAGAAGGTGCCAGAGATGGCAAAGTGATTCCAGACTCTGGGTCCTTGTGCCTTGAGTCTTCCTTCAGTGACAGGCCCCTGGCAAATCCAGGGCAGAACACTAAGCTGTTGGCAGTTTCAGTACAAAACTAGTCAGGGGTACCTGAAATGGGGTGTTGAAGAGGGATTAACTCCATCAATGGGTAGTTAAAGGCCTTAGGAGTTCATACTGAAGTACTTTTGATTTAACAAGTAAAAATGGCTGGATACAGCAGGAAACACGTAGTACATTTTTCTAAGACACAATCAATTTACCTGTCCCCTTCTTAGTAAAGTACACCTGGGACCTTGACCTCACTCTTTCTCTCCTTTAAAACCAGCCATTTCATAAGTAGCTTTTCCAAAATGAACCAACAAAAATCTTGCAATACCTTATCATAGAAACAACATTTTGTAAAGGTCACATGAACCTATTTCCTTTGGGAGCGATGTCTTTGGGAACTTTATTGATAACCAAGTGATCTAGTGAGCTATTTGTCCTAGAGTCTCCTTACCAGAAGCCTTCCCCACCATTGAGAATAGTAAAGTTTAACATTTGAGAACAGTTTGTTCTGGTTGTCTGCGATGGCAAAAGGGGCTGAGAACCATTTTCAAAGGCTGTTCTCGTGACATTTACTGCTTGGCTCCGCGGGAGGACACATCAGCTCCCTCCGTCCACAGCTGCGCGGACGTGCATCCCGCCTGCAGGGGCCCATCCTCCAAGGGGCCATCAGCCTGATGGGAGAGCTGGACAGCAGCCATCGGCGGGCAGCGGCCTGTAAACAGATCGCTCCCTGCCTGCTCTTCACGGCAAAGAAAGAAAAATAAAGATTGATGGAGGGAAGTTCAGAAGAGACAAAGGTGTTAAGAAAAATGCCCCAAACTCAGAAATAAGGCAGAAAGATTACTGGGAATCCTTTCAAATTCATATTAACCATCCTGAATAGCCCACCCAAGGGTCATTTGATGCTTTCCAATACAGTAACCGCTAGTCACATAGAGCTCCTTACAGTGAAATCGGAGTTAAAATTAAATAAAGTTTGAAAGTCAGTTCTTCAGTTCTCACCACATTTTAAGGGTCCAATGGGTCACGAGCTAGGGGGTCACCTGCTCACCAGCACACACAGGAGCTGCATACCATTTCTGCAGAGGGTTCGCGAGCCACTTTGCCTTAAAAGATACTATACATTAGAGCTCAGTCTCTACAACTGTCACCCGAGAGAAGATGGAAAAAACTGAAACTAGCATCTGTTCCCTAGAGATTCCAATTTATTTTTTGTCCATAAGAAAAGACAATTCTTCAGGTTATACTTTATTGCCCTGTAGAAAATTAATCAATTTTATATCAAATTTGCAATCTTGTTCCAGAATTTTAAAATTGATTTTTAGAGAGAGAAAGGAAAGGAGAGGGAGAGAGAGAAACATTGATTTGAAAGGGGAACATAGATTGGCTGCCTCCTGTATGGCCCTTACTGCGGTTCCAGCACACAATCCGGGCATGTGCCCTGACCAGGAATGGAACCAGCAACCTCAGTCCCCAACTAGCTGAGCCACACTAGTAAGGACCAGCATTTTTTTAAAAACTGACGAAATATACCTGTTTGGAACCAGCTTTATCATTCTGCTGTGTACGTTACTACTAAGTTGTACCCACCATGTATATGAGAGAAACTCTGGTTGGTTGTCTCCCATATGCATCTTGACCGGGGACTGAACCTGCTATCTGGGTATGTGCCCTGACCGGGAATTGAACTGGAGACCTTTCAGTGCATGGAAGACACTCAACCAAATGAGCCACACCAGCCAGAGCTATGTTTCTAACTTTTAAAGAATTATACTCCCACAAAAGAATTGGACAGATGTACCCAGTAAAAAAATATGATTTAAGTAGGGTCTAAATTAAATGCTGGGCTGATTGTTCTTTTGGCAAAATTTATGTAAGTGCTTCTTAGCTTTTCCAACAGTACAGTACAGAGATTCAGAGTCTAGGCTTTGAAGCCGTAGTCAAGGTCCATAGATGCTACTGCCAGGATCATACACAGGAAGAAAGTAGAAACAAAATAGAAAAGTTGGGGAAGATGGAAAGTTTTTCCTTCTTACTTTCTATAATATTTTAGGTTTCATGTTTGAAATTAAAGAGCACATGGAAGTACATAATTAAAACTAAAGCACAAGTTGCATATCTAGGGAGGCAATTTAGTACTTATTATTAAGTCAGCACTTTACCACTTCTAGCTGTGTGACTGTGAGCAAGTTATCAGATTTCTCAGGGTCTCAGTTTCCTCATCTGTATAGTGGAAATCATAGCAAGTAGATCATAGGGCTGATGTGACGATTCAATTAGATAATGTTGGGCTCCTTAAATGTAAGCTATTATTATTCTCACTCCTGGGAATTCAGGAGCAATCTGTTTAAAGCCTCCCATCTGATCTTGAAAATTCATGTAAATTCTGCATTCTCAGCCATGATTTATTTCATTTTAAGTTGAGCATAATTTCCTCTCACGTTCTTCCAGTAAAGATGTTGTACGTTTATCTTGACTTTGCCTATTCTTGGTAAGTTCAGTGTACCATCAGGAGCACACATATCCCAGATGGGAAAGCATGGCATGTGTGATAGATGACAAGCTATGGGTTCATTTTTTCCTGAAAACTAGTAGAAAAAGCCTTCACTCTTGACTTTCAGGAATCAAGAGTATCAGAAAAAATGACGCAAATACTCGTATAAACATATGCACACCACTAACACCAACACTACCCAAAAACTTACCAGAACTTGCAATTTGGGTAATATTTTTTTGTTGAGTAAAAAACAAAGATACCATGCATGACACAATCACACCAAACCCCTCTCACCCCCTGTCCCAATCCTGTCCTAACTTCATTCACTTTCTCTTTCTTCTAGCAGAATGTATATATTTTTAAAACAACTTACCTATTAGAATAGAGAGAACCCTCGAGACAGGTAGCTCATAGTAAATACATCAGCCACAAAGAACGAGTGTTAAGAGGGCCAAAACCCAAAGCAGCCCTGAGTCTTCCTGGGAGTCCTTCCCCTTCCCCAGCCCCAGAGCCAGAGTCTGCTGGCTGCCATGGCAGGTGGCAGTGGGGGTTATCACTGGTGTGCTGTGGACTCCTCTTGGAGAAGCCAGGAGAGGATAGGACAAATTAACTCTTTGAGCCAGTGATAGTTAATGGTAAGGATATCTGTAGTATTAAGTGAAAAAGACATTTTGCTGGAAGTCTCCTTGTCCACATTTATCCAGTGCCCTTAAAGCAGGGGTGAGGAATGTCCAGCCTACAGCCGAATAAGGCCTCCGGAATCACTAGGTCTGGTCGTGCCAAGGCATTAGGAGTGAGTTAATTAAATGTTTGTCCAAATATAGCAGACTGATTTTTAAGTTTATAATTTTGTGTGGCCCAAGAATGATGTTATAAATATCCAAATGGCCCTTGGCAGAAGAAAAGGTTCCCCGCACATGCCTTAAAGAATCACTTAAGATTATTTTTATGAATATTCAGTATTAATAAAAGTAATATTTAATATTACTCCTTAAAGGACCACTTTTATTTGAATTAAATAACTTTTGCCTGTTAAGTGGTTTCTGTCCCCTGTAGCCTATTATTTTGAGAAACCTGTTCAGCCATCACTTCCCAGCTTCTTCGTGTCCATGCTCAGCATGGTGTGTGGGGACTTGGAAAGCACTCAGCGAGGGCTGCCTCACATCATGATTATAAATTCTGAGATCATCACAAGGAGGCCAATTCCTAGTATTTCTTAGGCTTATTAAGGAAAAGTCAGCTACATGTTTAACTGGATCCTGGCTATACACAGTATGCACCAGCATCCCCAAAGCTGGTTCCAATGATAAGGTGTTGATGACAGGAGGTGTGAGTATGGGAAACAAGAGGTGTGAGGCACCAGAGACTAGTAAATCTAATAGTCACCATCATTATTATGGACTGAATGTTGTGTCCCCCAAATTCATATATTAAAATCTAACCCCCCATGTGATAGTATTGGGAGGGGGCCCTTGGGCAGGTGGTTAGGTCATGAGGGATTAGTGCTGTTTTAGGAGACAGGAAAGCTTGCTTCTCTCTCTGCTCCTTACCTTGTGAGATACAATCAGCAAAAGGCCATCTATAAACTAGGAAAGCTCCCTCAACAGACACCAGATCTGCCAGGGCTTTGAACTTGGATTTGTCAGCCTCCAGAACTGTGAGAAAATAAATTTCTGTTGCTTAGGCCAACAGTCTATGCTATTTTGTTATAGGTGCTGAACTAAGACAACCATCGCCTGAGCCGAAGAGATAAATGGTAGCCTTAGTTACTGCCGGAGGGGATGACAAAACTAAGCGAAGAGGATGGAAATACCTTGGCTTCTCTCCCCCCACTCTCTGGCTGAAACCAACTTGAAGCTAGCTGGCTATGGAGCCCCAGGTGCAGCCTGCAGGGTCACCTTCCTATACTGCAGAGATGGGTCAACAATAACTCTGGGCGGAGTGCGGGGGCGCGGATAATAACTAGGTTTAAAGAACCTAGAGTCAAATATATGGTTGATTTGCCCGTTCACTCCAAATGGATGAAACCTAGTCTCTATAGGAGACCCATCCTAGCCTTCTGCCCCTAGTTCTGACAACTTTCTTCCCTTCATTAGTAAATGCTGCCATTAAATCAACAATCTAAGCAACTCAGAAGATATGCAAAAACAAAACAGCATTAAAGTCTGTTTCTCATCTAAGGCAAATTAGTTCATTTCAAATGTGCTCTGTGAATCAACGGACTACCCAAATATTTACTTATTTTAGACCATTCTCGTAGTAGGTTAAAATAATCCATTTGCTTTGAGAGAAAGAAAGGATGGGTATTTATGCATATAAACTGGCTAAATTAAGGATGAGTTTCATATTAAAACAACATTAATTATTCATTTAGCAGAGGAGAAAAATTTACCTGTCATAGAAAACCCCTAGGGTGAGGTTCTTTTCTAGAAACCTGCCTCTAAGCCAAATAACATCCTAAATTTCCCTTTTATTCAGCCTCTCTTCCTGGAAGTGAATAAAGGCTATGGAAAGAAGAACAACTGAGAGCTTTCTAGTTGCACCACATGTTAGAGGTAGTGTATGCACTTTCTCTTGAGCCAGAGGTCAGATCCAGAAGAACTGTACATGGAAAAATCCCTTGTCTCTGCCTAATTAAGGTCACACTTTGCGAAAAAGTCAGTATGAGGTCCGTTCCAGTCTTGAATTTCAGAGCCTGACAGAGGAGGACCCCTTGAGAAGGTGGCTAACACCTGACTCAGTGTCCAAGTCCTCTTTCTCTCTCTGCCCCCCAAGGACTTACTGGAAGCAGAACAATCATTGTCCAAACTCAACTCACAGTTGTCCACCCGGAGAGAAGTCTATTGTTCTGCCAACTGGAATGCTTTAGATTTTAACAGCAAACTCAAGGCATGTCCCAGGGATTCAGGGAAGAAGAGGATCCAAAGAATATATTTTTAGTTTTCAGAAAACAAGCACCTTGTTTACTTAATCCTAACAAAGTCAGGAATCTGAATCTTTTTACTCTATTGGTCTGAATAAAATTGGGCTTCTCATCCCTCTCAAAATGCTATGAAATCACAGTAATGGTCTTAACATTTTTCTTGTTCTGGTGTTAATGAATTGAAAAATTATTAAAATATAGCCTATTTTTTAGAAGTCTTGTGTATGCACTTGGCATTCTGAGGGCACCACGGTGTTAAAATGTCCAGAGTTGCCGCTATCTCCCTGGAGTCACCAAGGAGCTGGGGAGGATCACTCACTTCCAAAGCTCTTCCTCTTATTTGCTTGCCTGGTCTGAAATGCAGCTTGGGGTGGGGGTTGGAGGAGGTTTGTTTCTTTGGATCTTTGAACTGTCTTGATTTTCAAGAGACCCATATTTGAGTGGAAATACCACTAAAAAAGGATATTCTTAAAACTGTTGTGACCCTTGACAGTTTGGGGAAAGGTGCTACAGGGCAACTGGGTGTTCCCACAGCTTGAAAAGAGGGGGTTGGAAAGATGTGAAAAATACTTGCACCTACTTCACGATGATTCTGATATTATTTCACTATGACAAAAATGTCTTTCAAGAGAGAGGCTTAAAGTTTAGAAGATCCCGTTTACTAGGTATGTGACTCTCTTAAACTTCTAATCCTCAGTTTTATCATCAGTAAAATGGGGCAATTAATAATTACTTTATTAAAGTTTTGTGAGGATCACTTGCCATAATTTATAGAAAATTACTAAAAGGTGCTTAGAGCATAGCAGGTATTCAGGAAGTGAAATATATGATGATGACCATGATGATGATGATGACAATCCCATCTGCTCCTTAAAAACAGATAAAGAAGGAGAAAGATTTCAATGTGTACAAAGGAGGGAGAAATAAGGAAGAAGCAGCTGGTCAGAGGTTTCAATGGCAGCGGCCTCTCTGCTTCGCTCTGCACTCCTGTCCCTTGCTAGGAACAGGGAAGCTTTATAAAGGATCTGGTGTTACTTTCTGTAGAGTTGATTCAACTCAGAGGAGAAGGGGAGACACAGGGGAACCTTAACCAGATACAGCTGTCTGGTTCCTCAGGTCTGTCCCCAGGAGAATATTTACAGCAGATTATGGTTTTAAAATTTCTTGTATTTGAGTGCTAACATTTCCTCTCTCCAAACTAACTGCTTTGTAACTTTAATAATGTGGTTCTGTAAATTTCTGTGTGCTTACTAGCCTGCCTGAAATTTAGCTAGCCTGATATAAGCCTATCTCACACTATATTGCCTCATGTAATGATGGGACAGTAGCCATGGAAGATATTAGAAAGCAATACAAAACAATAAGTAGTGTATTTAGGGTCAAATTGAAGCATAAAGGTTTTAGTTCAATGTTAATTTTAACTTGCTCAGCAACAGGATTTGCAATGAAAGGAAAATGGTGTGGATAAGGGTTCAGTCCTCATAAAGAGGGCTTACAAGCCTTTTCACCATTTGTAAGTTATGCAAATTATTTTAAGGCACATTTTCTCTGTTTATTGACCCAATGGCTTGATTGTCTGGGTGGTATGTTCAGCATCTTAGAAAAGAAAGCCCATTTCATTAAACAAGTAATGCATGTTCACCATGAGTATACATGAAATAATCATACATGTTCACCATGGGCACACATGAAGTAATGCACTTCCTTTATCCCTAAAAGTATAATAATATATTATTATTTCAATAATAATATATGTAATGACTGTATTTTTAGAAGAGGCATCAACATGAAGAATACTTGAAAAACCATATTATTCCCCATTTTAGTTTAGGCAAAAGTTATGCTATAACAAAGGAAACCCTCTAAATACAGTGGTTTAAAGAACACAGATTTCTTTGTTTCTCATATAACAGTCCATGTTGACAGGGTCTCTTCTCCAGGGGATCATTCAGGAACCAAAGTCCCTTCCATATCATTGTACCACCACCACCTATTAGGGAGCTGAATTTGTCTACATATTTTAATCTGGGTTATAGTTTGGGTTCCATCTCATAGAGAGGGGAGGAAGGGATATGAAGGAGAGCATGCCCAAAGGTTGAAGGCCCAGGACCAAAGGCAGCACATAGAATTTCTGCTCCCACTTCTATTGGCAAGAACATAAAGACATGGCCATACCTAGTGCCTTAGCCTAAGTCCCTTTGAAAGCAAAGCCATGGGTAAAAGCTTTTGTGCTGTTTTATTAGGGAGTACAATACCAAGAAGCAGAAATACGACAAAATGGAATACAGCAAGGAAGGAGTGAAAGCAAATATGGATGTGCATTATTGAGCTGGACAACTCTTGGTATCATGTGTGATATAGTATTCTGGTGGGATCATCTTTTGGCAAATCATGTGAACTGTTGGATAATAATTTATTCACTGGTTTCTATTTTCTATTAGTAAAAGGTTCAGAGGTATTGAATCCCCTAAATTTTTATGTGCATCTTTCTTCCTTCCTTTTTTCCTTCTGTCCATCCATCCATCAACCCATCCATCCATCCATCCATCCATCCATCCATCCATCCATCCAACAGACTATAGCATGCAGTTATATGGGTTTATACCAATGAGTACAATTGTGTAACCACGACCTAGGGACAAGAAATTGCCCATCAACTCACAGAGTTCCTTTTTAACACATTTGTAGTCAACACCTCCTTTCACTTCAGCCCCTGGCAACCACTGGTCTTCATTCTTTCAATGTGTTTTGCCTTTTGCAAAATGCTATATAAGTGAAATTATACTGTAAGTAGTCTTTGGATTCTAGCTTCTTTCACTCAACATAATGAATTTGATGTTCATCTATGTTGTTCCCTGAATAAACTCATCCTTTTTATTGTTCGGTATTATTCCATAGTACAAATGTAGCACTTTGATGATCTATTCATCCGTTGAAAGACATTTAGCTTGCCTCTAGTTTTGTATCCTTATAAATAAAAATGCTATAAACATTCATACACATTTTTTGTATGAATAGCTTTTATTTTTTGTAAACCCCACAACACTTTTTTTGAGTTAAACTTTAATGTAACTATAACACAGATGAAAATAACTATGTCTCAGGGAGGCTAAATAACTGACCCAATGTCACACAGGTATAGTAATTGAGTAGGGGAATGCAGGTCTCTCAAACTCATGTTCTAAAGAAAAAGATACATAAACAAGTAACTACATTATAAATAAACACATGTATAATAAGTTATATAACAGAAAAATAAGTGCCAAGAAAATGCAATGAAATCTGAGAAATCTGTGCCTAAGCCTTTTCTCCAGATGATCATGGAAGTTTCTAATGGGGGCTTAAAATTCTGCCTCTTAAAGCAAGAGCAGGTGTTCTCTATGCTGGCAAGGTGATAGAAAGGTAGAAATGTCAAGTTCACAGGGACAGGGACTTGGTTTTTTGTGGTGTGGTGCTTCCCTAGGATCTGAAATAATATGCCAACAAACTGGACAACATGGGTAAAATGGACAAATTCCTGGAAACATAAATTCTTCCAAATATCAGTCAGGAAGAATTAGAAAACCTGAAAAGGCTAATAACAACTAATGAAATTAAGGCCAGTATTACAAACCTCCCCCCAACCAAAAGTCCTGGACTGGATGGATTCACAGGCGTGTTTATGAAACATTTAAAGAACTAACACCTATCCTCCTCAAACTATTCCAAAAGAATTCAAGAGGAGGGAAAACTTCCAAGCTCTTTTTATGAGGCCAGCATTTTTCTAATTCCAAAACCAGATGAAGGAACTACAATGGAAGAAAATCACAGGCCAATATCCCTGATGAACATAGATGCCAAAAATCCTCAACAGAATATTAGCAAATTGGATCCAGTTATACATCAAAAAGGTCATACACTATGACCAAGTGGGATTTATTCTGGGGATGCAAGGCTGGTACAATATTCACAAATCAATAAATGTGATACATCACATAAACAAAATGAAGTATTAAATCACATGATCATATCAATAGACACTGAAAAATCATTTGGAAAAATCCAGCATCCATTTTTGTAAAAACCTTCAGCAAAGTGGGAATAGAAGAAACATACCTCAACATAATAAAGGTGATACATGACAAGCCTACAGCCAACATCATACTCCATGGGCAAAAACTAAAAGTGTTTCTCTTAAAAATAGGAATAAGACAGAGATGTCTGCTTTCACCTCTCTTATTCAACGTAGTATTGGAAGTCATAGCCATAGTGATCAGACATAAAGAGGAAATGAAAGGCATCCAAATTAGAAAAGAGGAAGTAAACCTCTCATTATTCACAGATGACACAATATTGTACCCTAAAGACTCCACCAGAAAACTACTAGATTTAAGAAATGAATTCAGCAACGTAGTGGTATACAAAATTAATAACCATCAATCAATTACATTTTTATACTCCAATAATGAACTCTCAGAAAGAGAAACTAACAAAAAACAACCCCATTTACTATTATAACAACAACAATAAAATAAGACACCTAGGAATAAACTTAACTAAGGAGATAAAAAAACAAACTGTACTTGGAAAACTACAGAATATTGGGGAAAAAATAGAGGAAGGTACAAACAAGTGGAAGCACATACTGTGTTCACTGACTGAAAGAATTAACATCGTTAAAATGTCCATGCTACCCAAAGCAATCTGTAGAGTTAATGAAATCTCTATTAAAATATCAATGGCATATTTTACAGATCTAAAACAAGTATTCCAAAAATTTATAGGGAGCCATAAAATACCCCAAATAGCCTCAGCAAACTTGAGAAAGAAGAGCAACGTTGGAGGGATCACAATACTGAATATGAAACTGTACTACAAAGTCATTGTGAAAAAAACAGCCTGATACTGGCATAAGGATAGGCATATAGATCAATAGAACAGAACAAAAACCTCTTAATTTGTACCATGCCATCACAGTTGATTAATTTTTGAGAAAGGAGGCAAGATCATACAATGTAGTAAAGACAGTCTCTTCAATAAATAGTACTGAAAAAATTGGACAGGTACATATAAAAAAAAACTAGAGGCCCAGTGCATGAAATTCATGCATGGGGGCCGGGGAATGTCCCTTAGCCCAGCCTGCACTCTTTCCAATCTGGCACCCCTCAAGGGATGTCCAATTGCCCGTTTAGGCCCAATTCTGTTAGGATTGGGCTTAAAACGGGCAGTCGGGCATCCTTCTCAAAATCCAGGACTGCTGGCTCCAAACTGCTCACCTGTGTGCCACTCTGATTGCCCCTAACCGCTTCTGCCTGCCAGCCTGATCACCCACTAACCACTTCCCTGACAGCCTAATTGATATCTAACTGCCAGCCTGTTTGCCCCCAACTTCTCTCCTCTGCCAGCCTGGTCACTCCTAACTGCCCTCCCCTGCAGGTTTGATCGCCCCCAAATGCCCTCCCTTGCAGGCCTGGTCCCTCCCAACTCCCCTCCCCTGCTGGCCTGATTGCCCACAACTGCCCTTCCTTGAAGGGCCTGGACCTCCCAATGGACCTCCCCTGCTGGCCATCTTGTGGTGGCCATCTTGTGTCACATGGGGGCAGGATCTTTGACCACATGGGGACAGCCCTCTTGTGTGTTGGAGTGATGGTCAATCTGCAAATTACTCTTTTATTAGATAGGATAGAGGCCTGGTGCATGGGTGGGGGCCAGCTGGTTTGCCCTGAAGAGTGTCCCAGATCAGGGTGGGGGTTCCCTTGAGATGAGGGGAGGCCTGGGTGAGGGGCCTGTGGAGGTTTGCAGGCCAGCCACACCCCCTGATGACCCAAGCAGAGTCCCTGGGTATCTGGGATTAATCTATGTCTACAATTGAAACTTTGTAGCCTGGAGCAGTGTCAAGCCTTCTGCTCACTCTGGGGCGGCAGCCATTTCTGTCTGAAATATTGTAGCCTAGAGTGGAGGCCTAGGCCAGCAAAGGCAGACTGAAAGCTTGGCTTCCTCCATTGCCAGGGAAACCCAAGCCTCTGTTCTCTCCAGCTCAGTGGCTGCCACCATTTCTGTATCTTTTATAATTGAAACTTTGTAACATTGAGTGAAGGCCTGGCAGGTGGAAAGCTTGGCTTCCTCTGTTGCCGAGGAAACCCAAGCCTTCCCCCTGCTCTCAGTGGTGGTAGCCATCTTGTTTGGGGTTTATTTGCATAATCTGTTCCTGATTGTCTGGTAGGTGTGGCTGGTGAGCATGGCTTGTGGGTGTGGTGGAGGTATGGTCAAATTTGCATATTATTCTTTTATTAGATAGGATGAAACTAGACTACCAACTGACACCATACACAAGAATAAACTAAAATGGATGAAAGACTTAAATCTAAATAATAAAACCATAGAAATTCTAGAAGAAAACGTAGTCAGTAGAATCTCAGACATCTCATGTAGCTGAATTTTTACCAATATATCTTCTAGGGCAAGAGAAACAAATAAAAAAATAAACAAATGGAAATACATCAAACTAAAAATTTTCTGCACAGCAAAAGAGACCACCCTCAAAATGAAAAAGGGAACCCTATATGGGAGGACATTTATCCAATGATACATCTGATAAGGGGCTAATATCCAAAATCTATAAAGAATTCATACAACTCAACAGAAGAAGACAAATGATTCAGTTTTTTAAAAGGCAAAGGACCTGAATAGACACTTCTCCAAAGAAGACTTACAGATGACCAAGAGAAATATGAAAAATTGTTCACCATCACTAATCATCACATAAATGCAAATTAAAATTATAATGAGACCACTGTGGAAAACAGTATGAAGATTCTTCAAAAATCTCTCTATATATAAAAGTCAAGCAACTGAAAGGATGGAACGACCAGAATGGCTGGAACAGCCAGGAAGACTGGTTGCTATGATGAGCACTGCAGTGGCCAACTGACCCAATCAGAGCCCTGATCAGCGCCCCCAACCACCCATGGCCCCTCCTTCTGGTGGGTCCAGTCCTGAATCGGCCCCTTCCACCTCAATTTGGGACAGGGCTAGCTGGCCAACCTCACGCACCCCTCCCCTCTGATAGACCATCTTTGGGGCAGGCCAGCCAGACCCCACCCATGCATGAATTCATGCACCAGGCCTCAAGTTAAAAATGAACTGCCATTTGACCCAATGATCCTACTTCTAGGGATATATCCTAAGAATCCAAAACACCATTCAGAAAGAATGTATGCACTCTTATATTCATAGCAGCATTATTTACAATCACTAACATTTGTAAACAACACAACTGCCTGTTGGTAGAAAAGTGAATAAAAAAGCAGTGGGGTTACACAATGGAATACTATGCAGCTATAAAAAAGAAGGATCTCTTACTCTTTGAGTCACCATGGATAGACCTGAAGATTAATATGCTAATCAAAATAATTCAGTTAGAGAAAGACATATACCATGTGATCTCACTTATATGTGGAATCTAAGAACAAAATAAACTGTTGAACAAAATAGGTACACAGACATGGAAGCATGGAACAGTCTGACAGAACTCAGCAGGGAAAGTAGGGAAGAGAGATTAACCAAAGAATTTGTATGCATATATGCATAGATCATGGACACAGGCAATAGTGACATGAAGGTCTGGGTTTCAGGAATAGGTTGGAGGGGACAAAGTGGGGAAAATGGGGGACATCTGCAATACTCTCACCGATGGAAGTAACTTTTTTAAAAGAAGCGGGGGAAGGCTGCTCCTCCTTTTCTTTTCCTTATGACAAGAGCACTACCTGCTGTTACAGAAATGTGGAAACCACTGTAAACCAAAAGAAAATCTGAATTATCCTAATTCCAACTTTGAAAGGGTAGCAGTCACTACATCAGTAGATATGTTTTCATGTTTTCTAGGTTCACACACAGTCACATACAACAGAATTCTACCCTTACCCAGTGTTCTCATATAATGGAGTATGAGGAACATTTTGCATCACCAATAAATTAATCGTCTACCAATTCATTTTAAATAACTTCATTTTGTTCAAAATTTGATTTAGGCAATTGTCAGGATACATTTTTAAGTAGTTTTATTGTTTTCAAAAATATTGTCATGTGATGGGTAAGAGAATGGGCTTTAGTGTAGGCTTAAGTGCTATCTTCTGTCACTTTCTGGATTCAAGCCTTGGGCAAGGATCATAATTATGCTAGCTTATCAGAAAATGAGGGTAATCACAGTGCCTCTTCCATAGGTTTATGGGAAGGAGCCAATGAGTTGATTCAAGTGAAATACAGGGGTGGGCAAACATAGATTTTACGTTTGTGAGTATGTAAAAGAATTAATTCTCACATTATTAATTATTGCATCATTTACTTGTATTACAACTGCAAACTGACCTTTGCCCACCCCTGTACCTGGCATGGCACCTCCCACACAGAAGAAACCCTCTGTACACAAAGGCTAATAATTATTAGTATAAAAAATACAAACAGTATAGAAAAACGTAAGGTTTAAAAATCACCTGCAATCTTAGCATTCAAAGATCATCTATTTAATTGTGACATGTGACCCTATGCTCCTTTAACCAATATATCTCAGGCATCTTTTCCTGCCAAGTAGTATTGCTCTGTAGTTTATATCCTCTTTTTAATAACTGCAAAGCATTCCATTGGTGCAAGCATGCCAGAATATACTCTTAATGGAGAAGAAAATAAAGTCAGCCAGCAGAACTTGAGCCCTGACTTACATCCCTGGCCAAACCCTCACTGTGTGCATTTCATAGCACAAGCTAAGAAGAATGTCACCACAAAGTCATCTCCATGGGGTCAGGAAGGATCTGAGAACTGTGTCTCAGTCTCCTCCTTGGAGCTGACCTTGATTGTTCCAGGACATCACTCTTCACCTGCACACTCTGCTCTTGAAGCTCGGAAGAATGAAAATGGGAGAGAAATTCCTTGGGTTGCTCCTGCTGACTCAGCAAGTGGGGACTCCCGAGAGAGTTCATGGTGGTTTGGCCAGGAAGACGCTCAGGCTCCAGTGAGATCCTCAGCCTCCTATGGGGCCAGAGGAGGGGCCGCCTGTTTACACTGTGTCCCACACCAAGCAGCTGGGGAGATTGTGACCCTGTTCACTTCCCCCACTTCCTTAGAAAGAAATGTGATCATATCACACAAGCAAAAGGTTCCTTTTGCTTATTCTTTGTTTCTTTCCTTTCTTTCCGTCTTCTTTCCTTTGCATTCCCCTCCTTTGTTTTCTTACCCACTATCTCCTTCTCTCTCTCTCTCTCTCTCTCTCTCTCTCTCTCTCTCTCTCTCTCTCTCTCTCTCTCTATCTCTATCTCTATCTCTATCTGTCTTTCTCTTCCACCCTCCCTCCCTCTCTCTTTCTCCTTTTCTTCCAATTTCCAAAACTAAATACTTTTGGGGGAAATGTAACAAAGAGATAAATCCTTTATTTTTAGAGACAAGAGGAATTCCCCCTGCCCCCAAAGATTTATTTGCAGCCAAGATAACGGGTTAAATAAGTGGGCCAAAGGCCTCTATCTTTTTTGGGCAGAATGTCCATGGGAAGTCCTGAAAAGGCAGAACTTCATGGTGAGTTTTGCAAATAGATGTTTGGAAAAAGAGGATTGGAGCTTGGTTCCTACTTGTGTCCATGCTTCTCTGGCCCTGTCTCAGCCCTCCAGTCCAAGAGGCCACTCCTGCAGTCAAAGGACAGGATGGGGGACTGAAGACGGGGCAGCTGAGCGCACAGCTGCATGTCAGCTGCCCATCTGATAACTCTCTGCTCTGCATCGTCTTCCAGATCAATATATTATGTGAGATAAAGGCCTGCTGTGTGCAATTGCAACCCTAATTTCAATCCCTATTCACTTATTAGAAAGCACAAATCCCAACACTGCTGTTTTTGTGCTGTGTCTCCAAAAATACAACAGCCTCTCCAAGCCTCCATGTCTCCAGCTCTGAAAGGGGGAAGAGCAGTGGCACCCATGTGACACAGACTGTGTGCAGCACGGCACTCCCTGAGGGTATGAACAATGAACAATTCGGTTAGCTGTGCCTCCAACTCCTCAGATTACCATCCATCTTTCCACGAGGAAAAGCCCACATCTGTTTATCAAATGCTCCTGCTGGAACTGAAGTGCGTGATGTCTGGAATATTTTATTGGCCTATCAAAAATAAAGGATCAAGAAAGGAAATAGAGTTAGGCCAGAATGACCTGAATCTCCGAAGCTGTCAGTGTCTCCAGCTCTGCTCTTCCCAAAATGTTCCTAAAGGGCATGTTTCATAATCGGGTCCCAAATGCTAGCTCCATTGCCTTCTAGTTTTTTAACCCACATTTTTCTCATTTTTGAAAACTAGAATAACATATTCCTGTCTCCAATTCCCTGGCCTGGCTCCCAGGCTCCGATGTCTCTAAGATTGCTGACAGTGGTTTTGTAATCACATCTGCAAGCCCTCTATTCTAGCATTTAATCCAACTTGAACTCATTAACTGTCTAGTTCCTCTTCTATTAGCTCTTGTGCTGTCTTAGTCTTCAACTTTCCCTTTAAAAACGTGTTTTCCGTGTATATTTGTTTATGCCTGGTTGCATCCTGGAGAAGCACTAGGTGAGTGCAGAAAACTGCACCCAGTTCAACCTGCTTCATGGGACCCATCACACACACACACACACACACACACACACACACACACACACACACACACACATCTAATACATGTTTATGGTGGAAAATGCCAAAGTTATGGTGAAATGAAAGAATGAGCCTAGAAATTACTGGTAATCGCAGTTTTCAGAGACAACAATGCTGCCTCCTGATTTGCTTTAACACCTTCCACTGTGTTTCTGCGTAGAAATACATACACATGCTGGTGGGTCAAGGACACATGAAGATTCCCCCGGGTAATTCTTTTTCCAGAACCTGACCTTTAGTGTTAGCACAAAGCTTTCATGCATGGTGTGAGATAATTTTATTGAGCTTAGACCCTTTCTTGGGGTAAGGTGGCTTTTTAGCAATTTACAGTCACTACCTTGGTTAAGAAATAGGTGCTCAATAAATAGTTGCTGGTATCCTCAATTAAGGAGGCTCCAGAGGCATGAGAATTAGACTTCAGAGTTGGAGGGACTGTGTCCTGAGGCTTCTGGACCCCAAGCTGCAGGGCTGACAGTTGGTGAGAATTCTTTCCTGTTAAATGGGCTGACAGACATTGGTCAGGGTTGTGCTCTGAAGGTTAAATGTGACTTTGAAGACAATGCTTGCAGCACAGTGTCTGGGTTTTAAAGAGTATCCAAAAGTAGTAGCTATTGTTGTTCATATTATCTATAACTAGTAGCCCTGCCCACGAATCTGTGTACCAATAGCTTACCAGTAGCTCACTGCCACCCTTCTGTAGCTCTCTGCCTGCTGCCCTGTCCTCCTGTAGCTCCCCCCCCCCCCAAAGCTTGCTGCCCTGCCCTCTCCTGTAGCTCTCACTCTCCTGTAGCTTGCTGTCCCGCTCTCCTGCTAATCCGTGATCCGGCCATTAGGTGCTTGGTTGTTATGCTTTAGGGCATAATGACCTTTTGTATATTATATCTTTATTATATCTTATCTAATAAAATAATAATATGCAAATTTTACCATACCTTCACTATACCCACAAGCCATGCCCACCAGCCAATTAGAAGCGATTTTTGCAAATAAACCCCAACCAAGGTGGCTGCCACCCTGAGAACAGGATGAAGGCTTGGGTTTCCCCAGCAACAGAGGAAGCCAAGCTTTCCGCCTGCCATTGCCAGGCCTAGGCCTTCACTCTGGCTACAAAGTTTCAAACAGAAATGGCTGCCTCCATGGAGCAAGCAGAAAATGTGGCTCCGCTCCAGGCTACAAAGTTTTAATTGTAGATATAAATTAATCCCAGATACCAGGGCCTCCACTTGAGTCGCTGGGGGGCATGGCCAGCCTGCAAACCACCACAGGCTGCTTGCCCAGGCCATCCCTTGCCCCAAGGGAACCCCCATCCTGATCTGGGACATTCTTCAGGGCAAACCAGCTGGCCCCCATCCATGCACCAGTCCTCTATCCTAATAAAAGATTAATTTGCAGATTGACCATCACTCCAACACACAAGAGGGCTGCCTCCATGTGGTCAAAGATCCTGACCTCATGTGGACACAAGATGGCCACCACAAGATAGCCAGCAGGGGAGGGCTGTTGGGAGGTTCCATGCCCTGCAAGGAAGGATAGTTGTGGGTGATCAGGTCAGCAGGGGAGGGAAGTTGGGAGGGACCAGGCCTGCAAGGGAAGGCATTTGGGGGCGAACAAGCCTGCAGGGGAGGGCAGTTAGAGGTGACCAGGTTGGCAGAGGATGGAAGTTGGGGGCAAACAGGCTGGCAGGGGAGCAGTTAGACATCAATTCGGCTGGCAGGGAAGTGGTTAGTGGGTGATCAGGCTGGCAGGCAGAAGCGGTTAGGGGCAATTAGGGAGGCAGGCAGGTGAGCAGTTGGGAGCCAGCAGTCCTGGATTGTGAGAAGGATGTCCAACTGCCCGTTTAGGCCCGATCTTACCGGGATTGGGCTTAAATGGGCAGTCGGACATCCCTCGAGGGGTCCAAAATCGGAGAGAGTGCAGGCTGGGCTAATGGACATCCCCTGTCCCCTGTGCACGAATTTCATGCACTGGGCCTCTAGTGGGATAATAAAAGTGTAGTATGCTAATTAGACCAGACATCCTTCCAGATGTCCTTTCAGACAACCTCCCAGATGAAGTGAGGGCAGCCTGCATCCTGGGTGCCAGAGGGAAGCTGGTGCCATCAGCCAGGTGAAGGAAGGCCTACTCTTGCATGAATTTTGTGCATCGGGACTCTAGTGTTTTGTTATAAGATCTTGTATGGTTCAAGGTCTATGCACTTTGAAAGTAAAGACATTGCCAGAGGTGATTCCTTTAATGTAGGAATTTGCATTTTGAGCTCAGTGTAAAGTAAATAGAACCCACCAACACGCTGTGAATAACATCATCAGGAGGACCTAGTGGAGGCGTGGATTCCTCAGTCCCATCAATTCTGCTGTGGCAGGACTTACTCCTAAACACCACCGTGCTGTGCAAAGTGCCGTGCGAAAGACCTCCGGGTCCTGGGAAGTGCTTCTCACTCACAACGTCTCAGAGTCTCATGGGGCTTTGCAATGTCCGCATGATCTGTTGGTTGTCACACTGGTGGGGAAAGTGGGGAAGCAGAGGAGGTGCCCTGGCATCTAGTGTGTGAGGCCAGGAAGCTGCTGACCCTGCTGCAGGGCACAGAATCATCCAGCCCAACACCAAGAAAGCAAGACTGAGAACCCTGGGTTAGGGGCCAATACTCAAAAACTGGCCAGTGACACATTAAAAAAAGGGTAAGAATCTAATAAAAAGAGCAACACAGTTTTACCCAGGTTAAATGGTTAAAAATGCATACACAACGCAAAAAATAATAATAATAATTGTACTTTTCCTTGAAAAAACCTGGCGATTGCCTGTGGAATGGATGTTGGGAGGAGGCAGCTTGTGGGCAATGGTGAAGTGGCAGAAGCAGGTACTGAAATTGGTCAAGAAGTTTTAATGCCACATGATGATTTGAACGGAAGTGGATGTTGGATGACTCAGGTGTGAGTGTTTGTGTGCTGTGTGTGTCTATGTGTGCCTGTTTGTGTGTCCCATGCAGCAGAGTTCAGCAGGGTTCGGTTTTCTGAAATACCTCGTGTCTCTGGAATGGAATCACGCACAAGAAGATGTGAAATTTGTCTGTGACCAAATTGTTCCCTAAAATGGCTTTGGAACAAATGCGTCTTTTAAAAGCATGCCTTACAGCAGAACAGACTGTACGTACTTAATTGCATTGAAATGACTTGACAGCAACTAGAATTCACAGCAACAATATTTTGATTGTGAAAAATGCAACAGACTTCATGATAAAAAAAAAAAAGACTGGTACCCTGTAGATATTAGCAAACAGAAGTGCTGGAGGGCCCAGTGAAAATCAAAGGCTTTCACGTGCTGCTGTGCAGCACATGCGTTTTCCATGCTCTGACACATGGCCCATGCTATCTATGACAAAGTCTATTTTAAATTCTGTATCACACTGAGAAACTTGAGGTGAAAGTATATGACACATGGGATTTGCTTCAACATCATCCAAGTGGGGACAGTGAGTAGTGGGGCGGAGGGGAAACAGGACTGGCCATGACTTCATACATGACATTGGGAGATGGGAGCATGGACTTGGTTATAATGTTCTCCCTACTTTTGTACAATAAAAAATAATTTTAAAAATTATGTATAAGCAGTGCATTTGCAAGTAGATTCATATCAATATTGATTTTTAAATGGAACTGCTGCTGTTCTTGAACATGGGACTCATGTGTAGCTACTATAATGAAATACCATGTTAGAAAGATAGGAAGGGCCAGCAGTATTTAACACAGGCTTACTCCCCACAGTTTCAGAATATCCAGCTCTTACAGGTAGAGCATGATGGTTAGGACAGTCAGGTGTCAAGAGGAGACAATTAACACGCTAGTCAAAGTCAGTGACCAGGAGCAATGATTTGGAGTAGCTTTGTGCAGGCTGAGACTGTGAGAAGCCTGCACAGTAGAGGGGAGAGTGCAGCCCGGCGGGGGTGGCGGGGGGGTGGGGGAGGAGAAGGGGAAAGGGAGTGGGAGTTGTACAGATTCGCTCTGTGTGCAACTTGACTGAGCAGAGTATCGTGGGAGTTAAGAGCACAGGTGTGACTTAGAGTCTGACCTCGCTGGGGAGGCTTGGTTCTACTGAGTCATGCTGGGCATGCAACCTTGTAGTGAAACATAAAGGAGCAAGATGTAAATAGACACCAACAGAAATGCGTATAATAATAAAGGCACATTAGAAGTACCCGAGGCTGCAAAGCAAGTTTGAGCTGCTCTTTGGAGCATCTGATCAAAACTAGAATTTCTCTCCCCTGGAAAATGCAGAAGTGAATTCACAAAAAAAATTTGAATGCAATGTCTGGACAGTCACAGAAGTCTGTCTTAACCTCCATCCAGGGTGTTGGATAGGAACCTGAGTTACAGGGTATGCCAACTTCATTCTAGAACCCAAGGGGTGGAGACCAGTGCAGTCTGTTCCTGTCCATGCAGCTGGCCCTCTTGGCTTATATCACCTGCCTGAACTCTTCCTCCATGTGCCCGAGTCTACCTTAGTCTTCCACATCTTCACTCTCAGGAAGCCCTTCTTGGGCAGGACTACCTACCTACAGAAGTTTCTCCTCTGAATGCACAGCAAGTGAATTACCAGTGCTGCTATTTGGGTCCTTAATCACATACTCTCTTTGATGCTTGTCTCTGGATAGTTGTGTGTGCCCGCGCGTTTAACTGGATTACAAGCAAGATGAGAGAGAGCAACACTAGTTATCACACTTCCTGGTATATTCTCCCAGAATCAACCATGTAGAAAACTATTGAGTAAACAGCTATGTGATTTGAAGGTAGGTAGTCATAAAATACATATTGAATGAATGAATGCATCTCTTTCTCCTTTCTTCACTGCTTTCCCTCACACTTTAAGCTTAGGAACCTCTGCTCCTTCTGTGTGGAGCACCCTTTCTCAAGACTCCCTAGCAGACTCCCATTTATGTGTTAAATCTCAGCTCAGAATTTTCAGGGAAGTCCTCTGCTCCCACTTTCTACTTCTCTGCCTCCCTCCCCATCACTACCTGCTCCATGGCATTGGCTATGGGAGGCCTCTGCCATGCACCTGTTCACAGCACCCCAGGTAGTCATCCCCACGGGTACCTACCCACTGCTGGGATGTGAGGCCCACTGGTGTGTGTGACACAAGAAGGAACAGGTTTACTTGCTTATGCATTTATTTTAATGGGCATTTGTAATAATATAACTAAGGCATCAGACCATGATTTCACAGAGTTGCTTAGGATGAGGCTGAGTGAGACAGAGAGACAACATAATTTTAAAGAAAAGTCGTATAAAAGGGCTAGCCTCTGTGCTATGGTCTTATGGGAGACTTTTGAAGGCTGAATGTGTTCATTCAGCCTGTTTTGGAGGATTGGGCTGGCATTTGGAAAAGGCAGGTGCTATAACTAAGTCTCTTCATGTCCATCTCCTTTCCTGGAAGACAGCTCCAGGAGCACAGGGACCGGGCCTGACCCAGCTCTACACCTCAAAGTCGGGGCTCAGGGATGTTGGCTGAATGGAAACACTTAGGGGTGAATTTAAAAATTCTGTCTCAGCATGACTATGCCCTCTTCAGAGCAGTATTTCATCTGCTTCTTGGAACAGATGCAAAGCAGAATGATGGGAAGGAAGAACACAGCTGCTCTCCCCCCAGCTCGTTCCGAAGGGTCCAAATAGACCATCAGAAAAGCCCATCCTAATCTACTCTTCCCAGAGGCCTCCCTTGCTCAGGATTTCTTCCAGAGATTCCTAGGCAGCACGAAAGCCTGGTGAGGTGTGGACATAGAGCTCTCTTTGCCTTTAACACAATTAACCAAAGACTCTCAGAGTTTTTTCACTCTGAACACTAGTTTCATCCAGGCCAGAGATCAGCTTTGGCTCATGGGATATTTGCTACCCTGGCGTCTGCTGACTCCAAGGAAAAATGATTATTGCCTAGATAATCATGGGTTACTGAAAGAGAGGAAAAGCAAAGCCCGAAAATTGCACAAAGGGAAAACTTAGTCAACCGACACCTGCCAGAAAAGGCTGGCCAGTGGGAGTGGAGGGAGAGGTTCCTCGGGGCTCTCCCCCAGGGAGGATGCTGGAACTTCCAAATGCTGAAGGTCTTTGTGTAAGAGGTGAGTGGGTGTGGTGTACCTAAGAGTCCAGGCTGGCTGGCAAACAAAGAAAGGAAAAGGGAAAGGCAAGGGTGCTTCCACTTTTCAAGGTGACACAGTTGAAAGAATCCAGATTGAATTGGCGCTAATCACTGATGATTCATTCGGAGAAAATCACAAAAGGACTCTCTCCTCCCCAGTTTCCGCTTTAGGGATTTCCCAGGCTAAGAGGGCAGCCCAGTCTGAGTCACTGGTTTTAAGAAATGAAGAAATGATAACGTAAAACAGGTCAACTACACTCCTATGGACTGTTAACCTGATGTTTTAAAATTTCTTTTAAGAGTAATTTATCTTCTATCAAATCTGGATTCTTGTAAGTCTATTAACTATGAGACTCCGGTGTTCTTGTTTTGCACTATATTTTACTACTTTGAATGGTCAGAGGTCCATTTAGGGAAAAAAAAAGACAAGTTAAATTATAATCAAGATGTTTGCTACTCATTACCAGGTATATGAGAAGCAGCACTACTTCTTTAAGTATCCTATATAATAAAAGCCTAGGTGGTGTCATATAATGTCATCACAAGATGGCCACCACAAGATGGCTGGCATGGGAGAGCAGTTAGAGGCAATCAGGCTGGTAGGGGAGTGGCTAAAGGGCAATCAGGCTGGCAGGCAGAAGTGATTAGGGGCAATCAGGTAGGCAGGCAAGCAATTAGGAGCCAGCAGTCCCAGATTGTAAGAAAGATGTCATCCCCAAAGGGTTCCCAGGTTGGAGAAGGTGCAGTCTAGGCTAAGGGACAACCCTCAGTGCATGAATTTCATGCATGAATTTCATGCACTGGGCCTCTAGTCTCTAATAAAGCGATCTCATGGAGCATCACTATAATTTCATTTCTATTTGATTGAAAATAAAAATCAGCATTTGAGTGCCTAGTGCAGTGGTCGGCAAACTCATTAGTTAACAGAGCCAAATATCAAGAGTACAACGATTGACATTTCTTTTGAGAGTCAAAAACCAACTTCTGCACATGGGTCACAAAGTTTCAATCACACTGTACATGGAAAAGCCACAATCAAGGGGCCAAAGAGCCACATGTGGCTCGAGAGCCGTGGTTTGCCAACCACTGGCCTAGTATATTCTCAGCATTTAACATACATTGTTTCCTGTATTTCTCACAAGAATCCAATAAGATAGGTACTATTTTCATATTGAACTGTTAAGAAAATGAAGACCTAGAAAAACCAGTGACTGATCCACAACCACCTAGCTAGTGAATGGCAGAGTCAAGATGTAAACCACAGGTTTTATCTTCTTCAAATCATGTCTTTCTATTCTCTTTATTGCCCTCCTAAAAACTCTGTAGAGAAAAGACTTAAGAAAAGCAAAGAGGAATGGGATTTAGTAGACCAGTCAAGTAAAATACGATTTATCACAAATAACCATAACATCTGATATATCTCTTGCTATGAAATAACTGAACAATCTCACTCCACTCAGATGTGACAGTCAGCTCCCCTTGGGAAGTGCCTTGATATCCCCTATTTGAGCCCCAGTCAGATACCCTCAAACCACACTGATATCACAACTTTTATTTGTTAATCATTGGGAAGAGGGGGAGTGGCCATTTATGGGACATGCCATTTCTGACGTTTGTGACCACAGCATCAATATTCACTCCCTCCTATGAGGACCCAATGTTCTGAAAAGGAAGCTTTACCATTCTGTTTTGTCATTCTATTTCCAGGAGTCCATGATCTCACTATGAAATAATTGAGCAACCAGCATCAGCGTGGATGGAGAGAGAGAGCAAAAGAGCTGGCATTTCTAAAGAGAGTGGATGATGAAAGAGTGAGGGGAAGGCCAGTCTGCCATGGCCAGAGTGCCTGACTCTGCCGAACCCCGATCTGGGTGTCATGATGCACCATCTTAAATACTCATGCCATCTGTTGCTTTTGTTTTCTGAGTATTGGTTTAAATGCCTTATGATAATCTATGGGAAATCATCTTCCCAGATACAACCTTCTTACTCATGGGCTATCTAAAATGATTGCTCAGTTTAGCAGTGATAAGAAGAAAGTACAAGGGCTTCATGTTTCTTGGCTACAAGAGAGAAGAATAACTCATGGTTACAGGAGCCAGGTCTTGCCCTGATGAGGTCTCTTTAGAAGTCCCAGTGCTGTCTGTCCTGACCACCTCTTGGAGAAGCTCTGCCCAGGGACTTTCAACTTTGAACTGTGACACATGCTGGCATGCATGCACTCCAGCCACACTCATCCCAGGCCAGATATCAGGGTAGTGACTGCCCTTTGGTGATTTTGTCCAGACCCCCCTCTTAAGTCCCCTCTCTCACACTGCAGCATTCTTGCAGGCTGCTGGGAAAAACTGGAGCCCAGCAGGCTTATAATCCACCTAGAATCTGCCTTCTCCTTACAATCACCTTAGCTACTTTCCCTGGCAAGTTTTACATTCTTTGGATCCCCCAACTCTCTAAGCATAATCTTCACCTATAGCTTATAGAGTTGTCATCATTCTCATTTACAGAGAGTGAAACTAAGACAATAGGTGAAAATCATTTTCCTGGTATTACAAACCTAACTGAACATCAATGGCCCGACTGGCACTAGATGAAATGCAAGGCTTTAGTGGTCATCAGAGATCTTTTCTTGGGGGTGGGGAGGTGTATAACATTGGTGATATATACATACCTAATGAATCAGGGGCAGCAAATGGAAGGGGTTTAGCCAGAGGGGGTGATGATAAGAAGGCTCTGTGGAAGGACTTCTTGGAGTCATGGCTATTCATGCCCACCCAAGCAAGTGACATAGGTGGTTGGTTGAACGTGAGCTTTTAAGAGTGTGAGCTCACACTGTTACTGATGATGGGGAGCATAGAGGAAAGTCACTGAAATTTCTCTTTGCCTCAGTTTTCTCATTTCTTAAAGGTCCCAACACTACCTACCTCTCAAGGTTGTTATATAGAAACAGATCATCTAGGGCAGACTTTCTTAGTGGTGGTGTTATTGACATTTGGGCAGAGTAATTCTCTATTGGGGATAGAAGTGAGGCTGTCTTGGGTGATGTAAGATGTTTAGCATCGGTGGCCTCCCAGTAACTGCACTACTATACCCTTTACCCAAGTCGCAACAATAGGATATCTGCAGACACTCCCACATGTTCCTCAAGAGGCAAAATGGTACCCCATTAACAACTATGGATCTAGATAAAGGCCTCAGTATAGGATAGGCATAGAGGAAGTAGTTAATACACCTTATTAAGTACCTCTGCTCTTCTTCCTTTAACAGTGGTCGGCAAAATCGTTAGTCAACAGAGCCAAATATCAACAGTACAACGATTGAGATTTCTTTTGAGAGCCAAAATTTTTAAACTTAAACTTTTTCTAACGCCACTTCTTCAAAATAAACTCACCCAGACCGTGGTATTTTGTGGAAGAGCCGCACTGAAGGGGCCAAAGAGCTGCATGTGGCTCGCGAGCCTCAGTTTGCCAACCACGGCTAGAAGATGTCTTTTCTTTGATCCCTTCCAAACATGTCTTCTCCCCATCACTGGCATTGAAAGCTGCCTCTGAAGAAGGAACTTGACAAATTCCTTTATGTTGGGAGTGTTTGCATCTTAATCTGAGCTCGGCACCCTAAGCACAGATTGCATTCTAATGCGTTAAATTTAGGCATCAGTCACCCAGATGATGCAAGTATTTTCGGGAAGTTTTCTTTCAAACTTCTCAGAAGACAATCTATGCAAGTAGTTATTATATATGCCAGTTACTTGTGAGATGTAAATTAATGGCTCCCAAAGTGTGTTCTCTGGAACACCAGTTTTAAGTGGATGAAAAGAGGTGTTATATAATGAGAGGGTTCTATAATTCAACCATTTAAATTAAGCAGATATCTTGGCTTCCCAGGCATCCATGGAGGCTTTAAGATGCTTCTCTGCACCAAGCTTGTTCATGAAGAGACACGGTTTGCAGCTTTTTCACAAATGCATTTTTACATGGCACCAATTTTCAGGGGCCAGGAATCGGTAAACTACAGCCTTTATCCAAAACTGGTCTATCACCTGTTTTTGTAAATAAAATGCTATTGGAACATAGCTATGCCCATTCATTTACATATTGCTTAAGGCTGCTTTCATATTACAGTGGTCATTTATTTGAGCAGTGGCAAAGAACCTATAGCCTGCAGAGCCTAAATTCTTCACTATCAGACTTTTCATAGAAAAGGTTTGTCATCCCTATTTAGGAGCTGAATGGTCTGTGGGATGTACACTCACTTAGAGAAGCTCAGTGTTGAGACACATTGTAAAGGTCGCCTGGCCCACTTGTGGCAGTATGACTTCAGAATGACCAGACCCTTCAGAATCACCAGGGAAGCCTGAGAAAATGCAGATGTGGTAAGCCAGCCCAGCCATGCATACTCAGCCCCAGGGTGCCTTATGTGCCGTGCCAGCTCATCCTGGTTCAGTGACCCTTAGAGGGGGCAGTGAAGGATTGAGAAAAGACAGACAAGAGACTGAAAGCTGGGTCCTGGTGGGACGCTGCTCCCGGATGTAGAGACAGCGCCATGAACTACAAGCTGTGTCTTTATTTTATAGACAGATGCTACAAGGAAAAGTAAGGGCATGGTCAAGATGTTTACAACATTCTCATGGGTTTCGATCCTACTCAGTTATATGCATCTGATCAAGCTTTGTTTAGTTGCAGCCTCCATCACTTAGGCACGTGGGGCCGTGTGCTTGGGCCATAGTTTCAAGCTTACACATATAGCTGTCGGCTATAATTGTGCTGGGAGGAGCCTGCCCTCCAAGCTGGGACTTGCACATGGCCAGGAGAGGACTGTGCCCTCTCCTTAGTATGAGGCTTGAACCCGTCCAAACACTGTAGCCGCTCTCCACATGCAGATTCCTAAGTTCCTCTGCTGAACTCCAAACCAGGACATCTGGTGGGAGGACCCAGATTTGGTGTCTAACCAAGTCACCCACCAGTTCTATGTACAGCTAAACCCAATGCCCTGATCTAGTAATACCTTCAGTCTAGAGACCGAGTCTCCACAGGCGTTGCTGGCCTCCTACGTACCTGCAATGGTGAGGTTGCAGTACTTCGCAAACAGGCCATAGTCTGGAATAAGTATAAGAGAGTTCTATATATTGAACATGAATGTGTCCTCTAGAAACTTATTGACTTTTATTTCCCACTCCCACTGTTGCCAGCAGTGGAGTGTATTTAAGAGGGAAGGGGGCATAGTTCCCTATAAATCCTACTGTTCTTCCTTCCCTGGATCTAGCAGTGCTCCTCAGGAGCAGTAGCTGCTGCTCCAGGCAGAATTAAGCACCTTCTGCCCTGCACTACCAAGGGGCACGGCCATTCCTCTGGGCATTCTCCACGTGTCTGTAATGTAGTGTTTTAGTGAAAGGCACAGACATCTGGCAACACCAATAAACCTGGTGCACTATCCCTGCTTGTGAGCATTTGGGCAGCCTATTCTACCTTGGTCTTATCTGTAGAAAGGGTATAAAAAATAGCACCTGTCTAGGGATAGTTCACAGGTACAGGGTTTGGCTTCCAGCCAGTTCTCAGAAAACACTGCCCATGTCAGCAAGGAGGGGTTGAGATAGACATGTCCTTTATCGGGTGTGGACCTCTCCAGGCCAGGGGCCAGCTTTAGCTCATCTTCCTTTGAATCCCCAGTGCCCATCACACAATTCACACAATAAAATCCTAGAAGAAAATATTTACTAAAGGAATGGTTAAATACTGAGAGAGGATACGTGAAGCAGGATCCACCAGCAGCAGGACTGGAAGATACCACCTAGTTTCAGATCCTTGACCACCTGTGCCTCCATGTGTGGTCTGGAAAAATGAGCTTGACCTTCAAGTCCCTCTGTGAATATTAAATAAGATAATGTAGGCAAAGCAGTTAGCACATCAAGAACTCATTAAGAGCTGTGATTATATTATTATTACTACTACCATTATTATTAATAGTATCCCCTCAGCATATCCCAGTGGCTGTGTGCAAAAAGATGCCTTTGCTCATGGAGAATTTTCATGTCTTTTTTTTTTCCATTTCCTATCCTTAGATCCCTTGGGAAATGCATTGCTTGAAATTCAGGACCAGGCTAACAGAGGCCCATGCTAAGCTGTGCACAGTTAACATTTCCCTCAGTGCCATAAACCAGACACCCCTTTCCCATCAACTGTTTGTAGCATGTTAGGTGCAGATTTAATTAAACTCCTAAACAAGGAAATGACAGTACCCACAGGAGATGGAGGAATTTCTTGTGTCCAAACCAAATAAAGGAGAAACCATAAATACTAGGGCTTTGAGATTTATACTCAGAAGGCTCTCCGTACTGTTAAACCTGACGCTTTAATCCTTAGAGATTTACCCGTGATTACCTCCCTCTGAGTTGAGGCTAATGGCCAAACCTGAGCACCTGGAATTTTCAGCTCACCTGCTTCTGAGCAGGTCAAGTAAGTTGAATGTCCTACTCTCTACTCCATGAGCTGAACACTGGGTCAAAAGACAGACACACAATTTTTATTTTTATGGAGCTCATTGTCCAGTGGGTAAGATGGTCATTAAAAAAAAAGTCACAACCATAAATGTAAAATTGCAATGAATAGTATTATGAAGTAAAGATTCAGGTCTTTTTTGAGATCATGTAATAGTTGTTTGTCTACAAGGAAGCCAAGGAAATCTTCCATTGGGAGCTAATAAAATCAGTGGAAATGTCAAGAATGGGCAGGAGTTATTTAGAAAAATGGAACAGGATTTGGAGAGTAGATTGGTGGGATGAACAACAGGTGTGGAGGCCTGAGGCCAGAGGAAAGAAGGCAAGTCAGAGAAATGGAAAGGAAGCTGCTTGATTATAAGAGAAATGAGCAGCATCCACAATGAGGCTGGATAAGAGAGGGAGATCAGATAATGTAAGAGTGAAGAGAAATCATTGAAATTCCATGAGCATTTCAAAAAAGTCACGAAAGACTCAGTTGAAGAGCCCAGGTGGGAGGCTATTATAGGTGATTTGGCCAGAGATGGTGGTGGCATGGACACCTGTGATGGGCAATGAAGGTGAAGAGAGGTAGATGGTGGACTCAATAAATGGAACTGAGGTGAGACAACAGCATATTAGATCTAAAACCAGGAAATACATAGCTCTATCCTTCTACAATAAGTGACATGGGAATTTACAAGCCTCTAAAGATAGAGAACAGCAAGTTATTCCATCTTATTGTGCATTTAATTCCATACTGCCCCGTTGCAAATTTAGCTTTAAAAACTATGTGCATAATTTTTGATAAGGATGCCAAGACCATTCAATGGGGGAAAGAATAGTCTTTTTAACAAAAGGTGCTGGAAAACTTTATATTCTGACACAAGAGAATGAGTTGAACCCTTGCCCAACACTTAAGGCAAAATTAACTCAAAATGGATTAAAGACCTAAATGTAAGACCTAAGACTATAAAACTCTTAGAAGAAAACAGGATAAAGTTTCACAACATCGCAGTTGGCAATAACTTCTTAGATACGACACCAAAAGCACAGGCAACAAAAGAAAAAGAAGGCAAACTAGACTTGATAAAATTAGAAAGTTTTATGCATCAAAAGACACTAGCAACAGAGTAAAAAGGCAACACACAATACGGTAGGGAATATTTATAAATCATAAATCTGATAAGGGATTAATATGCAAAACATATAAAGAACTAAACCTCAACAATAATAAGAACCCACAAATAACCTGAATAAAATATGAACAAAGGACTGGAATAGGTATTTTTCCAAATAAGACATACAAATAGTTAATAAGCACATAAATAGATGCTCAACATCCCCAATTATGAGGAAAATGCAAGTCAAATTTGAGATATTACTTTATGTGCATTAGAATGTTACTATAAAAAAATCAAAATAACATACTGAAGAGGATGTGAAGAAGTTGGAATTTTGTACAGTGTTGATGGGAATGTAAAATGGTATGTCTGCTGTGGAAAACACAGTGCTTTCTCAAAAATAAATTTCCATGTGATCTAGCATTTCCACCTCTGAGTATATAGCCCAAAGAACTAAAAGCAGGATCTCAAGGAGATATTTGCACACCCATGTTCATAGCAGTATTATTCGTAATAGCTAAAACATGGAAGTAACACAAGTGTCCATTGACGGATGAATCGATTAGCAAACTATGGTATAGACATACAATGAAATATTACTCAACCTTCAGGAAGGAAATAAATTTTGGCATATGATACAACATGAATGATTCTTGAAGACATTAAATGTAGTGGGGCCCCCTGGGAATGAACATTGGGCGTTTCTTTAAATCATGTCAGCTGAATCCAAGGCAGCAGGCACAACCACCCTTGGGAAACACATCTGACCAAGAAGGTGATGTGTTATCAGCTTGATTGGACTCTTGACTTTGCCCAGGTGTCCTTGGGAGTGGGACAATTGATATGTAAATTCAGCCTAGCACCAAGAATGCCCAGGGCCTACTCAAGAATGCAAATAATCTCCTTTGTCTTGATCTTTTGATGTAACTTCCTGGTATTTTTTTTTTGGGGGGGGGGGGGTGCGGGATATGTGTGGGCTCAGGCGAAGGCACCAGATGTGGTGAGGGGGGCCAAATATGGCGGGGATCTCCCTTTTCCGTGTCCAGCACGGAAAGAGAGATGGAACCTGTTCTGAATGGAGGCAGCCAGGGATTAAGAAAAATGAAGAGAGGATAGAAGAAATCTGGGTGCAGGGTGGGAACCTGTCTTCTCTCTCCTGGAGAGACAGGGACAGTCCAATTAAGTGAAATAAGCTAATGACAAAAATACAAATACTGTATGCTTCTATTTATATTAGGTACTTAGAGTAGTCAAAATCATAGAAACAAGAAAGTAGAATGGTGGTTGCCAGAAGCTATGTGGGAAGGGGAACGGGATACGATTTAATGGCTATGGAGTTTCAGTTTGATGAGTGGTGGTGATGGTAGCACAACATTAAAGTGTATTTAACATCACAGAACTTTTCACTTAATGGTTAAAATCATAACTTTTATGTTATGTGTATTTTACCACCATAAAATATCTAGAAAAATTTTAGCACAAATTTAAGGCTTCACTACAAAGGGCACAAACTGGAGCTTTACTACCTATACTCTGGGTGATTAGAATATATAATTCCACAGTAAAAGATCCAACTTAAAGAGAAACTATTTGCTATAGCATAGAGTTTACACAGCATCGGAGTCAGAAGAGGGTGAGTTTAAATCCCAGCCCTGTCACTTCCTGGCACGTGACTAGTCATCCCGCACTCTGACCCTCAGTTTTCTCGTCAGTGAAAGGGAAATGATGAACTCTGCCATGGGGGGTTATTATGGGCTAGAGGGGAGGAGAGGAGAATTTTATAAATGTTCATACAATTTGCCGAGTACTGGGTCTGGTCTATATATATGTTAGCTGTTATCTTCATAAAGAAACACTGCCAGTAGGAACAAATACAACAGAAAAATGAAGGGCAGGATTTTTTTGAAGATGAGAAGTTGTACTAGGCTCCCTTCCCCAGGAGAACAGAAGACCTCCAATAAGAGCTGGTGGATTTAGATGCATAGGAGTGAGCACCCTCTTGGAAGTCAAAGGGGAGGGCAATGTGTTTCATGGATTGCAACCCTCCAAAAGAACACTAAGCACTCCAGCCAGTACTATACTCTGCTATTTTTCATTTGATTTTATTCCGTTTCATTTTTTTTGAAAAGTTCTGGTCATGACTCACCAACGAGATTTCCTGACCTGGGTCGTGATCCGCAGTTTGAACAACACTGGGTTAGGCAGTTCACATGGCAGGCAGTTCACATGGCAGGCGGCTCAGGAAGCGTTCCTGGAAAGCCTCCCGCAGCTGTGGTTCCCACACTGAGAGTCGTGGCTGGTTCATCTCGGGCTGTGCCTCACCGTGTATTTATAACTGCTCCTGCCTTCCTGGAACAGTCACTGGTAGCATGTTCTTCCTTCATACTTGACACCTGATGTAAGAGGTGGGAAGTTTAATACACATTTATGGTAGTGGAGAGAAGGATCGGTGGCCAGGAAACTGGCATCCAGTCTGAGTAACCTGCACTGATGGAGCCTTGGCTTTGTGCCTGGCCCTGCGCCAAGCTGAGGAAGATGATGGTGTGTTCCAGGTCTCATGTCCCTGGGAGCTGGCACGCACTCCTCGCAGTGCTAGAGCAGAACACACAGCATCAGTGTGAAGCCTCTGATGTCAGAGCGGGAAGTGAAGGTCAGTCCTTTGACCTGTGATGCAAAGCTTCCTCTGCAATAGAAGAAGACTCTTCCCAGGACAGGGAGGCACAGATGTCCTTGTCAGGCTCAACTTTGTGAAGTGTTTGTACTGAAACTTTGTCCTCACACGAGAGGGGCACAGTTAGGCAGCAACTCTATGCAGGTGCTTAATTCCAGCAGCTGGAAAAGGAGTCGCTACTGCTTGGCTCTAAGCTTGGAACGGACATTTCAGACGGAAGCCCTGGGAAACCAGCCCTGCTCATGCGGAGAGCGGCGATTTGGTAGGAGGCAGACAGCATTGGATGCCCATCACCTCTAACTATGCACAAGCGATTTGCCTCAGTGTGCTTCTGAGCTCCTCTTTGCTCGCGGTGAATTGGGTGACAATAATGCCTGTAGAACAGGTTTGTCAGGAGCATTGAATGGGACGGTGCCCATAAAGCTCCCGGTACAGTCTCAGACACATCAGATGCCTTTTGTAAATGTAAGCCAGTGTTACTATTTTTCAACACTCATTGCAGCATGGTCGAGGGGAAAGGCAGCTTTCCCTAAAACAGCTTTCCCTTCATCAAGCCAGAAAGACATAGTTTCCTAGTGAGAAAATGTGAGTGTCAGGCCCTGATTGTGCCTGGCCTGGGAAGAGATTTTATCTCAGGAGCCTTTGTGTTAATCTAATATACAAACTTACTTAGTTGAGAATCACCTATTAGCACTGCACATACGCAGCTTTGAGAAGGTTACCTCCCTTTTGGGGGACCTCCCAGGCTCAGAAGATATCAGCCAGCCTCAGATCCTATAGGGAGCAAGTTCTGGAAGGAATGACACTCTGGAGGCTCAGGTGTCTGCCCTCCTCCTACTCCCCTGGCTTTCCCACATGTGCCACAAGCCCTGCCTGCTCCATGGGAAGGCGAACCTCTGGGCCACCACCTGTTCCAATTCTAACCAACTCCCAAGGCCTTTGACCTCCATGAAGCTGCCCCTGAGGGCTGAGGCCTGGGTCAGTCTTTCCTTCCAGGTGTTACAAGGGAAATTCAGCATCTAAAGCAGTGCTTCCAAAAATAAATAAATAAATAAATAAATAAATAAATAAATAAATAAATATGTGAGTCAGATACCTAGGTTTACTTTTTCTAGTAGTCACTTAAAAGAAATTGTGGGGAGCAGCCACAGTGTTTGGACAGGTTCAAGCCTCGGACTAATGAGAGGGCACAGTCCTCTCATTGCCACGTGGGTGCAAGTCCCAGCTTGGAGAGCAGAGCCATCCCAGCACAATGACAGCCAACAGCTCTAGTTGTAAGCTTGAACCCATGTTCTAAACATGTGCCCCCCGGTGCCTGAGTGAGATAGGTTGCAAGTAAACAAAGCTTGATCAGGTGCTTGTAATTGAGTAGATTTGAAACCCATGAGAATGTTGTCAACATCATGATCACGCCCTCTCTTTACCTTGTGGAATCTGGCAATAAAATAAAGACTTGGCTTGCAGGTGCTGTCTCTCTCCATCAGAGAGGGCAGGGTCCGCCAAGATTCAGCTTTCAATCTTTTATCCATCTTTTCTCAATCCTTCACCATCCCCACTCGGGCTCACTGAATCTGGCTGAGCTGGCGTGGCACATAAGACTCCCAATGGCCGTGCCAGCCTGCCACAAGAAATAGGTGAAACTGACTTTAAAAATACATTCTGAATGCACTTATAGCACATTTCCTGTTGGACTAGCCATGTCTCCCCTGCTCAATAGTCACATGTAGCCAGTGGATATTGAAGACTTAGTGCCAACAGAAAAACAAGTAAACTAGTTGGTTAATATTTTTCATGTTGATTACATGTTGAAATGGTAACATTTTGCACAGACTGTGCTAGATAAAAGATACTGTCTCTACTGTACTCTCTCTGGCTCTTAGAAGTCACCTTCCTGGTTCTTTTACTAGAAAGCAAGTGTTTTAGCCCCTTCCCCATGGGTCTGCTCTGGGCTGGGAGAGATAAGAAGAAGTAGTTGTTCCTCCCAAACCTTCAAACCATAGCTCCTTGCTCAGAGAGGTTCCCCTGGCTCAGGCTGTAAGTAGGTAGCCGCCTACACTGCTGCTACCTGTGGGCTGAAGAAGGAGAGGAAGGAAACACAGAGGCAGGGCCCCTGTTCTCTCCATTCCTCAAGGCCAGAAGGAAGGGCCTTTCTTGGGGCTCTTTCTCTCTGCACCCCAGTGCTGTTTCCAGATTCATGTCGCCTTTGAGCCCAGACTGGAGTCCTGGGAATAAAACATGGAAACTCAGGGTCTGGTTGTCTACTTGGAGATCCGCTTACTTTTCAGAGTTCTCAGAAGTTCGATGCCTTTGTCCAGAGTTCTGGGCTGTATTCAGCGAGAGAGAAAAAAGAAAGTGCACCTACTCCATCTTAACCAGAACCAGAATCTTCCCGAGGTATTTTTTTCAGCGTGTTGTATTGCAGTCAGCCTGTATGACAGTTGCTCATCTACAGATGGTATCTATAGAAACTTAGGGAGTCAATACCATACCCCCAGACCATGCCAAGTATCCAAGATAGCATATACTTAGAACAAAACAGAACTGCTTTTTTCCCCTCACCTGAGGATATTTTTTCCATTGCTTTCCAGAGAGAGCAAAAGGGAGGGAAGGAAGAAAGAGAATGGCATTAGTGTGAGAGAGACACTTGGACTGGTAGCCTCCCACACATGCTCTGACATGGGAGGTGGGGGGCGGCGGAGCAAACCTGCAACCCAGGTACTTGGCCTTGACGGTGAATCAACCCTGAACCCCCTGAGCCACACCGGCCAGGGCCAGATGGCTTTTTCTGCTGAGAATAGTCACAAAGGATTTCAAAACTTGTCCTTGAGTTAGAAGGAAACTAAGACTAGGGTTGACTTTTTTCTTTGTGAAAGGCTTAAAGAGGGCTGACTGTCACACGTGTGTCTCATTAGGTAATGTATGTGGCCTCCATGTTTTCAGGCTGCATTTTTGTAAACATCTCACTTGATAAGGCAGCTGTGGGTTTAATTTATTTGGAATCTCTGGTCTTCACTTCTGGTATTCAGACATCTTTAATGGTAGACAATAGATTTGAAAATCAGGTAAGTAGGAATGTATTGCTGAGAAATACATCCATTTATATGGGTCAACTAATTTCCAAAAGTATTGTCCATTTGACCAAAAGGGAAGTGATTCACACCTCTAAAAAATCATTAGAGGGCGGGCACTCATTACTTTGGACACATTATGTGCTCAAATACTCACATGGAGCTGATAATGCACTGATAAGGATGGGCTAAATTCCCAAAAACATTGTGAAATAATCTGGTGGTTATGAACATTAGAAAACAACAGAGTTATTGGAAATGATAATGTGGATATTTGCATACTAATCTGTACTGGACAACATGTTTTTATTCCATTGATTATTCATTCTTATGGTCATCATTTATTGTGTCTGTGATGTGTCATCAGTCTGTGGGTAACCCCAGGTGCTCTGCTTTAACCAAACCTTATCCATAAAAGTCTGAATTGAAAGAACAGATATAGTGAGATCTATGCAAAGTTAAAGTTGAGTTCTTAAACAACAAACTTTAAAATGTTTCCATTTACAAATAAAAATGTACGCATTTGGGGGCACTTATACCTTAAGCATAAGGAGCAAAAGGCATGGGCTTTGGAATGAGAAACACCTAGCATACTTTGTCTCTGTAACTTTAGGAAGATAACAGTATCTGTGTCAAAGGATTGTGGCCAAGCCGAGCCAGCATAGTTCAGTGGTTAAGCATCAACCTCTGAACCAGAAGGTCATGGTTTGATTCCCACTAAGGGTACATGCCTGGGTTGTGGGATCAATCCCCAGTAGGGGTTGTGCAGGAGGCAGCTGATCAATGATTCTCTCTTGTGGTTGATGTTTCTCTTTCTTTCTCCCTCTCCTTTCCTCTCTGAAATCAATTTTACTAGGATGGATGGATAGATAGATAGATAGATAGATAGAGGACAAGTATACATGATATAACACAGCTCAAATTTGTAGCCCAATCAAGCACATGGTAACCTCTCAGTATCTGTGTATCATAACAACTATGTAACAATGTTTATACTGATGTCATGTAAAATGAATTATTTACAATAATTGAAATATAGATGTATATTTCAAATATATGTTTGTTCTATAATCTATGATGTGTAAGAATAATGATCACATTCAGGAATAAGTTTGATAGGTAATATGCTAGTGTCAAATATTTGAATATTCATCTTGTCACAACTCCTATCCCTTAAATGAAATAATTTTATTTTTTTATTTAATGATTTTAATTATTTTTATTCAAGAGGTCATTAAATTGTTCAGATTTTTAGGGTAGCAATATTTTTAATTGAATAAATCTTTATTGTTTAGATTATTACAATTGTTCCTCTTTTTCCCCCATAGCTCCCCTCCACCCTGTTCCTTCCCCATCCTCTGCCCTTACGCCGCCCCAACTGTCCTCATCCATAGGTGTGCAATTTTTGTCCAATCTCTTCCTGCACCCCTCAGACCCCTTTCCCCCTGAAAATTGTCAGTCCACTCCCTTTCTATGGATTCTATTATATTCACCAGTTTATTCTGTGCATCAGATTTTTTTATTCACTTGATTTTTAGATTCACTTGTTGATATGTATGTGTTGTTCATAATTTTTATCTTTACCTTTTTCTTCTCCTTCCTCTTCTTAAAGAATACTTTTCAGCATTTCGTATGATACTGGTTTTAGTGTACCTTTTACATACCCTGAGGGTCCAACCTCTGAAATCAATGAGAGCCTCACAAGCACATTCTTTCAGAACTAAAACCTTCAAAAAGAGGCGCTTAGCTTCCCCAGTTTCCTATGAAAGGCCTGGTTTCAGTGTCCTCAGGTGACAAATGATCTAATGATCTGCACAAACGTGCTCCTGACACTCTGAGGTCAGCTCTGTTTTCCTTAAGAGATTTCACTCACAAGTACCATCTGCAGCCCACATCCTCTATCTTAAGTTTCACATAAATCCTGATTTACCTCCGAAATACTTGCCAAGAATCTGCTTGCTAAAAAAATGACCAGTTTCTCCTCTTTGAGGCACGCCTTTGACACTTGGTAGGCAGTTAATAAATGAGTGACTACTTGGAATACTCTTTAGGTTACTATAAAAGGTAACTGTTGGGAACAAAGGATGAGAAACTGTAGCTAAATCTTTTCTGGGGGGAGGGATGTGTGGAGGACAGTTTGGCAATAATACATAATTCTCTTTTAGCTGGGGCATCTTACTCTGCATTAAAGCCGCATGCACTGCATCAACATTCTGACTCAATACTGCTGAAGGTGCTTTGCCAAACATCTTTTCAGCCCTCAGAATTGTTAAGTCTGTGGCACATTTTGATCAGATGATGTATGTGCACAGAAGAATGGATGGATGCCTAAAGATGGACTTCAAATCCTAAAGGGATCATGTGCTATGTGTTCTTTGAAAAGCCTGAGGAATGCTTTGTTGGGTCTGCCTCACAGCATACCTGTGGCGTGTTTGTGGCTAACACAGTGCAAAGGGGAAATGGGCCCTTGGTGCTAATGCTTTGTCTCTGGGACAAAAACCAAGGTGCATATAGGATTTCACAATACTTCCCAGCCCAGTCCTGGGTCCAATGCACTCTGGAAATTGCCTTAACCATTTGAGATAAATCCCTGAGAAAGCCAAGTAAGCTAATCCAGCTACTAAAAACAAAACAACAACAAAAAAAGTTATTGAATTTATTGGGGTGAAATTGGTCAATAAAATTATGTAGGTTTCAAGTGTACAACTCCATAATATATAAATCTGTATTGTGTGGTATGTACCCCAAGTCAAGTCTCCTTCCATTCTCATTTACCCGCCTCTAAGTCCTCTTCTCATTCCTCCCATCCCAGTTTCCCTCTGGTAATCATCATACTGTTGTCTGTGCCTATATTTTTTTTGTGTGTTGTTGTTGTTGTTGTTTTGCTTAATATCGTCACCTTTATCAGCAAGTGCCCAAACCCCATACCCCAAAGATAGCTGTCAATTTGTTCTCTGTATCTATGAGTCTGTTTCTAATTTCTTAGTTTATTTTGTTCATATAAATGAAATCATATGGTATTTGTCTTTCTCTGGCTGGTTTATTTCAATTAGCATAATGCTCTCCAGATCCATCCATGCTATCTCCAAGGATAAGATTTCATTCTTTTTTACTTCCCAGTAGTATTCCATTGTGTAAAATGTATCAGAGCTTTTTTCTCCACCCATCTACTGACAAGACAGTTGGGTTGCTTCAAATATTGGCTATTGTAAATTAACTTGCAATGAACATAGGGAGTACATATATTCTTTCAAATTAGCGTTTCAGGTTTTTTTGGATAAATTTCCTGAAGTGAAATCTCTGGATCACGAGGCAGTTCCACTTTTACTTTTTTGAGGGAACTCTACACTGCTTTCCACAGTGGCTGCACCCATCTGCATTGCCACTAACAGTGTGCCAGAGTTCCCTTTTCTCCACACCTTCACCAGCACTTGCTTTTTGTTGATTTATTGATGATAGCCATTCTAACAGGTGTGAGGTAATATCTCACTGTGGTTTTAATTGCATTTCTCTGATGATGAGTAACATTAAGCGTCTTTCCATATGTCTATTGGCCATCTGAATGTCCTCTTTAGAGAAGTGTTTATTCAAGTCTTTTGCCCATTTTTTAATTGGATTATTTTTTTGGTGTTGAATTGCATAAGTTCTTTATACATCTTAAATATTAATCCCTCATCAGATGTATCATTGGTGAATATATCGGAGAACATATTCATTTTGATGATGGTTTCTTTTGCTATGCAAAAACTCTTTTGTTTGATATAATCCCACTTGTTTATTTTTTTCTTTACTTTCCCTTGCCAGATGTGATATATCAGAAAAAAATATTGCTATGAGAAATTTCCAAGACTTTACTAGCTATGTTTTCTTCTAAGATTTTTATGATTTCAAGTCTAACATTTAAGTCTTTAATCCATTTTGAGTTTATTCTTGTGTGTAGTGTAAAAAGGTGGTCTGGTTTCATTTTTTTTTCCTTATTTTGGCATGTATCTGTCCAATTTTTAAACACCATTTATTGAATAGACTATCTTTTCCCCATTATATATATTTTTTGCTTCCTTTGTCAAATATTAATTAACTATAAATATGTGAGTTTATTTCTGGGCTCTCTATGCTGTTCTACTGATCTATATATCAGTACCATGCTGTTTTGATTACTATGGTCTTGAAGTATAGCTTGATAGCAGGTAGGGTGATTCCTCCTAATTTCTTCTTTCTCAAGATTGCTGTAGCTATTTGGGGTCTTTTGAGGCTCCATATAAATTTTTTCAATATTTGATCCAGTTCTGTGAAATATGACATTGGTATCTTGATAGAAATTATCTAAAATCTATAAATTGCTTTAGATAATATGAATTAACATTTTACCAATGTTAATTCTTCCTAACCATGAACATGGTAAATGCTTCCACTTATTTGTATCCTCTTCAGTTTCTTTCTTCAATGTCTTATAATTTTCAGAGTATAGGTCTTTTACATCCTTAAATTTATTACTAGGTATGTTATTTTTTTATGCAATTATAAATGGGATCATTTTCCTAGTTTCCCTTTCTCATAGTTCATTATCCTATATAATAAAGAGCTAATATGCTAATGAGACCAGACAGTGGAATGATCTTTTGAACAACCAGTGGATGTGGCTTCCAGGCTGAGATTGCCGAGCCCTGGGGCCACAGGGCTGAGAGGGCTGAGCCCCTTGCATGAATTTCGTGCATCAGCCTCTAGTTAGTGTATAAAAATGCATCTGATTTCTGGATATTTATTTTGTATCCTTCTATTTTACCAAATTCATTAAAGAGTGGTGAAAACAAACATTACTGTCTTGTTCCCTAGTTAGGCAAAACATTTGTAGCTTTTGTCCATTGAGTATGATGTTGACTGTGAGTTTGTCATATATGGCATTTATTATGTTGAAGTATATTCTCTCCATTCCCATTTTGCTGAGAGTTTTTATCATAAATGAGTCTGGATTTTATCAAAAGCTTTTTTCTGCATTATTGGTAAAATAATGTAGTTTTGATCCTTCATTTTGTTTATGTAGTGTATCATGTTAATTGACTTGTGGATATTGAACCAACATTTCACCCCCCAGAATAAATCTCACTTCATTGTGGTGTATGATCTTTTCAATGTAATGTTGGTTCTGGTTTGCTAATAATTTGTTGAGTATTTTAGCATCTATATTTACTAGGGATATTGGCCTATAATTTTCTTTTTTGTAATATTTTTATCTGGTTTTGGAATTAGGATAATGCTGGCCTCATAAAATAAGCTTGTATGTCTTCCCTCCTCTTAAGAAATTTTGGAATAGTTTGAGAAGAATAGTTGTTAGTTCTTTGAATATTTGGTAAAATTACTCTATGAAGCCATTTGGTCTAGAACGTATGTTTTATTGAGAGTGTTTTTTTTTTTTTTTATTACTGTTTCAATTTCACTAGTTGTAATCTGCCTGTTCAGATTCTCTGATTCTTCCTGATTCATTTTTGGGTAATTGTATGTTTCTAGGAATTTACCCACTTCATAGAGATTGTCCAATCTGTTGGCAAATAGTGGTTCATAATATTTCCTTACAATCCTTTGTATTTCTTCGGTATACATAATTACTTCTCCTCTTTTATTTCTGATTTTATTCATTTGGGTCCTTTCTCTTTTTTTCTTGATGAGTCTGGTTAAAAGTGTGTCAATCTTGTTTATCTTTTCAAAGAATCAGCTCTTGGTTTCATTGATCTTTTGTACTTTTTTTTTTTTAGACTCTATTTCATTTATCTGTACTCTGATATTTATTTCCTTTCTTCTACTCACTTTGTGCTTTGTTATATGCTATTTTTCTAGTTTCTTTAAGTGTGAAGTTATATTGTTTATTTTAGGTTTTTCTTGTGAGATATATATATATATTTCTGAGAGGAAGGGAGAGGGAGAGAGAGAGAAACATCAATGATGAAAGAGAATCATTGATTGGCTGCCTTCTGCACACCCCACACTGGGGATGAAGCCTATAACCTGGGTATGTGCCAAGGAATCAAACTGTCACCTCCTGGTTCATAGGTAGGTACTCAACCACTGAGCCATACCAGCCAGGCTTTCTTGTTTCCTGAGGTAGGCTTATAATGCTTTGAATTATTCTCCTAGGACTGCTTTCATTATGTCTCATAGATTTGGATTTTTGTGTTCTCGTTTTTATTTGTTTCAAGGTATTTCTTTATTTCTTCCTTAAAGTCATTGTTAACCCATTCATTGTTTAGTAACATGTTATTTATCCTCCATATATTTGCTTCTTTTTCAGGTGTTTTTTTTTTCTTGTAATTTCTGTTTCATACCATTATGATCAGAGAAGATGCTTGATATGATTTCTTTCTTTTCTTAATTTTTTTATTGATTTTTTTTTGCAGTATAATAGTAGTACATGTTTTCCTTTCCCCCTCCCCCTTATCCTCCCCCCCATCCTCCCCCACCCCCCAGCACATATCCCCTGCTTCCCCCCTCCCCGCCCCAGTGTCTTTCATTCATTGGTTATGTTCATATGCATGCATACAAGTCCTTCAGTTGATCTCCCCCCGCATCTGCCTCCCATCCACCCAAGCCTTCCCCTGTAGCTTGACAGCCTGTTCAAGGCCATCCTGCCTCTATATCAATCACTCTCCCCTGTTTCTTTTCTTCAAAAATATCTTGCCTCTGCATACTAGAAATAAATGTATAAGAACAAAAAATGTTTCAGTCTCAGTTTCAATGTCCAACTGTTCTGAGTCCCAGTTTCAGTGTCAAATAATTCTTTATGTGTATAAGTCAGCAATGGTATCCCGATGGTGGACACATTGTGTCAATGCAAGATCCATCCTCTCTGGTTTGATCCTGGGCTGCCTGCAGACATGCACAGCTGCCGACTGCTAGCATGGCAAGGTGTCGTCAGTGTCCCCCATCTCTGGACCATCCTCGTGACTGGAACAGATCCATCAGTTCCTCAGAGTTGCAGGAACCCACATGGTCTTGGAGTTGTTCTCTGAAAACACACAAACACATTCTCGACCAAAAGTTAACAAAGGGATCCTCTATGCAAAATAGACTTGGGATTCTTTTTAATTTTTGCCTAAATGATTTTCCTTTGGCTTATTTTGACATCATGTGTGTTTTTTCATGGGTGTCCTGCAATTGTTTTTACAAATGGAATTTACTTTACTGGAGTAATAATTTTCTAGATGTATTTTACTTACTCGATATTTTTTTTTCCCTTACATGATATTACCCCGCTGTCCCCTCCCCTTTTTTGATTAATGGGGACTTTTGGAAATTTTATATTGCAGTCTTGGTAATTTTAAATTTAAATTTTTGCACACAAATATGACTGCTTTAGGTTCTTTGGATGTTAGGCAATTTTACAGTGAGATGAACTACTAATAGATTTTTTAGTTAATGTTTTAGGAAAAGCTTTTTGTCCAGTACACTATAATTTTCTTGAGTATTCATATATTTCACTTGGCCAATTTAAATTAATCTGAAAACTTGATTACTATTTTCCTGTCAATTTTAATACTCAAGCAGAAATCTTAGTTTACCCTGTAAATACTAGTGGAAAGGAATATTTGCAATTTTGAGTAGGTCCTGAGCATTCCTGGTAATAGACTGAATTAGATATAGAGCAGCTATTGCTGGCCTAGTCTCTGTCCACCTGGATCCCCGTATGAGTTGTGTGGGAGGCGAAGCAGCCGTGGGGGTAGGAGACCTCCCTCAGGAGGGGTGAGAATTCAAACCCCTGCAAGGTTTGTGGATGAGGGTCTGTGCCCCACCTCTGTTGACCTTTAGTTCTCTCCTGTTGGCCCCTCTGCGACTGTGCCTGTCTTAGGTTGTTCCTTCCCTGAGGAATCTTACCCGTCTCTAGCTAACCAGCCATCCTCCGGGGCCAAACAGGGTGATGTGAGGTTCAGTTCTGTCTCCTTTGTAGTCTATGGCCCCCCTGTGGCCTCCACGTCCAGTACCTGCCTTGGGGTCCCCTCGCCTGCTGGCGGGGTCCCGGTACTGATCACATATCTCGGGGGACCCAGGTTTCTTCTCCAGAGAGGGCCCAGCTCACACCATTGGTCGAGATACAGATCCATGGTGCCAGCTGCCCAGAGGCTTCAGCCACAGCTGGAACTGAAAACTCAGGCATCAGTTGTGTGTATTTGGATAGTAACAAGAAGGTCCCTCTTGGCAGAAAGGGCAAGAAGGGCCAATATAGAATGCTCGGATGCCTTCCCAGTGCCGTAATTCCTTCTGAAAGGGATTAATTTCTTTCCTATCCTTTTTTAAGTTGCTGCCCAACATTCAAAGAATTAGTTTGTAAGTTTATTTGGGATAATTGTATAATATGCTCTTGTCAAATATCAAATATTATAATGACATTGTAGAATAATATCATGAAGGGTATTATGGTGTCATGGGAGGTTAAGCAGGGCCTAGCCTGGTCTCCATAGGATATGACAAGCTCTAGGCCATGTCAATTCGATGTAAGACTAGCTGCCATTTTTTTATAACTTTATATAAACTTTGTCAGGGATGTAAAAACACAAATCACTTACCTCAGTTCAAGAGTTCAAGTATATTGACTTTTCCACTTACTCCCACCACCTGCCACTTACCCTGAGGTTTGAAATTCTGATGGACTTTTCTCAGTCTCTGGATCCATTCTTGTTCATCAGTCTATGTCATTGATTGCATTCCTCAAATGAGTGAGATCATGTGATATTTGTCTTTCTCTGCCTGGCTAATTTCACTTAGCATAATGCTCTCCAAATCCATCCATGTTGTTACAAATGGTAGGAGCTCCTTCTTTTTTTCCACGGCGTAGTATTCCATTGTGTAAATGTACCATAGTTTTTTAATCCACTCATCTGCTGATGGGCACTTCGGCTGTTTCCAAATCTTAGCTATGGTAAATTGTGCTGCTATGAACATAGGGGTACATATATCCTTTCTAATTCGCCTTTCTAATTTCTTGGGGTATATTCCTAGAAGTGGGATCACTGGGTCGAATGGCAGCTCCATTTTTAGTTTTTTGAGGAATCTCCATACTGTTCTCCACAGTGGCTGTACTAGTCTACAATCCCACCAGCAGTGCACGAGAGTTCCTTTTTCTCCGCATCCTCGCCAGCACTTGTCATTTGTTGATTTGTTTATGTAAGCCATTCTGATAGGTGTGAGATGGTACCGCATAGTCGTTTTGATTTGCATCTCTCGGATAATTAGTGACTTTGAGCAAGTTTTCATATGTCTCTGGGCCTTCCTTTTGTCTTCTTTCGTGAAGATTCTATTTAGGTCTGTTGCCCATTTTTTTATTGGATCATTTGTCCTCCTTTTATTGAGTTGGGTGAGTTGCCTGGAGATGCTTGAGATTAAACCTTTATCACTAATAACATTTGCAAATATGTTCTCCCATACAGTGGGTTTTCTTGTTGTTTTGTTGATGGTTTCTTAGCTGTGCAAAAGCTTTTGATTTTGATGTAGTCCCATTTGTTTATTTTCTCTTTAGCTTCCATTGCCCTCGGAGCAGTATCATCAAAGAAGTTCTTTTGGCATACGTCCGATATTTTTCTTCCTGTAGATTCCTCTAATATTTTTATGGTTTCCTGTCTTACGTTTAAGTCCTGTATCCATTTTGAGTTTATTTTTGTGTATGGTGTAAGTTGGTGCTCTAGTTTCATTTTTTTGCATGTATCTGTCCAATTTTCCCAACACCATTTATTGAAGAGACTGTCTTGACTCCATTTTATGTTCATGCCTCCTTTGTCAAATATTAATTGAGCATAGTGGATTGGGTTGATATCCTGATTCTCTATTCTATTCCATTGACCTATATGTCTGTTCTTGTGCCAGTACCAGGCTGTTTTAAGAACAGTAGCCTTGTAATACAGCTTGAAATCTGGTATGGAAATCCCACCGACTTTGTGCTTCTTTCTCAGGATTGCTGTGGCTATTCGGGGCCTTTTTTGTTCCAGATGAATTTTTGGAGAGTTCTTTCTAGGTCTGTGAAATATGCCATTGGTATTTTAATGGGGAGTGCATTAAATTTATAGATAGCTTTGGGTAGTATGGACATTTTAATTATGTTGACTCTCCCAGTCCATGAACATGGAATGTTCTTCCACCTGTTTACATCTTCCTCTATCTCTTTTTTCAGTGTCCTGTAGTTTTCCACGAATAGATCTTTTACCTTCTTAGTTAAGTTTATTCCTAGGTATCTTAATTTTTTTGGTGTGATGGTAAATGGGATTGCTTTTTTAGTCTCTCTTTCTGTAAGTTCACTATTAGTGTATAGAAATGCCATAGATTTCTTGGCATTAATTTTGTAGCCTGCTACATTGCTGAACTCATTTATTAAGTCTACTAACTTTTTTATGGAGTCTTTCGGGTTTTTTATGTACAATATCATGTCATCTGCAAATAAGGATAGCTTAGCTTCTTCTTTTCCAATTTGGATGCCTTTTATTTCTTCTTCTTGTCTAATTGCGATGGCTAATACTTCCAGTACTATGTTGAACAGGAGTGGTGAAAGTGGGCAACCCTGTCTTGTTCCTGTTCTTAGGGGAAATGGTTGTAGTTTTTGTCCATTGAGTATGATGTATGCTGTGGGTTTATCATATATCGCTTTTATTATGTTGAGGTATGATCCTTCTATTCCTACCTTATTGAGAGTTTTTATTAAGAAAGGATGTTGAATTTTGTCAAATTCTTTTTCTGCATCAATTGATATGACTATGTGGTTTTTATCTCTCAATTTGTTTATGTGATGTATCACATTTATTGATTTGCGGATATTGTACCATCCTTGCATTCCTGGGATAAATCCTACTTGGTCATGGTGTATGATCTTTCTGATGTACTGCTGGATCCGATTTGCTAGAATTTTATTGAGGATTTTGGCATCTATATTCATGAGGGATATTGGCCTGTAATTCTCTTTCATTGTGTCATCTTTATCTGGTTTTGGTATTAGGGTGATGCTAGCTTCATAGAAGGAGTTTGGAAGTGTTCCATCCTCTTGAATTTTCTGGAATAGTCTGAGGAGCATAGGTTTTAGTTCTTCCTTGAATGTTTGGTAAAACTCCCCTGTGAAGCCGTCTGGCCCTGGGCTTTTGTTGGCTGGAAGCTTTATGATGACTGCTTCAATTTCTTCCACAGTTATTGGTCTATTGAGTTTTTAGATTCTTCTTGATTGAGTTTTGGGAGGTTATATTTTTCTAGAAACATATCCATTTCCTCCAGGTTGTCCAGATTGTTGGAGTAGAGTTGTTCATAGTATTTTTTAACAATCCTTTGTATTTCAATGGGGTCTGTTGTTATTTCACCTGTTTCATTTCAGATTTTATTTATTAGGGTCCTCTCTCTTTGCTTCTTGGTGAGTCTGGCTAGAGGTTCATCAATCTTGTTTAATCTTTCAAAGAACCAGCTCTTGGTTTTGTTGATCTTCTGTATTGTTTCTTTGGTCTCTATGTCATTTATTTCTGCTCTGATCTTTACTATTTCCTTCCTTCTGCTTACACTGGGCTTTTCTTGTTGCTTTCTTTCTAACTCTTTGAGTTGTTGGGTTAGATAATTTATTGCCGCTGTTCCTAGTTTTTTGCAGTAGGATTGTAGAGCTATGAACTTCCCTCTCAGAACTGCTTTCACTGTGTCCCATAGATTTTGGATTGTTGTGCTATCATGTCATTTGTTTCCATGATGTTTTCTATCTCTTCCTTAATCTCTCTAGTAACCCAGTCATAGTTTAATAGCATGCTGTTTAGTCTCCATGTGTTCGATTTCTTTGGATTGTTTCTATTGTAGTTGATTTCCAGCTTTATGCCATTGTGATCTGAGAATGTGTTTGATATGATTTTTGTCTTCTTGAATTTGGAGAGACTTTGCCTATGACCCAACACATGGTCTATCTGTGAGAATGACCCATGGGCACTTGAAAAGAATGTATATTCTGTGGCTTTGGGGTGAAATGATCTGAAGATGTCAATTAATTCCATCTGGTCCAGTGAGTCATTGAGGATTGATGTTTCTTTAGTGATTTTTTGTTTTGAGGATCTGTCCAATGGTGATAGTGGGGTATTAAAGTCTCCTACTATGATTGTATTGCTGTCTATCTCTCCCTTGATGTCCTCTAGGAGTTTTTGTATATATTTGGGTGCTCCTGTATTGGGTGCGTATATGTTTACCAGAGTTATTTCTTCTTGTTGAATTGCTTCCTTTAGTATTATGAAGTGGTCTTCTTTATCTCTTGTTATGTCCTTCACTTTGAGATCTAATTTGTCAGATATAAGTATGGCCACCCCAGCTTTTTTTCATTTCCATTCGCCTGAATAACTTTTTTCCAACCTTTCATCCTCAGTCTGTGTGCGTCTTTTTTTCGGAGGTGGGTTTCTTGTAGACAGCAGATACATGGGTTGTGTTTTCTTATCCAGTCTATTACCCTATGTCTTTTGATTGGAGCATTTAAACCGTTTACATTTAAAGTTATTATTGATAGGTGCTTATATGTTGCCATTTTTTGTTCTTTACCCCTGTGTTCCTTCTTTGCTTCCTATTTCTTTTTACAGCAGATCCTTTAGCATTTCTTGCATTGCTGATTTGGTGGTGACGAATTCCCTTAGTCCTTTTTTATCTGTGAAGCTCCTGATTTGACCTTCAATTTTGATTGAGAGCCTTGCTGGGTATAGTATTCTAGGATTCAGACCCTTCCTTTGCATGACTTTGTAAATTTCATTCCACTGCCTTCTGGCCTGATAGGTTTCTGTTGAGAGATCACTTGTTAGTCTGATGGGAGTTCCTTTGTAGGTGACTTTCTGTCTCTCTCTGGCAGCTTTTAAGATTCTTACTTTGTCATTGGTGTTTGCCAATTTAATTATAATGTGCCTTGGCGTAGGTCTTTTGGGGTTTATTTTGCTTGGAACTCTGTGAGCTTCTTGGATCTTTGTGGGTTTTTCCTTTCCTATACCAGGAAAGTTTTCTGTCATTATTTCTTCCAACAGGTTTTGTATTCCTTGCTCAGTTTCCTGTCCCTCTGGAAGCCCTATTATACGTATGTTGTTTTGTTTCATGTTGTCCCAAAGTTCCCTTAGGCTCTCCTCCTGCTTTTTAATTTTTTTTTCTAGAATCTGCTCTACTTGGGTGTTTTTTCCTACCTTGTCTTCCAACTCACTGATGCGGTCCTCTGCTTCATCTAGTCTACTCCTGATACTTTCTGTGGAGTTCTTTACCTCAGCAATGTCACTTTTCATTTCTTCTTGGGTCTTCTTCATTTCTTCATAATTCTTCTCCATTTCTTCATAATTCTTCTTCATTTCTTCATAATACTTCTTCATTTCTTCATACTTCTTATTCATTTCTTCCTGGCTCTTCTTCATTTCCTCTTGATTCCCCTTCAATTCCTTATGGTTCTTACTTGTATTGGCTTCTGTTCTCTTCATCCACCCTATGACCATTTCTCTGAACTCTCTCTCTGACAGGTTGTTTGCTTCCATTTCGGTTACCTCTTTTTCTGGTGAGGCTTGTTTTTCTTTCATTTGTGGGCTATTTTTTTGTCTCCCCATAGTCTTTCTTCTCTGTGTGTTTTGTTATGTAGTTCTCACTCTCCTGTGTTGATTTAAAGGCTCAGACTACAACACAACCAGGTGCAGCACACCAGGCACTGAAGAAGAATGTATTCACAGTATTGGTAACTCCAAATTAAAAGTGATTGCCAGAGGAAGGTAAATTAGGTGATAGGTGGGGTAAAAGAGAATAAGAGAAAACACACTAGCACACAAAAAATAAAGAAAGAAAAACAGAGAGAAAGAAAGAAAGGAAGAAAGAAGGAAAGAAAGAACAGAAGAAAGAAAGAAAGAATTAAAAAAGGGGAATGCAAAATAAAGTTGGGAAAAGGGGAAGGAGTAAAAAGAAAGGAAAAGGGAGTAAACTATAAATATGGGTTGGAAACTCCCAGAGGACCGCCACTAATCCCAGCAAAAGCCAGCAATGCGAACTGGAGACTGATACAAACTACATACAACAACTAATATCAAGGGAGGTTAGGGAACACAGAAGCTTAAATCTATCAAAAAACAATGTAAACATCACCAATACACAAAACAATGCCAACTCCCTCCCCACAAAACAAATTAAAAGAAGAGAATAACCACACCAATCTCACAAATGTGCATAAAATATAAACAACATTAGCAGGACCGAGAGAAAGACATTTTAGAATAGTGAAGTCAGAGAAGCATTAGATGTGTATGGACTTGGAGCAGGTGGTTGGAGCTTGGATATCAAAGTGGGGTGAAATTTTAACAGGGGCTAAAAAGAGAGAATAAGGAAAATCTAAACCAGAAAAAGTGTAAGGGGAATAAGACACTAACTAAGGAAAGGTTAGCAAGAGAGTGCTGGCATAAGGGGGAAGTTGAAGTAGATTAAAGAGATACTAAAGGGTAGATGAAAAAAGACTGTATAACACTAATCTCTGAGTAGAATAAAGATGGAATAAAATGGCACTTAAAATTTTTTTAAATAGTAGTAGAAATAAAATTGATTCCTTAATTAGCGTTACATAAGAGACAATTTATGATTCAGTCCCCTAGGTGGCAGTGTTTGTGAATTGACCTTCGGGTCTATTGGTCCTCTCTAGCCTGGTCTAAAATCCCACTATGTCTATGGTATTTACTACTGATTTGTGGGAATAGGCTACCCCAGAGCTGCCTCTCTAATGGTGGGGACCTGTTCTGATCCCCAGCGTCAGAAAAATAGCTCGCCCCTGTGGTCTCCCAGGTTCTCTTCCACCAGGGGATCCCCGGTTCATCGTTCAGTGCTGAGAAATTCGGATTTAGAGAAGACAAACGCAGGCCCTTGAACTCACGTCCTGCTCGTATGTTTGCGCGAAACCCTTTCTCCCCTTGGGTTTGGCAGCCCGCTCCCTCCCCAAACTGCCAGGCTGGCCCTCTCCTTCAGTCCAAATGGGTCGCCCTCTATGTATCCCCCCCCTCCTGTCACCAGCTCCGAGGACCTTCTTCCGCGTTTGCCGGCTCCAACAGCCACGGGTTTTTCCTCTTTTTTCGCCAGGCGCGAATCTCCCTGTGTTACCAGCTACCTTAACCCCCGGAGAAACCTGACCTTTCCGTGGCTGAGCACAGGTTTCCTCGGAGTCCGCTTCTTCACCAACTAGGAATCGATGTTGGGGGGGGAGGTGGGAGTCTCAGACGCCCAGTGGGTACCACAACTGTAAAATCTTCAGGCTCTTCCCCGTTAAGATGGCGCAGACGCCTCTGAGCCAGGCTCTGGGAGAGAACCGAGCCGCACGGAGCCGCTCTGTTAAGGGCGGCTAATCTAAGCAGTCGCCCTCCTTCTCCCAAAGCCCTACTGTCCCCCCACTCGCCCACAAACACTCCCCTGCCACCCTCGGCTGCTCACCCCGTCTACCCAGGGACACAAATGATTATGCGTCCTTCTGTCCCGCCGCCATCTTTTCTCCCTCTGAATCTTCCATTGACTTTTTAGAGAGAGTTGATATGATTTCAATCTTCTTAAAATTTACTGAAACTTGCTTTGTGTCCCAACATGTGGTCTATCCTAGAAAATGTTCTATGTGTGCTTTAAAAGAATGTATATTCTGCTGTTTGGGAGTGAAATGCTCTGAAAATATCAATTAAATCCATCTAACCTAGTGTGTCATTTAAGGCCACCATTTCTTTGTTGATTTTCTGACAGATCTATCCATTGATGTCAATGGGGTGTTAAAATCCCCTACTATGACTGTATATTTGTCAATCTCTCCCTTTATGCCCATTAAGATTTGTTTTACATATTTAGGTGCTCCTATGTTGTTTGCATAAATTTTTACAAGGGTTATATCCTCTTGTTGGATTGCTCCCTTTATCATTATTTGGTGTCCTTTGTCTCTTACTATATAGTCTTTGGTTTTAAATTCTATTTTGCCAGATATAAATATTGCTACCTAGCTTTTTTTTCCCTTTCCATTTGTATAAACATTTTTTCCACCCCTTTACATTTAGTCTCTGTGTATCTTTTATTCTGAGGTAGGTCTCTTGTAGACAGCATATATATGGATTTTGTTTTCTTATCCATTTAGCTACCCTATGTCTTTTGGAGCATTTGAGCCATTTACACTTAAAGCGATTATTGATAGGTATGTATTTATTGCCAGTATATTCTTTTAGCCTTCTTCTTCTCTCTCCCCCTTCTCCTCCTTCTTTTTCTCCTCTTCCTTCATCTCTTCTTTCTCCTCTTTTTCCTTCTTTCTCTTGTTCTCTCCTCCTCTTCCTCCTCCTCCCCTACCCTCCTCCTACTTCACCCTCCTCCTCCTCCTCCTCTTCCTCCTCCTCCTCTTCTTCTTCTTCTCTCCAAGGAGACCTTTTTAAAAATAATTTTTAAAATATATTTTTCTTGATATTTTACAGAGAGGAAAGGGAGAGATAGAGAGTCAGAAACATCAATCAGCTGCCTCCTGCATACTACCCACTGGGGATGCACCCGCAACCAAGGCACATGCCCTTGACCGAAATCGAACCTAGGACCTTTCAGTCCACAGGCCGATGCTCTATCCACTGAGCCAAAGGTTTTGGCAAGAAGAGGCCTGTTAACAGTTCTTACAATACTCATTTGGTGGTTACAAACTCCCTTAGCTTTTTCTTGTATTGGGAAGTTCTTTATTTCTCCTTTAATATTAAATGATAGCCTTGCTGGGTAAAGTAGTCTTGGTTATAGGTCCTTACTTTTCATCACTTTGAATATTTTATGCCAATTCCTTCTGGCCTGAAATGTTTCTATTGAGAAATCAGCTGACCGTCTTATTATGGGAGCTCCCTTGTAGGTAACTAGCTATCTTTTTCTTGCTGCTTTTAAGATTCTCTCTTTGACTTTAACCTTTGCCATTTTAATTATGACATGTCTTAGTGTGTATCTCTTTATATTCATCTTGTTTGGAACTTACTGTGCTTTCCTGAGTTTGTCTTTTTCCTTCACTAGGTTAGGGATGTTTTTAGTCATTATTTCTTCAAGTGGGTTCTCAATTCCTTCCTTTCCTTATTCTCCTTCAGGCACTCACATGATGCAATAATTTTTATACCTCATGTTGTTCCAAGGTCCCTTAAACTATCCCAATTTTTAAAAATTATTATTTTTTCTTTTTGCTGCTCTGATTAGATGGTTTTCTTTTCTACCTTGTCTTCCAAATTGCTGATCTGATCCCCTGCTTCATGTAACCTGCTATTTTTTCCATTGTATTCTTCATTTCAGATACTGTATTCTTCATTTCTTATGGTCCTTCTTCATAGTTTCTATGTCCTTTTTCATGTTGTTGAGCATCCTTATAGCCATTGTTTTGACAGCTATAACTGATAAATTCATTGTCTCTATTTTATATTGCAGTTTTTCCTGGAGATTTCTCCTACTCCTTCATTTTGGGCATGTTTCTTTGTCTCTCCATTTTTGCTGGCTCTTTGTGTTTTTTTCTATGTATTAGTTATATCTGCTATGACTTCCACTTCTCTTACAAAGTTTAGGGGTGCAATTTCCTTGATCACCTCAGCTGGGTTCTCCAGGAAAGTCCCTAATGTGGGTTATGTAGGCCCACCCATATAATTGAGTCTTGATTGCTATTAGCCCATTTGTGTGTGGGATCAGCTTTCATGCAGCTGTGAGGCTCCATTCTGACCATGGCATGTGAACTATGTGTAGGTGCTGACCACACAAAACAGAATTTGCTTCAGCAAGGTCTGGTGCCTGCTAAGATCTCCCTTTGGATATGTCACTTGTGAACTTATTGGGCACTGCTCTGATGTCTGCAGATGGCCACTGGGTGTGTTGTTTATGGGTCTGTTAGGAGGGACTCTAGGACAAGCTAATATCAGATGTGCCTTTGGCTCTGGGTCACCTGTTTTGAGCTACATAGTGATATACAGTTTGTGACTGCCTCTGCTGGGCCTGAATGTGTGTGGCAAGGACCAGGCTGCACACCAGTGCCAGCTTTTACCAAAAATGGGTCCTGGGAAAGGTCAGCAAAAGTTTTAAGGCACCCCAACTTCCACTTATACCCGCCTTCACTGCTGGCTGCCTATTAGGCTGTTATTGAAAGAGCCTCTGGTGGTATTCAAATTGCATGAGGCAGGTTCTCAGAATCGCCAGGTAGGGACTAGTGGTGTTCACCAGATTGATACAAGTTCAAACGTGATACACAACAAATGTTCCCAGGTTTACCCAGTATAGCTGCCACACACTGGGTGCTTACAAACCTTTTTGTTGGGGCAGGGTCTCAGGGAGTCATCAGGGTGAGGCCAGCAGAGTTTATCAGGCCTAAACAGACCAAAATTTGGCTATGTGAAGGGAGGGTTCTACTCTGATCAGGTGTGCAAAGGGGAAAATAGCCCCTGTCCTGGAGTCATGAAACTCAGTCTGTCTAAAATTCTACCAGGAGGAGATAAAGTTCAACAAGGTGGGGCCAACAGAAGTTGGGAGGATGGGGCTAGTAGACCTATCATGGTGGGGAGATACTTTAGAGTTACTCAGACTTCAGAGAAGGTGGGAAGTGTGGCCCCTGCCCAAGAGCCATACATTTCAGTTGGTTCTGGTTTTGCCCAGCCCTCAGCAGAATGGGTCTTCTAGGAGTTGGAATGGTACAGCTAGCTAGCTGAACTCCTGTGAAAGGGAAGTGCCAGCCAGGTTTATGAAAAAATCAGGGAAAAGCCCTCTACCCCAAAGCCACACAACTCAGTCACTGACTCCCCTTGAATTTGCCCAGACATCTACTTCCTAGCCAAGGTAGCTGACTCCTCAGCAGGTTGTAAGCTCCACAGGGTAGGGAGAGAGAGGGAATCTAGAGGCTGGGACTAGCTAGTGCTTTCCCCAGGCTGCTGTTTTATGAAGGGGAATGCTCTACCCAAGAAAGAAGGTGTCTGTGGTGCCAGAGGGAGACTCAGCAAGGGGTCCTCATGGCTGTCTTTTTAGCTCTCAACAGAGCCACAAACCTCAGACTCTCCTCACCTGACTTAAGTCCCATCAGCCTTCCCTCCACCAGAACCCAGACTTAGTGGCTGTGAACAAAATTTTGTGCATTGGCCCTTTAAAAGGGTGCCTATTTCTCTGGGGAACGTAACACCAACTGATTTTCATAGCCAGATGTATATGGTGCTTCTTCCCAGCTCTGGTGCTCTGGACTGGGGTGCCTGGCTAGAGAAACTGACAAGGAGTCTTATAACCAAGGATTTACAGAAGAAACCACATTGAGACTGGTAGGAAGTGCAGAGACATGAAAAGGGCTGGCCTTAATTTCACAGGCAGTAGCTGAGGTTCAAAGGGATATCTCAACTGCAAAGGTTCCCAGCTACACTTTTCTGTATCACCCACAGATGGTCTGAGCACAGGTTCGCTTGCCAGGACTGGAAATGGACCACTCCTGTACTTTTGCATTGACATTCCTCTGAGAACAGGAAAGTAACCTTTCCTCTCTAAAGTGGACCCGGATGTAGAGACAGCTAGATTTAACTCTTTTTCAAGCATGATTAACAATTTTAAGTCAATTCCTGGTAGGAGGTGGGTCCTAAATATGTCATTTTTTAAAAATAGGAAATGAGTAATTCCTTAGATTTTGGCCAGGAAGAAAATTTGGAACTATACCAGCTTTTTAACCTTTTAGGAAAATAATTGTAAAAGCTTTTATATAAATTTATTCAGAAATTGACCCATAATTCTATTACTGACAATAATGTTTTTGCCATTTTTATTTTTAAAAGTCGGAGCTCTAAATAAATATTTAAGAAAATAAAAGTTGGGATAATGGTGTATAGAATTTTTTAGAATACATTTTCTTTCTAAAAGTCTTGTGACCTTTTTCCTATATATTTCATTTGTATTTTATTTTATTTTATTTGTATTATATTTTCAAAAACTTGATTTCAAATATTACCTACTAATCCATAAAATCCTCTTTGAGAAACATATAAAATTAAACCAGAAAATATATTATGGCAGTAAGTAGAGATGGTTTCAATAAGGAAGACTGAAGTTGAATCCTGGTTCTCCTACTAACCAACTAAATTAGCATGAGCAATACATAAAAAATTAATGCTATTATATCTATTGAGTACCTATTTTGTAGCAGCCACTTTGCTAAAGACCTTACCTGTATTAACTTTAATTAGTCCCAGAACCCCATCAGCTGGTACTATTATTATTCCCAGTTTGCAAATGAGGATACAAAGGCTAAGGAATATTTACTATTTAAATTCACATAGTAATTACATGAACTTGATCTGGCCTGTACCCACTTGGTCTGACTGAGTTCACACCTGTCTCCTCCAGCTATCAGAGATCTGGCTTTGCTGTCTGTTTCCCTAATGCCTAGCTACTTCCCACTCCCAGGATTAACACCATCTCTGATATTCCTCCCTCCTCCTCACTCTTCACATCTCCCCCTAAATGCCAGTTGCTCCAGGAAGTCTTACTTGTACCTCATTATATATTCTCTTGCCAACTTACATTTTCATTTAGAGTAACTATGCGGATCAATTCTTTTAGTAACTCTGAATTCAATATCCATCTCTTCTGCTAGACTAAGGCTTCAGGATGTATTGCACCCCACAGTGTGAATAATTGACTCATTAGTGACACATCATTCCCAAGTCTTTAACCATCAATATGGTCAGTTCCCATCAGCTCCTTTCTAATGTAAGGCGTTCAGCATGACAAAGAGGAAGAATAAGAGATTAATGAAACTCCTCAGCTAAATTGTAGGACTTTGGGTGAGTACCTGGAAAGGAAGGGATTTTGAAAGCTTTCTCCACTCTATATTACTTTTAGAACAGAAGCTTGAACAATTCTACCAAGAGAGTATGTGGATTGCTGTGGAGGAAGAGCTATTGCATTCACATTTCTTCAGAAGCATGTAGTTTTCGGTCCACAGAACTGTCCCCAAACAAAAATGCCAGGTTGTAGCCCCAGAACCTAACTTCTCCTACCACAGGGAAACAGTAAAAAAAAGTAGGGGACATAATTCCCAAGCAAAACTTGACTTAAAATTCACAATGTATTGCCCGGCTGGTGTGGCTCAGTGGTGGAGCAGTGACCTGTGAGCCAAGAGGTCACAGTTTGATTCCTGGTCAGGCACATGCCTGGGTTGTGGGCTCAGTCCCCAGTAAGGGGTATGCAGAAGGCAGCTGATCAATGTTTCTCTGTCATCATTGATGTTTCTATCCCTCTCTCTGCCTTCCTCTCTTTGAAATCAACAAAAACATATTTTTTAAATTTATTTATTGATTAAGGTATTACATATGTGTCCTCATCACCCATTACCCATTCCAATACCCTCCTCCTACCGTCACCACTTATGCCCTCACCCCCCTGGTGTCCGTGTCCATTGATTAGGCTTATATGCATGCATACAAGTCCTTTGGCTGATCTCTTCCCCTTACTCCTGCCCTCCCCTACCATCCCTCTGAGGTTTGACAGTCAATGCTTTTCTGTCTCTGGCTCTGTTTTTGTTCATCAGTTTATGTTGTTCATTATATTCCATAAATGAGTGAGTTCATGTGATACTTATCTTTCATTGACTGGCTTACTTCACTTAGCATAATGTTCTCCAGTTCCATCCATGCTCTAGTTTGAAGCAGACACCTTTTTCTTCTTCTTAAAGAATACCTTTCAGCATTTCATATAATACTGGTTTGGTGGTGATGAACTCCTTTAGCTTCTTCTTATCTGTGAAGCTCTTTATCTGACCTTCAATTCTGAATGATAGCTTTGCTGGGTAGAGTAACCTTCGTTGTAGGTTCTTGCTATTCATCACTTTGAAAATTTCTTGCCACTCCTGTCTGGCCTGCACAGTTTCTGTTGAGAAGTCAGCTGACAAGCGTATGGATGCTCCCTTGTAGGTAATTAAGTGTTTTTCTCTTGCTGCTTTTAGTATTCTCTCTTTGTCCTTTGCTCTTGGCATTTTAATTATGATGTGTCTTGGTGTGGTCTTCTTTGGATTCCTTTTGCATGGGGTTCTGTGCACTTCCTGGATTTGTAAGTCTATTTCTTTCACCAGGTGGGGGAAGTTTTCAGTCATTATTTCTTCAAATAGGTTTTCAGTATCTTGCTCTCTCTCTTCTTCTGGCACCCCCAAAATTCTGATGTTGGTATGTTTGAAGTTGTCCCAGAGGCTTCTTACACTATCCTCAAATTTTTGGATTCTTTTTTCTTTCTTCTTTTTCAGTTGAGTGTTTTTGGCCTCTTGGTATTTCAAATCTTTGACTTGATTCTTTTGTTCCTCTAGTCTGCTGTTGGGTTTCTGTAAACTATTTTTTATTTCAGTCAGTGTATGTTTAGTTTCCAGTTGGTCCTTTTTCATATCCATGAGGGTCTCGCTCATCTCCTCGAGGGTCTTGTTCATATCCTCGAGGTTCTCACTGAGCTTATCGGCTTTTATTAGGAGCCTCTTGAAATACCTTATCACTGTGGTTTTGAACTCTATATCCAGTTGTTTGTTTTCCTCCATTTCTTTTGTTTGTGATCTTTTTCTTTCTCTCCCCATTTTCACTGCTTCCCTGAGTTGGTTGGGTAGCTTTGTGTGCTAGGTGTCTTGGCCTCCCCTGTTACCTGAGGTGTACACTCTTGGTGCACCCCTTTGTGGACTGTGTGTACAGCCTTGTTGCAGATAAGTCTTGTTTGTTGTTGGAATCACTGGGAGGAATTGACCTCCAGGCCAACTGACTGTGAGGATCAGCTGTGTCTACTCTAGGAAACAGCCTTATGCTCCTGGACTTGCAAACTTGCCAGTCTCTGTGCTCAATTTGGATGGGGCGGAGTTTCTGGGTGGGGCAGAGTTTCAGGGTGGAGCAGACAGCCTCGGCTTCCAGTCAGCCCCGGCCCACGAGGTTGCCAGGTCCTAGCATCTGCAGGCAATCGCCACAGGCACCTCTGTGAGAAAGGTGCCCTCATGTTTTGCCTGCCACCAGAACGTCCAGTCCCCAATGGATCCAGAATCTCAGTTTTTCGCCTGGCATCTGGGTTCAGTGCAAATAGAACTCCTTTTCCCTTCCACCAGATGCCAGCCACACGGTCAACAGAAGGCCCTCACCGTGAGCACTCGTGCATGCCCCCAGAATTCCACCTCTGGCCGGAGCTCCTTTCCCCTAACAGACACAGCCAGTGACCCGTTTGTCCCCTCTGCACGCACTCATGTGCATGTCCCTGGAGGTCTGCCTCTGACTCTAACCCCTGTGATTCCATCCACAATCCAGGTTCTCCCCATAAGAGTCTGGTTCTCCGGGGTTTTGAGTACAAACTGACCTGGGTTCAGCGCAGCCTGGAGTTTTTGTCTTCTTTCCGCCAGAGCACCCTTGCCAAGTTCAGACAACCCGTCCTCTCCTGCGCCTGAGTCTCCACCTTACTTGAGCTTTGCAGAGGCTCTGATTATCCGTGTGCACATCTATGACCCTCCAATTTCAGATCTTCCAGTCAGTCAGCCTTCCCGTGGTTCTGGACAGTGTCCATTCTGTCCTTCAGTTCTATGCTCGAAATTGTTGTGCAGGGCAAAAGCCTAGGTGTTTACCTATGCTGCCATCTTGGTTTTCTCTCAGTAAAAACATATTTTTAAATTGATGGCTGCTTCTGGGTTACTAGCACCCTGGCACTTCCAACATGCCTGCATGGCATCCAGAGAATGAGCTCAGACAAAGAACAGCAGGAGCTTCTGAGAAAGTACTTCTGTGGTCATGCTCTGGGTGAATGCTAAGGGGGAGGTAGATGGGAATTGCTATGTCTGTACACAGGTGTCCCTTTCTACCTTTTTATTTTTCCATGCAGGACACCCATTAACACCTGGTAGAAATAGCACTTGAGGACCAAAGTTTGGAAAACAGAACCCCCAAGATATTCAAGAAGTTCTATGACTTCCAAGTGGCTATCACTGAGCTGGATGCACAGAATCAATGCTATGCTACAGCTGGTAAAATGCCAAAGGGAATTCCTGTAAATGTCATCAGATACTAAACATACAAATGTCAAGGCTCAGCAGAAATAGCCATGGAAAATCATAACTATGGGATGCTTCATTGAAGAGCCTTCTAAGGAGCCAAACTTAGAATCAGGTTCTAACTTGGTTTGCTTGTGAAAAAGAAAAGTCATCTTTCCCACAGTCAAGGGGACAGAGGATGGCACACTAACTATGTCCTGTGGGTGTAGTGACAAGGCTATGTTTACCATAGGCTAGAGTGATCACATAGAGATAGAGATATAAACATAGACAAACATATAGATATTCAATGTCCCTACTCTTATGGAACTTATATTCCAGACAAGTTAGACAATATAATATCAACAAACCAGCAGAGAAAATAATAATAGATGGTGGTCAGGGTTACGAGGACATTAAAGAGGATAATGGGAGAGGGAACAGTGGGGAGAATTACTTGAGGTTGCTGAGCAAGTAAAATGTGAACTGGTATCTCCTTGATTCTTTGGCACAGAAAGAAGGATATTATTACAGGAGGAAACAACAAGTGCAAAGCCCTCAGGTGGGAACACCATCGGAGCATTTGAGGACTTGAAAGAGGGCTGGGAGTCTCATGAGGACTGGAGAGTGGCTAGGAAAAGCTGACCAGGCAGGCTACAGCTGGAACTTGTTGGGTGGAAATGTTATATATTTTCCCATCCATTCTCTTGTTCTTAAGGAAACAACCTCAGAAAGCATCAGGGAACATTAGCGGAGTACCAAATGATGACCTCAGGTGTCTAAATTCCTAAGAAAACTTTGAAAGAAACTCATGGAGTTCTGTCTCCAGGCAGACATCCTAATGGTCTCATCCGTTCTTCAGCCATTCCTACCAAAATCTCAAGTGGTCTCACAAATTAAAACCAGTTCCTAAAAGCTAAATGTCGACCTATTGTCCCCCAAAGCAGGAATATAAAGAAACAGGAACCAGTGTCACTGAGCCCATTTCTTGTTGGAAGGAAATATGCTAAGTCTACACCATCTGATCTCACTGGTTCCCTCACCCCAGCCCCTCCAGGCCTCCCCGGGTCCTCTTGTGGACTGCCATTTAGTGACTCTAGGCAACAGTTGCCAGTGGTGCAGACACAGGCTCTGCCATGCCTGGCCCTGAGGACCAGGTCTCAGGAGTGCACTCAGCCTAGCAGGGCCAAATGTTGAGTCTTTACTCTCCAGCAGGACCAGGGTCAGGAGAAGAGAAGGACAGAGCCTTTGTGGACAAAAACATCACAGCTCTGTCACCCAGACAGCAGCAATTCCATTTCACAAGTTGTTGTTGGGCACCTGCCAGTGGCCGAGAAGGGTGCTTACAGGCAGTGAGTGAAGCCTGGGCCCTTTCCTATAGGTGCTCTCTTGTAGGGGAAGAAACATGGCCACTCCTGGTAATGCCATACAGAGTAGACAGTGCCAAAAGAGACACTCACCTGTGAGTCGGGCTATTTTAGGCTCAGGAAAAGACAACACTAGGTCGGACAATGGAGCACAACTGTCAAGAGACATGGGAGTGAGCAAGACAGGAAAACAGCTCATGAAGAGCTGGAACAATGGTCCCTTGTTCCTCAGCAAAATAGCAGCTCTGTGGGATGGGTATATGGACCTTCTCTAAGAAGTTTCTCTCCCCAATCTCGTTGCCTTCACCTTCCACTTCTGCTGTTCCCTTTATCTCCGGGTCCTTCTGCCAGGATCTTGCTCTCCATGGCCCTCAACAGATACTCTGTTTGAGTGTGAGGATGAACTTGACATGTGCCTTGAGCAGATTGCCTCACTTCTGGGTGCCTGTTTCCTCATCTGCCCCTGGTGGATATTAATAGTACCTACCCTACATGGAATGTGTGAGGATTGAATGAGTTAATGCACAGAGACCGGACGGTGCTGTTTCTGTGGTTAAGCTGGGGTAAATATCTCTGGTCCCACTAAGTACGGCCAGCGTAATAGGCTCTGTGGACGTGAGCTGTTTCCCAGCTTCCATTCACTTGGAAGGCAGTTAGCAATATTAGAAGTAAAGTCTCCTGGGTGCTTAGAATTGCCAGATTTCTTTTTTCTACATCACAGTATGTTTCAAAACAACTTTTTAAACTTTTAAGTCTTATAAAACCATGTAGGTTCATTTAAAATTACTTAGAAAAACAGTCTAACAGAAAGCAGGTGGAAATCACAAAGTAGAGGACGTACACTTTTCATCTGCCTGCATCCCTCCCTCTCAGATTGCACTCATTTTTTTCAATCTGTGTGGTTTGCATGGAGCTGACCTGCAACAGGCTGGATGCTGGGCCAGGCTCACTCTGCCCAGCACTTCTGCTGGCACTGCTGAAAGATGCTCTTTCCTGAGACTTACGATTAACATGGTTGAAGCTTTTGATGGCAAATAACAGAGAAGAAAGCATATTTCAGCTTTCTGGATGGAAAGATGTGGGGGAAAGGAGGGAGAGGTCCCCTGGGTCTAGTGGCACCTACAACTATAACCTCTATAGATGGGCCAAGAAGTTCAAGAGCCAATGTTTCTTTTTATATTTCTACTAGTGACCCAGTGCATGAAATTTGTGCATGGGAGGGGGTGTGTCCTTCTTCCTGGCCTGCACTCTCTCCAATCTGGGACCCCTCAGGGGATGTCCTTCAGGGATTGGGCCTAAACCAGCAGTCAGCCAACCCTCTCACAACCTGGAACAGCTGACTCCTTACTGCTCACCTGGCTGCCTGCCTGATCACCCCTAACTACTCTGCCTGCTTGCTTGCTCACCCCCAACTGCCACCCCCACCAGCCTGCTCACCCCCAACTGGCCCCCTGCCACAGGCCTGATTATGCCCAACTGCCTTCCCCTCCCTCCTGGCCTGATTACCCCTAACAACCTCTGCCTTGGCCCCACAACCATGGCTTTGTCTGGAAGGTCTTCCAGTCTAATTAGCATATTACCCTTTTATTAATATATATATATATATATATATATATATATATATTCACTTAAACTAGTTTCAGCTGAGATGCTATTATTTATAAGTGAAAATTTTGACCAACCATTCATAAATAACCCCATTTCCAATTGTGTATATATCCTTCTAGTCTTTTTTCCCCTCTTAAATAGTTTTTTAAAAATGGAAGTGGGGCCTTGGCTGTTTTGCTCAGTGAATAGAGTTTCAGCCTGAGGACTGAAGGGTCCTGGGTTTGATTCTGGTCAAGGACGCATGCCTGGGTTGTGGGCTCAATCCCCAATGAAGGTTATGTGGGAGGCAGCCTATCAATGATTCTCTGTTATCATTGACATTTCTCTCTCTTTCCCTCTCCCTTCCTCTCTGAAATTTTATATATATATATATATATATATATATATATATATATATATATATATATATACACATATATATGAAAGTGGGTCTTACAAATGTTAGCACTGTTTTTGTCCTGATTCTGTTATAAATTTTCCTGCTTGTGATTAGCATCTAGGTGTTTTTGAGAGCAGGTAGAGTAACTTCTGCCACCTTGACCCCACCTATTGCCTGTCTGCTCCTGGGGCATCTAGGTGTTTTTGAGAGCAAGTAGAGTAACTTCTGCCACCTTGACCCCACCCGTTGCCTGTCTGCTCCTGGGAAGGGATTTTGAGGGCAAGGGGCTCCCCATGATGCCCACAACCTGGCAGTTTTTTCCACCTCAGCTCTATACTGTTGGGCTTCGGACCATCAGCCTTAACAGAGACGTTAGCCTTAGGTCAGCTTGGACTCCTGCCTGGTTTTTCAAAGCACTTTCCTTTTAAAGTCTCCAAACCCAGCATTTTCCATAAACATCCTGCCCCCTTTTTTAAAGAGGGAAGAAAACTAACGATGAGCACAGTGTATATTAATGATGTCTAGGCATATGCAGTACCCACAATAGCTTCAGCAATCCATGAAGAGATTCAGAGAAGACATTTGGCTGCCAAGTAACCACTGGACGTGTAATTGAAACCTGAATACACTGTAATAACATGGAGGGGATTATACCTGTGATTCCTAAAGAAACTCTGGGACGAGGTGGTTGCTGCCATATGAGCAGCATGATGAGGTAAGATAGGCTGTGGAACATTTGCTAGCAATTATGGCGCTAGCTTGCTCTGCTTGTGGCTCAAAAATAACAGCAACGTTTGTTTTGCTAATTTCTCCACTGGATTTGTGAATTATTTATTTTTATTATCTTTAAGATATACTGGAAAGAAAACGCCAATGCAGCGGGACCTTTTATAAGACAGAACAGTCGAGTTGTTTTTGGATGAGGACACCACACTTAATTTAATAAAAACTAAAGCAGATCCTGTTGGAAGCTGTATTGGAGGTATGTTTACAAAGAAAATGCCATGGGTCAGAAACAAATATGGGCTTTGAAACCAAGGACAAAGGTCATACCCACTGCAGTGCCTCATTCTGCTGGGTGCCTCTGAGCCAGGCATGTCACCTCCCAGGATTCTGACCTCTCTCGTCTGCCTTGTGGTAGCAACCACACCTGCTCTGCCCACCTCCGAGGCCGGGAAAACAAAGAAGATAATATGCTTGAAACTATTTGATTATTCAGATAATACTTTTTAAAACTTAGAGTGCTCACACACCTGACAAATGGTGTGGTTGTTGGATTCCTGGCCATCCTCCACGCTGTACATTGCAGATCTCAGCTGTCTGGTGTGCAGAAGCAGCCTTCCTTTCAGAGTCAGACAGAATCGAGTCTCAGCTCTGGCTGTGCAATCTTAGGCCAGTCAGTGATCTCTCTGGTCTTGCCTACATCCTCTGTGCAATAGGGATGAGGCATTGCCTGCCTCACTGCCTAAAAGCTTTCTGGTAGAGAGCAGATTCACATAGCTTCTTTACTACAAGTAATGATACTCAATTATCATTTCAGTCCAATAGACTGGTACATCAGAACAGCAATGCCAATCACATCACATTAACTGTCACTTCTGGACCACTTGCTCTGCTTTAGATGCCACTCTAAAACCTCTCCAAGGTTTAGCTTCCAGCTAGGAAGTGCGCCAGCACCCCGGTTTTATGACTCCACAGGCTATTCTGATCACACATACCTGAGGCACATGCTCCCATGCTCTTCCCTTTGAGCCTGGAAATGACCAGGGGGTCTTTCTGCACAAGTTTCTCTGGGCAGCCACCACTAGTCAATAGCAGCTGACACTCAGTATCAGACCTATTAGCTACTCCCACCTTGCCTCCTCCTGATGACCATCTTCATTTCAGTGGCTGGAGTAAAAAAAAAAGTCAGCTCTGCATGCTGTGGGATGAATGCTACTTCCCAAAGACTGTGTGGTAACTCCCAGAAACAGAATGCATCTGCCATGGGATAGTTCAGAGGCCACAGCCCAACCACTGCTTAGAGAGGGAGAGGGTGCCCCAGAAGGGCCCGGGGCTCTCTGCCACCAAGCCAGTTGAGAAGCCATCGTCTGCGAAGTCTTGACGCTGTGTGATGGTCTGTTGCTTCCCACAGAGGAGAGCTGCCCTCCACTCCATGCCCGCAGTGAGGCCAGGAACCCCGCCTCCCTCCAGGGGTTGGTTTTAGCCTCAGGCAGAGCGCTCTCCCAGTGGGATGGATGACTGTGAACCGGGAGGGCCCTGGCTCATGGTATATTTAGGACAGCAACAAGCCACCACCCTGACTTCCCAGACTGTACACTAAGCCCAGTTGGTTTCTCCCCCACCATTTCCCCTGTAGCCCATATATCATGATGCTTTTCATTCTTGGGAGAAGGATTTAAGAGCTCCATGAACACACCTAAAGCATTGTTAGTGAAAGTTCAGGAAGAGAACACAAACCCTGTTAGGAATGAGCAGAATCAAAATTAGAGTAAGAAGGGGAAAAGGGAAACATTATCCTTCAAATATGCCTATTTCTAAAAGAACAACTTGTAGACTCACAAATAGGTTCCCTAAAATACGTTAAGCCCAACCTCCCCATTTAACTCATCAAGTTAGATGAGTCAAACCCGGCATAGAACCAGATTATCAAAGTTAAGTACACCTTGAGAAAAGGGAAATGTTATTCAGACTCCACAAATAAAGCAGGGATGTGAGTAGCTTGGGATGGGGATTGGAGGCGTTCCACACGAGAGGAAAGGGAAATAGGTCAAGGTCTAGGGCAGACAGCCAGTGTAGGAAGGAGGTACGTTTGAAGGGGGTTAGTATCATGTGCTATTATGAGAATGAGAGCTGGGTTTGTAAACACTCATATGGGTAGTAGCAAAGAGACTCTAAAGCCCAACTCTGAAGACTGATCTGAGCTAACCTCTTGCTAGCTGTATGGTCTTAGGCAAGTCACTTACATTTATTCTCTCAGTCTCAAGTTCCCCATCTATAAGTGGGGACATTAACAGCATCTGTCCCATAGAATTCTATAGATAATTAATGTGAAATGCTTAGCACAGAGTCTGGCACCTAAGTAATCCAGTATATGTGAGTCATCCATATTCTCTCAATATATCCGTAACTATAGGCCTAGTACACGAACTTTGTGCATGGGAGAGGTGGGGGGGTTGTCCCTCAGCCAAGCCTGCACCCTCTCCAATCTGGGATCTTGAGGGATGTCTGATTGCCTGTTTAGGCCCAATCCCGGTCATCCCTCTCACAATCCAGGACTGCTGGCTCCCAACTGCTTGCTTGCTTGCCTTCCTGATTGCCCCTAACCACTTCTGCCTGCCAGCCTGATCATCCCCTAACCACTCCCCTGCCAGCCTGATTGATGCCTGACTGCTCCCCTGCCAGCCTCTTTGCCCCTAACTGCCCTCCCTTGCAGGCCTGGTCCCTCCCAACTGCCCTCCCCTGGGGGCAGCCATCTTGTGTGTTGGAGTGATGGTCAATTTGCATATTACTCTTTCATTGGATAGGATATGTTACTGAGATTTTTATAAATTTATGTAAGACTATTAAAGTAACCCATTTATAGAAAACATTTCTTTACACACACACACACACACACACACACACACACACACACACACATATATCCTATATAATAAAAGCAAAACATGCAAATTTGACCATTCCGAACTTCAGCAAGACTGTGCAACCCATATCCACCTCAGGTAACTGGGAGGCTAAGCCACTGTCCCTTGTAGGACATCTACCACACAAAGCTAATTGACCAACTCAGGGAAGCAGCCACCATGCAGAGACATAGAAAGAAATCAGATGTGAAAGAAATGGAGGAAAAAAAAACGACTGGGCATGGAATTCAAAACCATAGTTATAGGGCTTCTCAAGAGGCTCCTAGAAAAGGTCAAGACCTATAAGGAAATAAGCAAGACCTACCAGGAAAGGAATGAGACCCTCAAGGATATGAATGAGACCTGCAAGAAAATGATCAAGACCAACGTGGAAATGAATGACTCCTACAAGGATATGAATGAGACTCTCAGGGATATGAAAAAGGACCAACTAGAAATCAAGCATACACTGACTGAAATAAAAAATATTACACAAAGTCCTAAAAGCAGTTCAGAGGGCCACAAGGACCAAGTCAAAGATTTGAAATACAAAGAGGTAAAATCCACTCAGCTGAAAAAGCAAGAAACCAAAAGAATCCAAAAAATTGAAGATAGTGTAAGGGGCCTCTGGGACAACCTCAAGCATACCAACATCCGAATTATTGGGGTGCCAGAAAAAGAGATCAAGATAATGAAAACCTATTTGAAGAAATAGTGACCGAAAACTTCCCACACCTGGTGAAAGAAATAGACTTAGGTGTCCAAGAAGCGCACCGAACCCCAATATATAGGAACCCTAAGAGGACCACACCAAGGCACATCATAATTAAAATGCCAAGAGAAAAAGACAAAGAGAGAATATTAAAAGCAGCAAGAGAGAAACAGTTGGTTACCTATAAGGGAGCACCCATACGATTGTCAGCGGATTTCTCAACAGAAATGATGCAGGCCAGATGGGAGTGGCAAGAAATATTGAAGGTGATGAACAGCAAGAATCTACAACCAAGATTACTCTATCCAGCAAAGCTATCATGCAGAATTGAAGGTCAGATAAAGTGCTTCACAGAAAAGAAAAAGCTAAAGGAGTTCATCACTACCAAACCAATATTATATGAAATGCTGAAAGATATTCTTTAAGAAGAGGAAGAAGAAAAAGATAAAAGTGTAAATTATGAACAACAAATACACATCTATCAACAAATGAATCTAAAAATCAAGTGAATTAATAAGCTGATGAGCAGGATAAAGTGGTGAATGTGACAGAATCACGGACATAGAGAGGGAATGGACTGATAATTCTTGGGGAGAAAAAGGGTGTGGGAAGTGCAGCAAGAGACTGGACAAAAATCATGCAACTATGGGAGAGGACAGTGGAGGGGGATGAGGGCGGAGGGTGGAATGGGTACCAGGTGGAGGGGAGCTATAGGGGGGGAAAAAGGAGAAATGTAATTAATAAACTGAACAATAAAGATTTTAAAAATAATAATAAAATAAAAAAAAAAAGTGAAAAAAAATTTTTGACTGTTCCTTTGCTTCTGATTGGCTATGCTACCAGCCAATCAGGAGCGGGGGTGGGGCCAAGTGACATGAGCACTGGGCCCCAGGGGTGGAGATGAAATGGCAGTGGCAGCGAGCGCCCAGCCCCCAGGGCCAGGTGGTCGCAGGCCGCACCCACCAGCCACGCCCACCAGCCAATCAGGAGCAAATTATGCAAATAAACCCCCAACAAGATGGCTGCCACTACTGAGAGCAGGAGGGAGGCTTGGGTATCCCCAGCAATGGAGGAAGCCAAGCTTTCCGCCTGCCTTTGCTGCCCGAGGCCTCAATGGTACAAAGTTTCAATTATAAAAGATACATAATCCGAAGGCAGCTACGGAGCTGGAGAAAGAAGAGGCTAGGGTTGCCAGGGTGATGGAAGAAGCTAAACTTCTGTAGCCGTAGTGCTTAGCCCTCTACTCTAGGCTACAAAGTTTCAAACAGAAATGGCTGTCGCCATGGAGTGAGCAGAAGGCTTGGCTGCGCTCTAGGCTACAAAGTTTCAATTGTAGAACATAAACTAATTTCAGATCCCAAGGCCTCCATTTGGGTCGCTGGGGAGCGTGGACAGCCTGCAAACCACCCTCGTCCAGGGCCCTCACCCAGGCTGCCCCACACTCTAAGGGACCTCCACCCTGATCCAGGACACCCTTTAGGGCAAACCAGCCAGCCCCCACCTATGCCCCAGGCTTCTATCCTATCTAATAAAAGAGTAATACACAGATTGACCATCAACTCAACACACAAGAGGGCTGCTCCTATGTGGTCAAAGATCCTGCCCCCATGTGGACACAAGATGGCCACCACAAGGTGGCCAGCAGGGGAGGGCAGTTGTGGGCCATCAGGCCATCAGGAGAGGGCAGTTGGGAGGGACCAGGCCTGCAAGGGAGGGAAGTTGGGGCCAGTCAAGCCTGCAGGGGAGGGGAATTAGGGGTGACCAGACCAGCAGAGGAGAGAAGTTGGAGACAAACAGGCTGGCAGGGGAGCAGTTAGACCTCAATCAGGCTGGCAGGGTAGTGGTTAGTGGGTGATCAGGCTGGCAGGCAGAAGCTGTTAGGGGCAATCAGGGAGGCAGGCAGGCTAGCAGTTTGGAGCCAGCAGTCCTGCATTGTGAGAAGGATGTCCGACTGCCCGTTTAGAGCCGATCCCAATCGGGCCTAAACGGGCAGTTGGACATCCTTTGAGGGGTCCCAGATTTGAGAGGGTGCAAGGTGGGCTGAAGGACACCCCCACCCCTGTGCACAAATTTCGTGCACCAGGCCTCTAATATATATATATATATATATATATATATCATGAATTTGTACACTAGTGTGGTCCAGATCAGGGGCGAGCCTACTGGGGTGAGGGGCTGCAGGCATTCCGGTAGTTCTGTCATTCAGTCAATTTGCATATTAGCCTTTTATTATATAGGATATTTGCTCACAAAGAAAAAGAATGAACATAAAAGTCTTGAAAGATAAAGGCCAAAAATTGTTAACCATAGTGAACTGAATGATTTTCTTCTCTGCTTTAAATTATTTCTGTATCATTTGGTAGGTAACTTTATAATGGTCATATGTTATTTTATAAGAAAATAAAGATAAACTTATATGAAAGACAAATCATAAGACTTCTGACCCTGAAACCTGGGGTATAATGTGGTGTCTGAAAGTACCAGAGTGGCACATGTTCCCTGCGAAGGCAAGCCTTAATGGCAACAAGAGTGAAAAGGAGGATGGAAATACTCAGCGATAAAAATGGGACAAATGTGCAAGGTGTGAGGTGCCTGCACAACACAGTCCTTTCCACCATTTTTACTGCATCTGTGCTTCGTGTTGTCGTCCACAAAGGTAGTTGATTCCTTTGTCCCTGGCTGTGTCTGGACTCCAGATCAGGTGCTTGAAGTTTGGAAAGAAAGAAGTGTACCTTGAAGGGCAATTTTAGTTTAAATGGCCACCTTTGAATGAATTATTCTGAACATTAGGAAATATTGTGAAAAGTATAAAGACAATGGGCCTGCTGATTGGATTGAGATTTTTGACACTAGCAATTAATCCAAGGGCTTATTTTAATTAAATAGAGGGAAAATAAGGAATTTTTTTGTATTATTCTAGTTGAAATGAGTATCCAAAGTATGATTTTCCAACCAACATTAGATGAGTAAAAATAACTGTTGCTTTTCTAACTTTTGAAGAGGATGCTGACAAGGTGTGAAGCATCTGAAAGCTTCTCCACTGTATTTCAGCTTCTGCCTGGGTCAATACAACGAGGGGTGTGGTGCTTTTAAGTGACTGGGCTGGAGCATCCATTCCCCAGTGGCTCATCCGCGTGGCTACAAGATGGTGCTGGCAGCGGCTTCAGTCCCTTCCGACGCAGGCCTCCAGCATGTTGGCTGCAAGTTATCCAAGGGACCAAGTTGTCCAAGTGACTTTGAGGCTGCCTTTTATGACAGCCTCAAATCACATACACTTGGAACTGAGTATAAGCCAACCTGGATTCAATGTGGAGGCAAATACACAATGGACTAAATAAGAGAAGGTGAGAATTATTCGGGACCATCTTGAAGTCTGGTGACCAAAGGCACCAACACATCTTGGTGGGGAGAGCCCACTGGAAGCACTGTTGGAGAGAGATGGACTCTTGGCAGAGGCTATCAAAGCCTGGGAAGGACTGGAAGGTTTGCATAATTGCAAGGCCAGGTTGCAAGGCAGTGGGTGGACAATTTGACCTCTCAAGTATGTAACCCACTTCCTAGTTATTTCTAAGCTTAAGACCCTCTGCCTGGGATTAAATTAGAACATCAGTGTATGCTTGATTCCTTCAACAAAATATTTATAGAGTACCTACTGTGTGTCAGACACAGTGCTAGGCCTTGTAGTTACCCCTACCTAACAGTGCCTGTCCTACTGAAGACTATACTAGTAAATACATAACCTGATTAATTAATTATAATTTTTTTTCATAGGATGCCACTAAAATTAAAATTAGCCAGGCCATGCCAGGAAAATAATATTAAACTGAGAAATGATGAGTAGGAGGGAGTAGTCAGTAGAGGAAACAGCATGTTCATTGTGAACATAATAGCGTATTCTGAATCCTGAACTGTCTGGCCTATACTTCGGGAGTTACTGATAATTGTAATTCACTTGATTGTTGAGAGAAAAGTCTTCATCATTCTTTCTTTCAGTTCCAGACAAAGAAATGCACGTTATTTCCCAGATACCCAGAGAAAACACCAAGCCTAAGTTGTGTAGCGTGTCTTGGGATAAGAAAACTTCTCTTACATCTCATAGAAAAGGAAAAATATCTGAAATGAAACAGAAAATATAACAGAGTTTATTGCTAAAAACTGTGTTTGCTTTCAATGTCTGAAATTAAACGGAGCAATTGGAGAACTATCGTAAAGTGGGCATTTAAATCACATGACCATTGCGTGACAGCCGTCATTTCAAATAGGCAAATCAGTGCCAGGCGTACTCAGCTATATGTATGGATGATCTGCTTCCTGCTCTGAAATAACCGCAGACATAATAATCATAAATGAACAAAAGCAAAACCACGTAATGGTCCCTTTAAGAGAAAGCTGGCAATATTTAACTAGAAATTACAAGTCCCAGAAATGACATTCTGTGTTCTGCAGCAAGGAGAGCTTTTTTGTGTGTGTTTTCTTCCCTCCCATTCGGTTACAACAATGAGTCACCATTCCCTGCAAAGCTAGACATGTAGGTTCATCTCTAGTTGGCTTGGATTTAAAATGAGATGGATAAAAATGTTTAATTTACAGATTTAATTAAACATGAAAGCTTCCCGGGAGGAAAACATGTATCCCAACCTCCACTCCCCACTTTTTAAAATGTCTATACTGCTCTTCATTCCAAAGAAGCTACACACAAAAAAGAACTAGTTTTAGTGATCTGTGTAAGGCACCAGGGTGCCCCAAATCAGAAAGACTATGTAATGAAGACTGGTACAGACAAAGCCCCTAGTCCCACCCCTCTAAAGGAAACGTACTTAAACTTACTCACATAAAGGCAGTCTCTTGTGCCCACCTGCCGTGGGCCTCGATGAGGCACAGGGAAGGTGAGGTAGTGGAAACACAAGCTCAGAGGTTTCCTAAGAATATGGTGATTATGTACAATGTACCCCAGGCCTGAATTACCACCTAAGACAGCCCCTCTCCCCAGCCCTTTTCTCCCAAACCAGGTCTTCCCAGCCAAGAAACCTGACTCTCATTTTCATAATGCTTCAGGCATGCATAGCAAAGAGCAGCTCTTGGGCTCCTATAGTTTAGACAAGACCCTTCCATCTGAGCTGAAAAGTTAGAATTTCACCTCTTTGTCTTTGTGAAACTAAGCAGTCAGAAAGAAAACAGGAGGGTAACTCATTCTATATCTTTCCAAAAACAAAGCAGAGTGAGTAATGAATGTGAGCACATACTTTGAAAAATATGTCTTTATGAAATGAATACAGATATATATTCCAAGCTATCCATTGAGTACTCTGGGCATGGACGGACTGCCTTGTTCTAACGTCTCTTTAGTGTCTGCATATTCAACTTTAATTATGTTTCAAGCTTTGAAGCCCATTTTTATTTTCTTTCTTTTTTGTTAATCTTCATCCAAAGATTTGTCTTTCATTGATGAGGAGGATACGGAGGAGGAAGAGAGAGAGAAAAAGAGAGAGAGAGACAATGATGTGAGAGAGACACATCGATTGATTGCCTCCTGCATGTACCCTGACTGGGGCCGGGGATGGAGCTTACAATCCAGGTTTGTTCCCTTGATGGAAGAGCAAACCAGCAACCCTGTGGTGGGCAGATTGGATACGCTAACCATTGAGTGACTCTGGGCAGGGCATAAAGCCCACTTTTCTCAATTTTAATGAAATGTGTCCAAATGCAACTCCCATGACTAAGGGCATTGGAGATGGGTGTAAGATGACAATAAATTGAGAGCTGTCATAAAGCTGAGAAGGTGGTGGTGGGTAGTAAGCAACAAATGAAGGGGAAGCACTATTTATTTATTTGTTTGTTTATTTATTTATTTATTTATTTATTTATTTTTTGTAGAAACCAGTGAGTCTATTTTCTAAGAAAAAGGAACGGGAGACATTTTGACTATAAGTGGGAGAGTTTTCCATTTCTATAAAGCAATTCTTTGGGGGCATGTTCAATAGGAAATATTACCTCGCTGAGACTGTCTAGTAGACCAAAACTGTTTTTAATTCTGTGTTTTTCACTACTAGTACTCAACTAATGAGCATCCCAGCAGTGACAAGTCACGTCTCTTCATTACTCCAGTGCCTCTGCATTCAGGGCTGCTGTTTTGGACAGGGACAGTCACAATGACCAAAGGCAGGCTCTTTAAAAGGGACATCTGTCTTTGAATCTGCTTACATATTTCCTTTATGCCACCTGCAAAACAACTCGTATGCTCTTTATACTTTCCTATTAAATTTCTCTAAAATCTTGGAACTTTATTACCAGCTTGTTCACTTTTACTTTTACAGATATTTTTATTATCTCTCAGATTCATTCCCATAGAAAAGGCAATGGCAGCCACAAGGCCACTGTGACAGTGTCTCTGCTCAGCACGCCTCCCTTCATCAAGCAAGGATCCCCTTTAATCTGGGAAAAATTCCTTCCTCAGCTTTTGGTTCTAATGGAGGTTACCAAGTAGTTTAACCCATAAGTAGTTTACATAATCATGTAACCCAATTTAGCCAATCAATCAGCCCCACCTGTGGTTGGTACCAGATGGCTCCCCCTGCACCCCGGTGTGAGGATCCTCCTTGGGGCTTATACAGAGGCACCCCCGGTGAATCTGGTGAGGAAACTGGGGAGAATGAGCCTGAAAGCTGCCATGAAACCTGCCTCTCTCTCCATGGAGGAAGCTGACTGAGGAAATGGTCCCCAGAAAAGAGATCGAATCAAGAGAAGAAGGGTGTAGATTTTGTGTCCCATCTCTGACACTGGGCATTCAGTTCTTCCTTCAAACCTGAGCTATTCAAGATTCTTCCAGAGGGTGACCTTCTTTCAGTCCTTTGGTAGTTCCGGTCGGGTTTCTGCCACTTTCCCTGAGGCAGGTGCCAACTGCGTGCAGAAGGCACCTTCCACAGTAGCCTGCACGAAGGAGTACCAGTAAATTAAAAGGCAGTGTTGTTGTTGTTTTTTAACAAATGAACTTTAGAAAGCAGAAGAGGGCATTTTAAATTGACGACTGTCTGCATTTTGATGTTAGAATCAGCTCTAATGGTAACATTATGTCATGTTTTCCAGGTTGTACTGAAATAACAGTGGACCTGAGAGTTGAATCAGTTTAAGGAATTTAATTGGTTGAAGTGATTGCAAATACAGACCAATGAGATCTAATGGAAATACATGAGCCACATATATAATTTTAAATTTTCTAGTAGTCACATTTTAAAAACGAACACGAAACAAGTGCATTTAGTCTTAATATTCTGTTTTATTTAATCCAATATATTAAAAACATAAACTTTTATATACTTAATATAAAATCATTCATGGGCTATTTTAACTTTCTTTTCTTTTTTTTTTTTTTTTGTACTGTCTTCCAATCCAGGTTCCGTTTTACATTTCTAGTATATTTTAGTTTGGACTAGCCACCATTCTGGTGCTCAGGAGCCACATTTGGCGGTGGCTGCTGTATTGAACAGCACAGTCATATTCCCTGAATTATTGTCCCATCACTAACTAGTTCTATCACCTTGGGAACCCTATCTGATTTATTTTAGCCTCACTTTCCTCAAATGTAATATGGAGATGATAATAACCCCCCCTTCATCACAGAGTGGATAAATATATTTTTGTAAGTATGCCCTAACCAGGTTCCCCAGTGGTTAGAGCATCAGCCCTCAGACAGAAGGGACATGGTTTCAGTTTTGATCAAGGGCACATACCTCAGTTGTAAGCTGGGTCAGGGCAGATGCAAGAGGCAACCAATATCTCACGTAGGATGTTTCTCTCTGTCGCTCCCCATCCCTACCATTCCCTGTAAAAAATCAATGGGAAAAATATCTGAGGCTGAAGATTAACAATAATAACAAAAAGATATAAATAAGTGGCTTGAAGTTCCTGACCACACTGAGCTGTATTCCAGTTAGGAACTTAGACAACTTACTTTGATGAATATAGAGAAACAGAATAATGGCAGATAGTGTTAAATTTAATGGGTTATTGAGATGCAGGGAGTGGAGAGAAAGGAGTTGCTTAGAGAGGGTTAGTAAGGTGGGCCTTCCTAAGAAGGTGATCCATTACCTGTGAGCTCAACAGTGAGACAGAGCCAATCACATCACCATCAAAGGTGCAAGGGCAGGAGCGCTGTTCAGCAAACTCCAACATTTTCTGCCAGAGAAACAGAGATAAGCATCATGGCAAAGAGTAATGTGCTATCACCCGTAAGCAGCAGCACCAGGTCCTCTCTAAGTGTCAGTGTTATGAGGTGCTGGGGGGGGATATCTAATCAGAGTCCTGTATGCTCTTCTCAAGCTGCCCTGCACCTGTTCACCCACCTTGAGAGAAAACACAGTCTCTTTTGACAAAAGGAGATGCGGGCCTTGCTGGCGTGAAAAACTCAGAGCGAGGTAATCTCAGGCAATTGTGGACTTGGAAGAGGCCAGTACAGGTGTCCTGGGGCCCTGACATCTTCCCTAAGACTCAGGCTTCAGGACGGTCCTGAGCTTGTGAGGTCCTGCAGACACTCTCTGGGCGGAGCACCTTAGCTGGCGGCTGCGAAGTGCCAAATGATCCTGGCTCAGGGCTGGGCGGCTGCTGGCTGTCTTGTTTTTACTCTCTCTGCCTGTTTCTCTATGAAAGCAAATTGTCTCCCCAGGCTATTATGACATGTCTCAGGCAGCTGGCCTGGCAGCCTCCAGAGTGATTTTGGATTTGCCAAGTAGGTAAGAAACCTGTAGAAGGTGAGCAGCTTCTCACATCATCAACAAGGTTCCAAAAGGGTTCATGCCAAGTCTTTGCTCAGAGCCTTAAATACACCAACACTCCAAGAGAAAGGTACTACTACCCACACTTTGCAGTAGAGGACTCTGTGGCTCAAAAAGGTTAAGTCGCCTCCTCAAAGCCACACAGCAATAAATGGTGACTCCAAACTGATATTACCTCTACTCTGTGCTGAATGGGAAAAGTTTAAGCTGGAGAGAAAGATAGGGCACAGAGTGAGTCTTTCACAGGAAAGAAACTCAAGCAAGGGAAGAACTTAATTCTACCCAGACATTGACTTTACATGCCTCAGTCATGGTGCATTGTTCCCAAGTTGACTCCAAAGACAACAGATAATGCGTGGAGAAGACACACTTGAAGGGCATAGAGAGTGCATCATAGGAACAACATTCAGAGAAAGGGAAGGAAGAATTTGGGTCAGCACTGCAAAGCCAAAAGCTAAATTCACTAATAAATGCCTTTAGGAATTTTAGAAGCATAAAATCATAAAACTGCAACCAAAAATCAAACGAGAAATAGAAAATAAAAAGATTGCATTATTCATCCTCAAAAGGTCACACTTGCCCTCTGCAGCAGTAACTGAAGTTTAAATTGGTGGCACCATATGTATACATACAGCCATGGAAGCCTTGATCCCTATCCTTTCTATCCGACCCACTCCAGATTACTCAGCCTGCCTCCTTATCAGATTCCATACTTTCTTTTTCCTTATCATCCTTGGCTCTTATGATCTCCCTGTCACATTTGTCAATGCTTGGACGAAGGCCTTCAGTTATCATCGACCAATCACTGGAGGCAGCTCTTGGTTCCTTGCTATGTGAGCCCTCCATAGGGAGCCTCATGAGAGCAAGCGACAGAGCAACAGCAGGACAGAAGTCACAGGCTTCTGTAACCTCCTCATGGAAATGACATTACAGTCCTTTTTCTATATTCCATTTGGTAGAAGGAAATATCAGATCAAGCCCACACTCCATGGGAGAGGATTGCATAGGGCTATGACTACCAGGAGATGGGGCATTGGCGGTCATGGTAGAAACCTGTCATTACAAAATTCATGTGCAATGTCTCTATTTAGTACCATACCTGGTAAGTCACATGTCTGGTAAGTGATAGCCATGTTGGCATTACAGTCTCCTGTTCTCCTACCTGTCTCACTGCCCTTGGGTTCACCTCAATAGGATGGAACCATTATTGTGGCACTGGACATAAGAAACGTTAAATATCCATTACTTACCACACACACACACACACACACACACACACACACACACACACACACACACCCTTTTTCTATCACTGGGAAGTCAGTGTAATCTTTCTAAAACCCAAATCTGATCTTGTCACCTCCAGCCCAAAACCTTTCAATGGCTCCCCAATATCCTTAACATGTCTTTGTCTTGGTTTGGGAGGCCCCGCATGTTAAACCCAGATTTACCCCTCCAATCTTATTTCTTTCCTTTTATGTTTTAGCCATATTTGCTGCCTTTTAGTTATGTAAACATGCCATTTTCTCTCTCCCCTTTCTAGGCATTTACCAAATATACTCCCTTACTTCAAGCCCTTGTACCATAAGGAAAGAGGGAGTCCCTTCTCTTATCTAGAGCAATCATGAGGGCAAGAGATCCCACCTAGGAGTTTATCACCCCATCGTTGGTACTCAGCACAGCGCATGATGGCAGATGATTGCCACTGGGGAAACTGTACCTATGGAAATAGTAGCAGAGGTATAGTTTTCCCTGACATCACCCCATAGGCAGAGGAGCTGTGGGACTTGTTGAGTACAGGATTTGCTTTGCAACATCTGTCTCCTGGACTCTACCTCATCCTTGATGCCCTCAAAAAGTGGTGACACCATAGCTTCAAGGCACTGTGTTTGTAGGGCAACAAAATGCATTAAGAAGCATTTATATCAAGTGTCTTTTATGAGGGTTTCTGATATGTGTTTTTGAGTGAAAGAATTACTTAAGAAATCCAAATATACCCATTAATCTTGCAAATGACATTAGCCAGCATTTATTAAATACTTACATCAAGCACAATTCGAGGTGATTCACATGTGGCCATCTCTCATTTAATGTTTACAACAACCCTGTGAGTAGATGTAGCTATTCCTGTTTCATGGATGAAGGAACTAAGGTTCCTGGAGGCACAGTTACTTGTCCACAGTTATACTGATAATAAATAAGTTGTTTTGGGACAAAATAATTACAATGACAGCTACTGGTAACTAAGCCTTTTCTATAGGCAACCGTTGACCAGTACTTGACTTGAGTTCTCTCACTTACTGCTCCCCTTATAATGGGCACTATCATTAGCCCTAAATTAAAGATGAAGAAACTAAGGTGCAGGAAATTTAAGAATTCTCTCTATGGTTACATAGCTAGAACAAGGCAGTACCGGGATTTACTTTTTCAGTGCATACTTAATTACAGTGATATTTTAACAAAGAATTTTCTTTCCAAATATGCAATATCAGTGAGTATATTAAAACTATAAACTGATAACAGTAGCCAAGGTTAGCCTGTTTCTTCCCTTACAAAGACCTAAAAGTGCTCTGGAGCACCCCAAGAACCAAGTTCAAGATTTGAAATACAAAGAGGTAAAATCTACTCAGCTGAAAAAGCAAGAAACCAAAAGAATCCAAAAAATTGAAGATAGTGTAAGGGGCCTCTGGGACAACCTCAAGCATACCAACATCCAAATTATAGGGGTGCCAGAAAAAGAGAGAGGCCAAGACAATGAAAACCTATTTGAAGAAATAGTGACTGAAAACTTCCCACACCTGGTGAAAGAAATTGACTTAGGAGTCCAAGAAGTGCACCGAACCCCAATATATAGGAACCCTAAGAGGACCACACCGAGGCACATCATAATTAAAATGCCAAGAGCAAAAGACAAAGAGAGAATATTAAAAGCAGCAAGAGAGAAACAGTTGGTTACCTATAAGGGAGCACCCATACGACTGTCAGCAGATTTCTCAACAGAAACGATGCAGGCCAGACGGGAGTGGCAAGAAATATTCAAAGTGATGAACAGCAAGAATCTACAACCAAGATTACTCTATCCAGCAAAGCTGTCATTCAGAATTGAAGGTCAGATGAAGTGCTTCACAGATAAGAAAAAGCTAAAGGAGTTCATCACCACCAAGCCAACATTATACGAAACGCTGAAAGATATTCTTTAAGAAGAGGAAGAAGAAAAAGGTAAAGATGAAAATTATGAACAACAAATACACATCTATCAACAAATGAACATAAAAATCAAGTGAATTGATAGGCTGTTGAACAGGATAGACTGGTAAATATAACAGAGACATGGACATAGAGAGGGAATGGACTGACAATTCTTGGGGAGAAAAGGGTTGTGGGAAGTGCAGCAAGAGACTGGACAAAAATCTTGCAACAATGGGAGAGGACAGTGGGGAGGGGAGGTGAGGGTGGAAGGTGGGATAGGTACACCGTGGAGGGGAGCTATAGGGGGATAAAAAGGGGAAACAATGTAATTAATAAACTGAACAATAAAGATTAAAAAAATAAATATAAAAAAAAGAAAAGAAAAAAAGCTGGTGTAAATATTCAAGACTTGACAGCATTACTAAATATATCTTACAGTGAGTTTTAGGTCTACTTGATAAAGACCTACATTAATGGAAATTAATTTATAGTCATATATTAATATGCTATTCATCTGAATGTATTCAAGCAAAGAAAAATCTCTCTATATAAAAGGCTAATATGTTAAGTGTCCATCCAACTGGTAGCTATGATGTGCACTGACCACTAACGGGCAGACACTCAATATAGAAGCAGTGGAGCTGCGGTGACTTGGCAGTGGCAGTTCTCAGATGATGCACCCTAAAACCAGAGAGGAAGCCTGATTCCTTGTGGGGCCATGTGATTCCACCTTTAGCCATGGGTTATGTTGTTGCTGCGGAACTAACTGTTGGTCCTGAATCTGGTTTATTGCACACTTGTCTTTGTGTTCCACACCCTGTACTACAGCCATTTTGCAGAGTGCCCTCTCCCACTCAGGACTCCTCAGGAAATGTCAGAGAAATGGTTTAAGCCCAATCCCCATAGGTCATGCCGAGGGATCCCACCTGCCAGAGGGACTCTGCTCACTCTGTAGATGCCCTTCGAGCATTGGCACCACCCCAGATGTGGTGGGCTAGGGAGGTTAACTCCAGGGCGTGTCCAGCCTGTCTTGCCCAGTCCTCTCCACCAGCCACCTTCTAATTAATTTCCTTTCAATGTGCACAAATCTGTGCACCAGGTCACTAGTATGTTAATAAACAAGGATATTAAAGGATTTTTACGGAGGAACTAAGATGGCGGCGAAGGTGAAACACCTATCTTGCCGTCATAATCAGCAATTTTAATACTACAACTTAACGAAAGAACAAACACCTTCCAGAATCACCAGAAAGCTCGCCGAGTGAAAATTCCACAAATAAAAGTGAAGATAAGACACTGTGACTCGGAGGAGCGGCAGCAAACAGCGTTGAAAGATTCACACGGAGAGAGGTTTGGAGTGCGCACCGCGGAGAGGGCGGGCGGCTGAAAACCAGCCAGTTTTCTCAAACGGGGAGACAAAGGCGTCCCACTGGACTGATTCTCCAGCTCTGGGCGAAGTCCAGAGAACCCACTATCACACGGGGTGAAAACTGGACAGTGGGAGGGCACGCCGAAGCTCGGGTGCTGCCGGGTCTCCCGGCTTGTGGAGAAGGCAGCTTTCGTGCGAACAGCTCGGCTGCGTGACGGCGCAGAGAGCGCACCTCGACTTGCCTCTCATTCGGAAAACAGTCAGACTGCTTTGTTTTACGACCCTGGGTGAGACATTGCGCATGCAGACTCATTTTGGGAAAGTCTGAATTCCCTGGCAGCCGGCAGCCAGTGGAGCTCGGCAGCGGCTCTCTCTCAGAGGTGCTGGCGGCCATTGCCCCCAGCACAGAGTCCCTGGAGCCGCATAGGGCAGAGCTAACACTGTCTGCTAGGCCCGGAGACTCCGCCCACCCAACCTGAGCACAGCTGAGCTTCACAGACAATTGGCCTGGAGGTCAACCCTCCAAGTGCTAACAACGATTAACTGAGCTTAACTTCAGCAAGACTGTGCAGCCCATATCCACCTCAGGTAACCGGGGAGGCTGAGCCACTATCCCTAGTAGGAAGTCTACCACACAAAGCTAATTGACCAACTCAGGGAAGCAGCCACCATGCAGCAACATGGAAAGAAATCAGATATGAAAGAAATGGAGGGAAAAAAAACGACTGGACATGGAATTCAGAACCACGGTTATAGGGTTTTTTAAGAGGCTCCAACAAAAGATCGAGGCCTATAAGGAAATAAGCAAGACCACAAAGGAAATGAATGAGTCCTACAAGAAAATGAACAACACCCTCAAGGATATAAACGAGAGCTGCAAAGAAATGATCAAGACCAACGTGGAAATGAATGAGTCCTACAAGGAAATGAAAGAAACCCTCAAGGATATAAAGCAGACTCTCAAGGATATGAAAAAGGACCAACCAGAAATTAAGCATACACTGACTGAAACAAAAAATATTATACAAAGACCTAAAAGTGCTCTGGAGCACCCCAAGAACCAAGTTAAAGATTCGAAATACAAAGAGGTAAAATCCACTCAGCTGAAAAAGCAAGAAACCAAAAGAATCCAAAAAATTGAAGATAGTGTAAGGGGCCTCTGGGACAACCTCAAGCATACCAACATCCAAATTATAGGGGTGCCAGAAAAAGAGAGAGGCCAAGACAATGAAAACCTATTTGAAGAAATAGTGACTGAAAACTTCCCACACCTGGTGAAAGAAATTGACTTAGGAGTCCAAGAAGTGCACCGAACCCCAATATATAGGAACCCTAAGAGGACCACACCGAGGCACATCATAATTAAAATGCCAAGAGCAAAAGACAAAGAGAGAATATTAAAAGCAGCAAGAGAGAAACAGTTGGTTACCTATAAGGGAGCACCCATACGATTGTCAGCGGATTTCTCAACAGCAACGATGCAGGCCAGACGGGAGTGGCAAGAAATATTCAAAGTGATGAACAGCAAGAATCTACAACCAAGATTACTCTATCCAGCAAAGCTGTCATTCAGAATTGAAGGTCAGATGAAGTGCTTCGCAGATAAGAAAAAGCTAAAGGAGTTCATCACCACCAAACCAACATTATATGAAATGCTGAAAGATATTCATTAAGAAGAGGAAGAAGAAAAAGGTAAAGATGAAAATTATGAACAACAAATACACATCTATCAACAAATGAACATAAAAATCAAGTGAATTGATAGACTGTTGAACAGGATAGACTGGTGAATATAACAGAGACATGGACATAGAGAGGGAATGGACTGACAATTCTTGGGGAGAAAAGTGTTGTGGGAAGTGCAGCAAGAGACTGGACAAAAATCTTGCAACAATGGAGAGGACAGTGGGGAGGGGGAGGTGAGGGTGGAGGGTGGGATAGGTACAGGGTGGAGGGGAGCTATAGGGGGATAAAATGGGGAAACAATGTAATTAATAAACTGAACAATAAAGATTTACAAAAAAAAAAAAGATTTTTACTTCCTGCTTCCCTGAAAACAATTACTAAAATGTAATTCAGGGTTTTATTTCTCCAACCTGGCTTCTCATTTGCACCCTGAAGGTGATGGCATGGACATTAACTATTCAGCAGCTCCTGGCTTTCTAGTGCTATGTCTCCACATCCCAGCACTGGGATTCGAAGCCAGGCCTGCTTGGTGCCCAAGAGTATGCTGCCCAAGAGTATGCTGTTATAACCACATGAACCAAATACCCAGGCCACTGTACAAACCACAAAACATGGGAAAAATGTGTCCCTCAAACACCAAGATGTTTGAATGCTTTTGGGTGCTTGTATAAGGAAAGGCCACAAACTCTCTGGCTTCCAGAAGTAATTATATGTGGCTCTCCTCTGAGTCCTTGCTGGGTAACTGATCAGTGGGGGTGGGGGATGGTGGTGTCCCCTCCAGCTTTCATGGCAGATTGAGATCATCAGAATCATCTGGAAGGTCCCTACAGTACAGAGTTACAAGGGCCTCACAGACCTGTGAACTCAGAATCTACAGGCCTGGACTTAGGAACCTGATTCCTGAAGCACCTCAAGAATTCTGATGGCCAAACAGATAGCAGCCACCCGTTTCCCCTAGCCCTGTTCCCCAGAAGTACTTACCCTCAAAGCCCCCAAACTTGTCTCCTCCCCCTTTATGAACTCCATAGGAGGGTCTCCACTGCCTGCTGGTGATTAGGAATAAGCAAGCTTAACCTGAAGACCAGTAGGAGGACTTCCCATTTTCTTGGAGAGTTTTACCATTTACTGCCCTGTGGCCCATTCTACTCCTTGTTTTGTTTGCTTTAACCAAAATACATATTCTTTTCTGGACACCACTTATAAACTCCTTTTTCTAACATTTACAATAATAAAGGTGTAATATGCTAATTAGACTGGACAGCCAAATGACTTCGGGAAGTCATTCTGGGTGTCCTTCAGGACAAAGCTGTGGCAGCAGGAGCCTAGGCAAAGATGGTCAGGGGTGATCAGGCAGGTAGGCAAAGTGGTTAAGAGTTATCAGGCAGGCAGGCAGGCGAGTGGTTAAGAGCCAGTGGTCCTGGATTGCGAAAGGGATGTCCGACTACCAGTTTAGGCCCAATTCTGCATGGGAATGGGCAGTCAGACTTCCCCCAAGGGGTCCCGGATTGTGAGAGGGTGCAGGCCAAGCTGAGGGACCACCTCTCCCCCTACTGTGCATGAATTTCATGCACCGGGCCTCTAGTTAAATATAAGATGATGACGATGATGATGATATCTATAGCCATTTATGGGACATCTACTAAGCACTATACAAAGATTATCTGTAATCTCTGCAAAGCTGCAGTTTATACTTCCCAATCTGAAAATAAGGAAACTAAGGCTCAGCAATCTTAATTAATTTGTCGAAACATGTCCACCCTACAAATGGAAGAACCAGGCTGTGAATCCAGATGATTTTAACTCCAGAACCCACGTTCCTTCCAGTTCCCACCGCCTGTGTCATCTTGGGCAAGTATATCACCTCTTAATTTCTCTCCCTGCGCAAAGAAGGAAACAAAATACCTATCTCAGCAGTGTTGCTTAGATGGAAAGAAAGAATCCACAGAACATCAGGTGTTCCCGCAGTAGTTCAGTGTACCAGTAGCTCAGTTAGGCCCGGAGTCAGTGGCCTCACTCTCGGAGCGTTTTCTCATCTGCAAAATGGGAACGTGACAAAACCAACGTGAGGGAAAACCCAGTCTCCCTCCTCAGACCCTCTTGGCAAGCACTCCTCCCTCAAAATAAAATGTTGTAAACAAATTTCGGCAGCACTGTGACCGCCTACCTCTCCGGGAGTCTCCAAGTTTACTGGCTCTTGGACTCTGAGAAGCCCCACAGCACAAAATCTAGTCTCACTGGACCCCCAGCTAGAAGACATGTTTATTTAAATCACTTGATTCCCACCCAATATTTTTGTCCTACCAATTGGGCCTGGTACTCCCAATTGGAAGGGAGGGAACTGCTTTAATAATCTCTCACTCTGCTCCAGGAAAGGCCCAGCTGGAGGGACAGGCAGTGGGAAGCTCTGGCTTTGATACCAGCTGTTAATCCCTGGCCCAGCTTGACACTGTCGCTTAGCAACGTGTCCTTTCCCCTTTCATTCTGTGCCTCTGAGGACACTTCCTCTCCTCTGGTTTCTCCTCAGCTGGGCTCTCGGGGCCCCTTAAGCCTCATTTACACAGAGAAGCAGGAGCTGAAGGCCCCCTGCGCATATTTATGTTAATAGTGCTGAGGGGAGACCTGCCAGCTCTGGGGGCTGCTTTCCAAAAGCCACATAAATCAGTCAGGAAAAAAGTCAGTATGTTCACAGAGACGCAGCCAGAGCTAAGCAGCAGATCTTGGCAATGCATCATCCCCCCTCCATGCCAGTCCCCCCTTACAATAAACCCCCGCACCCCTAGGCCGCCTCAGTCCTCAGGAAGAGAGGATGAAGGACTTCACAGAGGTGGAAGATTCTAAGTCAGAGGGACTTTGAGATTATCTATGCTAAATCACATGGAAGCTTCTAGAAAATACCTGTCTGGGGCCTTTCCTCTGTAATTCTGGTGCTGTTGTGTGGAGGCAGGCACAGGAAGACTGTAAAGCTCTCCTCTCCGGGTGATGTCAGTGAGGCTGGAGTGCAGATAGCCACAGCCCCATGCAAGGCAGGACTGGGAGAAGACCCCTGACTCTGCAGGGCGCTAGTGCTACCTGAGGGCACCGAGGCAGCTTTCCCTGTGGCAGAGCCAGAACTGGGAGGCAGGGGTCTTAGGGGAGCTTTGCACCCAGCACACCCGGGGTGCTTTCTACACTCCCTCTCACCGCCCCCCACTCCCTGGCTCCCTGGCTCCACCTGGACCACTGAGTTGGGATCTTCGGTGGAACTCAGCACACAGATGTTAAAAACGTCTGGGTCATTGTAACATGCATCCCAGTTTAAGAACAGCACTAGCCTGATGGAAGACCGCCCACATGGGAGCTAGGAAACATGGGGTACAAATTTGGAGTCCATCAGGTATGCACTGTGGTTGCTTGGACAAGTACCATGACTTCTCTGAGCCTCAGATACTTCGTCCACAAAAAGGGATCCAGCTGCTAACTCTCCCTCCTTCAGGTGTGTGGTTCAAGTCACTTATGCATGAGAGTCCAGGCTGAGCTTCCCCATATGCCCCTCTCAGACACACTGACCCAGAGCACTCCGCACTTCTCCTGTATAACACCGACCATCTTGTAATAGGTTTAATAGGTGGGTTTTGAGTGAACGGATACATAATTGATAATGATTAAATATATGTGGAATGATTCCCGTGTCTGCCACCAGCATTTAAGTTCAATGAGAAAGGACTAATCTGTCCTGTTTGCTGCTGCAGCCACAGTGCCCACGTGCACCTAGCACTCAAAAGACTTTGCAGAACAAACAAGCAGCTGTGTGACAAGTGACTGATAGTTATGAAGCACCTGGCATGTAGTAAACATGCATCAAATTCTGGCTGTTAGAAATGTCAACATAAGACCCATGCAAACCTGTAAAGAAGTTTTTATGAGTTTATTTGAGCCAAACTGACAGCTGTCAGGAAGCAAAAATCTCAATGGATTGAGAAAATGTCCCTGACAATGACAGTTTGGCAGCTTATTTTAGACACTAGAGACACGAATTCGTGCACCAGTGGGGTTCCTTGCCTGGCCTGTTTGGTCAGGGCTGAAACTGGCTCTCTGACATCCCCCGAGGGATCCCAGAGAGTGAGAGGGTGCAGGCCAGGCTGAGGGACCCTTCCAGTGCATGATCAGGGCCAGGGAAGGACACAGGAGGTTGGCTAGCTGGGGAGAAACCGCAGGAGGGCTCTAGGGCATGTCCGGCTTGTCTCAGTCAGTCCCTATTGGCCGGCCCCCAACAGCAAGCTAACCTACTAGTCGGAGCACCTGCCCCCTGGTGGTCAGTGCACATCTAGTGAATAGTTGAGCAGCCTTAGCATATCATTAGCATATTATGCTTTGATTGGTTGAACAGATGGCTGGACAACTGGACACTTAGCATATTAGGCTTTTATTATATAGGATTAGAATAAGGAGGATTACATGGACTCCACTGGTGGTAAATTAAGGGCAGAGCAGGGAAGTCTCTGGGATTGGATAAAAGTAAAACAGAGAGACACTAATTCTTTTACATTGGTAGGTACAGAGTTACTAATTCACAGTTCAGCACACAGAGATGGTGTTCGGGGAACAAGGTAACAATGAGGGCTCTGTGGTCTCTGCTCTGGTGCTGTGGTTATACCCTGAGGGAGTCTGGAAAATAGAAATTATTCTGACATTCCAAAGGTCTGTTGCCTTAGATGCAGAAAAACAACAGACAGGATCACTTAAGGTAAAAAGTGACTGTTGTCAAGGAAGCTACAGGCTTAGGACTTAACTACTTGTTATGACCTGCTTTTAATTAGGAATTATGTTCAGACCATCTTATGCAGTTACTTTCAGTTTATAAGGTTTCATATTGGGTGGAGGGAAACTAGGAAAAAGTGGCAGGCTATCTTTGCCCACTAATATATGCTGGAAATCCAACTGGTTCTTGCATATTCCCAGCCTCCACTGATGCAATCCATGTGCACACACACAAACATTTGCAGACAATAATGACTATTCATATGGCATTCCTTGGTTCTCTCCTGAGAATGTTTTAGATCATAAACTCTTTGAGGGCAGTAACAATAGCTTTGGCTCCCACAGTAGCTAATGACAGGTTTGTGGAGGCAACACAGTCTTGATCCCAGAACTAGTCAAACATACATGTGATGGGACCTAATATGGATCATGATATCTGGATTGCCCCAGTGGCCACCATGCTGTGATATGGGGGAAGTTGGCAACTGGTGGGAGTCAGAGTGGAGGTGAAATTCACATTCTTGGGGAAGGGAATTCAGAATGAGTTTAGGAGTAGGTGTTTCTGGGAATGATTCTGAGCGATGCCTTCTCTCTCTCTCTCTACATTAGTATAGACATCAAGAGCTTTTCAAATTTTCACTCTAATAGCTTTCATTTACTAGTAGTTAGAAGTTACTGTGCTTTGAATGCTACACCATGTGCTTTACAGACATAATCTCATTTAATTCCTTTTACTCTGAGCACTCATAATCAGCATTGTCAGTATCTTACAGAGGAGAAAACTGAGGCTGGGGTTAATTTGCTAAAATCACAAACACCAGTACAAGAAAAGACTAGCATTGGCAGCAGCCCAAGCAGATGATTCCAGGGCCTTAATTCATTCAACAAATATGTATTGAGCCTTATTATGTGCCATGTTTGTTTTCTAGTGGCAAAGAATATATTACAAAAGTCCATGCTTTGTAAAATTAGGTGCTGTCAGGAGGAGACAAACCATAAATAACAATTTTAAACACTAAGTAAATCATGTGATTTGATAGGCAGTGATAGTGAGAAAAATAGAACAATGCCAAAAGGATGGGGTAGGGGCTGGAACTATGTAAGGGCAGGGGGAAGAGTTTGTGATGCACGTTTGCAATTTTACATAGGCAATCAGGAAGGCCTCAGTGATTAAGTCACATGGGGAAACAAGGAAAGACTTTAAGAAGGTCTAAATTATACTATGTTCATTCTGCTTCCCTATCACAAATGGATGAATAAGTGAGTACAACTACTATCAATTAAGTACCTGCTATGGGTCAGATGCTGTGCTAAGCACTATATCCACAATTTCCCACTGAATTTTCTTAATGACTCTATTACAATAGCAACTTTGTTTTTTAGATGAGGAAACTGAGGCTAAGAAAGGATAAGAATATTGTTCAAAATTATTCAATAAATTATGGGGCTGGGATTTCAGCTTGACTCCTTAAACTCCAAATCCCCTGCTCTTTGACCACCACCGTGCTAATGAGAAGCGGGGAACTTGGGGGCTTGGGCAGGGAGGCACAACATTGAGCCCCCCCCTCCCAGCCCCTCCCCAGTCACTCCCTCAGGGGCAAGGCTGCTCTCCTGCTGGGGCTGGGTGTTCACAACTGGAGGTGTCACAGTTGGCCTATAGTGTCCCCTCCATATAGCATCTCCCTCATATGTCTGCCTGTTTCACCACATGATTTTGAAATCTGCTTCTTTATTGTACGCATACATATAAGCATAACCAGTGGATACAAGACACTGGGGGGCGGGGGTGTGTGTGCAGGTGAGGGCATGTACTCAGGGGTAGGGGAGGCCAGAGGGAATCAATGGGGGGACAAAAGGAGACATATGTACTACTATTTGTAACACTTTAAACAATAAAAAATTCATTATATAAAAAAAGAAACCTACTTCTTTAATAGTTAGAGCAAACAGATGTGGAGAAGCAATTCCTGAAGAGATAAACCACTGGCTAATGTCATAACACACGTGGTTTCTGGAAGCTCTCCAGTGGCTGCTTTTTCACATAAGAAAGTGGAACCCCAGCCACTAGACGTAAGAGCTAAGCATCTTTCTAGGATGCTTTTGAAGGAACCATTCATAAACTTAACAATCTTGTTCTTGACTTGGCAAGTGTGGCTTTCATGAATCATCTCCCCCAAGTATTACCTAATCTCCTCACACTTCTGTTTCTTTTTCCAATGGAGATTAGGATCTCAATGGAATAAGAGGACATTACTTGGACAATACAGATCTCTCCAGCCTGTAATATATTTGTCTCATAAGGGTAACAATGCAGTCATGTCAAATGACATCCACTTGGAAGTATGTGAGTGAAAGAAGTGGGTCTCTTGAGACAGTGAGGCATGAATGTAAAATGACTGATGTGTGAGGACTTTGAAAAGTTAGGAGCATTATGGAAATACACTTTGAAGATAATAAGGAAGAGGAGGAAGAATCTTTTTTTCTGCTCAGTCCAGAGTTTCACAGCCTCAGTCTACCCTTTGATCCCAAGCCAATCCCAAAGCATAGATTCTGCCCTTTGTATACAACTGTACTTACATATATTGAATATTTATATATAACATTCATTAATATTTTTATGTTCTGAAAACACTGACTTGTTTAATCTCATTCAGGTGACAAAACAATCCAGTTAATGGACCGTGGTGATTTAAATCCTTTTTTCCAAATGAGAAAACTGAGGCAATAGAAGTTCAATGACTTTCCAAGGTCAGAATAATGAATGACAAGAGTGTAACTCAAGCCCAGGTGCCCTGAGACATATTCTTATGTTTACATCCTGACAAGGGATGGATGTTTAGTACCAGATTCATTCAGAACACTAACAGTATGATCACAACTTATCTGTCTCTGTTTATTCAGGGTCCTTTCTCCATCTCTGTCTCTCTCCCTTCCTCTCTCCCTCCTTCTCTTTTTATCTCAGCTTAGATTATTTCAGGATGAAATGTGCCAAACAGCTTCATTGCCAGGTGGCTTGATGCAGGTCTTCTAGATATCTGGGGACCTAATGTGGGTTCTCAGCTTCACACAGGAAAGAATTCAAAGATGAGACAACACAGAGTCAAAATGAAAGTGAGTTATTAGTGAAGAAGTGGGACAGAGACTAGGCTACACCATACATCAAGCAGCCCCCTTTTAGTGACACTTTCTTCCTTTACTGAGGTTCATTTAATCAGGGATAAGGCATTTGATAAGGGGGAGGAATGTCAGGATTTTTCTAGTAAACAGTAGAGATTTCTTGGAAGAACTCCATTGGCCATTTAGTGTTCTTATGTGGGCTTTCTGTTTGAGGGGTATGGGGTGTGTTATTTAGCATGCTTATGTATTGCAGTGAACACATAATGAGCCTGGGGTTACTATAAAGTAAAATTGTTCACCATGTTGGATAGAGCTGGTCTCTGGATTTTAAGCCAGGAATTTGGTGAGGAATGGGATGGTCTTACTTCCTTGTTGACAGTTCCTATAGTATCAATTGCAGCTGTTTCAACACATACACTATCTCAGTCTCATCTACAATGTGATTCTGTGTCAGAGTCTCCAAGAGAGACACTGTAATGAGACCTTTACAGTGAGTTACTCTGTGCTCTGGGCTGGCTGCATGCCCTGGTACCTCACAGGAGGTAAAATTCTCACTCAGAGCAGCATCTAGAAAGGCCTCCCATGACCTTGTAGGCCCACACAGAAGGAGAGATGATGCAGGTCATGCAGAGTCAAGGCCAACCTCTCATCCCCCAAGGCTCTTCTTCCTGGTGACTCCTTCACATACATCACACTGTGATGCATTTTTCTGTCCAATATCCATCTCCCCTTGATTGAGCTATGTAAGGCATAAGGACCATGAGGACTATGTCTGCCTTGCTAATCATGATCCCCTTGGTTCACAGCACAGTACCAGGCACCTGGTAAGCATGCAAAAATATGTGGAATTTAATTTAAAAATGAAGAATTGATGGAATAACAACAGCCTAATGTCTTTTTCCCCCAGGAACACTGCATTGTGAAAGAAGATTCTAATCAAGGATTCATCTTAACTTCATTAGAATTCACAAGGAAAGAAGTTCTACATGGAAGGCCTGGTCTGAAGTGTGATAAGTGCTTCTTTCCAGCGTTTCTCAAATGGTACTCCAGCATATGCTTGACATTCTATCGGTCTCATCACTAAAACCAAAAGTGGCTGGACCTCAAAGAATGGGAACTTTGAGGAAGCTGAGAAAAAAAGCATCTGGGTGTGATTTCATTTCACCCAAATCTCCTGTGAGCCTCTGGTTACTCTTTCCTGAATGAGAGGCATAGGTAAAACAGTCCTGAGTCACAGTCTAGAAGGCCCAGTTCTTGTAGGACAAAAAAAAAATCTGAATCAACTGCTGGCCCTGCTGGGTCCATCTGTTATTGGAATTAAGTCATTCTTTTCATTTTATTCAAACTGAATAAACTTTCTGGCAAGGTGTCAGGTTTCAAATAGAAATGTTAGCCAAGGGTTCCTCAGGCCAAGGTCTGAGTACACTTGAATCAATTTATATTTTGGGTAAGAATTCACTTAGAATTTAGTGGTCTGGTGGGTCCATTTGTTAAATGCTCCTCATTTGAAAGTGCTGGACTAAATCTTGCAAGGAGCTGGGTATAAAGTCAACATCAGAGGCCCATGTGACTTCTACCCAATGTGAGGGGATAGCAGTAAATGGGTGTGCAGGGCACACCGGAGTGATTTTCTCCCCCAGCATAAGAGCAGAAAAGAACTGGGACATGTTCTAACTTAAACCTTGCTCTATTTATGAACCAGTCAAAATTAACCCTATTGGTGATAATAACAATAAGATCAACAATCTTTAATGAATACTTACTATATACCAGGCTCTGTGATATGCAGCTTACATTTACTGATCAATTAATCCTCTTGATAATTACACAATGTGGACTTTATTATTTGTTCTATTTCATAGTTGCAAACACTAGTAAAACAGAGAAACTGAGCTTCAGAAACATGCACCAGCTTAAAATAAAATAATCCTCACCCGAGGATATGTTTTATTGATTTTAGAGAGAGAGAAGAGAGGGAGAGAGAAACTTTTATGTGAGAGAGAACCATCGATTGATTGCCTCCCATGTGCATCCTGACCGGGAATTGAACCCACAACCTTTTGGTGAGTGGAACAATGCTCCAATGAAATGAGGCATCCGGCCAAGGCTTACCACCTTTCAAGCCACCAAAGACCAGCATTTGGCCAATTTTCCTCCAGAACATCTGCTCTTTATGCTTGTCAGGAACTGACTGGGTAATGAGCCGACATGCAGGCATATAAATAAGCTCACTGCAGGTGTATTTGAAATATCACTTTTCAGAATTCAGACTCTGTTTTTGTGGCAAAGATATATAAGCCTCATAGAAGAACTTGATTTTTTTCCTCCTAGCTCTCATATAAAGAGGAAGCACTAAGATAAATAACTGGAAAATCCAGTCTCCAAGCTCTTGTACCTCATACTAGTACACTGGACTGGCCAAGATCCTCCTCATCCTATGGGATGCTGAAGACTTGTTTAAATCACATTTTTTGCACTCTTAGCATTTGGGTAATATACACTTGGGATTGTCTAGGATTCGAACAGCCTTGAAGATCAGCATAAAAAGCAACACAGCTGTAAGAAGCAGCCCTGATGGGGGCTGGCAGGCCTTAGCTACCCACTAAGTGATTTACGACTATACACATGTTCTTCGCAGCAGGCTTAACTCAAACCCAAACCTAACCAACAGATATATGAAAAGATGCCCAACTCCAGGAATAGGGATGAAAATGCAAATTAAATGATATTTTTCACATATTAATTTGTCGAAAATTTCTAACTTTGATAATATCAATCATAGCAACAATAAGGAGAAACAGGTACTTTCTGCTGATGAAAATATGCATTGGAACAGTCATTTTGAAAGTATTAAAAATGGACACCCCCTGTAAGCCAGCAATTCTTTTTTGGTATCTACCATTAAGAAACGTTTATACATATTCATAAGAATGTTCATTGCATCATTATTTGTGCTGTCAAAAAACTAAAGATAGCTGAAACATAATACATTCATAACACAGAATGTTACACCAGTAGCTCATAAAAAGGTAGATCTTCAATGTACTGATAATAAAAATGCTTCAGTTAAAAACCGACACAGCATGATATCATCCAATGCTTTCAAACTGCCCCCTCCAGCATACACACAATGTATAGAAAGAAATGGAAAAACATAAACTCAGAGGTGAGATTAGCTCTGGAGAAGCTCAAGGGATGACCCAGTGGTCATGTGTACCACCCAACATTCATTCACTCAGCAAGTATTTGTCTAGAACACTCTGTGCCAGGCACTGATGCTGCTTTGTGATCAAGAAAGCAGACAAATGTCCTTGCAACCATGATTGTTTCGTTAAGTATGTTTATAGAATAAAAATCTACTTATATATAATTTGTATAATTAAAAATAAATAAAAAACACATTTTTATATTAATAAAACAGCAATTGACTATTTACTTTGGCTTCTGAGAGTCCTTGTGAACAGTCCTGACCATAAATCACTGCTATGGCTACCATAATCCCTAAAGGGTTCCCTTTGGATGGTTGACACTGACAGTGGTGCAGTGACAGCTTCGCACAGCACAGACTTGCACAGAGGCTATTCCTTCCTTCCATTAACAGTTCTTGGGAGCATCATTAGGTACAAAGTATGAGGAAATCTCCACCAGTTATACGTATATTCACCAAAAGACATATACAAAAATGGTCTTAGCATCACTATTAAGAGCAACCCCCAAATGTACTATACTCACACAAAAGAATATTGTATGGCAATGAAAATTAATGTATTTAAACCATATGCAACAATGATGATGAATCTCTCCAATATAGTGTTGAATGAAGGAAGCCTGGTACAAGAATCACCTCCTGCATAATTCAATTTCTATGACATTCAATGACAGGCACATACAGCACACCACACTAAAAGGCAGGAGCAGTATACAGGGTGCATTGTGGAGACCTTGGGGAGAGCTAGAGATGTTCAGCTTATTACTCTGTGTACCAGTTACAAGGAATGGATAGGTTATAAAAAGTTGTTGAGTTTTACAGTTATGATTTGTAACTTCTTTGTATGCATATTTTACTTTCTTCGATAGCTTACAAAAAATTAAAACCTAAAAACCTAAAATCTAATCTATGTTTTCTGAATCTCATCTTTGGCAATCACATGACTTCTCTGGACTTCAGTTTTAGCATTTATAAAATGGGAGTGGAGTTTGCTGGCTGATTTGTAAGGGCCCTTCCAGCTGTATGGTTCTGTGTATTATGTCTTCCATTCCAATTTCTGAAGCAATGGAAAAAAATTGAGAATGAGCCTTGGGTCATTTGTTATTAGAATTTATAGAAGGCTTACAATGTCACACATATCGCATTTTCAGGGCATTTGTTGTAAATTAAAGCTACAATCAATGAACCAGGGAAATGCTGTCTTCCAGGAAAATGCACATAGCTAATTCTTTCCGCAAGTGCTCATGGGATAAGAGTGAATATGCCAAATGCTGCTTCTGCCAAGCCTCTTCCTGTCATGCTAATTCATACATCCTAACTCAAATTAGTAAGCAAGAGACCAGGCTGTTCCTGGAAGGAAGGAGGCAGCTACCATGCTCAAGACCTACTGCTGTGTGAATAGGCACTTCCTCTCTGAGGGGACTTGGTTCATGATTTTCCTCTTCTGGCCAGTAGAATCCTTGAAAGGCAACAGCTTGTACCCATTCACAACAGGAAAGTTTGACATCCACAGATGATCTTGGCACGAGAGGAGGAAAAGTCCAGTTTTGCATGTCAGCTTCTATATTAGAAGCAGGAAATAATTTCTATAGTGTACTTAGAGCCTGCTGTACTATTCACACAAGATGTTGGGCTCCAACAAAGAAGCTTTTCCTATTACATTCATGCCTCGCTGACATTTGCAAGACTGCGACCCCAAAGAGAAACATTATGTTAGCTCTAATCCTAAGGAAAGGTGCTTTGGGAGTGAGACAACCTCTGGTAAGTGAGCTCAGGTAGGGATGTTTTCCTACCTGTTTAGGGAGAGCTGGGCCTCATGTGGAGGATCAGTTCTCACAGGAATGCCTAGTTAGCAGCTACAAATAGTCAAGCACAAACTCTGTTGAGGGTCTTAGGTCATCTAGATTGATTCTTCTCATACGATCAGAAGTAAAGGACCAAAAAAAAAAAAGGAAGTGAAGGACCAGTTTTATTGCTTTAATTCTAATCATTCACCTGTCAATATAGTTTTCAAAATACAATAAAAACAAAAGGATTAAAAATGGAATAAAGAGACAGGCACAATACAAGCCCTAGTTTTTTATTATATTACTAGTGACTCAGTGCATGGATTCATGCACATTGAAAGGAAATGAATTAGAAGGTGGCCAGTGGGGCGGGACTGGGTGAAATTGGCCTGGAGCCAACCTCCCGCAGTCTCTCCTTGGCCAGCCACACCTGGTGTGGTGCCTTGGCTCACAGGGTGTCTGTGGAGTGAGCAGGGTCCATCCAACAAGTGGGGTCCCACAGCCTGGCCTGCGGGAATTGGGCTGAAACCAGCTCTCCAACATCCCCCCAGGGATCCCAGAGTGTGAGAGGGCACTCTGCAAAGTTGCTGTCATAAAGGTATGGAATACAAATTCAAGTGTGCAGATTCAGGGCCAATAGTGCCCCAGCAACATAACCCACAGCCAAAGGTGGAATAGTGCAACCCCACAAGGAATCGGGCTCCCTTCTCTCTAGTTTCAGGGTGTGTCACCCGAGAACCACTGTTGCCAAGTCACTGCAGCCCAGCAGCTCCTGCATTGAGTGTCTGCTCCCTGGTGGTCAGGGCATATCATAGCTACTGGTAGGATAGACACTTAATATATTAGCCTTTTATATACATAGATTCTGTCAAGTGGCTATAAAGTTTATAAATGCTTCTTCTTGATCTAGGTGTGTTTTTGAAAACCTGTTGAGCAATATGAAATGTCTACACATTCCCTACATCCCCATTGTGAGCCAGTGGTGGTCTGTGGAACACTTTGGCTGGAGGCTGTTTAGCTCCAAGGGTACTCTTCTTTGGGAATAAATAGAGTTAACACAATGCTCAAAATAGGGAAAAAGATGGAGAAACAGGATATTGTGATGATGATATAAAGTTAAGAGTAGAGGATGGAAGGACATGTAGGAAAGGAAATTTCTCTCAGAAATAAAAACATTAGTGAAGCTATTGTTGGTGATGATGAGAGGAACTTGCTGTTTTCCTAAAAGTAGGACTAAGGGATGTAACAGTGAAATGCTTCCTCTTTATAGTAGCCTTCAGGCTAATAGCTCCTGCTATAGATATGCTGATTAACAGGAGGAATTCTGGTTGAGGCTGGAGCAGCTCCTTTATCAGGGAAGAGGTGAGAAAATATGTACCATATAGTGATTCCAGAACCTGCTCAGATTACTGGGGTTGACCAGGAACGAAGGGGTTTAGAAATTTACCTCTTTTTCTAGGACCCCCTCTTTCAATTACCAACCCGTCTATTTGCTTTACCCATCCTACTTTGCTATCAGAAGAAGTGGGGAGTCCTCTTCCCCACTGGGTGCTACTGTGAAATATTTGGAGAAAGGGAATTTTCTGAGACTCACACAGGAGAATAAGTGATTTTTATTTGCATGGAATTAAATCCCTGGGTTTAAAAAATCCCATTTCCTTAGAAAAAGTGTAGCTGGGGTTTCAATAAAGCTAGAAGCAAAGCCAGTGTCCAGAGTTTCCTTTCCATGTTGGAGACAATCCAGTATAGCATCAGGCTAGTTGCAGTCCATTAGTCCATTGTGTGTATTGGGGGGAGTGGAGTTGGAGGTGGGGGAGGAGGTCTGTATGGCCGTGGGCCACACAGGAGAATGCCAGGAAGCCAAGCATTAGCTATGAGCCAAGTGTGCCAAGAGTAACTAAGAGCACAAGAGAGCAAACTTCTTTGTTCAGGGTGTGGATGAAAAAGGACCACATGCTGACCTAACTCAGGGAAGGCCTGTGTGGCAGCCTCACAAACTGAGAGACCTAAAGTAACCACAAAGGATGAACTAAAATTAAAAACTTTAATAAAAAATCAGTTTACAGTGGGTAGTCATGTCTTAGGCCAGTATCTTCCCTGACAAAGATCAACTTCAAATTTTCCTGAGCCTATTACCTTGTTGCATCAAAGATAACATACCTGTTGAATGTCAGGATAACTTGTAACTTCTCTTTTTCCTATACACTCAGGGCACAACCAAATGCCAGGAGCCAGGACAGAGACCACAAATTCTTTTATTATTATCATGTTAATTGTTGACTCTTAACTATCCTGTACAAACCTAAAAGAAGTGTCTATTATTTTACCTTTTATCCAATCTCAGAGGTCTCCCCCATCTTTGCTTTCTCCCATCTCCCTAATCTATCACCAATAGATTTCATGTAACCCACTTATGTCTCCTCCTTTTATAATGTATAAAACAAGATAAAAACCCACCAGTTCAGAGCACTATTTCAATACGTTGAGATTCTGTTTCCCAGCAATTGTTGACAGTTTGGCTCAAATAAATTTACAAAAATTATTTACAGATTTGACTGTTTTTAACATTAACAAGGGAATTAAGTATCCCAAATCTTCAGACTTGCAGTGACCATGCCCATTCTAGCCAACCATCTCTGTCCCCAGGCGTGATTGACAGCAATCACTTTCCCTAGTCATTCCAATCTTATTGGGCATGTCCATCTTCCCTTTGTCCAGTCCCCACCCCTCAATATTTGGCAGGGAACATTCCTATAATATCCGGTCTTCCCTTTGCTCCTTTCCTATTATTGGTAACTAGAGGCCTGGTGCATGACATTCATGCCCTGGGGGACGGGGGAGTCCCTCAGCCCAGCCTGTGCCCTTTCACAGTCCAGGAGCCCTTGGAGGATGTCCAACTGATGGCTTAGGCCTGCGCCCCCCGGGGATGCTGTTAGACATCCTTACCCCTGCTGTGGAGGCATTGAGAGTCTGCCCTTTGGTGATCAGTGTGTGTGATAACGACTGGTCATTCTGATGTTCAGTTAATTTGCATATTACCCTTTTATTATGTAGGATTAGCTAATTACAATTGTATCACCTTGAGAATTAGTTCTCCCAGCTTCTCATGTTACGCCTTTTTGATCAATAAACCTTCCCTTGCTCCAAACCTCTGATCTTTGAATAGTGGCCTTTCTTTTAAAGCATGGGGCACACAAACCTTATATAGCTATAATAGTGACATCAGTAAGTAAAAAGATTAATTAAGTAGAAGAAGACATAGAAGTCTCTGCTCATTGTGTTAAGTTCTCATTCAGATCAACCCAGGCACACTAGGCAGGTAAAGCATAATTCTTCCATGCCTTTCCCATCACAAATTGTAGATGGAAACTGATTTTCACAAACTCAATATTCCTCTTTTACCAAATACCAAATATAAGAGCTCATGTTGACATAATCACAGTTAATGATTCCTGAAAGCAAATTCAGAATTAGGGACAATTACAACAAAACATTAGAAGAATAAGTTGTAAAACAATTTATTTAAAGTTACAGAAATAATTTCTCCCCGAAGCAAGCCAACCATTCTTTCATTGTTTTGGTATTTTGGAAAAGAGACAGATTTAAGTAGGTAAGACAAGAGACCGCAATTCTGCAAGCATTTTCATTTCTAGTTCCAGACAGCTGCTGGGTGATATCACCCGTTGTGAACACAGCCATGCGTGGAGGGAATTAGCAGATGAAAACCAAGCAAACTCAATAAGGGGGTGTGTAAATGTGCTTTCTCAGTCTCTTTCAATTCTCCTTAGAGATAGACACACCTAATAGTGACGTTTACATATGTGGATGTTTATATATGCTGGAGAAAGATAAACATTTCAAGATTCAGATCATGTTGCTGCCCCAATTCAGAGTCTTCAAGGTCACAGTGACAAGGGCAGTTAAACTCTCAGCTTCCTTCCAAGGAATAAAAAGTTTGCTATGAGCAAAGTAAGTGCCAAGAAAATGCCAATGTGTGTCTCACTGATGTCTTTCTTAAGGTTGAACGTGGATATTGGAAACATAAACTTTTGGCTACGGTGAGCACAGACAGCCTTCAGGTTTGATATTAGGTTCTTCAGAGGGACTGAGAGAACCCTGAGAGAAGCTCAAACTAGACACTCACTAATTATAAAATGTAGTGACAGCAGTTTTATTTGCAACAAGTGATGGGATCAACCTTCCAATGGCACCTGAGGTGAACTCAGAAAAATGGAAATGTTCCCCACCATGTTAGAAAATGATGCCCCTAGAGACAGAGATGGTGACTTGAAAGAAGGAGAAGAGAACAATAGGCAAACCAGGGTGAGATTCCAAAAGGCAGGAGGCCTGGCAGGAACAAGTGGAACAACCATCTACTTTTCTGCCTCAAATAAAACAGCCTTCAAAGGACGCCTTCATCTGCTATCGTGGGTGAAATTGCTTTGAATTACCACCAATGCGTTATACACATTTAAAACTCTCCTTTCTGGATTTATAATTTTCATAGAGGCAGTTTCCTTAGCAAACTTTAATAATGAATATAAGATGATGCTCCTTTGGGGAGCTGTAAAGACAATGGAAGAACAAGTCATTTCAGAGGAACAAACTTCACAGCAGGAGACCATTTCCATTGCCTAATTCTCTTCTCCCTCAAGCTTTCATTGTTTCACTCTTACCCAGCAGTATCATCATTTTACTGACATCATCAGGGAGACCATTGTTTAAAAAATCAAACATACATGGTGAAATAGTTTTCTACTTATCTTTTCCAGGGTAACAGCTTCTCTCCCCCATTTCCACCACAGAAGGGTTAGGCTCATGTGGATGATGGATTGCTCCAAAGAGTCTGATAGTTCCAGAGAGGGGAATGAGAGTGAAAATAGCTAATTGATTACCAATAGGGAGCAAATTAGCCACTTGAGAATTCAGTGTCTAGAATGAGAAATGAGAAAATGAAAATCCTCAAGAGACTAGACTTTCTGATCAGCTCAAGTGTTGTGAGACTTTCTGTGCCTCTTCCTCCCTGCCATGTGATGATTTACATCTAACTGGACATCATTTTGTATTTGGGGCAGTCATTTCTAAAAGGGTGTTTGGAAGACTTTGAAGTACTTAATTATAACCAGGAGGCACTTAGGAGCTGAGCAGTGAAAAGGAAAGATGCTCCGTCTTGGGCTATGGAATGTTCATTTATAGAAGGAACCCATGTCTGGTTGGTTTGGTCTGGTTTTTCATTCCATCACCCCATAAGGCAGCCTTCCAAGGTTTTCTGGACTCTGGAAGAAAAGAAAAACGAGAGTATTCTTGGCGAAAAGGTCCCCAATCAAGGCAGATTCAAGGATTTCAATATGTGGATAGACTGAGCTTTCTGTTAATAGGCAACTACTAAAAATAGAAATAATTTGGGATTTCTTTGAAGGGAGGCCATTTCTACCAGGCCTCATTTGAACAAATCTATCAAGTGAGGCAGGGTATGTAATAAACTATAGGCATGCTAGCTGTCCTCAAAAAACTTAAGTATATTAGCAGTGCTAAGTTATAATACACATGAAGAGATGAAAGAAGACCATCAACTATTAGCCGCCAACTGGGCATAGCCATATGAGCTGTAGGAATTTAGAAGAGAAAGAGGGACATTTTAAATTAGGTAATCAGGACAGAATTCAAGGAGGAAAGGTTATACAATCCTGGCTTTGAAGGATGGATAGAACTACAGTATGTTTCTGGGTGACAATTACTTGAATTAATAATGTTTGGTGTTTTTTACAATGATTTGGTGCAGAATAGCTTGTTTTGAGAAAAGAGGCCTGGAAAGGTAAGCTTGTACATAAGTTCCCATGTATGCATGGGCCTTCAACACCAGGTAGGGAACTGGACTGGGTCTGTAAAGCACCAGAGAAATGTGAGCATTTTGAATGGGTTAGAATGGCTTTACAGGTCTGTTCCCTTCATCTGATGAAAAGAAAAGGCAAAACAATATTCTCAACAGGCAAGAACAACAGGTAAGACTGCCAATTGATTCTTCTTTGGTTTTGACATCTGTGCTATGGGAAAGAAGCATGAATAACACAGTGTTTGGCACATGGAAGGACTCAACAAATATTGCTGGATGTTTAGAACCAAAGTACTGTCATTTCCTAGAGCAGATGAAGGAGATCTGAAGTTACCTCATTATCTCAAGGGTCAACAATGAATAATTTGAAGAGGACCAGATTAGGAGTTATGTGAACTTATGCATTTAACTTCACTTCTTGGGTCTATGTTTCCTCACCTGAAAAGACAGGGGTAAGTTTCATTAGTGGACTCTAACTGGAAGAAGTTTTGTTGAATTGTTTGTTTGTTTGTTTGTTTTAGAGAGAGATGCCATACATTGTTGTGTCAGATACTCAGAGGGGTTTATGATCGAACCTGTTCCTTTCAAGTAATAAGAGGTATAATTCTGAGACCCAAGTATGATTTTCCTGCCTGGAAGGACAAGCGGGGCTCCTGACACCACTGCCCTGCCACTTTCATCACCTGGTAGGAAGCCTATGGCTGATTGGGTTGACTGAAATGAGAAGGAAAGAATTTTGTTCCTAACTTTCAACTCAGCCTCAGATTCCCCAGCAATTTAAGGAGCACTATCAATCTGATCAGCCACACTGGGGTGTAACTGACCATCAAAAGAGATGAATCATTGAAAGCATCTGTTCCCATCAGAACACAGCATTGGCAACATACTACCACCAACCCCCCCCCCCTTTTTTTTGGAAATATTTTCTATGTCTACTTTCTTTACAATGGCCTATGCCATAAGGTTATTGGAAATAATAGTTAATAGTGGGGGGTGGGAAGGTGAAGATGAAATGCTTTTGCTCTTAAGGCAATTGTTCAAAACAATATGCAATGATATATTTTCTGGAATGGACACACTCAGGAGTCACTTCAATTTGGGGACTTGTCAATGATAAGATGCAGATAAAAGAGCAGTTGAAGAAAATGGTAACATTCCCCAGAAGCTATTGTCAGTGTAACCTGCATCATGGAAAGCTAGTACTGGCACTTTCTAATGAGGCAAGACTTGATTACTGGGTTTTGGCCTAATGCATTAATGAATAGAGATCTGAGGGATAAAGGACTTACAGTGTAATAAGGAAAACTCCAGATAAGATTAGGTTGTAATCAAAATAAATTGTGTTTTTAGATTGATTTTTAAAAAGTCAACTCTGTTTCCATTTGTTTATGCCAAATGGATTGTGGGAAGCTGATTCATATCATTAAAAAAAAGAATGGTATTATACTTTAATATAATATTCATAAACTGAAAATACCAACTTACAAAAAGAAACTATGGAGATATAAGCAAGAATAGATATTGTTTGTGAGAAAATATTTTGCCATAAATGTAAGTAAATTTATTTTGTCATTTTGAATAGTACCTGTCTGATTTTTATAATATATATTTTATTGATTTTAGAGAGGAAGAGAGAGATTTAAATATCAATGATGAGAGAGAATTATTGATTGGGTACCTCCTGCATGTCCCCCACTGATGACAGAGCCCACAAGCCCAGCATGTGCCCTGGCCAAGAACTGAACGAAGACCTCCTGGTTCATAGGTCAATGCTCAGCCACTGAGCCATGCTGGCCAGGTGCACCTGCCAGATTTAAGCAGTTGATTATCACTATAGAAAAAACCTAAAGTGGTGATGTTATGAATAATGGAACTGAAATTTATGATGATTACCTTTTCTTTCTATTCTCCCTCTCATTTTCTCTACTTCTCTAAGGAGTAGAGGCATACCTCAGAGATACTGCATGTTCGGTTCAAGACCACCACAATAAAGCAAATATTGCAGTAGGGTAAGCCACATGAATGGTTTGGTTTCCCAGTGCATATACAAGTTATATTTATACTGTACTATTAAGTGTGCAATAGCATTATGTCTAAAATACGTACATAACTCAATTTTAAAAAGGTTACTACAAAAAAATGCTAACCATCATCTGATCCCTTAGTGAGTCATAATCTTGTTGCTGGTGGAGGCTCTGGCCCAGATGTCACTGGCTGCTCACTGATTGGGGGTGGTTGCTGACGGTTAGGGTAGATAAAACAAGACAAAAATGAATTTTGCCTCATCAGTTAATTTTCCTTTTCATAAATGATTTCTCTATAGCAAGTGGTGCTGTGTGATAGCTGGCATTTCCACAGTAGAAGTTGGAGTCAATTTTCTCAAATCCTGCAGCTGCTTTATCAACTAAGTTTATGTAATATTCTAAATTCTTTGTTGTCATTTCAACAATCCTCACAGCATGTTCACCAGGAGTAGACTCAATCTAAAGAAAATATTTTCTTTGCTCATCTATAAGGAACTCCTGATCCATTAAAGTTTTATTGTGAGATTGAAACAATTCTAGTTTTCTTGCTATTTCTACCATATCTGCAGTCACTTCCTCCACTCAAGTCTTTAATTCCTCAAAGTCACCCATAAAGATTGACATTAACTTCTTCTCAATTCCTGTTAATGCGAATATTTTGACCTTTTCCCCACAAATCATGTATGTTTTTAATGGCAGTTAAAATGCGGAAACCTTCCCAGAGATTTCAATTTACCTTGCCAAGATCCACCAGAGGAATCTGTTTATGGCATCTGTACGCTTATGAAATATGTTTCTTAAATAATAGGACTTAAAAGTTGAAATGACAATACACCTTGATCTAAAGGCTACACAATGGAAGTTGTATTAGCTGGCAGGAAACAATATTAACCTTGTTGTACATCTCCATCAGAGCTCTTGGGTGACCACGTACATTGTCAATGAGCAGTCATATTTTAAAAATCTTTTTTCTTTCTGAGTAGTAAGTCTCAACAGTGGGCTCAAAATGTTCAATAAACCATGTCCTAAAAACAGTGGTCGGCAAACCGGGGCTCGCAAGTCACATGCGGCTCTTTGGCCCCTTGAGTATGGCTCTTCCACAAAATACCACATGCGGGCATGCACATAAGAGTGCGATTGAAACTTCGTGGCCCATGCACAGAAGTCGGTTTTCAGCCTGGGCGAGTCTATTTTGAAGAACTGGCATTAGAACTCTCAAGGGGCCAAAGAGCCGCATGTGGCTCACAAGCCGTGGTTTGCTGACCTCTGTCCAAAACAGATGTGCTGACTTTAAAGTGAGAGACATGCAACTCTTCCTTTTACTTGAACATTTAGAGGTCACTGTGGGGTTATTAATTAGCCTAATTCCAATACTGTTGTGGCTCAGGGAATAGAGACCTGAGGACAGGGAGAGAGATGGGGAACAGCCAGTCAGTGGAGCAGTCAGAATGCATACAAAGTTTACGAACTAAGTTCACCATCTTTATATGGGCACAGTTTGTGGCAACTCAAAGCAATTACAATAGTAACATCAAAGACCACTGATCACAGATCATTAAACAAATATGGGGCTCAGAGCACAAATTTGTGCACCTTGAAAGGAACTGGGCTCTGAGGCTGCACTGAGCGTAGGGTCTTGGGCCATTCTCCATGCCCCCTCTTGGCTCTTCCCACCGCGCCCCCAACCCCGTCCCATCTGCCGGCAGCCCTGTTCCTGCCACTGTCTCTCCCGTGTGCTAATGGTGCTGGCCCCTCTTGCCCCCGCTGATGGTGCGGAGTGATTGGGGCTGGCACCAATAGTGGGTGTGAGCAGGGATAGTACCATCAGTGGGTGTGAGCAATGGTTGCTATCCTGATCACCCCTCAGGAGCAGGGAGAGGTGGAGAAGCCCACAGGGGTGATTGGGGCCGGCAGCTGCCACTCACACCCGCTGATGGTGCCGAGTGATTGGGACCGGCCCTGGGCACCTGCAGCAGTTGCAAGTGGTGGCTTTGGTGCTGGCTGTGAGTACAAGTGGGGCAGTGGGTGTGAGAGGTGGCTGCTGACCCCAATTGCTCCTCAGGAGCAGAGGGAGGTGGAGAAGCCGTAAGGGGCAATCAGGGCTGGCAGCTGCCACTCACATCCACCGACAGTGCCCAGAAATTGAGGCCAGCTCCAGGCACTGGCAGTGGGTGAAAGTGGTGGCTCTGACACCAGCAGCAGGTGCTAGTGCCAGGCAGGACCACGGTGCGCAGGACCAAAGAATGTTCACTCAGAGGCTTGTCCCGATGACAGTGACCAGCTCCCTACCTTGGTCTGGCACCCTGCTCACCTTCTCCACCACCCCACCATGGCCAATGCCCACCCTGTTCTGTACTCTGCTGACTTTTGCTGACACCTGCCATGTTTGGTGCATGCCCCCTGGTAGTCAGTGCACATCATAGCGACTGGTTGTTTGCTTGTTTGGTTGTTCCGCTGTTCTGTCTATTTGCATATTAGTGTTTTATATCTATAATAATAAAAGTGTAATATGCTAATTAGACTGGACATCCTTCAGGAAGAAGCTAGGACTGTAAGGGAAGCCCGGGTTCCAGGTGCCAAAGGGAAGCTGGTGCCAGCACTGGGGATAGGCAGGCCTCCTCTTGCACAAATTTTGTGCATAGGGACCCTAGTATATAGATAATAAGAATGAAGAAGTCTGCAATGTTGCAAAAATTATCACGAAGTGAGCAAATACTGTTGGAAAAATGGCATTGATAAACTTGCTTAATGCAGGGTTGCCACAACCTTTCAACTTATAAAAAAGCACAGTATCTATGAAACACAATAAAGAAAAGTGCCACCTGTAATGAAGTACCTTACCCTTCATTAGGCAACTAAATGTCGAAGAAAATTTCCTTCAAGAAAATGAATTAAGAACTTCACTTACAGAGTTCTTTGGAGAATACTGTCAAATAATGAGTCAAAATCACTTTAGGTAGCACCTTAACTATTCTAGACTTACCCATATCTTAACATTCATCCCTTTGGTATGAAAGCAGAAATTCCACTCCATCAGTAATTTTCTTTCTTCTATTGTCAACAGTTAAAAAAATTAACTTAGCATAACCCAAATCTCAGGCTTCCACTGGGCATAGTAACTGTTTCTGGTTGCTCAGATCTTAACTCTATGGGTTAACTTAGGAGCCCAGTGCAATGCCATAGCAAACTGTAGTTGAAAGTAACAAAATGTTTATCTCAATCTCCAATGGCATCAGCATCTGAGGCACCTGCTAATAACTTCTTAGGTAAAGCTGAAAAATGGTCCAAATTGCAGTCACTTTGCATTTGTAAGTTTTGTGGGACTCTATGGTGTATCCCCATGAAGGTCCTGTGGTTTCAAAATACCGAATATTCTTTCATGTCATAGCTTATGTCATGAGCAGAGTTGGCTCAAAGTGTGTTTATTGTAAATTTATTTGCTTTTCTAAAAATGATTCCTATAGCCCTGGCTGGTTTGGCTCAGTGGATAGAGTGTCAGCCTGCGAAGTGAAAGATCCCAGGTTCGATTCCGGTCAAGGGCACAAGGTTGTGGCCTTCATCTGCAGTAGGGGGTGTGCAGGAGGCAGGTGATCAAGGGTTCTCTCTCATCATTGATGTTTCTCCCTCCCTCTCCCTTCCTCTCTGAAATCAATAAAAATATGTTAAAAATAAAATAAAAATGATTATTGTATATGATAGTTATTTAAAAAATATATATATATCAGCCTGATTCTACTGTGGTTGAATCTGGGATAACATTTGGGTCAGATTCTTATCATAATGGACACCAAGGGGGGCAGCGTGGAGACGGTTATAAAGAATATAATGAGGCTAATCTCTAACAAACTCTCATTGACTTCCTGAGAATGAAAGGATCTGACTGTAGATGGTTTACTCGAATAAAAAAACAAACAGAATTATATTAAATGTCATTAGCCATTTAGGTTATGAAATGCTTAAGTGCCCACAAACACTTTAGTTTCCTGGGTTGTACAGAATCACTGGCATTTTCATGTCAAGGTGGCGGTTGTTCCTTAGTTCCATGCTAAATGTTAATGAAACCTGTATTGCAATTAGGATCACTGCTGGAAACTTTGGAGATTTTGTGCTAGTTCTTCTTTGACACTGGAAACACAGCATGGTGTTTTCATTGAACTATCCAAAGCCACTGTTTTGTATCTGTAGAGTTAAGTTCTCTCTGCAGAGGCATTATATCATGGATGTTCCATGGTACTCTCAAGGGGCAAGATAGTGTGATGTGGTTTTCAAATCAATCTGATGGGCTCTGGTTGTACAGGCTAAGCTCTAAGGAATTCTGTGTTCCTCATTGATTTATTATTATTATACTTCACTTCAAGTGTGCTTCTCTCCATTTCACAGAGGAAAATAAGATTCAAGGAAGTTAACCAGTCATTTACAATGACACAACATATCCTATACACTAAAAGGGTAATATGCACATTGATAAGGATGGAATGACCAGTTGCTATAATGCTCACTGATCACCAGGGGGCAGACACTCAATGCAGGAGCTGCCCCCTGGTGGTCAGTGCACTCTCACAGGGGTAGCTCTGCTCAGCCACATGCTGGACTGATTTGTAAGCACAGCAGCAGTGGCGGGAGCCTCTCCCTCCTCCTCAACAGCACTAAGGATGTCCACCTGTGGCTTAGGCCTGCTTCCTAGGAGAGACCTCCTTTGAGGGTTCATGGACTGTGAGAGGGGGTAGGCCAAGCTGAGGGACCCCAATAGTGCACACATTTTTGTGCATCAGGTCACTAAGTGGGCAGATTATTATGATCTCTGAAAGCATAATAATATGGCCATTCTGTGTATATCCTATATAATGAAAGACTAATATGCAAATTGTTCCCTTGACCAGAAGTTTGACCTGCAGGCAGGCTGGCCAACTGCCCATGTCCCCTCTCCCTGCCCAGGCTGGCCAGACCCCACCCATGCACAAATACATGCACTGGGCCTCTAAAATATATATCCTATCTAATAAAAGAGTAATATGCAAATTTGACAGCACCTTCGCCACACCCACAAGCCACGCCCACAGTCACGCCCACCAGCCAATCAGAAACAACTTATGCAAATAAACCCCAACCAAGATGGCTGCCACCACTGAGAGCAGGAGGAAGGCTTGGGTTTCCCCAGCAATAGAGGAAGCCAAGCTTTCTGCCTCCCTAGGCCTCCACTCAATGTCACAAAGTTTCAGTTATAAAAGATACAGAAATGGCGGGAGCCACTGAGCTGGAGAGAACAGAGGCTTAGGTTTCCTTGGCAATGGAGAAAGCCAAGCTTTCAGTCTGCCTTGCTGGCCTAGGCCTCCACTCTAGGCTACAATGTTTCAAACAGAAATGGCTGTCGCCCCAGAGTGAGCAGAAGGCTTGACTCTGCTCCAGGCTACAAAGTTTCAGTTGTAGACATAGATTAATCCCAGATCCCAGGGCCTCCGCTTGGGTCACTGGGAGGCGTGGCTGGCCTGCAAACCTCCACAGGCCCCTTGCCCAGGCTGCCCCTCACCCCAAGGGAACTCCCACCCTGATCTGGGACACTCTTCAGGGCAAACCGGCTGGCCCCACCCATGCACCAGGCCTCTATCCTATCTAATAAAAGTGTAATTTGCAGATTGACCACCACTCCAGCACACAAGAGGGCTGCCTCCATGTGGTCAATGATCCTGCCCCCATGTGGACACAAGATGGCCACCACAAGATGGCCAGCAGGGGAGGGCCATTGGAGGTTCCAGGCCCTGCAAGGGAGGGCAGTTGTGGGTGATCAGGCCAGCAGGGGAGGGCAGTTGGGAGGGACCAGGCTGGCAGAGAAGGGAAGTTGTGGGCAAATAGGTTGGCAGGGGAGCAGTTAAAAATCCATTAGGCTGGCAGGGTAGTGGTTAGCGGGTGTTCAGGCTGGCAGGCATAAGCAGTTAGGGGCAATCAGGGAGGCAGGCAGGTGAGCAGTTTGGAGCCAGCAGTCCTGGATTGTGAGAAGGATGTCCGATTGCCTGTTTAGGCCTGATTCTACTAGGATCAGGCCTAGACAAGCAGTCAGACATCCCTCAAGGGGTCCCAGACTGGAGAGGGTGGCTGGGCTAAGGGACATCCCCCTGCCCCCCGTGCATGAATTTTGTGTACTGGGCCTCTAATATATATATATATATATATATATATATATATATATATATATATATATATCTCCTATCTAATAAAAGAGTAACATGCAAATTGACCTCCACTACACCCACAAGCCACGCCCACAATCTAATCAGGAGCAAGTATGCAAATTAACCCCAAACAAGATGGCTGCGGCCACAGAGGGAGTGGGAGGCTTGGATCTGCTCCAGGCTACAAATTTCAATTGTAGAAGATAATTAAATCCTAGATAGCAGGGCCTCCACTTGGGTTGCTGGGAGGTGTGGCTGGCCTGCAAACTATCACAGGCCCCTCACCAGGCTGCCCCATGCCACAAGAGAATCCCCACACTGATACAGGATACTCTTCAGGGCAAACCAGCTGGCCCCCACCCAGGCACCAGGCCTCTATTCCTATCTAATAAAAGGATAATATGTGGATTAACCAACACTCCAACACACAAGATGGATGCCCCCATGTGGTCAAAGATCTTGTCCCCATGTGAAGACAAGATGGCCAGCAAGGGTGAGCAGTTGGGAGGGACCAGACCTGCAGGGCAGGACAGTTGGGGATGATCAAGCCTGCAGGGGAGGGCAGTTAGGGGCAAACAGGCTGGCAGGGGAGCAGTTAGGCATCAATCGGACTAGTAGGAGAGTGGTTATGGGGTGATCAGGCTGGCAGGCAGAAGCATTAGGGGCAATCAGGAAGGCAGGCAGGCTTGCAGTTGGGAGCCATCAGTCCTGGATTGTGAGAGGGATGTCCAAATGCCCATTTAGGCCCCATCCAACCCCCATTTAGGCTTCCCACTCCTAAAGAGCAGTGCATAAATTTCGTGCAGTAGGCCTCTAACACACACACACACACACACACACACACACACACACACACTGAGTGGCCAGATTGTTATGCATTCAGGGATAATAATAATCTGTCCACTGAATATATATATACTAGAGGCCGGGTGCATGAAATTTGTGCATGGGGGGGGATGTCCCTTAGCCCAGCCTGCACCCTCTCCAATTTTGGACCCCTCAAGGGATGTCCGACTGCCCATAGGATCAGGCCTAAATGATCAATTGGACATCCTTTTCACAATCCAGGACTGCTGCCTCCAAACTGCTCATTTGACTGCCTCCCTGATTGTCCCTAACCACTTCTGCCTGCCAGCCTGATCACCCGCTAACCACTACCTTGCCAGCCTAATTGATGTTTAACTGCTCCCCTGCTGGCCTATTTGCCCCCAACTTCCCTCCTCTGCCAGCCTGGTCACCCCTAACTGCCCTCCCCTGCAGGCTTGATCACCCCCAAATGCCTTCCCTTGCAGGCCTGGTCCCTCCCAACTCTCCTTTCCTGCTGGCCTGATAGCCTACAACTGCCCTCCTTTGCAGGACCTGGAACCTCCAATGGCCCTCCCCTGCTGGCCATCTTGTGGTGGCCATCTTGTGTCCACATGGGGGCAGGATCTTTGACCACATGGGGGCAGCCCTCTTGTGTGTTGGAGTGATGGTCAATCAGTGTATTACTCTTTTATTAGATAGGATAGAGGCCTGGTACATGGGTGGGGCCAGCCGGTTTGCCCTGAAGAGTGTCCCAGATCAGGGTGGGGGTTCCCTTGGCGTGAGGGGCAGCCTGGGCAAGGGAGCTGTGGAGGTTGGCATGGCAGCCACGCCCCCCAGTGACCCAAGTGGTGGCCCTGGGATCTGGGATTAATCTATGTCTACAACTGAAACTTTGTAGCCTGGAGCAGAGTCAAGCCTTCTGCTTGCTCCGGGGGGACAGCCATTTCTGTTTGAAACATTGTAGCCTAGAGTGGAGGCCTAGGCCAGCAAAGGCAGACTGAAAGCTTGGCTTCCTCCATTGCCAGGGAATCCCAAGCCTCTGTTCTCTCCAGCTTAGTGGCTCCCGCCATTTCTGTATCTTTTATAACTGAAACTTTGTAACATTGAGTGGAGGCCTAGGCAGGCAGAAAGCTTGGCTTCCTCTATTGCTGGGGAAACCGAAGCCTTCCTCCTGCTCTCAGTGGTGGCAGCCATCTTGGTTGGGGTTTATTTGCATAAGTCTGCTCTGATTGGCTGGTGGGCGTGACTGTGGGCGTGGCTTGTGGGTGTGGCGAAGGTGCTGTCAAATTTGCATATTACTCTTTTATTAGATAGGATATATGTATATATGCAGTCAACCCCAATTTATTCCATTGATTCAAAATCTTAAGAACTTTTCTACCAGGGTTCTAAGCAGACGGTATCCCTACAAGTCTACCTTAGAGAATCTCAAAACATAATAAATACAATAAGTATGGGAGAAGAAAGACAATGCATCTATAACGTTGCTTTGTTTTTGGTTGTGATGGTGGTGGTGATGTGTGTTTTATATTTCTCTGACTTTGGACAAGTCACTGTTCATTTGGTCACTTGTCAAACAGGGTGGGTAAAGAGTGAGTGGACAAGTTCAATTGCATGCATTCTTGAGACTGATGCTGAAGGGTTCTAGCATATGTGTTTATACCACAGCATGATATGTAAAAGCCTGGAAAATCTGTACCTTGGGAGGTTTCCCTAAGTTGGGGGTTTCCCTTTCCAGGTCCCTTCCCCTGTCTCCTATCTCTAAATTTGAGAATTTACAGAATTTCACTCAAAACCTTCTATTCTTCTAGCCCTTCCTTTTTTGTGTGTGGCTTTACCCTTTTCCAGCTTTGGTTTTAAAGTCTATTTTGTCTGATATCAGTATACCTACTTTGTGTTACTTATATTGCTATTTGCATGGTGTATCTTTCCCCATCCTTTTGCTTCCAAATCCTTTGTATTTTTAATCTAAAGTGTGTCTGTACACAGCATATAGTTGGAACATTTTTTAAAAACCATTCTATCAATAGCTGTCTTTTGTGAGTTAAATCCACTTAGACTAAAAATTAATACAGATAATGAGGGACTTGATTCTGACATGTAGTCACTGATTTTCTAAGTGTCTGCTAATATCATATTCCTCAGCTCCTTTCAAACTGCCTTCATTTATGTCTGGTCAATTTTTTCTAGTATACCATTTTGACTTCTATTTTTTCTTTTCCTATATAATTTTTAGTCATTTTCTTAGTAGTTACCAGGGGTTTAGAGTCAACACCCTAAATTTTTATCATTTTACTTCCAATTGATACCAACATAACTTTAACAGCATACATGAACACTGGTCCTATCCAATTATTTACCTTAGCTTATGTTACTGTCACAAATTACATCTTTGCATATTATGTGCCTATTAGCAAAGATTTGTATTATTATCTTATGCATTTTAAATCTATTGGAAACAAAAGAGGAATAACAAACCCCAAACACAATACTAGTTTTCATGTAATCACTTTTACTGTGATAGGACTGTTACCTGTAGTACTCCCTTTAGTATTTCTTATAGGGCAGACCTAAGAGTGGTAAATTGCCTTAGCTTTAATTTATCTTGGAATGCCTTCATTTTTTGTTCATTACTAAAGGATAGTTTTGTCAGATTTGGAGTCTCAGGTTGACATCTTTTTTCTTTCAGCATTATAAATATATCATATCACTGTCTCTGGCCTCCATGATTTCAGAGGAGAAACTGGCTGTTAATATTATTGGAAAGATTTTGTATGTGATGAGTTACTTCTCTCTTGTTACTTTCAAGATTCTTTGTCTTGGCTTCTGACATTTTCACTAGAATGTTTCTTGGTGTGGATTTCATTGTATTTATTATACTTAGAATTTTGAATTTATTAGATGTGTATATTTATATATTTCATCAAATTTAGAAGTTTTATTTTGTTATTTCTTCAAATATGTTTCTTCTCCTTTCTTTTTACTCCTTCTAGGACTCCCACAAGGCATATGGTGGTACTCTTGATGGTGTCCCATAGCTTCCTTCAGCTCTATTCATTTTTCTTAATTTTCTTTCTTTTTTTCTCTTCAGACTTGGTATTTTCAATTGCCTTATCTTCAAGCTTGCAGATTCATTTGGCTGCTTAAATCTACCATTAAATCCCTTCACTTATTTTTTATTTCAACTTCTTTTTGTTTTGGCATTTCTATTTCTTTCCTTTTAAAATTTTCATCTCTTCATTGATATTTCTTACTTATTCATACATTAGTCTCCCCATATTCTTTAAGGCTTTAAATGGACTCTTTCAGCTCTTCACATATATTAACACAGCTAATTTAAACTTGTCAGGTACATTTGATGTCCGTTGACTATTTCCCCTATAAACAGGCCATACCTTTCTGATTGTTGCTTGTTTGTTTGCTGTGTAACTGGCCATTTCTAATATCATAATGAGGTGACTCCAGGAATCATATTATCCTTCTTCTCCAGGAATTGCTGATGTTTTAATGACTTCTTTAAACTATTTTTGGAAGAACTACATTTCTTATCATGTGTGGTCACTCACTGGAGCCTCTGTTTTATTATCTCAACAGTCAACTAATGGTGTATTGGAGAATTTCTTGAATATATGGATCCAATAAAGAAAGAAAAAGAAGACATTCTATTTTCCTCAGTTCCCCTGACAGACACTGTCAGGTAAGTATGCTGCATCAGTCTGAGAGGGCTGAAACAGTGGCCAACTCCCAAAGTACCTTCCAGGCAGATCTACATAGACTCCCTGATACTTGGAGGACAAGATGCTCATTGCTCAACCTGGCAGCTTCAGGGTGCAGCAGGAACATAGGTTGCCATGCCCACATACATCTACTTGCTGTAGGACTGGGGGATGAAAGATCATAACTTCTCTGTAAAATGTAAAACCCACCAAATTTTACCAGCCTCTTACATCATTGACTCCAGATTTCCCAAAGAGCTGGTTCCAACTATTAGTGCCTTTCCAATAGTATTTTTTTTCCAGTGGTTCCTGGAGTTTCCTACTCCATCATCTTCCAAGACACCACTCTGTTGTCTTTTAAAATTACCGTTACTGTTGCTCTTTTGTTGTTGTTGTTGTTGTTGTTGTTGTTGTGTGTGTGTGTGTATATATATATACATATATATATATGTATATATATATATATATTAACATTAGTCTCATACCACTTCTTTTAAGCCTAAAGAACTTCCTTTAGAATTTCTTATTATTAAATATAGGCAGGTCTACTATCAACACATTCTCTCAGCTTTTGTTAATTGGGAATGTATTTCTTTTGCTTTCATCTTTAAAAGAATTTTGCTGATTCTTGGCTGACAATTTATTGGAGTTTCCTTGTATGTGATGAATTATTTGTCTTTTGCTGCTTTTAAGATGTTCTCTTTATATTCGACTTTTCAAATGTTTTACTATTATGTATCGGAATGTGGTCTATTTGTGTTTATCCTATTTATTGAACTTATTGAATGAGTGGATTAATGTTTCATTAAATTTGAGACATTTTTAGCTATTTTTAAAATGTTTTGCTGCCTCTTTTTCTTCTAGTACTTCCATTATACATGTTGATGTGATTAATGATGGCCTACATTTCTCAGAAGCTCTGTTCATTTTTCTTTATTATTTTTGATGTTTTTTCAGATTGAGTGGCCCCTGTTGATTATCTTCAAATTTGTTGGCCTTTTTGTTCTGCCAGATAAAATATCCTTTTAAACTCCTCTAGTGGATTTTTTATTTCTGTTATTATAATTTTCAACTCTAAAATTTCTATTTGGCTCATTGTTATAATTCTTGTTTCTTTATCTATATTCTTTATTGGGAGAGACATTGTCCTCGTGTCTCTGTCTAATTCACTATACATGCTCTTCTTTATTTCTTTGAACATATTTATAAATGGCTGCTTTAATATCTTTGTTTGCTAAGTTCAACATCTGGGTTCCTTCAAAATAGTCACCAGTGCCTGCTTCCCCCTCTTATATAAGTCACACTTTTCTGCTCTTTGAATAGCTTGTAATTTTCTTGTTGAAGACTGGGCATTTGAGATAATATATAGTGGAAGCTCTGGATATTGATTCCAGGTCTGTCCCTGCCCCCAGAGGATCATATCGCTGCTGTTTTCTATTTCATTGATTTATTTGTTCAGTTACTTGGCTGAACTAACTCTGCGAGGTCTGTTTCCCTCCAGTGTGCAATCTTTCTACTTTTTCTTTTTAACCTGGCTATTTAGTGGTCAATCATGAGCTGGTATATGCCACTTATTGGTCGAAGGTTATGCATAAATTCTATTGGCAATTATATTTTTGCCTTCATCACTGGCTAGTAAGTAGCATCAAGACTACTTTTACAGGTGAAGGAAATTATACTTTTGCTTCCTATTTATCCTGGAACTAGTAGCTTTGATTTTCCTTCTCCATTCACTCTAGAGAGAGTACAGCCTTTGGCATACATATAGTTTCAGACTGCCAGGGAGATATGTGATTTCATTTTTAAGGTTACCATGTTAGGAGCTACTCCTGGGTTGGAGTAGCTTATTGTTCAACCACCGTTTCATTAGAAGTTGTCCTAGTGCCAGTACCACCCTCAGTAATGGATTTGTGTGCAGCTTGGGAAATGTTTTTAAATCTGATCCCTGTCCTGTTCTGATTGCTCCTGGGTGCAGTCTGTCACTTGTGTGTATCCTTCCCTACCCAGGAGGGCATTTCTTGGTTATCTCTTTCCATGGTTCTCTCTGTTAAATTTCTTATTTCTCTACTTTTTTTTACTCATTGCTGCCAATATTGTGGAATTATGAGCATCCTCCTATGAGCTCTCCACCAAAGATCCTCATTGTTTTTGGGAACACTATAGACAAGGAATTTTTTTTAAATCCTAACCTGAGGATATATTTTTATTGATTTTTAAACAAAGCAACATCGACTGGTTGCCTCCCATACAGGCCCTCCCACCCTAACCTGGGATGGAACCCACAACCTAGGCATGTGCCCTGACGAGGAATCAAACCTGTAACCTTTGGATCTATATGACCAGGCATGGGCAAGGGATTTACCATGCTTTGCTTCAAACAGTCACTCCCTTCAGGAAGAGCTGCAGTGGCTGCCTCTCTTGCTGGTCTGAAGTACTATTCCACTACACGAGAGTTTAAAATGAGAGGGAAGGCCCACTACACCTGGAATTATACCCCTGTTCTATAAGTAGACATTGGAAGGTGTGGTGACCCCTGTTCTTCTTGGCTTGACCCTCCTGGCATGGACTCCTGTTTTACCAGGAAGCTGCTCAAGGATGATTCAAGTCCAGCATTGGTGGCATCATATGTGGCGTATCCCACAAGTACGGGCTAGGTGGCAGAACAGAGGCCTAGTCCTCTCTAAATAGAGCTTCTGCAACATGGGACTTCGGGGGAGGATGAAAAATGCTGGTAGCCTGCTCCTTCCATGGTGATTCCATAGATGTAGCTGAGAGGGGCACTTCATGGCTCAAATATTACAGATGCTCTGTTCTTACTGAGATTTAGTAAATTTACTTGAATGACCATTTATTCATTTGCTGTATGCTCTTAGAATAATGTCCATATGCTTTAGGCCTTTAAGTGAGATTTATATATGTGTATCATTTGCATGAGTTTTATGTAATATTATATATTTTTATAATTTTATTAAAGAGATAGGTAGATGTATAAATATAGATAGGTATCTATAACTATTAGGTGGATAGATAAGATTTTCTTCAGTTAAATTGTTATTTTGTCAGGGAGAAAGTTTGCTGTGCTTTTTATTCCATCAACCCAGAAACTGGTCCCCCTATTTTATCTCTTACATATCATTTATTAGATAATGATGCCCAGGTGCCTAGCTCCAACCCAGCCTTTTATCTGGATAGCAGACTTCCATATCTAGCAAACCACTTGTCATCAAGAAGTCTTCATTTTCTTCCTCAAAAACAGGTCATCTTTATTTCAGGAAATGAAACTACCATTGACCCAATTAATCAAGTCAAAAACCTGAGCATCAGCCTGGATGCCTCCCTCTTATCAACCACATGTAATCTATCAGCAAGTCTCATTAATTCTATCTGTCAAATATATCTAGAAACTGCTCATTTCTCCCCACTTGCACTCCTATTGCCCCGGTCTAATCATTCCCCTTCTCCTCGTCTCTTAAAATAGCCTTCTAATAGACTCTGCTTTCATTCCTGCCCCTCCAATATGTGCCTCACACAGTGCCCAGAGAGGCCATTTTACATAAAATATAAATCAATGCCCCCTGGCATACACTTTACCACTAGCTTCAGCCCCTGTGAACTGGCTGCTCTTTACTTCTTCCAAAATTGTCTGGAGCCTGTCTGGTGCCTGCTCTGTTATAGCCATGCTTTTTTCTCCCAGTGTTCTTTTCTGTGCCTGGGGTTTTTGCTCTTCCTTCTCCCTCTGCATGGCTGTCTTTTCTCTTCTCTTCTCTTCTCTTCTCTTCTCTTCTCTTCTCTTCTCTTCTCTTCTCTTCTCTTCTCTTCTCTTCTCTTTTCTCCTCTCCTCTCCTCTCCTCTCCTCTCCTCTCCTCTCCTCTCCTCTCCTCTCCTCTCCTCTCCTCTCATCTTCTCTTTTTTCTTCTCTCTCTCTCTCTCTCTCTCTCTCTCTCTCTCTCTCTCTCTCTCTCTCTCTCAGGCTTAAATGTCACCTCCTTTAAGAAACTTTTTCTCTGTTGTTCTCTGTTGCTTCAAACCATTTATTTCCCTGGTAGTTTTTATGTAGTTTGCAATTATTAATTTGCTTACTGATTTATTATCTGCTACCCCCACTAAATGGCAAATTCCAGGACAGCAGGAATCACAGTTGTTTTACTCATCATTCTGAATAAATACCTGCTACTAATAAGAACTTCCACTTACCAAGCACTGAATATGTGCTAGAACTACTGTTCTAGGATACATATAAATATAGATATATAAACATATGCATACACATGTATACTCATATATACACATATGTATTTACATTTATATACCCAGACACACATGCAAACACACTCATTTAATGTTTTTGACTTGGAATTTTATTTTATTATTTTTTAAACAAATAAATAAATAATGTAATTAAGCAAAAAATTAACAAAATAAAAATAAATGAAACAAAAATGTTAATTAGTTTTATCCTTGGGTATACAATTTTAATTTTTTCCAATGGTCATTTCTTTATTGATTATTACATATGTGTCCTCATCACCCATTACCCCATCCAATCCCCGCCCTCTCCATCACCACTTATACCCTCACTACCCTAGTGTCCATGTCCATTGATTAGGCTTATATGCATGCATACAAGTCCTTTGGTTGATCTTTTCCCCTTATCCCCAATCTCCCGTACCTTCCCTCTGAGGTTTGACAGTCAATGCTTCTCTGACTCTGGATCTCTTTTTGTTCATCAGTTTATGTTGATCATTATATTCCATAAATGAGTGAGATCATGTGATACTTATCTTTCTTTGACTGGCTTATTTTACTTAGCATAATGTTCTCTAGTTCCATCCATGCTCTAGTTTGAAGCAGCTACCTTTTCCTCTTTTTTCTTCTTTTTGCTCTTCTTAAAGAATACCTTTTAGCATTTCATGTAATACAGGTTTGGTGTTGATGAACTCCTTTAGCTTCTTTTTATCTGTGAAGCTCTTTATCTGACCTTCAATTCTGAATGATAGCTTCCCTGGGTAGAGTAATCTTGGTTGTAGGTTCTTCCTGTTGATCACTTTGAAAATTTCTTGCCACTCCTGTCTGGCCTGTATAGTTTCTGTTGAGAAATCAGGTGACAATCCTATGGGTGCTCCCTTGTAAGTATTAAGTGTTTTTCTCTTGCTGTTTTTAATATTCTCTCTTTGTCTTTTGCTCTTGGCATTTTAATTATGATGTGTCTTGATGTGGTCCTCTTTGGATTCCTTTTGTTTGGGGTTTTGTGCACTTCCTGGACTTGAAGGTCTATTTCTTGCACCAGGAGGGGGCAGTTTTCAGTCATTATTTCTTCAAAGATGTTTTCAGTATCTTGTTCTCTCTCTTCTTCTGGCAACCCCATAATTCTGATGTTGGTATGCTTGAATCTGTCCCAGAGACTTCTTAAACTATCCCAGTGATGGGCAACCTTTTGAGCTTAGTGTCTCAAAATTCACCAAAAAACTGAGCATAACTCTGGTAGTGTGTCACCTGGAGAAAAAAACAATGTAATTTTGCGATATTTATAGTTTTGATAACAAAAATGTATAATTGTAATATATAACTGTATTTAATAAACCAAAAACTAATTATTTAACTTACCTGCTTAGTGACTTCTTTGTTCATCTGTCAGTCAGTTTCTTTTGTTGGTCTTGATATTATTTAACTAGTGTGGGGTGCTGTGAACTAAGATAAGTGAGGGGGAGTGGGTATACTTTACTGCCTATTAGTGACTTTTATGTTGCTGAATTTCATTGGCTTAACCTTCAATTGAAGGTTGGTATTTTGTACACTTCAAGCCCAAGCAAGCGCTACTAACTTCATCTATTAATCTGTTACTTTTGTTGGTTTTGATATTATTTATTGCTGAGAATAAGGTCTCACAAAAGTACTTGGGAGAAAAATTGTGAATAAAGCCATTGCTATACTTTTCAGGGTGCTAAAAGTGTCTGGTAATCAGTTCCAGGCACTCCAAATTTCCTGTTCATAGTGCACTCCTCTTGATTCTCCAAGCGGCACCTTTCCAGATTCTCAAGCTTTGACCTCAAGTCAACAAACACCTGAGCCCAGATGCTATCTTGAAATTCTGCAAGTTGCATCTCCAAATCATCAATTTGCATCCATTAGAAACCATTTAGTTCCAAAATACTCTAGACTACTACATCAGGATACTTAATTATTTTTATGGTCTGTTCTAGGCTTCAAAATTGATTAAATCTATTACTGAACTGGTCAAGTAATGAGTCTAAAACATGCTGGTATTTTATACACAAAGGTTCCATTTCATTTTGTACAGCTGCACTGGCCTTCTCAAAATACTTTGTTACTCCAGGAAAATACTTACAAGTTTTAGTTTCTACATCTCGCTTGAAAACTTTAAGTTTACTTTCAAAAGCTTTTATGTATCCAAACATAACATCAATACTTTGCCAAAACCTTGTATCTTTAAGTTCAGTTCATTAATATGAACAGAGAGATCTGTAAAAAAAATATGAGGGTGTTGACCCACCTATCATCATTGAGCTGAGGAAAGTTTCCCAGATCTTTATCCTCAAGAAATACCTTAATTTCTTCAAAACACTCCACAAAGTGTTCAAGAACTTTGCCTCGGCTCAGCCATCTTACATTACTATACATCAGCAGTCCACTGTAGGTGGAATCAACCTCCAGTAAAAGTGCAGAAAATTCTCGCTTTTGAAGGGGGTGAGAAGCTATTAGATTAACTATTTTTGTAACAACTGACATTAAGTCGTTTAATCCTGCCTTGGCACATAAAACCTCCTGATGGATAATACAATCAAAAGGCACAATCAGATGTCTAATAGCTTCTGTAAACAATTTGACAAATCCGATTTTTTTCCCCACCATGTTTGGTGCCCCATCTGTCGTCACTGACACAACTTTAGAGATATCAATGCTTAGGTCACGGAATGTTTGTATAACAACCTTACGTATTTCGCTTCTTGATGTACTTGTTGGCACTGATACTAACTTTATCAAGTCTTCTCTCATCGTGAGACCATCAGAATATCAACCAATAATGGCCAACTGAGCATGTGATGTGACATCAAGAGAGAGTGAAAAATATTTACAATTATGTCTCTCTTTAATTGATGTTGTACGTTTGTGTTCAGTCTCATTATTCGGTCTTTTATGATATTTCTACTGAGTGGTAACTCAGTCTCTTAATAATTGCATCTTTATTCTGCATATCATGAAACAGAACTGGTGCACATCTTAGGAGAGTTTCTTTATAAATTCTCCCTCACTGAGTGCTTTTCCATGCTGAACCATGGAGTGAGCAATGCTCAAACTTGCAGATGTTAAATTGGTAGAGCCTTTTATAAATTTAAGGATGGAATTAGATTGGCTCTTATAAAGGTGTAATTGCCTGGAAATGTATTCCCTCCTTTCATCCTTACTTTTTTTCCCAAGAGATGGGAATGATTAGTTTCAAAATGTCTATTTATATTCCACATCCTGCTTACTACTGTTTCAATATATAGAATGCAAAATGATCTGCCATTATTTTTCTATAATGCCACACATTTCGGTCCATGTATCTTGGGTCGGCTACTGCTACTACCACTTCCTTTACTTAACCTTGTTTTTTTTATTTTTTGGGTTCTCCATCGGGGGGGCAGTGACAGAAGATAGAATTATAGATAGCCTATTAGCCCACAGGCAATTAGGAGTTAACTAGCCTAACTGACCACAAGATGGCACATGTAACTGTCTTTTAGGAAAGGGCAGGGTTAATAAGCATAAATAGGGGTTAATAAGGATGCACAACAATAATAGTGGTGAAATGGAGTCTGCACTAGGCTGCCAAATGACGTTCCTTATATAAATTAAGATGGATGCCGCTATTTCTAATGGCAGGAAATGGCACCCAAAGCACAGGCCCTCACCTCTCCCAGCCTCCCCCTCACTTATCTCAGTATTAATGGTCAATTAGAAATCCACGACACTCCAGAACAGTAGATTGGATGATGGTTGCTGTGGTTATGTGGTTGTTGGTAATGGCGATCACAGGGCCCCCAGAGATGTGTCCCTCATGGCATTCTGCTGCTCCCTGCTCTGCTGGCCAGAAGTAAGGTCAAATATCCACTAAAAGCCTAACCGGAAGTCCCAGAACTAGACACTTTGTGCCAGAGTTCTGTTGTTTTGGCCTACAGACCTCTGGCACAGAGTGTCTACAGTACACTACAGCAAATGTTTCATCCTCGGCTACTGCACCTGGCCATGCAGTAACCGAGGATGAAACGTCCTTCTGGGCATGTGGCCCCATACTTCTGTGTATGCGACCGCATGCAGCCGCGTGTCATCAAAAATGGCTACTTGTGTCAGTGCTGACATGCATATCATAGGTTTGCCATCATGGCACTATCCTCAAATTTTGGATTCTTTTTTCTTTTTGCTTTTCTGGTTGAGTGTTTTTGGCTTCTTGGTATTTCAAATCTTTGACTTGATTCTTGTGTTCCTCTAGTCTGCTGTTGGATTTCTGTAAAATGTTTGTTTTTTTTATTTCAGTCAGTGTATGTTTAATTTCTAGTTGGTCCTTTTTCATATCTTCGAGGGTCTCGCTCATATCCTCGAGGGTCTCGCTAAACTTACCATCCTTTTCTAGGAGCTTCTTTGAAAACCTTATAACCGTGGTTTTGAATTGTATATCCAGTCATTTGTTTTCCTTCATTTCTTTCATTTGTGATCTGTTTCTTTCTCTCTGCATTTTCACTGCTACCCTGAATTGGTAGGGTAGCTTTGTGTGCTAGGTATCTCAGCCTCCCCTGTTACCTAAGGTGGACATTCTTGGTGCACTCCTTTATGGGCTGTGTGTACAGCCTTGTTGCAGATAAGTCTTGATTGTTGTTGGTATCACTGGGAGGAATTGACCTACAGACCAACTAGCTGTGAGGATCAGCTGTGTCTATGCTGGGAGACAGTCTAATGCGACAAGACTTGCAAATTTGCCAAAACCTCTGTGCTCAGATTGGATGGGGCAGAGTTTCTGGGTGGGGCAGAGTTTCAGGGTGGAGCCGACAGCCTTGGCTTCCAAAGTCAGCCCCGCCCCATGAGGTCACTGGGTCTTAGCATCCTCAGGCAATCGCTGCAAGCACCTCTGTAAGAAAGGCACCCTTGAGTTTCCCCTGCCATCAAACTGTCCAGTCTCTCCCCCAATGAATCCGGATTCCCAGATTTTCGCCTGCACTGGGGTTCCATGAAGTGGGAACTGGGTTTCAGTACTGCCCAGGGCTCCTTTCTCCCTTCCACCAGACCATGCCAGCAGCACAGTCAACAGTCTGCCCTCTCTGTGTGCACTCACGCCTGTGCCTCTGGAGCTCTGCCTTTGGCTATTCCCCTGAGATTCCGCCTCCCAGTACAGATTCCCCCAAGTCTCGCCCAGAACCGGGAAACAGTGCAGTCAGAACTGGGTTTCAGTGCTGCCCGGGCTCCTTTCTCTCTCCTGCTAGATCACGCCAGCGGCACAGTCAACAGTCCACCCTCTCTGCATGCACTCGTGCGCATGTCTCCAGAGCTCTGCCTTTGGTTATTCCCCTGAGATTCTACCTCACAATCCATATCCCCCCGTAAGGGCCTGGGTCCCCCGGGTTTTGCCCAGAAGTGGGGTTTGGTGCCATCTGAACTGGGTTCAGCGCAGCCTAGGCCTTCTGTCTTCTTTCTGCTAGAGCACCCCTGCCAGGCATTCAGAAGCCCTGTCCTCTCTGTGCACATGCTAGTCTCCATACCTTAGGCTTTGTAGCGGCTCTGATTATCCATGTGAATTTCTGTTTCCTTCTAGTTTTAGAATTTCCAGTCAGCCAGCTTTTCTGTGGTTCTGGGTGATGTCCATTTTGTCTTTTAGTTGTATTCTTGAAATTGTTGTGCAGGGCAGCAGCCTAGGTGTTTACCTTTGCTGCCATCTTGGTTTTCTCTTCCTCATTTAATTTTTGTATAATTTCATCATATTCGTTTTACAGCTGGTTAAACTAAAGCACAGGGGGTTAAGTGACTTACCCAATGTTACACAGTGCAGTGATAGGGACAAAGTAGGTGCTCAGTTAATATTTGTAGAATGAATGAACAATGAGGGAGATGAAATGAAGAGGTATCACCGCCTAGAGCAGTGCCGTCCAACAGAGATTGCAGGGCTGATATAAACATCCCACACCTGTGCTGTCCTTCACAGCCATCACTAGGCAGGTGTGGCTGCTGAGCATTGGGCATGTTGCTAGTGTGACTCAGGAAATGAATTTTTAATTTTATTTAATTTTAAGTGAAATAGTCACATGTGGCTACGGGCTACCACATTGGACAGTGCAGTAAGACTTCAATGAGGTGGATTTTGATGCCTTGATGTTTATACAGTCTTGAATTTAACTCCAAAGACAGAATACAAAATTCTCTTCTGCATTTCTTTTTTTCCCTAGTGCCTCTCTCCCCCAGTTTTTCAAACATCCTTTGTCCTCCCACTTTTCTTCATTCCAGCCTATAGAATCAAGCCTCCTTCTTCATGTGCAGCTCCAGCAAAGCCATTTCCCCTCCCTCTCAATAGTGCCCTAAACAGTTCTCCCAAAGCATCTACCAAGTCACTAAACATACAGAGTCTACCTGGATGAAGCACTGACCCAGTTCCTGGGGAGGGGTGGAGAGACACACACAGAGAAGTTAAACAAGTTCCCTGTCTGAGAGTGAAAGGGGTGGTTAGGTTGATCAATGCAATTATGGTAGGCCTTGGTCCAGGGGAAAGTGGGGATTTGGGGGGAGGTGGAGGCTGAATATCTAGGCCTGCAACCTCAGAGTTCCAAATTGGACTCTGCAGTGTCCCCTTTGCAGAAATTGCTGTAAAATGTGACTGATTCCACCAGTGCCTGGACCACAAAAATAAATGGATGGAATTAGATGGCTTTTCAAATCTGAACTCAGGACAGACATGAGAAAGTCTTCCTGAAAGTCTAGAAAAGATAACTGGCCTAGGTGGAGAGAACTGCTGTTATAGGTCACCCTGTAGCTTTGGCTGATGGGAGACGGATCTAGTTCTTATAACACACCCCACCTTGCATAGAAAACAAATAATGGAATAAATATTAGATAATCAGACTGAGATCCAAGTACAAAAAAAAAGATGCAAAGGACGAAGAAAAAGTGGTGCATATTAATTGTCCAAATCGAGGACAATTACTATTCGTATTCCAAACAACATTCAATAATTGGGGTGGTGAAATGCATTTCTTTCCTCCCACCATTTGCATGCTTGGAATCTCACTTACATAGTATGTAGGTTAGAGCAAAAAGATGTTGCTTTGTTTGGATTTTGCTTCTTCTGTGGAATCCATCATAAAGCAATGTGCTTTTGTAACAAGGAGCAGAACAGTTCCATTTCCTCTTTTCAAAAGGATTTGGGTTTACGTCAGCTACTGTATTTATTCCATGCTGTTGTAAATAATGCTGCTATAAACACAGGGGTGCATATATTTAGTTGATTGGTATATTGTAGTGGTTGGCAAACTCATTAGTCAACAGAGCCAAATATTAATAGTACAACGATTAAAATTTCTTTTGAGAGCCAAATTTTTTAAACTTAAACTTCTTCTAATGCCACTTTTTCAAAATAGACTCGCCCAGGCCATGGTATTTTGTGGAAGAGCCACACTTACTGGGGCAAAAAGCTGCATGTGCCTCAGGAGCCACGGTTTGCTGACTACTGCCCTAGGAGCTATATCAGCAAAAATACTGCTATGAGAGATGCCTGAGATTTTACTGCCTTTGTCTTCCAGGATCTTTACAGTTTTGTGACTGACATTTAAGTTTTTTGCCCATTCAGAGTTTACTCTTATATATGGTATAAGCTGATCTAGTTTCATTTTTACATGTATCTGTCCAATTTTCCAGCACCGTTTATTGAGTAGACTATCTTCACTCCATTGTATGTTCTTGCCTTCTTTGTCTAATTGCAGGAAGCTAATTCCAGCAGGGCATAATAAAAAGCAAGAAGTCCTCAAAAGGTTGATAGGCTTCTATATTCAGCAGGGCTGAATCATATTATTGCCTGCTGAAATAGCTGAAAGCATTTCCCCAAACCTGAAAATCTATGTTATTTCTTGCTGCTGGCCAAACAGCTGAGCAATTGAGAATAGTTTTCCCAACCTGACAATGCCTGTTGTATATCAAACCTTACCTTTGGTATATATATCTGCGTTGCTTTAGGGAAATTTGTATTAATAAAAATCTAGAGGTCCAAAGATTCAGGGAACTTAGTTACTGAAGCTAGGTCTCCTCTGGCTTCCCAAAATGCCTTCCAAATTCATATTTCATGTCTAGTCTCTTTATTAATTTACACACAGCCCCTCTCCAGATTCCTAAACTCTTTTAGATGCCAAGAAACACCCCAGCATCTAATATTAATTGAACATACTGGCATGGGTTGATTTCTGGGCTTTCTGTTCTGTTCCATAGATCTATATGCCTATTCTTATGTCAGTACTAAACTTTATTATAATGGCTTTGTAGTATACATGCAGCTCTACTTTTGATTACTAGGTGTGTGCTAATTGTAGATGGTATGGAAAAGCAGTACATTTTCTCACCACAACAGAGTTTCTATCTTAGGATATACCTTATAGCATCATTCTTCTGAAAGTGAACATTTTAGTGAATCATCTAAGTGTCACTCTATAAATAGGAAGCATTTAAATGTGTAGAGACTCCCAGATGACGCCAAAGTGCTTTATTTTTCATCCACATCTCTTCTTTCAGTGCATAGGTGAATGCCCACGTCTTTCATTTCCCCCAAACTTCCTCAATTTACTCTTTTCAATAAATGCAGTTAACTAAATGAAAAATCAAATGAGATTTCATTGTGATGCCTCTCTAACAATTTGCTTATAAGTTACATCATAAATCAGAAAATCAAAATATACATAAACATAGAAAACTAGATAACCTGTCCCTGTCTACTGCAGACTGATGGAAATTCCACCTAAGAAGTTAGCTCCCATGAAGCACCAAGACGGTGGTATAGGTAAACACTGGTAATTCCTGCCTCCCACAACACATCAAAACCACAACTAAAATACAGAATAACCATCACTTAGAACAACCTGAATGCTGGCTAAATGGAAGTCCTACAACTAGAGAAATAAAAAAGACAGAAGACATAGAAGCTCCACTTAATACATAGAAACAAATACAGGGAAGCAGTCAAAATGCAGAGAAAAAGAAACATGTCACATTCGGAAAAAAAAACCCAGAAGAAATCTACAGAAAAAATAACAAAATAAAATGAAAACAAGCAAACTACTAGATACAGAGTTCAAAACAATGGTTATAAGGTTGCTCAAGTATCTTAATGAGAGCTTCCATGGACTTAATGAGACTTTAAGAATCTTAGTGAGAATTTCAAAAACATAAAAAGTGACTAGCCAGAAATTAAGCACACACTAACTGAAATAGATTAATAATACACTAACTGACATAAATTTATAGAGCTTCAACAGTAGAGAAGAGGATTCAGAGAATCAAATCAACTATTTGGAATATGATGAAGCAAAAAATACCCAATCAGAAGAGCACAAAGAGAAAAGAATAAAAAAATATGAAGATAGTGTAAGGAGCCTTTGGTACAACTTCAAGTGTCCCAACATTCACATTATGGGGGTGCCAGAAGGAAAAGAGAGAGAGAGCAAGATATTAAACACCTATTTTGCTGAGAACCAAGATCAATAATTAATATAAATGTGAGAAGTTCTTTCAGAAGGCTTAATTTGGGCTATTTGATAATCACAGGGTGAATATTTGCATTTTATTACCTACTATTGACTCAATGGCCTAAAGCAGTGGTTGGCAAACTCATTAGTCAACAGAGTCAAATATCAACAGTACAAGGATTGAAATTTCTTTTGAGAGCCAAATTTGTTAAACTTCAACTTCTTCTAATGCCACTTCTTCAAAATAGACTTGCCCAGGCCATGGTATTTTGTGGAAGAACCACACTCAAGGGGCCAAAGTGCCACATGTGGCTCGTGAGCCACAGTTTGCCAACCACTGGCCTAAAGCAAACTTCCCACAACCTGATAATCTTATTGTTTACTAAACATTACCATTGATATGTCTGTTTGCATTCCTAAAAGGCAATTGTATATTCTAGTAAATAAAAACCAATAGGAATAGAGACTCAGTGGAACTTGACTACTACAGTTAAGATTTCCCTGGCTTCCCCCCATAATTCCAAATTAATAGTTCTTGTCTTGTGTTTTAATTTGCATGTCAGCTCTTTCTCAATCCTCTGAACCCGAAAGGCATGCTGGTTGTGTCTTTTCACATTATTTGAAGAAATAATGACAGGAAACTTTCCCTACGTAGTGAAAGAAATAAACTTAATGTCAAGGAAGCAAAGCGAGTTTCAAACATGAGGAACCAAAAGAGGTACACACAAAGTCACATCATAATTAAAATGCCAAAGGTTAAAGACAAAGAGAGAATCTTAAAAGCAACAGCAAGAGAAAAGCAGTTAATAAAAAGAAGATAAAAATATGATTAATAAAACGGCAATAAATACATGTCTATCAACAATAGAATCTAAAAATAAAAATAAATGAACACAGATTCTAATGACCAAGTACGCTGATGAGTAAAATAGAACCAGATGCATAGGAACATGGAATAGACTGACTGGAAAATCCAGAGGGGGTAAGGGGAATGGGAAGAGATTAACCAAAGAACTTATATGTATATATAAATTACCTATGGACATAGACAATAGGGGGTGAAGGCTTGGGGCAGAGTGGAAACCGGGTGGAGGGGCCTAATGTGGAAAACATGGGGGGACATCTGTAATACTCTCAATAATCAAGATTAAAAAAAACACACACACAGAAGTTATTTTCCTGTTTGAGAGTTAACTCCTCATTTTTCCAAAATGTGTTTCTGAGAACATTATTTTTATAAAGTCTACAACAAAGGAACCACTACTTGGTAAATACCCTAAGCCCATTTGGCCATGCAAAATAGTTGGGTTGTTTTCATAATATTGTCAGCCTTCAGTTGTACCCTCCACCTCATGTCCCTGTTGCCAAATAATAAGTCCTAATGCAAGCAAGCCTTAGATATAATTTTGCCAAACACAGACATATGTGTAATAGCAAATAAACATGAAAAATGAAAATGCATGTTGTTCTTTTAAATTCTGGGAAGTCCTACAGCTGACTGTAGGACTGTGTCAAGTGACAGAGTTCTCCATCAAGTGGGGAAATGGGACCTGAGAATCAAAGAGATTAAGTAATTGACTCCCCTCATTGGAAGGGTGGTGAGACCATGTAATCATTCTGACTTGTAACATATCTAAATACCACTAATTTTAGTAATAAAAAAGCATTTCGATTTCCCCTTTGAAAAGTTATAAAGTGTAGGTTTTGATTACAATAGTGGCATTCAAAATGTATGAGCAAATATCTCTGAAGTTAGATTCTTGCTGAGGGTGCTTCAAATACTAATTTTCCCACTGGTTAGACTAACTTTAGTTTACACAAGCATGTACCCACATATAAATATTACTCTGTTTAGAGGCAGCCAAAATGGGGAGATAAATAAACATGCTCCAAATGAAAGAACAGAAGATATCCCCCCCCCCCCCCCACAAGAACTAAATGAAATAAAAGCAAGCAATTTCAGATACAGAGTTCAAAACAATGGTTAGAAGGATGTTGAAGGAGCTTAGGGGAAGAATGGATGAACTCAGTGACAACTTGAAAAAGAGACAGTAAGCATTAAAAAGGACACCCTATGTAATAAAAGGCCAGCCACTATAAGTGCAATGACTGGAATGACCAAAGACCAGAACCGCCACAGCCCCTTGCTGGTTGGCCCCACTCCCAAGCAAGCAGTTAGGGGCAATCAGGCAGGCAGGCAGAGTGGTTAGGGGTGATCGGGTAGGCAGACCAGCAATTGGGGGCAATGAGGTAGGCAGGCCAGTGGTTAGGGGTGATCAGGTAGGCAGATGGCTCCTCACAGGGCTGGCTCCTCCTTTCAGCAAGTAGTTAGGGGTGATCAGATAGGAAGTCAAGTTGTTAGGGGTGATCACACAGGCAGTCAATCAGTTAGGGATGATCAGGTAGGCAGATGGCCCCTCACAGGGTTGGCCCTGCCCCCCAGCAAAGAAAGAGGGAGGCCCAGGCTGCAACTCTGTGGCAGGTGTGCGGCTGGCCATTGATCACCCTGCAGAGGGAGGCCTAGGCTAGCCAAGCCATCACATCCCACGCCTGTTGCCTGTAGAGGGAGATCACTGGTGGCAAGGGAAGGGGGGGGGGAGCAGCACTGCACTGGCTGCAAGCAGTGGCAGCGGTGGAGTTGCGGCCAGCTGTGGGGTTGTGGCCAGCTGTCTGCAGTCAGGGGAAGGAAAGCCCTGTTAGGCCCTGATCTCAGGGCAGGCCTAGGGACCCTATCCAAGGGGTCCTTGATTGTGAGAGGGTGCAGGCTGGACTGAGGAACCCCTCTCCCCAAGTGTATAAAAATTCTACTAGAATACACAGGCCTCTAGTAGAATCCATAAAAAGGACCAGTCTGAAATTAAGAATAGAATATTTGAAATGAACAATATACTATCAGACATCAACAGCAAACTAAATGAAGCTGAAGATCAATCCATGATTTGAAAGACAAAGTAGCAAAAAAAGCACCCAATCAGAGCAGCAAAATGATAGAAGAATTTTTTAAAATTAGGGTAGTTTAAGTGACCTCTGGAACAACATCAAGCACAACAACATTAGCATTATAGAAAAATCAAGAGAAGAAGATAGAAAGTAAAGAATTCAGAATCTATTTAAAGAAATAATGACTGAAGATTAGGGAAATCTTTCCCTAACCTAGTGAAGGAACAAAATACACAAGTCCAGGAAGTACAGAAAGTCCCAAACAAGATGAACCCAAAGAGGCCAACACCAAGATATATCATAATTAAAATGGCAAAGGTTACAGATAAAGAATCTTAAATGCACCAAGAGAAAAACAGTTACCTACAATGGAGCTCTCACAAGTCTGTCAGTTAATTTCTCAACAGAAGGGATTGGCAGAAAATATGCAAAGTGATGAAAAGCAAGGACTTACAACTAAGACTATTCTACTAAGCAAAGCTATCGGTTAAAAATGAAGGAGAAATAAAAAGCTTCCCAGATAAGAAAAAGTTAATGGTATCCATTACCACCAAATCAGTATAAGAAATGTTTAAGAGACTTCTTCAAAGAAGAAAGAATAAAAGGGGAGGGACAAGAAGTAGTATAATAAAATGGCAATAAACATGAACCCATCAATAACCAATATAAATGTAAATATGTTAAATGTTCTAAAAATACAGGGTAGCTGAATAGATTAAACACACACACACACACACACACACACACACACACACACACACACACACAAGACTCACCCACATATATGCTGTCTACAAGAGACCCACCTCAGAACAAATGTTACATGCAGACCAAAAGTAAAGGGATGGAAAAAGATACGGTATTTCATGCAAATGAAAATGATAAAAAGCTGGGTTAGCAATACTAATATCAGACAATATAGACTTTAAAACAAAGTAAGAAACAAAGAAGGACACTACATAATGCTAAAGGGAGCAATCCAACAAGAGGATATAAATCTTATAAACATTTATGTACCCAACATAGGAGCATCTAAATAAATAAAGCAAATATTAATTTATATAAAGGGAATGGCAGGGACTAACACAGTCACAGTAGGAAATTTCAACACCCAATTGATATCAGTGAATAGCTCTTCCCGATAAATCAATAAGCAAACAGTGGTCTTAAATAATACACTAGACCAGATAGGTTTAATTGGTATTTTCAGAGCATTTCACCCCAAAGGAGCAGAATATACATTATTTTCAAGTGCACATAAAACATTTTCCAGGAGCCCTGCTAGCATGGCTCAGTGGTTGAGCATCAATCTATGAACCAGGAGATCACAGTTCAGTTTCTAGTCAGAGCACATGCTCGGTTTGCTGGCCTGATCCCCAGTTTCTCTCTCATCATTGATGTTTCCATCTCCCTCTCCCTTCCTCTCTGAAACCAATAAAAATATATTTAAAACAACAAATTTCCAGGCTAGACCACATGGTGGACCACAAAACAAGTCTCAATAGATTTAAGAAGACTGAAATCATATCAAGTGTCTTCTCCAATACATGGTATTAAACTAGCAATCAATCCCAAGAAAAAAAAATTTGAAAAATTCACAAAGAAATGGAAGCTAAGTAACATGTTACTAAACAATAAATGGCTTAACAATGAGATCATTGAAAATTTTAAAAAATACATGAGACAAATAAAAATAAAAACACAATAACCTAACCCCAAATCTATGAGACACAGTAGAAGCAGTCCCAAAAAGGAAATTTATAGCATTATAGGCTTATCTAAAGGAATAAGAACAATCTCAAACAATCTAGTCTCACGCCTATAGGAACTAGAAAAAGAACTACAAAGCCAAAAGTGAAGGAAATAATAAAGATTAGAGCAGAAATGAACAACATAGAATCTTTAAAAAAAAAAAACGGATCAATGAAAGTGAGAGCCAGTTCTTTGGAAGGATAAATAAGCCTGTGTGGCTCCGCTGGTTGAACTTTGTCTCATGCACTGAGAGTGTCACTGTTTCTGTTCCCAGCCAGAGCACACACCCTGGTTGTGGACTCAATCCCCAGTAGGGGAAGTGCAGGAGGCAACTTGTAGATATTTCTCTCTCTCCCTCTCCTTTCCCCTCTCTCTCTCTAAAATCAATAGACATATTTAAAAAGATAAACAAGATTGATAAACCTTTAGCCAGATTCATCAAGGAAAAAGAAGAGAGGAACCAAATAAAATCAGAAATAGCCCTGGCTGGTGGTTCAGTTGGTTGAAGTGTCATCCTGTACACCAAAATGGTGGTGGGTTAGATTACGGGTCAGAGTACATATCTAGGTCGTGGGTTCAATCCCTGGTCTGGTTGCATATGGGACGCAACTAATCATCATTTCTCTCTCATATTGATGTTTCTCTGTCTCTAAAATAAAATTTTAAAAATCCTCGGATGAGGATTAAGATAAACAAACAAACAAACAAACAAAACAAAACATAAAAGAGAAGAGTTAACTGACACCACAAAAATAGAAAAAATTACAAGAAAATATTATTAAGAACTATATGCCAACAAATTGGACTATCTGAAAGAAATGGATACATTCCTAGAAACATACAATCTTCCAAAACTAAATAAGAAACAGAAAACCCAAGCAGGCTAATTAGAACTAACAAAATTGAAGGAATAATCAAATACACACCTTACTCATCCTCCCTCCAAAAAAGTGCTGAAACATGGCTTCACAGGTGATTTTTACCAAAGATTCAAAGGAATGACACCTATCTTTCTCATACAATTTCAAAACATTCAAGAAGTGGTAAGATTCCCAAGCTCATTTTACAAGGCCAGCATTAAACTAATTCCAAAACCAGATAAAGATACTACAAAGAAGAACATAGATGTAAAAATCCTCAATAAAAGACTAGCAAACTGAATTCAGCAATACAGTAAAGAGATCACACACTATGATTAAGTAGGATTTATTCTGGGGTGCAAGATGGCTACAGTATCTGCAAGTCATGTGATACAACACATGAACAAAATGAAGGATAATATCAATGATGCAGAAAAGCATTTGACAAAATCCAGCACCATTTATGATAAAAACTCTCAGTGGGAATAGAGGGAACATACCTCAACATAACATCAACATAATAAAGTCCACATATGAAAAACGTTTCCCTGAAGTTCAGTAACAAGGCAGGGAAGTCAACTTTCACCACTCTTATTCAACATAGTACCAGAAGTCCTAGCCACAATATTTAGACAAGAAGGAGAAATAAAAGTGGAAAGGAAGATGTAAAACCATCATTATTCATAGGTAACATGATACTCTACATAAAGAAACATAAAGATTCCACCAAAAAGCCTACTAGAACTAATAAGTGAATTCTGTAAAGTAGCAGGACATAAAATGAATACATAGAAATTAGTTGCATTTTTATACACCAAAGATGAACTATCAAAAAGGGAAACTAAGAAAACAATTTCATTTACAATTGCATAAAAATGCCAATGAATAAATTTAACCAAGAACATAAAAGCCCTGTATTCTGAACATTAAAAGACATGGAAAAAAGAAACTGAAGAAAATACAAATAAATGAAAATATATGCTGTGCTCATGAACAGAATTAACATCATTAAAATGCCCAGACTACCGAAATCTATAGACGCAACACAATTCCTATAAAAACACCAATGGTGTTTTTCACAGAACTACAACCTATAATCTAAAAATTTATATAGAATCGTAAGAGATACCAACTAGCCAAAGCAATCATGAGAAAGAAGAACAAAGGTAGAGGTATCATACTGCCTGATATCAAACTATAGTACAGAGGATGGTAATAATAATAGAAATAAAGCATGGTATTGGCATTAAAACAGACATATAGATCAATGAAACAGAATAGAGAGCCCAGATATAAACCCCCCACTTATATGGTCAATTACTATATGACAAAGGAGGTAAGACTACACAATGAGGTAAAGATAGTCTATTCAATAAATGATGTAGAAAAAATTGGACAGGTACATAAAAAAAGAAACTACACCACTTTCTTAAAACTATATATAAGAATAAACTCAAAATAAATTAAAGACTTAAATGTAAGACTTGAAACCATAAAAATTCTAGAAGAAAACACAGGCAGTAAAATCTCTGATATTTCTCTTAACAATATTTTTCTGATATTATCTCTTCAGATAAGGGAAATAAAAGAAAATAAATAAATGAGATTAGATTTAAAAAATAGTGCTTGCATAGTAAAGGAAACTATCATTAAAATGAAAAGACAACCTATAAATGAAAGAAGATATTTTCCAATAATACATCCTATTAGGGGTTAATATCCAAAATTTATAGGAACTTATGCAACTCAACACCAAAACACCCCCCCTCCCAAAAAAAAGTTAAAAATGGGCAGAGGACCTAAAGAAATACTTCTCCAAATATGAAATGCAGATGACTAATAGACATGAACAGATTATCAATGTCACTAATCATTAGAGAGATGCAAATTAAACCCACAATAAGATATCAGAATGGGTATCATTAATAAATCAATGTCAGGACACAAGCATCCGAAGAAAAGACTGATATTGTGTTCAGAAACAACTTATAAAAATAAACATTGTTGCCAAATTGGATTCTGAATAAGAACTGATGTGAGACATCTTTTCAAGTCCAGCCAATTCTTCACAGATGAAGAAATGGACATTCTGATTTATAAATCACTAGAGGTCTGGTGCATAAAATTCATGCATGGGGTTGTGTGTGTTCTATATTAGAACTAACGAAATTGAAGCAATAATCAAATTGCCTGCACCGTCTCCAATCTGGGACCCCTCAAGGGATGTCCAACAGTCCATTTAGGTCCAATCCCACCAGGATCAGGCCTAAACAGGAAGTTGGACATCCCTCTCACAATCTAGGACTGCTGGCTCCCAAATACTCACCTGCCTGCCTGCCTGATTGCCCCTAACCACTTCGGCCCACCAGCCTGATTACCCCCTAACCGCTCCCTGGCCAGCCTGACTGATGCCTAACTGCTCCCCTGCCAGCCTAATTGCCCCTAACTGCCCTCCCCTGCTGGCCTGGTCACCCCAACTGTCCTCCCTGGCCATCCTGGTTGCCCTCCCATGCCAGCGAGGTCGTCCCCAACTGGCCTCCCCTGCAGGCTTGATCCCTCCAAGTGCCCTCCCCTGCAGGCTTGGTTCCCCTCAACTGCCCTCTCTTGCAGGCCTGGTACCCCCAATGGTCCTTTCCTGTAGGCCTGGTCTCCTCCAACTGCCATCCTCTGCCGGCCCAGCCATCACCAACTGTCTTCCCCTGCTAGCCTGGTCCTTCCCATCTCCTCTCCTCTGCTGGCTATCTTGTGGCAGCCATCTTGTGTTCACATGGGGGCAGCCATCTTTGACCACATGGGGGTGGCCATCTTGTGTGTTGGAGTGATGGTCAATTTGTATATTACTCTTTTATTAGATAGGATTCTCCTGCGTATCTAATGTGCAAGTGTCTGCCCTTCAGAGTCTAACACCCTCTGTCTGACATAGTAAAACTGAGTTTTTAAATAGGTAAGATTGATAGGTCATAGCAATCATACACACACACACACACACACACACACACACACACACACACACACACACTCTAGAGGCCCAGTGCACAAAATTCATGCACAGGGAGGATGGCGGTGTCCCTCAGCCCAGCCTGAACCCTCTCCAATCTGGGACCTCTAGAGGGATGTCCGACTGCCTGTTTAGGCCCAATCCTACCAACATTGGGCCTAAACAGGCAGTCGGACATCCTTCTCACAATTCAGGACTGCTGGCTCCAAACTGCTCACCTGCCTGCCTCCCTGATTGCCCCTAACCACTTCTGCCTTGCCAGCCTGCTCACCCCCTAACCACTACCCTGCTGGCCTAATTGATGTCTAATTGCTCCCATGCCAGCCTGTTTGCCCTCAACTTCCCTCCGCTGCCGGCCTGGTTACCCCTAACTGCCCTCCCCCGCAGGTTTGATAGTCCCCAACTGCCCTCCCCTGTTGGCCTGATCGCCCACCACTGCCCTCCCTTGCAGGCCTGGAACCTCCCAACAGCCCTCCCCTGTTGGCCATCTTGTGGTGGCCATCTTGTGTCCACATGGGGGCAGGATCTTTGACCACATGGAGGCAGCCCTCTTGTGTGTTGGAGTGATGGTCAATTTGCGTATTACTCTTTTATTAGATAGGATAGAGGCCTGGTGCATGGGTGGGGGCCAGCTGATTTGCTTTGAAGGGTGTCCCTGATCAGGATGGCATTCCTTTGGGGTGTGGTGCAGCCTGGGTGAGGGGCCTGTGGAGGTTTGCAGGCTGGCCACACCCCCCAGCGACCCAAGTGGAGGCCATGGGATCTGGGATTAATTTATGTTCTACAATTGAAACTTTGTAGCCTGGAGTGGAGCCAAGCCTTCTGCTCGCTCAGTGGCTACAGCCATTTTTGTTTGAAACTCTATAGGATGGAGTAAAGGCCTAGGCTAGGGCTACAGAAGTTTGGCTTCCTCCATCGCCCTGGCAACCCTAGCCTCTGCTCTCTCCAGCTCTGTGGCTGTTGTCATTTCTGTTGGGATTATGTATCTTCTATAATTGAAACTTTGTAGCATAAGTGAAGGCCTAGGCTGGCAATGGCAGGCAGAAATCTTGTCTTCCTCCGTTGCTGGGGAAACCCAAGCCTTCCTCATGCTCTCAGTGATGGCAGCCATCTTGGTTAGAGTTTATTTGCACAATTTGCTCCTGATTGGCTGGTAGACGTGGCTGTGGGCATGGCCTGATCGGAGGTAAGGTCAATTTGCATATTACTCTTTTATTAGATAGGATACACACACACACACACACACACACTCAGCTTGCCCCTTCTCACAGTCTGGGAGCCCTCAAGGACGGGAGGCGACACAGCGATCAGGGGAAGGCAACGCCTCCATTGCACCTCTGCTGCTGCCACTCCTGGCAACACAAGCCTCGGCTGGCCCTGGTTACCTGAGTCTCGGGCGGCCCTAAGCAGCTGGGCATCCACCATTTGAGGCTTGCCTGTGCTTCGGGCCGCCTAGGGTAGCTATGGGGCTGAGGGGACTGGGGGACTCTGGAGGCAGGTGCACGGAGCGGCCAGACCTGCCTGGAGGCGGGCCCGGCCATGCTATACACCTGCCGCCCTGGAGGGCTGAGGGGACTGCCATCTTATGACTGTGGGCACCGCAATCTTTGAGGGTGTTGCAGTCAATTAGTATATTCCCTGTTTATTATATAGGGAATTTAATATATACCAAAAATGAGCTATGATAAGAACATAAGAACATAACATCTATCATTCCATTTACTTCTTTCAATGATATACAAAACAGATAATACTATCATTCTTTTATAGAAGATAAAGCTGATTCACAGAAAGGCTACAGAAGCTTCTAAAATCATTGAGCAATTAGGTAGCAGCATTAGGATTAGAATACAGACCGGGCTTATTCAAAAGTGTGAACGCTTGCTCAGCTGGTGTGGCTCAGTGTCTGAGCATTGAACCAAGAACCAAGAAGTCATCAGGCACATGCCCAGGTGTGTGCTCCATCCCAAGTAGGGTACGGGCAAAAGGCAACTAATTGATGTTTCTCTCTCATAGGTGTTTCAATCTCTCTATCACTCGCCTTTCCTCTCCCTCCAATAATCAGTAAAAACATGTTTTTTTAAACTGTGAACTCCTAACCATTATGCTACACCTTTAAGGAGCAGACCTCGCACCTGTAGCCAAACCACTTTATTTCAGCCTCCTCTGAGTAAGCTTCTGTGGTGGCCCAATTGCCCTGATCCAGGGCTGTTTTGTGGACATCCAATCTGTGCCACTGCACAGGCTGTGCATGGCTTAGTGCTGTGGTCTTTCCATCTTCAAATTCTTGATACTTTTTAAACAAGGAGCCCTATTTTATTTTGCACTGAGCCTCACAAACTTCGCTGCCAGCACTGACCATAGCACATCAACTATCACAGACAAAAGCTTTGAAAGCTGAACAGAGTTCAGTCTAAATTTCTACCTGGTCTGAGGGAAAGTCCAGGAAACTAATTTGGGAATATGTTATCCAGCCCTAGGTCATGAAAAAAGAGTTTGCCTTACTTCAACTCTAGCAGAAATAGAGAAGCAAAATCTAGTCTATTAATTTCTCTGGCAAGAGTTTTCAAAACTAATGAGCAACAGGGCAGGGATTATCCAGCCACCAATACGTGACCCAGTTCCATATGATTAACTTCAACAAACTGATCAGCTAATGGTTGTGTGGTCACAGTGGTTGGTCACAATACTTAGACACATGCTTAAGGAGGCTCCACATGTGTCCAACTCTTTCTCATTGTGGCAGAAACTACTGGTTAGATAATGCTGAGCCATTTCCAGCTCCCTGTCTACCTTGCCTCAAAGAGGCTAGTCGGACATCCTTCGCACAATTCAGGACTGCTGGTTTGTTCCCATCCTCCTTTTTGGATGTAACACCATGTGACTCAAAGTCGTGCAGGAGACTTCTGGAAAAGCTTTTCTTTGTTAATAAAGGACAGAGCCACTACAGGAGAAATCTTTCCCACCGCCACTTCCTGTCCACTGCTTACCTTGGCGTTGTTTGGAGCTATAGCAGCACCTCAAGACAATGAGATAAAAATGAATGAATATGAAATTCCAACAACTAAGATGGAAGAGTAGATAGGTAGGAGAATTGTGATACTGTGGAGCAAATAAACCAATACGGTTGAACCCCTGGCTAACCCATTATTTGCTTAAGTCTCCATTATAGTTTTTAAGAAAATTATAACCAAATGTTTTTTCACTGAGCACACCATTTTTCAAAAGCTGGCCTGTCATTAGAAAATAAGACTACTCCCTGCTGGGAAGCCTAGTTACTGGCTATCATGGCTAGTTCAAACTATGCCCCTTTGCACTTTGGTGTGCCTTCTACTTTGAAACTCAAAACACTGCCTACAGTTATCTGTATTCCTATCACACATTTTTGTAGCACACATTCTTATAGTACTGCTGCTTACTGTGCATCCCAATGTCCAGCACAGAGCCCGGCACCAGAGGCCTCTTAGGAAATTTGTTGAATGAACCAATGATATAGCATTCTGTTAATTTCCTTGGTGACAAAACCTTACTCTATAAAAAATTTGACCTTTTGGAAGAAAATTTAAAAAACTACCATCAAAAGTTTGATTAGGTGATGGCCTGGTATAAGAAAAGGGGAAACTGTTGCATAATAATTGAGGAACATTAAGTATAAAATGGATTTGGTCTAATGGTGACTGCTATGGTCAGGTGTGGCCTGACAGCCTATGTGGTATGGCACAGAGGTCAACAGCCAAGGCCAAGGAGCCAAACTACCTGGGCTCACCTCTCAGTGCTGTCTCTTACTTACTGGTGTCTTCTCTTCTCAAAGCCTTGGTTTTCTTATTCTAAAATGGGGGTGATAGCAAACTCTCGAAGGCTGAGGAGGAATAAATAAATAAGAGAAAGAAAGCATGTAACATACTTATTAGCACAAGACAAGTAGAAACCACTGAATAGGGTTTGGTTATTTTGCTTTCATCTCAGGTTCTATCTGAACAATATTTTAAACTCAGCAGGTTAGCACACCCATTAGAATGGCCAAAATGTGGGCACTGCCAGCAGGAATGCTGACGAGGATGTGGAGCACAGAACTCACTATTGCCACATGGCACCGACGCTCGGGAAGACTGCAGTGTCTTACAAACTAAACATACTCTTTACTATATGATCCAGCAATCACACTCCTTGCCTTTTACCCAAATGATTTTAAAACGCATGTCCACACAAAACCCTGCACACAGTGTTTATAGCAATGTTTATTTATAACTGCCCAAACTTGAAAGCAACCAAGATGTCCTTCAGTAGGTGAATGGGTAAGTAAGCTTGCTACAACCAGACAATGGGATATTGTTCCGCACTAAAAAGAAATGAGCTAGCAAGCCATGAAAAGACTTGAGGAACCTTAAGTGTATATTAGGGTGAAGTGTATCATTAAGTGAAAGAAGCTTCTGAAAAATATTAGTGGTTGTTGGGGTTGCGGGGAGGGAGAGGGAAGAGATGAATAGGTAAAGCACAGAGGAATTTTACAATTTTTAGTTAAAATAACTTTGTATGATGTCATAATTATACATACTTTTTCATAATACATTTATCCAAACCATGGAACGTACACCACCAAGAATGAACCATCGTGTAAACTATGGGTTCCGGGTGATAAGATTTATCAGCGTAGGTCCATCTGTTGTAACAATTGTACCACTCCGGTAGGGGATGTTGATAATGAGGAAGGCTATGCACACGGGGAAAGGGTATATGGAAAAATCTCTGTACCTTTTCTCTATTTTTCTATGAACCTAAAAATATTATAAACCATAAAGTTTTCTTAAAAAATCCAAAACACAGCAGGTAGCCATGGGTAATTTCTAAAGAGCCAAACAGCATCATATCAGACTACATGGTATTTCAGAGCTTGGGGGCTGGGGTCCAATGCCCTAAAATTCCCTCATGGCCCAGCTGTGTCACCAAAAACAAGTCAGTTTACCTCTCAGGTCCTCAGTTTCCTTAACTATGGAAGGAGAATAATAACAATATCTTCCGCATAGGGTGTTTGGAGGAGTGAATGGGTTCTCCCCAGTGTCTCACACAAAGCAGGCAGTCAATAAATGCTGACTTTGAAAATACACTCTAGAGGAGGCTCAGATGTACAGTTCTGGATGACAATGTACATTTTATTAAAATGTTCATTTTTTTTTCCCTGAGTCTCTTTCTAAACCTGTGACATTTAGCTATCCATTGTGTGCTCTTAATCTTGGAGCTTTTGCACTGTTTGTGTAACTATGAAACTTAACATGCTAAGTACATAACATACACCATGTAATTTCTCATTTAATAAAGCAAATTGCTCCATGCAAGGGTAGTAATTCTCATTTGCAACTTCATATATAATTAGCTCTCTAAGTGTAATTTGCAAAGTGGATTTAAGCAAACCATCCTTGGTATACTTTCTCTGTTAAACAAAGGTGATTGTGGGCCCATTCTGCTGCCAGATGTTGCCTCTGATGGCAAAGGTGAGGCTACACGTTTCCCAGGAAGTCCCAGAAGAAGCTCTTACTAGCTGCCTGTAGCCACCGGCAGTCTGCCCATCCATGGTTACAGGGGGACTGTAAGAGTTTAGTGACAAACTTATAGAGATTAAGGAGGCAAAAGGGAGGCAATGTGGTGAAAATAAAATTTCTAAGTGACATTCAATCATCTGGGGAGAGATAGTTGGTATCTGGAAAGGAGATCTGGTTGAGGTCCATGTGGTACTGCAGGAAAAGTACAGGAGGCTAAATGCACATCATTTGCAGGCAAGTGGGCAGCTGACAAAGGTGTGTGGGGGAATTTGATTCTAGGAAAACTAGGCAAAATAGTAATAGGAAACAAAATCCTGCCTCAGAGGAAAGGGATGCAGGATTACTTCCTGCATTTCCCTGCCCCGGGTCCATGCGCTCCTCTTTCAACATCAGTATCTGTTTCCTCTGGGGAGTCTTCTGGTCCATGTGGCTCAGGTGCTGCCCAGGCCAGCTCCTGGACTGGTGAGCATGGAGTGACAAATGGCCCAGCCCCAGAGAGAGGGAGTTTTTAGAGCTTCTGCTTAAACTCTCTGGAAAATCACTTCCTTTCTGTACGGATGCCAAGCTGGCCAAGGATATTAGAATAAAACCAACACAGAATGAGAGCAAGGAGGTGAAGAAAGATGGCTCCTCTGGGTCACTGACTGAGACCCTGCATCCATCCAGCCATGAATCCTCTGAACTTCTCAGTTATGAGAGCCAGGAAATTCCCTTTGTGCCCAACCCAGTTTGAGTTTCTATCTGTCACTTGCAACTGAAAAATTCTGACTCATTACTGAGGTGAAGGGGAAGTCACACCTCATACTATAAAGTACATTTTCCTCAACTACTACCTATCTTTGATGGGATCTCTACATGGGTCTATGGTGGCCATATTTTTCCAAGTACTGCCCCCTTTCCCCAATCAGCACCTCTGCTCAGAGAAGTAGAATTTTATTCATAGAACAACAGAGCAGAATGTTTGAAAATGAGAAATATTTGGAAAAACTGGGACATGTGAAGAAAACACACTTATTGATAACAATGATCTCCCAGGCTGCTCCCTTAGTAAACTCTTGAGGTATGCATTTCAAACACACATACCTCCATTTAGTAATCAAGTTAAAATCCCTTACACTCTCTGGACAAAGATCGAAACACATTGCTCAAAGCTGCTGCACCAAACTCTAAGCTAGTTGGTCAATATTTGGACTCTATGGAGACAATTCCAGGAAGAATCCAGCCCACATACCCCTCCTGCCATCTTGTCTGTTGAGAGTGGCCTATCTCAGTCACTTTGATCCTCAGTATCTCAGTAACCACTTTACTATGTAAGGGGCACACACTCATGCTGTAGGAAAGGTCTCCTGAGAAGTTATGCAAACTCAAGTTTGTTCTTTCTGGACCTATGATCTATGCATTGCCCATGTTCATTTCAGAGATAATCCATTTCCAATTCTTAAGGATTGGAAGTTTGGTAAGGGGTCTGTCTTACTGTCGTGGCTTCTGGTGTGACTGATGGAATCATGTCTTTTTTGTAACCTAGAGAGTGATCACTGGACTTAGTACATACTATTTACCAAACACTACAGTCCATATTTTCCATGCTCTGACCAATCAAATAGTCACAAAACTTCACAATGTCTCCAATTTACAGGTGAGAAAATTGAGGCTCAGAGCAGGTGATCAAAATTCCCAAGATTATATATTTAGTAAAAGTTGGAGCCAGAGCTAAATTCTAGGGCCATCCTCTCTCCTCCTCTAGTTCATGTTCTAAATGCATACAGTATTCAGAGACTTATGAGGAACTTGGAATTTCACCTAGGAACACCAGTTTTCGTTTTTTAAAAAGGCTTTTTAATTGATTTTTAGAGAGAGAGAAAGAAAGAAGGAGAGGGAGAGAGAAACATGGACGTGAAAACAAAATATTGATCTGCTGCCTTCTGCATGCCCCTTATTGGGAATCAAACCCACAACCCAGGCATATGCCATGTCTGGGAATCAAATCAGCAACACCAGGTGCACCAGACAATGTCCAGCCAACTGAGCCACACTGGCCAGGACAGTTTTAATTTTTGTAACTTGAAAATATTTAGTTAGAAAATGTGAAGATAACTGATTAGGCATAAGGGTAGCAGAAATACACAACAGTGTTACTTAGCATGCTCCTCGTGCCAGGCACTGTGCTTGGCTCTGGGAACACAGCAGAAGACAAGAGAGACATGGCCCCTGGCGTCATGAAGCAGCAGCCAGAGAAGCAATGACAAAGAAGGCCAGTGTTCTGGGGAAGCTGAGAGTCAGGAGGCAGATACTACCCTTCTGTGTTTGGTCTGCTCTGCTGCCAGCAGGCGGGGGGCACCTGGCAGCACTGTTGGCCCTCTGGGAGCGCTAATCAATAAGAGTAGGGTTGGGCTGGATGATCTCTAAACCTCCTCCAGCCCTGGCACTTGTTGAGTCTCTTCCTGGGTTCCTGGAGGATAAGATGTGTAAGCAGACACATGGCGAAGCAAAGTTCTCAGATTTAGCAAACACCAGAAGAACCTGCGGAACTTGTTGAAAACAAAGACTTCCAGACCCACAACCCAGGGGTTGCATTCAGAAGCTCCAGGAAGGGATCCCAAGATCTGCGTTTTTAAGAAGTCTCTGAGGGATTCTGACTTGTGAGTAGAGATTTGATCCCATGGAATTCAAGGCATTGGCAGTGCTTGGGAGCTTGTGTCCCACCCAAGGTCCACTGAAACAGGACCCACATTTTTTCCAAGTCCCCTGGGTCATGCTCATGTATAGTGAAGTGTTCCTGGAAAGGGTCCAACACAGTTAATCTTGATACCAAAGACACCACAGCACACCCTTACCTATTTCTTATTATAGTTTGTCTTCTGGTACGTTTTCTTAACCAGGAGAGATATAACATCACTGTTCCTAAAAGCATCATCTGAAAGAGTGCTTTTCGAGCACTAGAAGTTTGGCAGCAGCCTGGCTTCATCCTCCAGGCCGTCTGGGGGTGGGAATGGTGTGAAGCAGCCTGGACAGAGCTGGACTCCAGGCTACAAACTATACTTCAAACAGAGCTGTTCCACTTTGATCAGTTTTAAAAATGGGGATTACGGGTTGATTTCCTTTGAAGAGAGGGTTTTGCTCCTTTGATTATTTTTTCAACATCATGCTCCATAGTGCCCACCAATGGCATTGGCACCTTTCTCATGTTACCTAGGAGATGGGCTTAGGAGAGAAACCTGGCTCAGTTTCTTATATGTTCCCCTTGGGGGCAGGGACGTGACCTTGAAAATGTCAAAACCTGCTCTTGTTCCCAGGAGGACTGATAGTTACTTCCCTATCCTTCTTCATATGAAAGGACCAAGAAAGACACTAATGTGGAAAATTCTGAATTTGGCTTATATGTCAAAACCCTAGTTTTTCTTCTAACAAAAGCTCCATGTATCTGATAAACCAAAATGTTCCCATCAGTCAATGGTAATTTGATCTTTATAATAAACGTGAGCAGTCCAGATCTTTATTTAGACCAAATATTTTGGGGGATAGCTTTAGTGATTAGCAACTCTCATAATTTATCCAACAAAGAAGTCATGAGAAACCCAGGAAAATATAATTTCAATATGAGTAACACTAAATAAGTTGTTCTCACTTGCGTGCACATAATCATCTCCTGGGGAGCTTTGAAAAACCTTGCCATTTGGGCCACACCCCAACAAATTACAACAGAATTTCTGAGTGCTGGACCAAGGCTGCGGGGACTCTAGGTGATTCAGTGTGCAGCTGGGGTTGAGCCACTGACCGGTGCAGGAGATTTGGGGACAGTGAAGACGCAGTCCTGTGAGACATCCTCACAGTCCTCTCAATCCCCCTCTCTTGTGTCCAGATGATTATTATTCATTTATTCAGCAGTTATTCATTAAACAGCTACTATGTATTCATTTGGAGCTGGGAATTAGACATCAAAAATCCTGTCCTTATGAAGCTAATAGTTCTACAAACAAAATGATTTTTAAAAATTTTCAGTATGAATAGGTGCTATAAAGAGAAAGTAGGGTCTTATGTAGTGTGCAGACACAGCCTCTCCTAGGTGACATATAGGTTTGAGGTGACACCTCACTTTTGGGGAACAAGACCATAAACAGAAGGAATAATAAGTTCCAATGCCCCCAATTGGGAATGAACTTGGTACACCGAAAGGACAGATATTTTTTAAAAGTCAAAGTGGCAGGAGCAAAGTGAGTGAGAGTAAAGTTTACAGAAATGAGGTCACAGTGGCAGCCAAGAACCAGATGGTGTAGGTCTTTCCAAGCCATGAGAAAAAGTGTGGAGAGATCATTTAAATAACTGTAACAGTGAGAAAATATCTACATAAAAGACCTTAACAATCACTTGAACAATGGCCTATATTGTAACAATGTTTTTTGTTTTATTTTAGGGTTTGGCAAGTGGGAGACAGATGTGGTACTGTTCCTTGGAGACATGTATTAGAATTGTGTGGGACAGAGGTTCATTCCATTTGTATGGCACACATTGTCCCTCTGCCCCATAGGTATAATTCTGTTATACTCCCGAAAGAGTGTGATTCTCTAAACACTGTGAACATCAACTCCCAAAAGAAGTGAGCCATATCTAGCAGTGCCAAAAACCAATGATGCGCACACTCATGATTTTCAGATCTACACCTTCAGTCCAGTTCATTCACCCTAAACTTTAAACATCGGTACTCTATATCATCTCTAAGGATGCTCCATAGCACCTGAAAACAGCACGGCCCAAACTGAACTCATCTTTATTCAAAGACAGGCTGGTTTCACCGTATCTACTCTATATGTTAGTTGGTATTAACTGATGTTGGATGAGGCTGGATCATTTGCAAGTTTCTTCACTCACATATCCGGTGCCTGGGCTAGGATGGCCAGCAGAGCTGAGTAGGAACTACTTGGGTTTTTCCGTTCCCTTGTGGTTAACTTGGGCTTTCTCATGGCATGGCAGGACATGGCTGTTGGACTTCTTGCGTGGGAGCTGGCTTCTCCCGGAATGAGTGAACCAAGAGGTAGGAAGTAGAATTTGACAGTCTGTTAAGGCCTGGGCTTGAACATAGTCACAGCATCACTTCTCCACACCCTCCTGCTCAAATGAGTTCAGAGCTCACTTAGGTTCAAAGGGAGGAGTCATAGCTTCACCTCTCATGGGAAGAATGTTGATAAATTAGGGGCCATGTTTTGTCCACCACAATGTATAAAGCACACACACACATAACTGGTTCATATTAAGTTATAATTTTTCAAATAGAATCTTCAGTAGTGGTTAACTAAATGCAATCCTAATCACCTGATAGTGATTACCTCCATTCAACTAATGCAGGGGCAATGCACAGAAAGAGTGACCCACATAGCATTGGAAAGAAAGAAACATTAACCTAGCCTGTCAGAGGCCTGCACCATGCCCATTTGTTAGGTCCTGTAGGACTGTAAGACGTTGCTGTCATAGTCCTTCCAATGCAGTCAGTGTGGGCTTGCGCAGAACAAGGGGCAGCCAGGGAGACTCATCTCATTGCCAATGCAGGATGTTCTGAGTGCTTTTGTGTAAAAGGTGGCACCATCAGCAGGGAACAGGAGATGCCAATGTGACAGTGAATCACTGAATGAAATCATGGCTACTCAGATTCCTATGCCTACCAAATTGGGAGCAATGGAATCATCCCCACCCCATGTGCCATCCTGTTCAAGGAAAGATAAAGACATTTCATCTCAGGGCATACATTAGGAGAGGAAGGAATTTGGGACTACAACTATTTTCATATAAGAGTACTATTGGGTTCATTTTTAAAGGGAAAGTTTATTTAGAAAGTTATAGAGGTAGTAGCAGGGCTCTCATAGCTTAGGAGAAAGAGGGAGGGAGAGACACACAGAGAGATGAAACAGGGATGGGCACGGGTATGCTCCAGAAAAGAGAGAGGGAGCACACCTATTGGGTTCTTTTTAAAAAAATATTTTAATTGCTTTTTAGAGAGAGAGAAAGGGAGAGAGAGAAAGGGAAAGATCAATATGAGAGCAAAACATCCATCAGCCTCCTCCTGCATTCCTCCAACCAGGGATCATACCCACAACCTGTACATTGCCCTGACCTAGAATGGAATCAGCAACCTTTGGGTACTCTGGACAACTAAGACACACAGGCCAGGGCTATTGTGTTCTTTTTAAGGGCGAGGATGATCCACAATTTTTAAATGAAATATATTATGAGTAAAAAGTAGAAATGAGACAAGCTAAGCAAGTCATATATTTGATTTGAAAATAATTCATTATGTCCAAATTAGTTGATCTAAAGTATGTAAGGATAGTAAACATTATAAAATTTAATTGATGTCATTCACCATATTGATATATTGTGCTGGCTAATCTCTAAGATCCCTCTTGGTTGGCATCCAATGCTTGTGTAGTGCTCTGTCACTGAATCTAGTCTGGCTGGCTTATAAGTTATTTTAACCACAGAAGTGATGCTCTGCCAACAGCAGCTCCTGCTTTCTACTGTGGGCCACCATGTGCAAAGTCAGCTACCCAGGTGGAGAAACCTTGCAGAGGTCACAGAGGAAGAAAAGGCCCCAAGACTACATGACTAATGGCCCAGCATCCCATTTGCTCTGGGACTTCCAGCTATTTCCACTAATGTGCCAGACACATAAAGGAGCCATCTGTGACATTCCACCGTCCAAGGTAAGCCTCAGATATAATCTCACTGCAACTCCATAAGCACACCAGAACCAGAGCAGCAGAAGAATCACCTTGCTGAGCCTTCAACCCATAGATGTGTACAAGATAACAAAATGGTACTTCTTTTAATCCAGTAAATATTCTCATGGCTTGTTCTAAAAGAATAGATAACAGACATTAAAAGAGAAAATGTATAAATTATTGCAAAGTATGCAGAAATGGGGAATAAGAATTTGAAAAATTCTATATTATTTATGATAAAAAAGGAAGCCTTACAGAAAAGTAGAAACAGAAGGAATCCAACTCCCTTAACCTGACAAATATCTGCAATAGTAACAACAACAAAAACCCCTCAGTCATTATCCTTGAAGGTGCATTCCCATTCCGAGATCAAGAAAAATACCAAGATGTACACCAATACCACTTCTAATCAGAATTACACTGAAGGTTCCAGTCAGTGTAATGGGGCAAGAAAAAGAAATCACTACATCAAACTAAAAACCATCTGCTCAGCAAAAGAAACCACCAACAAAAGGAAAAGGGAACACTCTGAATGGGAGAACATATTTGCCATTGATACATCTGCCAAGGGATTACTATTTAAAATATATAAAGAATTTATGCAACTCATCATTAAGAAGACAAACAACCCAATTTACAAATGGTCAAAGGACCTGCCAGAATAGACACTTCTCCAAATATGACATACATTTGGCCAAAAGACATGAAAAAAAATGCTCATTGCCACTAATCATTATTCAGAAATTTATGCGGTAGGCCTCTATTTAAAAATATAGTATAGTAATAACAAAAATGCCATTATTTATTGAATATTTACCATGTGCTAAGCATTAGGCTATACATTTAATGTATAGTCCTTAATTTAATCCTTACATTAACTATTGGAGATCAGGGCTATTGTTTTCTCCATTTACCAAGCAGGAAATTGAGGACTTGAGAGGTTAAGCAAGCCCAAGATCACATAACTAGGAAGTAGCAGAGCTGAGATGGGTAGCAAGTTCCAATTCTCAATCTCCATGTTCACCCCTCCTCTCGTCCCTAGATGTCACATTTTGGATGTCTAGCCCAGAGTTGAGAAGAATGATGATGACAAATTGATGCTTTATGTACATTATTTTTAGCCTCTCAAAAAATTGTGAATTATTTCCCAACATCCCAATTTAAAGGTGAAAAACTTGAAGCGTAGGGTGATTCCATTCACTCATCCAGGTAGAGCCAGGATTTAAACCTGAGTCAGTCTGATTTAAAGCCATATTCTTAACATAACTGTTTTCTTGACAACCCCACAGCACCTTATTCTAAAATAACTCTTTTCTAATAAAGTGTCTGAACTGGGTATATATGTGACTATTAAAACCGTGTTCTCCTACACCACAGTATTAACTTGAAGATAGACTTTGTAGAACTCATAAATAGGATATTTGTCACTCTAGATATAGTAAGTGCTCAGAATAAGTTTGTTAAAATGTGATCTGCTCCAAGATTAGCAAAAGTTTGCCCCTAACTACAGACCTAAATGAATCAAGCAGGAGCCCAGGGAGAAGAGTGTGTGTATAGAGGATGGAATTCCCTCACAGCCCTCAGTGAGATGCTTCTGAGGCTAGAACACCGTGACTATCCTGGGGCACACTTAGAGAACATGACTACGTAATTTTTAAAAGTTAAACCCGTTCTACATGGCTTTTGGCCACCCCTATTATGGCCCCTTTCTCTACTGCCCAGGCTTCAGTTTCTTCTTAGCCAGATCACTGCCTCCTTATTAAGAACTGAGACCCTTGGTGGCCCTGGGTCTTTTCAAGGGCAGTGGTGTCTTGCCTCAATGCACATTGTTGTCTCTTTAACAGCTTTTACAATTGCCCTCAGAGACTACAGAAAATGAGACAGGACAACTTGGAGACCAAACAAGTTTCAAGATCTAAATCCCTGACCCCTGTAGAGATCCTAAGAGATGCTGTGGAATGCAAATTCCACCAACTGAAGCCAATCTGCTTTGTTGAATGAAAGAGTTTTCTAACATCCATGAATCATTAGGCATCAGAAAGAAAAGGCCAATTTTCCTGCTGTAAAACCAGCTTTTCATAAAAATAGGCATCCTCCATGTGTCAGGCCTGGATCAGATGACCTGAATGCAACTTTTTAACAAAGGAAATAGTGGTTATGAGTTTTTGCTGGTGTTTTTTTTAAAGTATATTTTACTTCTGCCCAGATCTAGATTTGGAAAAAAAATATTTGTAATAATAATTAGATAATATGATAACTGCAATGTTTTAAAATTACTGATAGTAAAATAATCACTTTTCAAGAAAAAATTTTGCTGTAATTTTTCAAGCCTAATAAAAATATGTAAGCTTACCTTAAAATATACTATAATTTCCCAATTATTATTAATAATGTAAATTACAAATGCAGTTGAAATTTCAATGACATGGAGTCAAACTGAAGTTAAGGGTTGACCTCATTGGTATTTTAGAAGAAGGGGGATGAGGCTCTGTTTGGAGCAGGCCTTGGCTTCTCCTAGACATCAAATATTCATGCTATAAAAACTCTGCAAAATGCTGTTTTCTAAATAAACGTCAAGAGGTAGATAACATTCAGTGAATGATTCCAGGAAAAGTATAAGCAGTGCTTCTTTAATTAAAAGCAAGTGAAAAATGATAACGAATTAAATGTCATAATAGGACAGGGAAGGTGTAGAAAGGGGCGGGCTCAGTGGGAAAGCAGAGAACTGGGCTCTGATTCTGAGGACAGGAGAGCTTGGGCAGTATCTCCTTTGTAGAACCAAGTTCAGAAGATGCCAGAGAGTAAAATACTCTCAAACCTGCCTCGGTACCCGGGGCTGCCTCAGTGCTCCTGAAGGAAAGGAAGCAGGCAATGTCTTGTCAGATTAAACTGGTATACAAGCCATCAGCAAAGCACAAACCTGCCTTTTTCGTTTTCCCCAGAAATTGATATTTCCCACTTCCTCTCAAAGCATTAAGTCTCAAAGGAAAACCCAAAATGTTGCTGAGCTACTTTTGTTCATACTTTGAGTGGTGCTGTTTCTATTTTAAATTACATGACTGGAGGGGCAGGCAGCATTCTTTTCAATATTCCAAAGCTTTGAAACGCTGGCCCTTGTCACTGGGCCTCCTCACTCCCTAGTTAACTAGTTGCCCTCTGGTAATCCCCATGAGGAGGAGAAAAGTAGGGCATACAACTTTGAATGAGAAGGAAGTCCCAGTCTCTCCCACCCTGAACTTGCTCTGAACCATTGGACCTGAGCACCCTGTCCATCCTGGATACACTGCCTATTGCAAGTCCCCCGTGTTGTTTTTATCTGAACTTTGTGTCTGATTCCATATCATCACTCCGCAGGATATTTCTGCCCAGGTTGGAAACACATTCCCTTCCAGGCATCTGCTTAGCGTTTCCTGAATGGCCATAATGTGTTTGTTTAGCTCACTGCACATTAGATTATAGATTTTTGCGGTGGCCTTTTGAACACTAGCCCCAGAATGTTTGTTTTTGGAAGTTTTTGTCTTATCTCACTTCCTCTGAAAAAAAAAAAAAAAAAAAAAACAACAACAACAAAAAAAACCCCTCACTTTTCACAGCTTGGCTGAAGCCTGAATAAGTTTCTCTCTCTCTCTCTCTCTCTCTCTCTCTCTCTCTCTCTCTCTCTCTCTCTCTCTCTCTCTCCCCCCCCCCCCGCCCCCTGCCTAGACATCTTGCCAATGTATGAGGCTAAACTGCTTGCACTTTGAAAATCCTAACAATTCTGCATTGTAGCATTTCATCAAACATCCAGGGGAGCATTCGAAGGCCAGGGACAAGAGTCCAGTGAGCTGCATTAGCAGCCTATTTCTCTCCCTCTCTGTCTCCCTCTCTCATCTTTCCTCCCTGTCCCTCCTAGCTCCCCAGCCCAACCCCCTTCTCTCACACGGACAAGGAACTGGGAAGAAGTTCAGTGATTTTCAAATGCAAGGGAAACACCTGGGGAATGTGTTCAAAGGTAAATTCCCAGACCTCATCCTCAAAGATTCAGACTTGTACCAGCTGAGTACAAGCCTTGGGAATCTTTCTAACAACACCCTGCAGCACCACCATCCCCGTCATTCTGATGAAGTAATTTGTAGATCTGCCCTTGAAAATCCTATACTCAAACATTTCAGCTCTGACTCTGAAGTCAAGCTTGCCATGACCTGGCTGGGTAACCTTCTGAACCTCACATTCCCTCAACTGTGGATAAGATCAAAGATTTTGTAAGAATTCAATGGGCTTGGGACAAAGTGAAATTTCAACAAATAGCAGCTCTTATTTTTTAATTTCTTATATTCTAAAGAAACACAAAAGAAATGAAAATAGTAAGAAACACAAAAGAAATGAAAATAGTCTGGATTTTATTAAATGTCTTCTATGAGGAGAAAGTGATCTTAGTTTATATAAAATTAAAGGCAAGACTTGGACCAAAATCTGAAAGACAGAAAGCAAGTGCCCAGCTCTTTCAGGGCCAATGCTCATAGCTTCCTCAGCCCCATCTTCACTCAGCATCATTCAGGTTTCGTGAATTCTCTTCCTCAGGGAGGGTGGCCTTCATGACCCCCGAGGTGAGAGCCACTGCACCGGTTACTCCCGGTGGGCATGGTCAGAGCCTGCTATGGTCAGTTACTAGTTTGATGTCTGCCTTTCTGCTAGATTGTGAGCTCCACTAAGAGATGAGATCTTGTTGCCTATCGTGGCCTTATTGCCAATGGGAGGTTCATAGATCAGCATGAGATATACCTTTTGAGGGAATAAATAATTTTAAAAAATTCATTAGTGCTGTTCAACTATGAATATCTTGGGGTGCTGACCTGCCTCCCATGGTAGGTCCATTCAAGTGGAGCACGTGGATACACTGCTAAGGAAATCCTTCCAGAGAACCAGTTAGCCATAGCTCCTCAGGGGAATCTTGAGCAATTTCTTGAAAATAGACAAAGTCATGAGGAAGAGCTCTGTTGTGCCATTTGGTAGGAGTTAGATAAACTGCACATGGAAGCACCAGATGACAACTTCAGTTTTAATTATGCTTCCATAAAATAACTGAAGATCCATGTAAATGAAGCCCTGCTGCAGCCCACAGGACTACACACCATGAGAGCGTGAGTGAGGTAGTCAGAGGGACTTTACTCACCAGTCTCCCCCCAGCTTTGCTGTGGTAAAATCTCTTTTTCCTTCTTCATATGAGAAATTTTAGCTTGGCATTAATATTCCCACAAAGACAAGGTGATTCACCAGCCGAATGAATTAAGCATTCTACCATACTTGGCCTCCAAAGTTGGAAAAATAGCAAAAATTACACATTATTTTAAGTCTGGGAAAGCTGAGCTAATATTTTTTTTCTCCATTGTCTTTTATTTTCTGCATCTGGCCAAAAATAGAAAGTCACTTTTACATGTATTTCTTAAGGGAAAACACACTTTCTAAGGGGAAGCGGGGACAGAGAATAAATGCTACGTTTGATGTTTTTGGCATGTTGAGTTCATCTGAATTTTGCTCAGATGGCTGGAGTTTCCATTACTGCACACTAAAAGGCTACCTGGGAACTTAGAAAAGATGAAGTATGAAGTCTACATAATTTTTAGCCAATTTCTTAATCAATTGAGTCCTTATTACAACTTAATTAAACTTCATCTATAGGACAATCCCTTTGCCTGAGTATTATATCCCATTATTTTAAAAGACAACCAAGAGTGCCATAGGTAAGGACAGTTATGCGTGACACGCATTTAAGCGTATAGAGATAGATTATGGTTTCATTCTTCAATGATTCGGAAAGCTATGAAGATGCCATCATTAAGGCACTTCTATGCATTCTTCTATTCATTTAGTTCATCTGTGCCTTTTCTTCTGGGAAAGGAAATGTGTTGAAGAGACAAGGTGTTCTCCTTGGCGAGTATCCACAGTTTCAAGTAAAGCCTAACTCCGGCTCTGGCTCGGAATGAGTCTGGTTGATGAAAACCCTGATACTTAGTAGGTTGAGCTTTATCAGTTTTATCACTCGCTGTAAATGCGAGGAAAAGCCATTGTGGGACAACCATATCATCAGACAAAAGAATGGGAACATTTTGTGGAGACAAACCCATCCTATATCACACATTCAGCGAAGCTCATTGGAAAGAAGAGCTTCTTATTTCGTTCCTGTGTGAGTAAGGCAGGGAGAGTGTCCTTTACTGAAGCAATGTCCCCAAAGTATAGTTCTTCAATGATATTCTAAAGTCAAAAGGTTTTGCATGCCAGCCTTGTGGCTCAGGGGTTGAGTGCGGACCCATGAACCTTGAGGTTACTGGTCCTATTCCTGGTCAGGGCACATGCCCAGATTGCGGGCTTGATCTCCAATAGGGGGCATACAAAAGGCATCTGATTAATGTTTCTCTCTCAGATAGGTGTTTTTTTCTGTCTCCCCCTCCCCCCGTCTCTAAAATCAATAAAAAAAAAAACATTTAAAAACATGTTTTTCACAATAACTCCACATTATTTCTAATTTTAGAGAGTCACAATGCATTTTAGTCAATGAAAGACCCTAGGAATTCCTAAAATAATGTATACTCTTATTTAACTTGTCCCAAATTAATTTGATCCATTTTACAGCATACCTATTAATCATAACTAGACCTCCACTGAAAAATAGCACAACCCCCAAATCCCTCTCCCACCCCCACCCCAGTCCTCCTTTGATTCAGACATTAATTAATGCATGGATGATCTATAGTAGCCACAAAACTGTCCAACCTTTTCTGTGTCATGATACCCATAGACAAATACAATTCAAATTGTAGTAATTGTGTGCCACACACATACATAATGGATTATTAACATTTTTCCCAACTTAATGCTTTTGATTATCTTTACCTGCTATAAAATATTCTGTGAATTCTTCTACTCCAGTCCAGTTGCAGGCCCCGCCCCAAGGGCTGAAGAAATCAGTACATACCCTGCACAACAGCTTATCTCAGATCCCACTCTGATGATCTCACAGGTCTGTACAGGATGTACTCACCCTGGCATTGTGGATATTTGGGCACTGACTATGGATTCCTCTCTACTTTCCCTTCATCTGTGTCTTCAGGTATCCACTTACCTGTCTGAGCTATGAGCAGTGCCATTTGTTTCACTATCCATCCACCCAAACATTTCACCAGTAGCTGGTGTTTCATCATCCAAGTGACTACCCTCATTTCCTGATTAGGCCCACTTCACTTTCCTGTCCTGGTTTCTGTAAGGGCAGCAGACCAGATGAAGGAGAACTGAAGGATGACCTATCAACTCTCCTCAAAACATTTGCAAGGCTTTCACTTCCTTTCCATTAGAAGCAGGCTATTCTCAAAGGACACTCTGGTACCCACTACTTTACTTACATCCAAGACAAATAGGCAGAATTTGATTACACCATCAGAGCTGGGACTCTGCAGTAAAGGTAACCCAGCAGGAAAGAACTGTCAGGGAAAAGTTATATTACAATGGACTGATGGGAGCTGATAGGATTCTAATTCTTTTCCAAAAATACCTATTAACCAATATATTCTAGTATCCATTTTGAGAATGAGTTCTAGGCTCTTTTGTTGTTATTGCTATTGTTTCCCAATAGAATATATTATCTCCTTTTTATTTCCTTAATAAGGAAAACATATTCCTCGCTCAAAATTGAAATTATACAAATGAGTAAAACAAAGAAAACAAAAATCATTCAAAGAACCACCACTCAAATAGAATCATTCATCCTTCATGTAATCCAAAATAGTGGTTCATTTACTTTTGAAATTTAATTATATCATTCAAAAATGAATAAACTGTGCAAGGTGAATTGTAGATCAAAGTAGTGGTTCAATATTTTAGATCAACTTTTCCTATGATAGTGTTATGGTAAATATTTCTGTAACAAATTCTTTTTACTACATACACTCTTGACTTTTACCATCTTTGCTTCATTTTTTGTGAGATATAATACAAAAAGTGTATAAAATATTTTTACAGTTGATTAAATAAATATAAAAATGGGCAGCAATGGTTGTATAACAGTATGAATGTACTTAATGCAACAGACTGTACAGTTAAAAATAAAAATGGTAAATTTTGTTATGTATATTTTTACCAAAATAAAGTATTTCTTTGGCTTAAAATGTGTTCGTAAGATTTTTCCAGGTAATTTTTTCATTATCATTGCTGCATAGCATATCATGATTTATCCATTCTGCTAAAGATGGGCATGCTAGATTCATATGCCACTGCAAACAGTCTGCCAGAGTCCTAGAAAACATGAAAGGTATATACACAAGACTGAAATTGTTCAGACATGGGGAAGTATATCCAAACATGAGGAAATGATGCCAAAATATCTGATTACATTTTTTGTGCCAGCTGTGTCTGAACTTTCCTAATGTTCTAGAGTTTCCCAACATTTGGTGTTTTCTGAGCATAAATATCTTATGGATATAGTGACATACAAAAGTATTTCACTGAGGTTTTTATTTGCATATGTCAGATTATTAATGACACTGAGTGCCTTTTCTATATATTTATTGGTCATTTAGATGTTCTCTTTTGTAAAGCTAAAGACATGAGCCTTCTGCAAATGTTTTTCTATTTTATTGTCTACTAGAGGGCCAATGCATGAAATACATGCAAGGGACTTCCCCCCTCCCCTTTCCACCACCACCACCACCACCATGGCAGCTGCCTCGGTCCCCATCTGCAAGGACATCTGGTCTAATTAGCATATTGCACGTTAATTATTATAGGTTTTTTCTTATTGTTTGGGGAGAGCTCTTTATATCTGCTGAAAACAAACCCTCTATATGTTTTTCTCGAAAACTATTCCTTTTGTTTTCACTCTTAATAGTGTCTTTCAATAGTTATTTAAATGTAGTGAACTATACAACCTTTTCCCTTAGTTCCCTGTGTTTTATTTAAAATATTTTTATCTACCATGCACCATGAAAATATTCTTCTTTATTATTTTCTAAGATTTATAGTTTATCCTCTACTATTTGGATCATAAACTAATTAGAAGAATATAAGGTAAAAGCAAAATTATTTTCTTTTCTTCTTTTCTTAAATATATGAATACCCAATTGTCCTAGCACATCCCCTTTCTCCCTTTCCTGGCAACCACCATTCTAGTTTCTACCTCTGTGAATTTGTCTACTCTAGGTTCCTCCTAAAAGTGGAACCAAATAGCACTTGTTCTTTCGTGTCTGGCTTATTTCACATAGCATAATGTTTACAATGTTCATCCATGTTGTAGCATGTATCATGACTTCCTTCCTTTTTAAGGCTGACATGACATTCTGTTCTATGTATTCACAATATTTTGTATATCCATTTATCCACCAGTGGATATTTGGGTTGTGTCCACATTTTGACTATTATGAATGCTGCTACTATGACATGGGTGTGTGCAAAGCTTACTAAGATATAGCAGTTTCAGAGATATCTGAAAGAGAAGCAGTGGGATGTGGAGGAAACCCTGGGGAGGGTTTCCTTGAAAGGGCAGGCAAAAGAAGACTTGCTCCTTTAAGAAAGTTAGATTCTTTGAAGGGTTTTAAGTAAAGGGAGGGTTTGCCAAAATCTGAAGTTGCCAGCCCTTCAAGAAAGATTTGCTGTCCTCAGTAAGAAAATCACTTCTAATACCTTTACTGCTTTCCGAAAATATGAATTTTATAAATCAGATGTGTGGCATACTTGTGGCATACCATACAATTTACTGCTTCCAAAAACAACAGCTGATGTTCCATTTTCTCCCTCATAGATGGGTTCACCCATGCCCAGGGCAAGAGACAAGAACGGCCTACCCTTGAATACTTCCTTCTAGAAATACTTGACATGTGACAGATTTATTGGTGACTCCTCAATAATTAAGGTGTTATAACAAATTGAAAAGCATTTCAAGATACTTAAATAGGCAAAAATAATTATTTTCTATGAAATTGTTATGATACCAGCGATTAACTCTTTAACAAGATTTAAATGACAATCAAACATGGTGACATATGTAAATGTGTTTTGTATACTATAAAGTGCCTAATATATAAGAGGTTGTTTTTATTACAAAGGGACCTGTTTTATACTTGAAGTTACAAACTTAAAAGCACTTTGCATAAAAAAACTAATGATGTGCAATGTTGAATTCTAAATGAAATTAAAATTTTAGCTTCTTCTTATAGCATGTTTACAAACTGAGGAAATTGGTATATGTGATTATGAGATCAAAGGGGTGATGTAGAAGTGGGTTTCTCAACTTTACCACTGTCACTATTGACATTTTGATCCAGATAATTTTTGTGTGTGAAGGCTGTCCTGTGCGTTGTTGGAAGTTTAGAAGCATCCCTGGCCTTTGCCAATCTTCACCCCTGAGTCATAACAATAAAAAATTGTCTGGACATTGCAATATCCCCTGGGAGGCAAAACTGTCATAGGTTGAGAACCACTGCTCCAGACCAGTGGTCGCCAAACTGCAACTCGCAAGCCACATGCGGCCTTTTGGCCCTTTGAGTGTAGCTCTTACAAAAATATCTGTGCGATTGAAATGTTCAGTGCAATTGAAACTTTGTGGCCCATGCACAGAAGTTGGTTTTCAGCTCTCAAAAGTAATTTCAATTGTACTTTTGATATTTGGCTCTGTTGATTAAAGAGTTTGCTGACCACTGCTCTAGACAATAGAATTGGAAAGATTGGCATATATCTTTCAGTGTTGTTCCTGTTTTATGGGGCAAACTCATGTTAATCCTTCTCCTCGACAAACCTGAGAAGTTGAGTCAAAATTTCTATAGAGTGGCACTAAATTACACTGTTGGCAGAAGCTTCTAGGGGATTAGCCCTACTTGGCTAGATTAGCATTTGGGATTATATCAGCATGGGCAAAAGTAAAAGCAAATGAGCTAGGCTTTATTCTCTGTTCCAAATGTTTTATATTTTTTTATGTTGAAAAAAGACAAATGGGGGAGAACTAAGATGGCGGCAAAGGCAAAACACCTATCAGGCTGTCATAATCAGCAATTTTAATACTACAACTTAACGAAAGAACAAACACCTTCCAGAATCACCAGAAAGCTCGCCGAGTGAAAATTCCACAAATAAAAGTGAAGATAAGACACTGTGACCCGGAGGAGCGGCGGCGGACGGCGTTGAAAGATTCGCACGGAGAGAGGTTTGGAGTGCGCGCCGCGGAGAGGGCGGGCGGCTGAAAACCGGCCAGTTTTCTCGAACGGGGAGACAAAGGCGTCCCACTGACTGATTCTCCAGCTCTGGGCGAAGTCCAGAGAACCCACTATCACACGGGGTGAAAACTGGACAGTGGGAGGGCACGCCGAAGCTCGGGTGCTGCCGGGTCTCCCGGCTTGTGGAGAAGGCAGCTCGCGCGAACAGCTCGGCTGCGTGACGGCGCAGAGAGCGCACCGAGACTTGTCTCTCATTCGGAAAACCGTCAGACTGCTTTGTTTTACGATCCTGGGTGAGACATTGCGCATGCAGACTCATTTTGGGAAAGTCTGAATTCCCCGGCAGCCGGTGGAGCTCCGCAGCGGCTCTCTCTCAGAGGTGCTGGCGGCCATTGCCCCCGGCACAGAGTCCCTGGGGCCGCAAAGGGCGGAGCTAACGCTGTCTGCTTGGCCCGGAGACTCCGCCCACCCAACCTGAGCACAGCTGAGCTTCACAGACAATTGGCCTGGAGGTCAACCCTCCAAGTGCTAACAACGATTAACCTGAGCTTAACTTCAGCAAGACTGTGCAACCCATATCCACCTCAGGTAACTGGGGAGGCTGAGCCACTGTCCCTTGTAGCACGTCTACCACACAAAGCTAATTGACCAACTCAGGGAAGCAGCCACCATGCAGCAACATGGAAAGAAATCAGATGTGAAAGAAATGGAGGAAAAAAAACGACTGGACATGGAATTCAGAACCACGGTTATAGGGTTTTTTAAGAGGTTCCAACAAAAGATCGAGGCCTATAAGGAAATAAGCAAGACCACAATGGAAATGAGTGAGTCCTACAAGAAAATGAACAACACCCTCCAGGATATAAACGAGAGCTGCAAAGAAATGATCAAGACCAACGTGGAAATGATCAAGATCAACGTGGAAATGAATGAGTCCTACAAGGAAATGAAAGAAACCCTCAAGGATATAAAGCAGACTCTCAAGGATATGAAAAAGGACCAACCAGAAATTGAGCATACACTGACTGAAACAAAAAATATTATACAAAGACCTGAAAGTGCCCAGGAGCACCCCAAGAACCAAGTTAAAGATTTGAAATACAAAGAGGTAAAATCCACTCAGCTGAAAAAGCAAGAAACCAAAAGAATCCAAAAAATTGAAGATAGTGTAAGGGGCCTCTGGGACAACCTCAAGCATACCAACATCCGAATTATAGGGGTGCCAGAAAAAGCGAGAGGCCAAGACAATGAAAACCTATTTGAAGAAATAGTGACTGAAAACTTCCCACACCTGGTGAAAGAAATTGACTTAGGATTCCAAGAAGTGCACCGAACCCCAATATATAGGAACCCTAAGAGGACCACACCAAGGCACATCATAATTAAAATGCCAAGAGCAAAAGACAAAGAGAGAATATTAAAAGCAGCAAGAGAGAAACAGTTGGTTACCTATAAGGGAGCACCCATACGACTGTCAGCGGATTTCTCAACAGAAACGATGCAGGCCAGACGGGAGTGGCAAGAAATATTCAAAGTGATGAACAGCAAGAATCTACAACCAAGATTACTCTATCCAGCAAAGCTATCATTCAGAATTGAAGGTCAGATGAAGTGCTTCGCAGATAAGAAAAAGCTAAAGGAGTTCATCACCACCAAACCAACATTATATGAAATGCTGAAAGATATTCTTTAAGAAGAGGAAGAAGAAAAAGGTAAAAGTGCAAACTAGCAACAACAAATACACATCTATCAACAAATGAACATAAAAATCAAGTGAATTGATAGGCTGTTGAATAGGATAGACTGGTGAATATAACAGAGACATGGACATAGAGAGGGAATGGACTGACAATTCTTGGGGAGAAAAGGGTTGTGGGAAGTGCAGCAAGAGACTGGACAAAAATCTAGCAACAATGGGAGAGGACAGTGGGGAGGGGGAGGTGAGGGTGGAGGGTGGGATAGGTACAGGGTGGAGGGAAGCTATAGGGGGATAAAAAGGGGAAACAATGTAATTAATCAACTGAACAATAAAGATTTAAAAAAAATTTAAAAAAAATAAAAATAAAAAAAATAAAAAAAATAAAAAAAATAAAAAAGACAAATGGCCAACATTGCCCACACAAAACTCAACACACACACACACACACACACACACACACACACACACACACAATCTTTAAAGCCCTTAAGATCCTTGCTCCTGTCTTCTAAGTGAAACAGCAAAAATTCAGAGCAAATGAGCCTGAACAGAAAACATCACAAGTTCTCAAATTCCGAGGGGAACTTTATCAAAGATTTTTGCTGTTGTTACCTATTTCAAAGATCAAGTTAGCAGTTTCAGAGATATTTGAGATATAAAATATGTGTCATATTTGGCACTCCAGTTACATCTTTCCCTGATACGCCACCAAGGACTCCATAGTTTAATTAAGCATTCAAATTTAGAGAGGGCAGCAAAGACATAGACTAAGCAATTCACCCAACGCCATATAAACAGAAAATGACAGACTAGAAAGTAAATACCAGAGAGATTTTGTTGTTGTTAATCCTCACCTGAGGATAGCTTTCCCATTGCTTTTTCAGAGAGAGTGGAAAGGGGAGAGGGAGAGGGAAAAGATGGGGAGAGGAGGGGAAGAGGAGGGGGAAGGTAAAAAGGAGGGGGAGAAACATCAATGTGAGAGAGACACATCAATTGGTTGCCATCATGAGCCCTGACCAGGGCGCGGGATCAAACCTGCAACCCAGGTACGTGGCCTTGACTGCAAATTGAATCGGCAACCCTTCAGTATGCAGGCTGGCCACAGAGCAGTGCTGGCCAGAGCACCAGAGGGACTGTGAAGTTCCCTTTCCCAAATTAAATGTCATCCCTCTCTTCTAACTTTTACCTTTTTTATTTTATCATCCTGTTCCCTTGGCTTATTACTGAGGATTTTGTCAACATACTCTTTGGCTCATAAGAGATGCTCAAGAAATATCTACCACTCAATGAAAGAAAGCCTCAAACCACAGATACCAAGGGAAATAAATTAAAACAACTTCCCGCTGAAGATATTATTTGCCTTAAATGAAATTGTGACTGTTTAAAAATAAAAGTTCTGTTTGACATTGCTTTAAATGACCACAGATCTCAAATGGATGTTCAATAGTGCCCAGCAATCTATTGTATAGGACAGTGGTCAGCAAACTGCGGCTCTCAAGCCGTGGTTTGCCTCTCTATTGACTGATGAGTTTGCCAACCACTGAGATAGGGGCATAATCACAAGGAACAACATTGGAATCGAGAGTCTAGGTCAGTGGTCGGCAAACTCATTAGTCAATAGAGTGGCAAACCTCGGCTTGCGCCGCAGTTTGCTGACCACTGTTATAGGACATCCAATTCCCTTCTCTCTCCAAAACGATGAGTTCAGCCTCCAAAACTCTACAGACATCTTCGGTGGATAATCAAATCCTAAAAACAAAACAAATTTACAGGCAGATGTTGGCCCAGCACAGCTTAAAAAATGTCTGCTTTTGATGGAGCCCATGTACAAGCAGGGGGACATGTAAAGGCTAGTCAGAATCTCCACTGCAGCTTTAAAATGAACAGCTCTCAAACTTCCACAGACTGCCATTTGAAAGTAGTCATCATGCCTTCTTTTCTTTTCAGATATTCCTTGAGCATACACACAGAAAAATCAGAAACCCATTGAGCTGGTTATGTGCTGCCTTCTCTATTCAAACTCATGTCAAGAAAATGGAAAAGAAACCAAAGGCAAGTGTACCTTCTAATACCCTTGCCCAAGGAGCTCACTACCAAGGCAAACACGTGCATCACACATCATATGCAGACATTTGCAAGTATTTTGCACATTGCAACACAATCACAGATATTGTTCTGTGGACTCTTGCTGTCTCTGACAATTGACAAAGCTAAAAGCCACAGTAATGGCCTTCCGACTTCCTTAATTGTTATTTCCCCTGAGAATGCTTTAATGGGGTTCATGCAATGCAATCAGACTTAAGCAAAGGTTTCACATTCATGTCAGCTTTGATGGAGGTCCAAATGAGTATGCCAATGACAAGAAAACTGCTAAATAAATCTTATTTTGTGTTCCTTTGCCCTCCTACCCTTGAACTATCGCAATCTCACCCTGTCTCAATTCCCTGCCTCCACTGTTCTTTCCCAACCCATCTCCTCCCCTAAATAGGGTATGAACATTGCAGCTGGAGTGATATTTCCAAAATGTAACTTGGACATGTCACCTCTTTGTTCATTTTAAAGCTGCAGTGGAGATTCTGACTAGAGTCTCCAGTGCCATTTCATTGTCTGGGATCATCTGGCTCCTGCTTAAGCCACCCTGCAAATGTCCCAGTGCACTTTTGCCGTAGTCGCCAGTGGGCCCAAGCTCTTCCCTGTCTCAGAACCTTCACATGAGCAGTCTCCCTGCCAGGTCTGGGAAACAGACCAGGTCTCATTCCGCACATCTCCATTCAGATGGTGCTTCTTCAGACAGATGTCCCGCAGGACTTTATTTACATAGGTCTCCTTCTTTGTTGTTCATCGGAGTCCCAATTACTTTTTTAGTCTTAGTTTGCAAAAGTTGTTCATGAATAGCTGTGTTTTCTTACGGATTTTCTTATCTCTACTCAAAGACCGTAAGAAACGGTGCTCATTTCACTCTGCTGTGGAGCAAGTTTCTAAGTGCGTAGCAAGCACAATAGATGAAGAAAGCACAGTAATGTTCATTAAATGAATGATCATATATTTTGTTTGAAGGCACACATTTTCCTGAGCAGAGACCAAAAGTAAGCCTTCTGCAATGGTTTAGCCCTCGATATCTTTTCTCTCTGTCCTCTCATCCTTTAACCAAGTTTGGAATTTATAGGAACTTTGGGTTTTCCAATGTGGTAAGTAAGGCACCAGGAAACCCAAAATCAGTCCATTGCTCATGTTTCATTCACAGATGTCTGACCCCTGTATATTTTAAGAGAAATCTAACCTTGATTCATTTATAGTTGGTGGAAACTATTTCATCTAATTGCCCTCAATTTTTTTAAAAATCAAAACCTATTTTTGCTGACACAGGAAGTCATATTTTGTTAAGACTAGATGAACTTAAACCCAAAGAGGTTTGAATTCTAGTGCAACCTCAAAAACCACAAAAATGGGAGATATTTAGGAAGTCAAATATGTCCTTGTGCCTCATCGATAGGGCCTAACATTTTGTTCATCTTGGGAAGATTTGTGTATTACCAGTTTTACCCCTTCTGTAGTTTCTTGGTATAAACACGTGATACAATGTGGGCCTCTGACTTTAGAAGGCAGTATTCCCAGCAATCCCTTTTAGCCTTTGAGTTTCTAATGTAACCTTTGAAAACAGCTGGTCCAAATTCCATCTTGTCCCAGACCCACACAGACCTCCTCTGCATTATGTTCAGTTTGAGGACAAAGGAAGTTCAGGGAGGCACACTGAGCTAGATGTGATTTGGCCAAGTGATTACAGCTGCTTTGCAAACAACCACCCAGAATGCAGATTTTATTGTTGTTTTTGTTTCTTTAAATCCTTTAAATGACTTATGGATCCGTATACTTTTATACCTCTTTTCCCCAATAGGATTCCCCTGAAATAGAAGGGTTAATCCTTCTCTGTGTTATTCTACCTATTAAAATAAACTCTCAACATTTGAAAAGAATACATCCTCATGACTTAGTTAATCTCCAGATACACAAAGACGACTACAATCCTCAATTCCCCTCAATGAGGTACTGTAAAATTTAATTAAATAATGTATGTGATACCTTCCAACTTTGCATGAGAGTTGTATGTAGGCGACACAGTGTAAAAGGAGATATAAATCAGACAGTCTTAGGGTTATATCTTATACTTATATATAATGTAAAATATAATATGCATTATATTATATAACATAATATACATTATATTACCTTGGCCTCAGTTTTCTCATCTGAAAAGCAGGGCTAAGCAATAGAAACTTACATGTCACAGGATTATTGTGAGGCTCAAAGAAGTTAATGCAGATAAATGTTTAGCATATCTTATGTATTCAATATATAGAAGCCAGTGTCACTGTTATCCCCTGCCCCCTTCTGAGTGAGGAATGGGTAACAGCAGAGCTGTCTGAAGTAGAATCTGGGCATTGGATTGGTATCACGCAACTGAGTGCATCAGTTTTGGCACATACAGTTACAACTTCTGCTTCAGTAAAGAGGTGAGTGACTCTATGGCATAAACTTCATGAAGTACTTTCAAAAACATTAAACTAGAAGTGTTAAGTGCCTACTATTTTTAAAATTTTATGTACTGAAATTTGAGATATGAAACCAGTTAAAATTCAACTACATATAAAAATATTTTCATCTCTAAATGAAGTTTTCCTTAAAATACCTGTTTAAAAAATATGAGAAAGATGTACTCCAATATACTACCAGTCAGAATAAAAATTCAGGCAACTATTTTGGAAAACGCTACAAAAAATATTTATTAAATTTTAAAGCTTGCGCATCTCAAGAACTATCAATTCCACCGTATTTAACACTAGAGAAATGCTTGCACCCAAGAAGACATGTACAAAATATTGAGAACAGTGTGGTTTGAAACAAGAAGCAACCAAAGGGTTCTTTCATGTTTAAGAAAAGCTAATTCCTATAAGAAATAAGCCTCAATAAATATTTCAACAGATTAATAACTTGATGTGGGTTCATGAACAACCTATGTGATGAACGAGTGCCCTGGTCTTTTACCTTGTGGTTCTGCCATCCCCTATGACTGGAAACTTCTGCTAAATCCTTTGCATTTACCTGGAAAATGCAGGTTGATAAAGGGTATGGCAGACCTCAAGAGGTCTTAAGGAATCAGATATGAAGTGTCATATATCATTTCTTTCCATAATCCATTGGACAAAACCTAATTTATGATGTGGTCCACATACAGGTTCAGAAAGAAAGTGAACCAGGGCTTTGTTGAACAATGACCTAGTTCCTGTTCTTTGACACAAGACTATTAAAAGGAATTGGGTAGATCTGTGTTTACTAGCAAATGAGACTTCCAGGATATACCACTGAGTGAAAAAAAAATAAGCAAGTGGCATGTCACTGGATGGGTTCCTTAGGAAGTAGACTATGAGGTGAAGTTTACTGCTTGGGATATTTATTAAGGAATATTCTTGCAATCAATATCTGAGGAACAGGATGGGGGAGAGAGAACTTGAACAGTGATGTAAGCCCAGTAGCAGCCCTAGTCATGCCATGAGAGCTCTTGGAATCTAGAAAGGTTATTCTGAGTTGTCCCAAGTTGAGCCAACATGGCAAGACATTGATAGCTTACATTGAATTTAGTAAGAACTTCCACATTGACATCAAATGGAACTAGATCAGTTACTGGATGTTGGCTGTGTCTGGAAAGGGTAAGACTCAGGTCAGAAGTACCTCTTAACAATGGAGCCAGTCCCCAAAGGGCCGAGCTGAAGACTGTGCTGACAGCATTCCCCACTGAGACAATGGGTTCTTCGCTGAAGAGGGTTTGGGCCAGCACATCGTGGTCTACATAGTTAAATAACAGGCATCTAGTATAACAAAAGGACATGCTTACTATCTCTGGTGAAATTTCTACAGAAATAGATAGAAGAATCTGGATAGGTTTTAAAAATGGAAATTTTATCTGACAATAAATAGGCATCAGGATTGTTGTACAGATCTGAGGCTGAGAGTAAAGGTAAAAGAAAACCTTAGCCATATCTAAAATGTTTAATATTTTTAAACAAAGAAAATGAATTGATATTTTACTTACATAATAGAAATTTAACAAAATTGTATTTGCTACCTGGGCACCCCAGTTAAACTACTGTATTGTATAAGTAGGTGTGATAAGGATATCTATCAAAAGAATACTCTAGAAGGAGGAGCAAGACCTTCCATTTCAAAAGCATCACATTAAAACAGCTCTTATTTCTTTAAGGGTTGATCGACTTTCCTTCTCTCTGCTTCCACCCACTGCTTTTGGCCATTTTATTGCTCACTAACATCTCCATCAAATGGTGACTGGGGTTAGGCTGCTGGGTGTGGGGAGGAGAGGAAGGAAACTAGAAGCAGCAATTTCCATTACCTGCTAGCAACTCTGGTAAATAGGTTTAGTGGGGGAAATGCTGAAAGTCAGTTATTTGGATTATCTGAGCTGTCAACCATCCATGTTACACCCTCTTCTCATTAGCACAGACTCATGAGAATTTGCCATAATTGCATTTGCAGTGATGGCAACTGAAACGAGATTGTTTTCAATGATTATGTGGTTCTGATTAAATAATTTTTTTCTCTTTCAAATGGCTCAGCCCAACAGGACATTTTGAGAAAAGAGACATTTCCTATTGTATTCTCACATGTTACTCATCTGCACATCTTTCAGGATGAGATAGTTAATCTAAATAGACAAAGACAATTTCCTTGCATTTGAAAGGCCACTTTAACTTTTGTTTTAGTTCGGTAATCGGATACAGTAGTTTAACTGGGGTGCCCAGGTAGCAAACAGTGTAATGTAATCAAGAAAAGGACACACAGGGGGGTAGGGGAGGCTGCGGGGAGGACAATGGGGGAAAAAAGGAAAACATATGTACTACTATTTGTAATACCTTAAAGAATAAAAAAAATTAAAAAAACAAAAGGACACACAATAAATATCTGAATATTTATTGAGTTTAATGGAATTAAGTATTTGTTGAATTTAATGGAATTAAGTATTTTTATAAAGCCAGTATTTAAAATCCCACTGTCTTTAAAATCCCTCTTTCATGTCCTGGCCAGGTAGCTAAATTGGTTAGAGCATCTTTCCAATACACCAAGGCTGTGGGTTCTATCCCCAGGCAGGGCACATACAGGAAACAACCAATGAATGCACAAGTGGAACAATAAATCGATAATTCTCTCTTCTCTCTCTCTCTCTCTCTCTCTCTCTCTCTCTCTCTCTCTCTCTCTCATTTCCTCCCTTTCTCTTCCTAAAAATCATTCAATAAATTTTTTTCGATCTCTAAAAATTAGCACATTGATTACAGAAATAAAAATCAATAAAATAAAATCCCTGTTTTATGACTGCTCATACATTGTGTTTTAATAGTACCACTTAAGCCAATGAAAGATGAACAATTTTCTCTTAAAATTACAGTACTGAGGTGGAAAAAGCTTGGAATAAAATTCAAATGACTAAGTTTTCAATTCAGACCATTGCTTATTTCACTTAATAATTTTGAAGCAATCCCACAGATTCTGCCTCAGAAATTAATATAAAGGACAAATTCTATGCTTAATGCTTTACATGTATTTTTTATCATAATTTTAACCCAATACTGATATCAATCAACTACAGAAGTGTTTCATTAGCATCAAATGGAGCTGAATCTTGACTTAACCACATATAGCCTGTTTGATGTTAAGGAAGCTAAGTGGCCACTCCAAGGGTCCTTGTCTATGTAAAATCACTGAGTTGTTATGAAGGTCAAAAGTGGAAAAGCATGTAAAGTGCATAGCACAATGTGTGGGACATAGCAAGTCCACAGTAAAAGGGGGTCACCCTGGTCTTCACTATCCCTCTAACAAGACCCTCTCTGTTTTTCTCCTTTTCTAAGGAAAAACACACATTGTAAAATAAGCATTCTTCAGTGACAACTTAAAGACATCTGGGAATTCCAAAGGCTGAAATTCCGTAAGTTCATACCAGCTTTCACTAATTCCACTGATCTAAAGACAAAAAAGGAGAGAGTCAACTGGGTGCCCGAACTCATTTCTAATGATTTCTTCCATTCTCTCCTTTCTGCCTCTCTGGGGGTGGCTGTGCCTGCAAAAAGCATTGAAGTTGTCAGGAGCCGTTAGCTTTCAAGATTGGAATGTCAGAGCGGAGTCTTCTTTGCCTCAGACCAGAAGAAGCTCGAATGGGTAAGAGTTTCCAGATCTGAAAATATTAGCGATGCTAGCTAATTATTAGGAGGAAGAGAGCAAGGGAAATCAGAAATTGTTGAGCATATTTAGCTGGGAAGCCAAGGCATGTTTTCTTAGACAGGAAGCTACAGCTTCTCACCCTAAGAAATCACAGCATTAGGCCTGGCCAGTGTGTTCGTTCAGTGGTTAGAGCGTCAGCCTGCAGACTGAGGGTCTCGAGTTTGATTCCTGGTCAAAGGCATGTACATGGGTTGCAGGTTCAATATTCATCCTGGTCAGGGATTGTACAGTAGGCAGCCAATCCATGTGTCTCTCTCATATCGTTCTTTCTCTCTCTTTCTCACTCCCTACCTCCCTCTAGTCCTTCTACTCTCTCTAAAAATCAATGGGGAAAAAATGCTCAGGTGAGGATTAACTAAAAAAAGAAATTGCAGCATTGTCCCTCCATGGAAATTCACACCCCTCTGATATGGGATTGTGTGTGGGAAGGGGAACAGGAGGAGATAAGGACATGCTTAATAAAGTCAAAATGCATAGGGAGAGGTGCTGAACCATAGAGGACTAACAGTCTAACCCGGGGAAAAGATCATTGGTTATGGGATGGACCCAATGCAAGCCCTTGAAAGTTTGGGAAGCTGATTGGTTATTTTGAAAAAGCTCCTGGTTATAATCAAAAGAGACAAGGCACTCTGTCTGGCTCAGTGACCCATTACCCCCCCCCCCGCCCCCCCGCATTCCCATTCTCTCTCCATAGCCATGTGGCTCTCTCCATAGCCATGTGGCCTTAGCAGAGTTGGCTGACAGCCTGATCTCATGGACTTCAGACTCAGGCTCTAAGCGGGACTCTGGCTAATGTAGCACAGCAGCAGACTGCTGTGGGGAACACAAGCTATGCTAGCCAGATCCTGGCCTGGGATTGAGCTTTAATATGCCCAAGATCTCTGGACAATCTTGATTGTTTCTGGCCCTGATTCTCCATGGCAAGAGCGTCAGAGATGGGACATTGGGGAACTCCTTTAATTTTGCTTCCGAAATGAGTTTTGCCACCAGATCTCATCTTCTCTTGTGGGTGCTAGAAAATGTTTTTTCTCAGGATACCACAAGACCCCCACATCCACTGCCAACAAAAGGAGATAAAGCTAGGATATAGAAACTAATACACATAAACAGCACAAATGCCTTGGAAGAAGGTGATATATGAAGAGAGATAAAATAGAGCAGGAAGAAGATCATGAACCAAGATGAGATAAAAAAAAAAAAAAAGTAAAGACCTGTCTACAAGCTCTAATGTGTGCTGCAACTAGAAACTGACTAGATCCTAAAATATTCCGAATTATGAACTATAATGGGTAATGGACACCTTGCACAAGGAGGGAGACTTGTTTTCCTATCTATGGCTAAAGCAAAAAGCATGAGAAGTAGCCCCATTAGGAAGAAGGAAGTATCATGAGAGCTGGTATATTTAAGGTGAGATTATTAAACTGGTTTGATCTTATTTACAGCAAACCCTTATTTCTAAAGATGCTGAGGAACAGGAGGTGTCTTTTGTTTGAATAGGTCATTAAATAATAGACAATTGGACACAGAACCAAAGAAAGGGATTCTATTCCTCGCTGGACCATAACCACCAAAGGGCTTGTCTGTTTTGTGCACTGTTGTATTTTCAGCTCCTTGATAAGCATCTGTTGAATTAATTAACCAGCTGTGAGGTCTTAGGAAGGAAGCATTTTATCTGTAAGACTGTTTCCTCATCTGTGAAATGAGGAGGTTGAGTGAGATGTTCTCTAAGCTCATTCTAATTTTAAAATTTTATGGTTCTATCAGAAACTACATATGAAAAATGGTTATTACTTTTTATATCCATCACCTATGTCACATCTTCATTCAATATGTGTATGTGATCTATTCTAGTATGACTAGTTGTAAAAAAAAGTACTGGTGATGGGATACACGATGTCTTCAATGGTCTAAAAGATACATCTTGTTTATTTCTAAAGAATTATTTGCTTATTTTAATATTTATCAGAAAACTACAATTATTTCCTCAACTCGATTTATGACAATGCTGTAGTGTTTAATTGTCAAATAATTTTAAGTAACAAATAAGTCAACTTAAAGCAAATATTTTAAGTAAATTATAAAGCAAGCTGTCCATACCAAAAATCACAAAGATGGCACAAAAGCCACTGCTATTTGGGAATTAATCAGTTCCATCAGTATTTATGGCACATAGCTAAAAGCCTAATTTAGACTAGTCCTCTCAAAAGGAATAAATAAATTAAATCACATATAAAGTGACCCTAACATTTAGCCGAGGCCCTTTAGCACTATATCAGTGTTTGTGGTATGGTAACTGCCTTAATTGTACTTTTAACAACTTTTAAAAATTAAATTTATTAGGGTGACACTGGTTAATAAAATTATATAGGTTTCAAGTGTATGATTCTATAATACATCATCTGTGTATTGCATTGTGTGTTTTCACGCAAAGTCAACTTAATTGTACTTTTAAAAAATATATTTGCTCTGTTTCTGGCCTTGATGGACTACTAAAGAGGTCACCCTCCATAAACGATTAGAAAACTGAAAGAAAAAACAAACAAACTAACATGATAGTGGACAATAGGTAGCACAAGACCATGATCCCTGAGAAAAGAAACTAGTGTGGTGAGGTGATAATAGCTCATACTTTTCTACCTGGTACACAGTGGTTTTCGCTTATCCACAGGGCATACATTCCTAAACCCCCAGTGGATGCCTAAAGCCAAAGGTAGTACCAAATCCTACAATAACACGTTTTTCTTATATACATTCCTATGATAAAGTTTAATTTATACATAACACACAGTAAGAGATTAGGAACAATAACAAATACTAAAATAGAACTCAAATAACATTAGAGGCCCGGTGAATGAATTCGTGCATGAGTAGGGTCCAGCCGGCCCACCCCAATGGAGGACGATTGGGAGCAGGGCCAGGGGGCACAGGAAGTTGGCCCACCAGTCCTACTCCCGATTGAGGCTTGGGGGGCCCTGATTGAGCTGGTTGTGGATGGGCGGGGTCTCCGGGCTGCAATGCTCATCATAGCGACCATTCTTTCATTCTGGTCACTTGGCTTTTATAAACTATATAGATACTATAATAAAAGTTATGTGAATGGCTTTGGGGCCATTTTTAAGTAAAATGAGGATTATAAATACAAACATAATGAGAACCACAACAGTTGATCTGATAACCTAGTTAGCTACTAAGTGACTCGTGGTCAGGTAGTGTATATAGCATGGAAACACTAGACAAAGGGTGACAGAGAGCAGAACAATGTGAGATTTAATAATGCTCAGAATCACATGCAATTTAAAACATGTTCATTTCTGGAATTTTCCATTTTGTATTTTTGGATCATGGTTTACATGTGTAATTGAAACTGTAAGTGAGAGGAGGAGGAACCAAGATGGCGGCATAGGTAAACACCTATTTTACTGCCCCACATAGCAATTCCAAAACTACAACTTAACGACAGAACAAACATCATCCAGAATCACCGGAAAGCTGGCTGAGTGAAAATTCCACAGATAAAAGTAAAGACAGGACACTGTGGCTCAGAGGAGCAGCGGTGCGCAGCCTTGAAGATACCCATGGAGAGAGGTTTGGAGCCTTCCGCACGCCAGTGGTGAGGGGTGGGCAGCAGCAAATCCAGCTGGTTTTCTCCAACAAGGAGGGCGGAGGCGTCCCACTGCACTGATTCCCCAGTTCCACGCGAGGTCCCAGGTCTGGGAAAGGCAAGCTAAAACCCGGGCACAGCTGAGGGCTGCGAGTTTGAGGAGAGTGCGCGTAACTTGAAACAGCAGTTTATGCGTAAAGTGTTCAACCACGCAGAGAGGACGCATGACTTGCTCCCTCATTTGGGGGACCACCGGAATGCTTTGTTTTACGACCCTGGGTGAGACTTTAGGTGTGAAGACTCATTTGGGGAGAGGCGGAATTGTCTGGCAACAGGTGGAGACCAGCGACGGCTTTCTCTTGGAGGTGCCTGCAGCCATTACCACCCAACACAGAGACCTGCATGCCGCATAGGGCAGAGCTGATGCTGACACTGCCTGCTCAGCCTGGAGACCCCGCCCATCCACCCTGAACACAGTTTACCTTCACAGCCAATTGGCCTGGAGGTCAAACCCTCCTAGGGCTAACAAAAATAAGCTGGGCTTAACTTCAACAATACTGTACAACCCATAAAGGATTACAGTAAGAGTATCCACCTCAGGTAACTGGGGAGGCTGAGCCACTGTCCTTAGAGGACATCTACCACACACAGCTAATGGACCAACTCAGGAAAGCAGCCACAATGCAGAGAAATGGAAAGAAATCAGATGTGAAAAAAATGGAGGAAAAAAGACGACTGGAAATAGAGTTCAAAACCACAGTAATAAGGTTTTTCAAGAGGCTCCTAGAAAAGGCCAATGAACTTAATGAGAAATATAAGGGAATGAACAAGACCTATGAGGAAATGAACAACACCCACAAGGATATGAAAAAGGACCAACCAGAAATTAAGCATACACTGATTGAAACAAAAAGTATTATACAAAGACCTAAAAGCAGTCCAGACGACCGCAAGAACCAAGTCAAAGATTTGAAATACAAAGAAGCAAAATCCACTCAGCCGGAAAAGCAAGAAACAAAAGAGAATCTAGATAATTGAAGATAGTGTAAGGGTCCTCTGGGACAACCTCGAGCATACCAACATCCGAATTATTGGGGGACCAGAAAAAGAGAGAGAGCAAGATAATGAAAACCTACTTGAGGAAATAGTGACCGAAAACTTTTCCCACCTGATGAAAGAAATTGACTTAAAAACCCAAGAGGTGCACAGAACCCCAAAATACAGGAATCTAAAGAGGACCACACCAAGACACATCATAATTAAAATGCCAAGAGCAAAAGACAAAGAGAGAATATTAAAAGCAGCAAGAGAAAAACAGTTGGTTACCTATAGGGGAGCACCCATACGATTGTCAGCGGATTTCTCAACAGAAACAATGCAGGCCAGACGGGAGTGGCAAGAAATATTCAAAATGATGAATAGCAAGAATCTACAACCAAGATTACTCTATCCAGCAAAGCTATCATTCAGAATTGAAGATCAGATAAAGTGCTTCACAGATAAGAAAAAGCTATAGGAGTTCATCACCGCCAAACCAATATTATATGAAATGCTGAAAGATATTCTTTAAGAAGAGGAAGAAGAAAAAGATAAAAGTGTAAATTATGAACAACAAATACACATCTATCAACAAATGAATCTAAAAATCAAGTGAATTAATAATCTGATGAACAGGATAAACTGGTGAACATAACAGAATCACAGACATAGGGAGGGAATGGACTGACAATTCTTAGGGAGAACAGGAGTGTGGGAAGTGCAGGACAAAAATCATGCAACTATGGGAGAGGACAGTGGGGGAGAGGTAAGGGCAGAGGGTGGGATGGGTACCTGGTGGAGGGGAGCCATAGGGGGAAAAAAGGGCGAACAATGTAATTAATAAACTGAACAATAATTTAAAAAAAGAAACTCTAATTGAGAACCACGGACAAGGGTGGTGGGGTACTGCACTTTCCAGACTGCCTTTCAGGGAATGAAAGCCCAAATAAGACATGGAGCCTCACCGAGTAGAGGAGACAGATCAAAGATTGAGGAAAGTGATGTTACTGAAATTTGTAGGGCAGAATACTATAAAAAAAGGAGATATGTACAAAAAATTGTTTAATATGCTGCCTTTGGCTGATACTAACCTGTATAGGGTAAGACTCCACAAGGCAAAGAACAACTACTAAGGAAAGAAATAGTAGCTGAAGAACTATAAAGTGAACAATTAGTATATCTCACATTAAGCTGAGATATATTCACATTCCCAGCCAGCCAGAGTGGAGACCCCAGAATGTCTATGCCTCAGCAGTGATGCGGAAGTATTCCTAAAATAAAGAGTACTATATGCCTTCCTTAAAAATGTTTTAAAAAATATAAAATTTAACTGCTCGCCAGGTCAAAAAGCTACATTCCTTAAAGGCATATAATAAAATCAGACATTCAACACTTAATATCAACTAGCATCAATAAAAAATTACTAGACATACAAATGATTTCCATATTCAAGAGAAAACTTGGTCAGCAGAAGAACCAAGAAGTGAAAGATGATGGAATTAGCAGACAAGGACTTTAAAACAGCTAATAAGTAGTTTATTAATATTTTTAAAATCTGAATACAATAAGAGAAATGGAAACTAACAACATTACCAGTGAACTTCTAAAACAGAAAAATAGAGTATCTGAGGTGAAAACTTCACTAAATGGTTGTAATAGCAGTGTGATGCTGCAAAAGAAAAGGCAGAAAGCTTGAAAAGAAAACAGGGGCACAGACTTTTCAAAAGTTGGTGCTGTAATCATCAAATGTCTGCACTGAAAATATCAACCTGGAGCCCCACTTCTTAGCACAGACAAAAATATAAAAATAAACTAGGAACAGATCACATAACTCAATGTAAAATATAAAACTATAAAACTTTATAACTATGTAAGCAAGGATTTCTAAGGACAAAAAAAGTACTAACCACTAAAAAATTTTTGATAAATTATACTTCATAAAAAGTAAAAACTTTTGCTACTGAAAAGATATCATTAAAAATAAGATGTCAAGTAACAAATTGAAAAAAATATTTGTAATACATATCTTAATACAATATTGTACCTGGAGTATAAAAGAACTCATAACTCAATAATAAACAATCTACTTTTTAAAATGAGCAAAAGATTTGAACATATACTTCACAAAAGAAACACTGGTCAATAAACACTAAAAGATAGTCCACATCATAGTCACCATTGGAATGTAATTTTAAACTAAAATAAGATACTAATGTACAACCATTAAGATGCTTAAAATGAAAAAGGCTGACATTACCAAGGTTCAACAAAAAGGTAGACCCAAAAGTGCCACACATTGGTGATAGTGTGAAATTGTATAAATATCATTGAACACAGTTTTGTAGTTTCTTTTAAAGTTAAATTTGCCATATGTAACCCATCAATTTATCTCCTAGGTATGAACTTAAGAAACATAAAAACATATCTATGAATACTGCTTGTACATTTACTTATGAATGTTTGTTGATGCACACAGTCTGAATGAATCTCAAAAACATTTTGCTGAGTAAAGTAGCCAAACAGAAGAGAGTACATACAAGACGATTCTATTTGGGTGTAGATCTGGAACAGGTAAATGTAGCCTACATTGATAGAAACAGCAGCTGGATTGGATTGAAGATCTATCTGTCAGGGTGGGGGCAGAAGAGAATATATTAGTGTGTTGGGAATTTTCTGTGTCTTGATAGTTATATGCATTTAAGAATATTTAAAAACTCATTAAATGTACATTTAAAATGAATACATTTATTTTCTAATATGTAAATTATACTTATATAAATTGATAATATATGTATCTTTATACTCATAGGGTACAGCTATTGTAGGTTTCTACCTACACATCTTCTGTATCATATTTTTTGATATTTCTTTTGTATCAGATTTGTTATTCTGTCTCTCCTTTCCTACTCTTAATAAGCTTCATCGCCTGTCCCAATCATGTCGTATGACCAACACAAACCAACATAAGTGACAGCTGTTGTCATGTCTACAGATATAGCTTCTGTTGTACAAAAAGAAAACTTCACAGATGGTTCCCAATTAAGTGACATACCTGTGAAAGGTTTGTGGTATTGAGACCCACAGATCTACAATCTTCTAGTCAGATTAATGTCATAAAGTGTAACAGAATTATCCCTTATGCAGATCTTTAACAATTATGCATTTTTCTTCATCTAAACACAACTAAGGATGTTATTCCAAGTCTCTGCTCCTGAATACCATGCAGTGGTAAAAGGAGTTGAGAAGAAGCTTGGAGTAAGATTCAACATGTTCTTCATGATCTGAAAGCCTCTTTGGACCAAAAATAACACAAACTATTGATTTTGTTGCCCAAAACATCAGATTTTTGGTATCAGCTCATAATTCAGAAGTTGAAAATGTGTCCATTGGGCAATAGTACCCAGGAATAATTCAGTCTAATACTCTTTGTAGAGTGGTTGACAAAAGGAATGTCAAGAACATTAAATAGCCAGAAAATAAAGGTACCTTCTCAGAATCTTAAGAGATGTAATTTATAGCATTACTGTTGATGATGAAGTTAGTAACCTTTAGCAAGGAGACAAAGAATCACCAGCTGTCCAAGAATGTATAGCTAAAGAAACTTAAGTGGGAGTTGACCAGGTATTCAAGTGAAAGAGGTGCTGGCAGAATATTTAAATCAGATGAAAAAAAATTAAGGTTAATTATAAATAAGTGACCAGAAGTGTGGCATTAAAATAATGATTTCTTCAATTTCTTTGAAAAAACTGAACCAATGTTTATTAAAAGCATAACAAGTTTAGAGAATTTCATATTGATGGATTCATGGAAAGGACTTTTGAGTATTTAAACTGTGGCTTTGAAAGTATAGAATGGGAATATATATATATATATATATATATATATATATATATATATATAAATTTGTGCACTGGGGGTGGGTGATCCCTCAGCCCAACCTGCCCCCTCACACATACTGGGAGCCCTCAGGGGATGTGCTACTGACCACTCACCCCCAGCCCGCCCAAGGCCTAAAGCCTCTGGCCAAGGCTTTAGGCCTTGGACACCCAGCCATCGCCCTGCAATGGGGCCGATGGCTGGCTCTGTCCCAGCCATGCCCCCTGCACCATCCCAGCCCGGGCCTTCACCCCAGCCAGCTCAAGCCCAGCTAGCACAGGCCTCGGCCCCCCCCCCTCCCCCGGCCAAACCTTCTCCATGGCCAGCGTGTGCTGGCCGCCTTGACCCCGCCTCCCCCCAGGGCCCTGGCCACCTCGTCCCCACACCCTGCGGCCCTGGCTGCTTTGGTCCCACCCCCCATGCCTTGGCCCCGCCCACCATGGCCTGGGCTGCCTTGGCCCTGCCCCTGGTGGCTTGGGCCGCCTCATTCCAGCTCCCTGTGGCCCCCCATGGCCTGGGCCGCCTCTGCCCTGCCTCAGCTCCTGATTGGATGATGGATGTGGCTGGTGGTATAGCGAAGGTATGGTCAATTTGCATATTACTCTCTTTTTTCCCAGCCACTCCCAGCCCCCAGAACAAGCCCCCACTGCCCCAGTGCCTGTGTCCATTGGTTATGTTAATATGCATGCATACAAGTCCTTTGGTTGATCTCTTACTCCCCCCTTTCCCATCCTCCCACCGCCTTCTCCCTGAGGTTTAACAGTCTGGTGTTTCTCTGTCTCTGGATCTATATTTGTTCATCAGTTTATGTTGTTCATTATATTCCACAAATGAGTGAGATCATGTGATATTTCTTTCTCCAACTGGCTTATTTCACTTAACATAGGTCCATGCATGCTGTTGCAAATGGTAAAAGTTCCTTCGTTTTTATAGCAGCATAGTATTCCATTGTGTAGATATACCATAGTTTTCTAATCCACTCATCTGCTGATGGGCACTTAGGCTGTTTCCAAATCTTAGCTATGATGCATTGTGCTGCTATGAACATAGGGATGCATATATCTTTTCTGATTGGTATTTCTAGTTTCTTGGGATATAGTCCTAGAAGTAGGATCACTGTGTCAAATGGGAGTTCCATTTTTAATTTTTTGAGGAAACTCCATTCTGTTTTCCACAGTGCTGCACCAATCTGCATTCCCACCAGCAGGGCTCCTTTTTTTCTGCATCCTTGCCAGCACTTATTTGTTGATTTGTTGATGATAGCCATTCTGACAGGTGTGATATGGTACCACATTCTTGTTTTGATTTGCATCTCTTGGATGATTAGTGATTTTGAGCATGTTTTCATATGTTTCTTGGCCTTCTGCATTGTCCTCTTTATAAAAGTGTCTCCTAGTATTTAGGTTCTTTGAATTTTTTAATTGGATTTTTTATTGGATTTTTTTAATCTTACTTTTGTTAAGTTGTATGAGTTCCCTGTAAATTTTGGAGATTTAAACCCTATTGGAGCAGATAACATTGGCAAATATGTTCTCCAATGCAGTGGCTTTCTTGTTTTGAGGAAAAAATATTTTTAAAGTTCAGTGCATGCACTTCTACTTATCAGTGTCCCATCTCTTTCTCTCCTTAGATTTTATAGTCTTACTAGTGACCTGGTGCATGAAATTCATGCAGATTAAAAGGGAATTAACTAGAGAAAATAATTTAATATTGTTATTTGCCCTTTCTCTAAAATAGAAGTGTCAGAGATGAAAGAAAATTAGTAAAATGTATATGAAAACCTTCCTCCTGTCAGAGTCTGGGGCTCACCTTGGGACCCAGAGTCAAGTCCCCACCCATTCACATGTACCTCAAAATCACATAAGACCCAGACCTGGATGATGCCCCTGTACTGGGCTAGATCCAGACCTGGCCAGTTCTACTCTTGTCAAGCCCTGCCAGGGAGGGGCATAGCCCCAGGTCCGCTAGCCTGGCCCAGGACAGGGGGCATGGCCTGAGGTCCCCCAGCCCAGACTGGGTGGAGGGCATGCCTTGAGGTCCTCCATTAAGCTCCACCAAATGGGGGACACAGGCTGAGATGCCCTGTCAAGCCCCACTGGGTGGGGGAGGGCATGGCCTGAGGTCCCCCATCAAGCCCCACCAGGCGGGGGGGGGGGGGAGAGAAGCACAGCCTCAGGTCCCCTGGCCCAGCACCAGGAGGGGTCACAGCCTCAAGTCCCCCATCAAGCCCTGCTGAGCATAGGCATGACCTGAGTTCCCCTGGCCCAGCACTGGGAGTGCACCTTGAGGTCCCTCATCAAGCTCCGCTGGGTCAGGGGCATGGCCTGAGGTCCCCTGTCAAGCCTACCAAAGCAGAAGGGCACAACCTCAGGTCCCCTGGACTGGTGCTGGGGCCGCGGGTGTAGCCTGAGGTCCCCTATGAAGCCCTGCCAGGCAGGGGGTGCAGCCTGAGATACCTTAGTCTAGCACCAGGACGGGAAGCACACCTTGAGTTCCCCTGTCAAGCCTTACCAGGTAGGGAGCATGGCCTGAGGTCCCCTGTCAAGCCTGGCTGGGTGGGGGACACAGCCTGAGGTCCCCTGTCATGCCCCACTGGGGCAGGGGTGGGCATAGCCTCAGGTCCCTGCTGATTGCTTGATAAGGCTCCTTATGGAAACCTGGCCTCAGCTGTGGGTGCAGCCATCTTTTTGATGGAGTGATGGTCAATTAGCATATTCCCTCTTTATTAGATAGGATTGTTGAAATGCTTTTCAAACAACCTACTCAACTGGGACATGGTGTATTGATATACAGAGTTAATCAACAGACTAGATAGGTGATGAGACCTCAGGGAAGCAGCATGTTAAGCTCCACTCCAGCACAATGAGTTGTTAACACCCTTGGGGACACATAGCTGCTAAACAAAACAAGGAGGCCATATTGCTCAGTGAATTCAATGGGATCTAATGGGAATTTCAGAGTCAATTTTAGGACATGTAGGAAGCTTAGTAATAAAAAGTGCTTTTTCTATTCCAAAGAAAATCATTTCACATCTTTTCATTTAACACTGAGCAGTTTGCTTAATGGATTATGAGAGAAAGGATGACTACAAGTAGAGTGATCCTTTTTAGCTTTAAATAGTGCACTAAAAACTCTGACACAGCCTTCTACAAATCTATATTTCCTCTACTATCACACTTAAGTGTATCTTTTGACTTCAGGAAGTTTGGGAGTTTTTAGGATGATCACTTTTTATAGTATAAAATGTCTCCACAAACAAAGGGATTAGCAAAAATAGAAGATGCCATCAAATTGACAACATAATCAGGTAATTTTGAATAACTTTAATGCTTATTAGTACAGCAAATGAGATATGTTAATATCCTCAAACATTCCAGATTCCAATTTTAGTGATACTAAAATAAACCTTGATAATTTACAACATTTTGCTATTTATCTCCTCATGTACCTTCATCAGTCTATCGAGTGTCCTATGGATTTTAAAAAATACTATTTCATTTTAGATTCAAGGTCCAAAGACAACTGGACCTGACTCAATGAATAATTGAGTAACATTCCATAGAAGGCTTTTTCACTTTTCACTGTCTTATTCAGAAATTACATTCAAACTAAAGAAAATTAAGAATTACTTTTATGAAAGAGGATACAAATTTTAGCAGTGACCTTTTTGAGTTGGAAAGATTTGATTGAGGGTTTGAATGTTCTGTTATGCACACTCACTCTTTGTGTATGACCAGTGACCAACTCTGTTGTTAGATGCCTACACTTGTCCCAGTAACAATAGCAACCACAACTACAACTTTTTCTCCATTCAAGTGGCTGTTCTAAGACCTTTCCATGTAACTCACTGAACTCTCTGAATAATCTTATGCATTAGTTACCATCATCTCAATTTTACTATTGAAGGAAGTGAAGTAAAAAGAATAGTTGACTTGCCCAAGATCAGAGAGGTTAGGAAGAGGTGAAACGGGGTTTTGGGATCTGGACAAAATGATGTCCTTAAATGCACAAGAAACAGGAATGTATCCATGAAGTGTTACCAATGAATGTCCTTCTGCTAAAAATATCAGCCAGGTTGAAATGAAATAGCAAAAACCTAGTTAGTAGGGTCAAGATCTCTTTCCAATTGTAGAACTGAAAATATTGCTCTTGTGATTATTCTACATGAATTGGTGTTAAAGAACAGACTCCTGAAGCAGGGCAGGGTACTTTTTGGAATATAAGAAGGAAATTGTAGAATCACTTCTAGTGGTACTTCTCATTGATAAAAAGTGAGCTCCATCAGAAAGCAACTTAAAAAAATCACCAACTGTTTTTGGTAAACAGTAGCTGGTAAAAAAATGATGGATTTTGTGGTCTATTATTACAGAGTGTGGTGTAGTGAATGTTTGCTAAGCAGGCACTGAAATTGACACCTTACATTTGGCATGACAGGGAAGATTAGGAATTATGTCCTTCCTACAGATTTGAAACCCGAGGCTCAAAATATGTTCAAGGTCACACAGCTAGCTTCTGGTGATAAGTTGGGACTCACCTCCTGTCTAACTGATTACAAAAGCTCTCACTTTCTCAACCCTAAGCTTAGCATCCTGTCACAGAAGCACTAACTATAAAAAAGAGCAGATATCATTGTCCGCAAGGAGTTTCAGGTGGCAGCTCATCTTTTAGCTTTAGGAAAACAAGTCACTCGTTAGTCTTTCACCCTGTTCTCATCTCTTCTCTTTCAGCTTACACATGAGATGATTGCCTTAAATTTTCATGTTTGCAAAAGAGTCATATCTGATTATCAGATTATTAGTGATATCAGATTAGCTGTATTTTTCCAACAAACAAGGTGTAGGAGGGGTGGCAAAACAACTTGACCTATTCAGGAGATCCTGGAAGATGCTTACAGGCATGTGCGAACTCCCCAGGGGAAATAAGACTATTCCTCACTAGTTCAGCTCAGTTTCTGTTGCCTAATCATTTTCTTATCAGCAAATGTTATATATTTACACAGGTGCTTCTCTGGTTTAATTGTTTGGAAGCAGTCACTGAAAGCAACTCCAAGTGACTCAGCTCTGGTGATGCAGTCCAGCTGGGGTCTGACAGGTAAATAATTACCACTAATCAAAGCCTAAATGATTTCAGGTTTCTCAAAGTCATATGGGGGAAATGGGGTAGGGGTTATAAATGAACTGTTAGGAATATCAGGAGAAACAAGAGCTGGGCAGTCTAGTCTTGGATGAAAACAAAAAAGAAAAGCGTTAACAAAGTAAGAGCTTGGCTGCCACATCTATCACCACGGAGGCCTCTGCGGAGGCCGTCACTCCCCATTCGTGCACTATTGGCTTGTGGGTCCTAAAAGCCTGTTTGTGGAACTGAGTCGGATGCTGAGCGAGGTCCTTTTCAGTCCTTGTAGGTATAATCTCATGATTTCATTATGCAGAATTCAGATTGCTTGACATAGGGAGGAAAAAATGTCCTTCTCTGACCTCTGTATCAGTATTATTTACAATAAAAATTAAGAATGAACACATTTGCACCTTAAGAGCAAACCATATGCTCTGAGTGCTTAGCAAGTGAACAGACTCGGGTGAGAGGCTATCTACACATGGTAGGGTAGTGGTCGGCAAACCGCGGCTCATGAGCTACATGTGGTTTGCTGCTTGTTGACTAATGAGTTTGCCGACCACTGGACTAGACTAAATGTTACCATGTAATTGGAAGCTGTGAGGAAAGGGTAGTACATGACAATCGTCGGCAAACTCATTAGTCAACAGAGCAGCAAACTGCAGCTAGGGCGAGTGGCTTTCAGGAGAGATGTCTATGTGTAATGATGAAGGATATGGTCTCTAAGGCTGAGCTCCTACATGATGTATTCATGAGCTTGAAAGACATTTGTTTGAAAGGCAGCCTGACTGGCTGCAGAGAGCCTTTCCACCCCTTTTGCAGGTCATTTTTCAGCTTCTGGTAATGAAAAATACAGGTCAAACCATTTTCAACAACACACTCAGGAAATGCGTGGTGCAGGCCTGCAGCTCCCAGCAGCTGACACAGAAATCCAGTTCCGTCAGTGCTGAGAGCCATGCCCGAAGACGCCTTCTGGGTTTTGGGACCTGCCCGGATGGTGGTATCCGCCACAACAAGGCCGTATTTTGACTGGTTTTCATCAGTTTGACTCCGGCATTTTTTCCCCTGCCTCTTGTAAAAACATTTGGCTTCAAAGCAGAAAAAAAATTTTCAGTTGTAACTCAGAGTACTCTCTTATTGTCTCTCATGAAATGTGGGCTGGAAGAGTTACCTTTGGCTCCAGGCTGGATATAAGCAAAAGTCCAGTATCAGGGGAAAATATTAATTGGCCACTTGAGTTTCTCTTCTGAAATTGTGGTGCACTCCCCTTCACCCTGAGCAGAATTTCTGCCATGACCTTGAGTGTAGGGAATTGGGAGAAATACATGCTCTTTTTTTTTTTCCCCCAAAAGAGCACCCCAAATATCATAGTCCCAAAGAAAAACACCAACATCTTAAGTGGTTTCAACTGACTAAGGTCTTCCAAGAGGGGACACTATGCGCTGACTCAGGAAACAGGGCAACATGCTGAAAACATTTGCAGGCCTGGAAAATAACTGTTTTAATAATTCAAGATGCTTTTAAGTTACAAAAAAAAATACATAAAAACAAATAAACCTCCCTTTCCAAAGTAACGTGGAAGGGTTAGATACTTCTGAAATGAAAAAAACAGAGCCTGCAATCAAAGGTAGATTCAGCTTTGTGAAACTCCTGAACAATTGACAAAGACCCTCCCTACCCCACACCACAAATGGATCAAGGGAAATATCTGTTTCATGACTTCAAAATATTTAGATGAAAAGTGAAATATTTAGTCCATCCCCCAGATGTATTTTCATGAGTGTCATATATCTTGGTGCTTTCAAAGAGATTTTCCAAGTGTTCCATATTCTTGGATGATTTTAGGATTTATTTTTTATTTCCTTATTTTTGTATTGCTACACAAGAGACACCAGGGTTTCCTAATCTCAGTGCTATTAACACTTGGGCAGATAACCCTGTGCTGCAAGGCTGTCTGTGCACATAAGATATTCAGAGCACCTTTGTCACTATGCACTAGACACCATTTGCACTCCCGGTGTGACAACTAAAAATGTCTAAAGACTTGGCTAAATATTCCCTGTGGGAACCAAAATGCCACCAATTAAGAACACACTTTACTTACTTTTACTAATTCAGTTCTAAATCTGCTCTACAAGGTGCTATCATGATCCTCCTGCTTCTTGATCCTTTATAAGCAATGAGAATGTGGCTTAGAGTGAATTAAGTGATCTGTTCCATTTCACAGTCTACTAGCTGGCAAAGGAAACACTGCAATCAGATCTGCAAAGCTTACTAGAATACTCTTTATTCTAACACTGTAAGTTACAGGATTTCAGTTGAACAATTCTGTGGGTGCTTTCTCTATAATCCAAAACTTCTAAATATATGGAAATAAATAAAGCATACTTTCTCAAAAGAGTAAAACAATGAATGCATTAAAATTTCTTCCCATTCAAAGATGTTTGTTTTCAGGCTGCGAAGCACCACACAGGTTGCCCATACCTGGATGTGGGCAACTGAGCCATATGGAATTGTTCCTTTTGCTCCTCACACTTCCTAAGTACTTGAATGGCTGGGTAAGTTTAAAGAGCTTGCCAGATTCACCACAAAGCAGACTGCCATAATCCTAATTGGTAGTAAGTACACTGGACAGTGAAAAGAATGGAATTTTGGAGTTGGGAACGCATAGGGTTTTCTGCTCACTAGGAATTTTGAGAAATTGATGAACTTCCTTTTGCCTCTGATTTCTTGTCTGAAAAAGGACAGTCATAACTATCTTGCAAGGTGATTGTAAGAAGTTAATAGATACAAAGCCCAGGACAGAGAACTTGGCATATGATATACACTCTATATATAATAGACATTATCATTTAATGGCTGTGAAACATAAAATAACTTTTTAATTTTCATTAGTGAGTTGGTAAAGGAGACAAACTTGATAACATTTATTGAATTTTTACTATATACCAAACTCTGTGCCAAGTACCTTATATGAATTATTTAATTTCTTTCATGAAGTTCCTTACCTACTGGTTTATTGGACACCCTTTCTCTGGTTTGTTTACTTACCTGTTATCTGTCATCTTCATGTATAAGAGAACAAGGAACAAGTCAATTTAATTCACCATTGTAGCCTCAGTACCTTATCCTTCAATCAATGTTTGTTGAATTAATAAATTAATGAACGAGTGAAAGAAGAAAGATCACCTAGAAAGGATCTTTGCTCTCTCCTTTTATCATATACTCTAGATTCTTTCATGGCAACATTTTTTATTCATTTTTTTCTCATCATTCTAACACTAACCTGCTCCTGAACCTCATTGCCTTGAACCTGGACTATTGTGGCAATATCATAATTCTCATGTGGTTCCTAGCCTCCTCTTCCTCTCATCCATGCTCCTTGCTGCTTCCATGAAAATCTTCATCACACACCCTCATCAATGAACCATTTCGTTGACCAGGTCAGGCCAGTATCTTTAATTCAAAACCAAACCTTTCATAATTGATCCCAGCTTGCCCTAACCCATCTCACCTTCTTACATTTATTAATGTGATCATCTATTACAAGTAGACTATATGAGCTTGAACATTTTAGTATGTGAATTTGAAGATATGTCCATCATTTATTTCATGTATACTTTACTGAATATTTCTTTTGTACCTGACACTATGTACTACGTGTGCTAGAACATAAAACATGATTCCTGTCCTTTCAAACTTAAAATATAGTTAAGGAGAAAAGCACCAAACCAATTTCAATACAGTATCAATTTATTTGAAAAAGGGCTGTGCAGGATGCCAGGTAGACACCTGGAAGTGTCTATTACCCACACTTGAGAGGGCAGACAAAGATTCCCAAAGGAAGGAGGATATAACCTGACATTTCTAAAATATTAAGAAAGCATCCCTAGAAAAAATAGTGTAAGCAGAATAGCATAAGTGAACCCTCGAGAAGGAGGAATATGGCTCATCTGGTGAAATGAGAACAGTCAGGGATATCTGGAGAGTAGATTGTGACAGAGGTGAAAGAAAGGGAAAAGGTGAGAGATGGTTTGAGAGGTGAGGGTCAAGTCCAGTGTAGAAAAATGATTTTTGTCTTAGGAGTATGGAAGAGATCTGAAAAAACTATATTCAGGTCTTCCTTGAGCTCTGTCAACAAATTTGGTGCTTCTCCACGCCTCACTTTCCTCTTCAGTAAAATGATGAGAATTAACTGACTACATGATCTCCCAGGCTTCTTCCAACTCCTTCCTCCTGTAAATTCTGGCCTTGGCAGGTGGCCATTTTAAAGCTAAAATTTTGCTGAGGAGAAAACCAGACTTTTGAGAAACTCTGTGATACAAGGATAAGTCCCCTCATTTAAATGGACAAGAGGCAAGGGGTTGCCCACTCTCCCTGGAATGGCTAATCACAAAAAGAGCCTTGAGTATCTACAGGGTGTCCCCCAAAATGTAGACACACTTTAACAACTGACAGCTCAATTAGGAAAATGAAATGTGTTTTAATAAACACTGCCTTTACAATTATTCAATGTGTGTGTGTGTGTGTGCACGTGTGTGCATATATATATATATATATATATATATATATATATATATATATTTAGGAGGGCACACCCTTTATTTATACCTTTAAAATGTAGAAGCAAAATTAGCATAATCACGCCATGGAACTGAAATGGAAGAAGTATATATGACCCCTTACTGATTTTGTGCTGTGTGCTCTGCCTTGTGCAAAGTATTTGACACACATTAGTTCCTCTAATTGTCACAACCAAAGGGCCAGCATTTCCAGGTTCTAACATGAGGGGGCTGAAGTTTGAAGAAGGAGGCCTGTGGCATTTGTGAGTGACCCATCATCTGGTCATTGATGTTTCAACCATGTATTCAACACATTTATCCTCTCCTTTAGTGTTGCTTCCCAACATTTAAAAATTTTAATCAAAACAACTATCTTGTCAATATGTTAACATAAAATATGATAGGAAATATGCCACTCTTTGAGGATGTGCTCAAGGAAATCAGTGTTCTGATTCCTCCTTCCTTTTGGATAAGCCATGAAGTAGACAAGAAATAAAATAAAATGCATTAAAAAATCATCTATGGAAACCTTTGCAGGAAATAATCTATCCATCTTTGATAGTCAAGCTCTTAAACTGGGGTGACTCCCTGCATACAAAACCATAATTAATATAGAATTAGAACAAGCCAACCACCAGATACATTCAAACAATGAAAGAAACGGACCATAAGAAGAATTGGACTCAAAAGTTAAGTGTGGTTTCAGAATTAATCAAAGAAATGTGTGTTCTGATATTAAGAACTGCTCCTTGTTACCAAAATGTTATTGGCATAGAGAAAGATACTCTGGGTGGACAAAGCTTGAAAGTAACACTTGCTTTGATGTTTTTTAAAAAATTGATTTTTAGGCAGAAATGAAGGGAGAAAGAGGAGAAACTTTAAGAGCAAAATATCTATTTGCTCCCTCCTGAATGCCTCCTACAGAGGATCGAACCTACAATCCAGGCACGTGCCCTGACCAGGAATCCAAGAAGCAACACTTTGATGCAAGGAACTATGCCCAAACAAACTGAGCCACACCAGCTAGGATGACCTTGATTTTTAGTTTTAGGTCACTATGTATCCTTCCACTGCAAAGGTTAGTTCCCAGAGGCAACTTACTCATCAATGCCCAGTACAAGTCATTGTCAATGTATCTCCCATGGAGAAAAAAGAAAGCTCTCATCTTAGACAACTAGGTGGCCCAGTGGGACAAAACAGACTTCAGAGACAGGTCAACCTGGGTTTAAATCCTTACTCCACTACTTTTTAGCTGTGTGTCCTGGCAAGTTGCAAACTTTTTGGAGCTGTGGTTTCTCATTTGTAATGGAAATAATAACCAATACTTTGAAGGTGTACCAGAAAAATGAGAGGTAACAGGTATAATATGCCTAGGACATGCTTGGTAAAGGAAAGCATTCCACAGACAGTAACCATAATGGAATGGCATTCAAGTAAATTGGTTTCCTTGAGCTGAATCACAAACACTACCCTGCCCTTAACCAGGGGTCTGTGAAAAAGTGAGTTTCTGAACCTGCAAATGTGCATTGTTCACACACACCTTCAAGACTCAGCTAAAAATAGGCTGCCACTTTCATCAATCTCCACTGCAGTACAAGCCCTTCCCTAGAGTCAATAGTAAGCATTGCGCTACAGCGACAAGGGAATTTTCAATGGTCTTATTGCTTAACATTCTATGAAACTATGTTTTGAGACTTTTGAATCTTGATACTTATCTATCCCATCTAATAAAAGAGTAATATGCAAATTAACCATACCTCTGATCAAGCCATGCCCACCAGCCAATCAGGAGCTGGGGCAGAGCCAGCCAGTGAGCACGGGACCAGGAAGGGGGCGGGGCCAAGGAGGGGGGGCAAGGTAAAGGCCAGGGCTTGGGGGGGTGGGGCCAAGGTGAAAGCCAGGCGGGGAGGGGGGGAGCTGAGGAGGCCAGGGCTGTGGGGGTGGGGCCGAGGCAGCCAGGGCTGGGGGAGGATAGGCGGGGACAAGGCAGCCAGGGCCATGGGGGGGGGGGGCAGGGCCAAGGCAGCCAGGGCTACGAGAGGGGGGCGGGGCCCAGGCAGCTGGGGCCATGTGGAGGTGAGGCCCAGGCTGCCAGGGCTGGAGTAGGGCGGGCGAGGTGGCCAGCAGGCTCTGGCCAGGAGAGAAGGCCTGGGCTGGGGGGGGGGTGGGGGGGGGGCGGGGCTGGGGTGGAGCCAGCCATCAGCCGCATTGCAGGGCAATGGTGGGCAGGCTAGGGATGAGTGGTCAGTAGGACATCCCCTGAGGGCTCCCAGTATGTGTGAGGGGGCTGAAGGATCACCCACCCCCAGTGCATGAATTTCATGCATGGGGCCCCTAGTATATATATTAAAAGCCAGTGTCTACTAGAGACCAGAACACCATGGCCCCTCATCCAGGTTGGCCCCTCCCCCAGGGAGTGGTTAGAGGTGCCCCTAGGCAACATGACAGGGTGCAAGTTTGATGGGGGGAGGTCTTAAGAATCTGCAGGGTTGGGGCGGTTGCCCCAGTAGGCTCGGGATGTGCTGGGGAAGGAGGAGGACGATCCGATTGGAAAACGGCTCAGCCCCTACCTTTCTCATCGCCAACCGGGACGGGCCAGCTGTGGACTGAATGGGCGGTTGTTTCATGAGTGCGCTGGGGACCGACATGTTCACGGCAGCCCAGGACTCCCGAAACTTCACTGATTCCAAATAGTTAAACAGCCATCAATGCCAAAGAACAGAAAATCCTCTCCAATTAGAGGCCCTGGACTTGCAACAAGACTGAAGGAAACACCACTTGAGACGCTAAAAAACCGGAAGTATGCGACAGAGGATTGTGGGATTTGGAGGACATCCGGGCCCCTAGGCCTAGCACCGAGCCTGTGACTGCGCATGTGCATAGCCGCCCTGTAGCCCTCAGTCTGGCAGTAATCGCACGTGATTCTGGCGGGAAATTATTTCCGTTGAGGCTTGCTGTTCCCTTGCGGGAGGAAGATCAGAATTAAAGGTTTCGTTTGTTACCTCCGTTTGAAGCGGAGGACAAGAGCCACGAGTACGACCAGCTCCGGGAGGAGTTCACACCGCCTCCCAGGAGCTGCAGGGGAAGCGCATGGCCTTCGAAGCCTTCAATGGAACCATCAGGATCTGCGAAGAGCAGGGCCGGACTCGAGAGAAGCGCCCAAGGCGTATCGGGAGCGCTTCTGGCTGAGGGCACTGAAAACGGGATGCAGAGGATCCTGCTGAACTCAGGACGGCTCAAGCCTCGCATCGCGGAGACCCACGAGAGCCTCACAAAGCTGGCACAGGAGCTGCGGGCACAGGCCTTGGACAGCCGGGAGATGGATAAGCACGTGAGCAGCCTGAAGCCAGACCTCATGCAGCTGCGCAGGATCTGAGACCAGAACCTGCTATAGCTCACCCAGAAAGGCGCCCAGCAGAAAATCAAGGAGTGGCTGGGAATAAAATATGAGACTGAAGAGGCAGAATGCACTGATGGAGGATGAGGTTGACCTCCCCACCTTGCGAGACGAACCTGGTATGTGGGCAAGATCAACCGCACGCAGGCTGAGGAAATGCTGAAGAGCCAGCGGGACGGTACCGTCCTCATCCGTGAGAGCAGCCAGCGGGGCTGCTATGCCAGCTCCGTGGTGGTGGATGGTGATACCAAGCACCTTGTCATCTACCGCCCGGCCACTGGCTTGGGTTTTGCGGAGCCCTACAACCTGTACGGGTCTCTGAAGGAGCTGGTGCTGCATCACCAGCACAGCTCCCTCGTGCAACACAGTGCCCTTACCATCACACTGGTTCACCCTGTGCAAGCTCCAGGCCTGGCTCCCCCATCCCCCACCACACATCCCCCTGACTCATACAGAGCAGGACTCCATCTTTCTGTCTCTCTTCTTTGTAAATCTTTCTCTGTCTCAATCTCTCCCTTGCTTTCTCTGAGTGTCTCTCTTCCTGTCACTCTGTCTTATCCTCATCTCTGTCCTCTCTGTCTCTCTTAGTCTCTGTACCTCTAAGTCTCTGTTAGAGGAGCATACCTCCTCCACCCCATGTCCTCTTTCCCCATGGGTCCTGCCCTGGTGGCTGCCCCCACCAGTTCCTACAGTTCCCCCAAGCTTCCCTGCCTGTACCTGCCTTGTTTACAAAGGCCCCTGGGGTACTCAGCCCCAGCCTGGTGCCCTGATTTTTAAGCCACAGGTCTGGGATCAGGGCAGGAAGGAACTTCGCTGGGCCACTTCCTAGAACCTCAGCTGTGACATTTGGGGCCAGGCGGGTCCCGCCCCACAGGACCAACTTCCTTCCAAACTCTGAAGTGAAACCCACACTGGTTACCCCCACATGGAGCTGTTGCCCAGAAGCCCTCCTCCCCCAAAAACAAAATTATAAAAATTAACCTCAAGAGCTGGGGCCTATTGCACCCCAGGCTTCCCAGGAACCGAGGCTACTGCAGATACTGCTGGGCCAGCCAAGATGCACTGCCCACAGCACCTCTGCTAGATGCAGTTTTAAGGCTTCTCCTTGATCATGTTGGGTTATGGTTTTGTTTCCTCCATTTTCTCCTCTTTTGGGACAAGAACCCCAGTTTTCTATGCTGCCATGGACCCTCCTCCTGCCTGCCCAGCTAGGCTGGCAGGTGGGTTTGTATGGTATGTTGATACTGATGTGGATATAAAACACCGAACTAAAAAAAAAAAAGAAAAAAAAAAGGAAAATGGGATAGTGACAAATAAGAAACTTTGGGGTCAGTGAAGGGCAGTTTGTCCAGACTGTTGAGAGCTAAGAATCAGTTTAATTGGGATAGAAATCCAGGAATAGACCTGATGCCTGAAATCTGAACACTCTACTTTTAGGTTTTCCAGTTCAAATTTTTGGAGACTGCCTAAGAAAACATTTTGGGTTGAAAGTGTTTGTATAAAAGCTCATAAGTATTAAGTATTTGCTGTGTTTACCATGCTTAGCTCTCTGTAAGGAATATGGAGTAATGTTAAATGTCTCATGTTCTCAAGAAGCTTAATTTTTAAAATAAAAAAGAAGAAATATAAATATTAAAGATAAAAAAAGACAGAGCTTGAGTTTTAGGGATGATCAGGCAGGCAGGCAAGCAGTTAGGAGCCAGTGGTCTGGGATTGCAAGAGGGATGTCCAACTGCCAGTTTAGGCCTGATCTGTGGGATTGTGCCTAAACTGGCAGTAGGACAACCCCCAGATTGCAAGAGGGTGCAGGCCAGGCAGATGGACCCCTTCCCCCATGCTCAAATTCCATGCACCAGGCCTCTAGACTATAATAATAAAAGTATAATATACTAATTAGACCGGACAGCCAAATGACCTTCTGGACATCCTTCCAGACAAAGCTGTGGTGGTGGGGGCTGAGGCAGAGGCAGTTAGGGATGATGAGGTAGGCAGGCAGGTGAGTGGTTAGGGGTGATGAGGCAGGCAGGGAGGCCAGCAGTTAGGAGCCAGCAGTTGCAGATTGTGAGAGGGTGCAGGCCAGGCTAAGGGTACACCCCACATCCCCTGTGCATGAATTTCATGCACCAGGCCTCTAGTCTATAATAATAAAAGGGTAATATGCTAATTAGACAGGATATCATTCTGGACATCCTTCTGGATGAAGCTGGGGCTAGAGGGAAGCCCAGCCAGCTCCTGGGTGCCTGCAGATGGCAGGAGTGATGCCAGCCCAGGTCCTAGTTGCCTGCCTTTGGCCAGAGCAAAGCCTGGGGCTCAGATGCCAGAGGGAAGCCAGTGGCAGCAGCCAGGGGAAGGAAGGCCTACTCTTGCATGAATTCTGTGCATCAGGCTTCTAGTTAAATAATAAACTTATTTTCCCACTCTTTATTATTCTAAGGTATAAATAATTTGCTCACATTGGTTTTGAATTGATATCATTTATTCATCAATAAATATCTCTGGAATATTATGTGTTACATGCTAAGAATACAGTGCTGACCAGGATTTGGTTGCTGCTCACAGTGTAATGGGGAGAGAGAAGTAAAGTGACCGAAGGACAAATGAAAGGTAACCAAGGAAAGAGATAGGATAAGATTGCTTTGGGCAAAGGGAATAGTAAGTGCAAGGCTTTGAGGTGAGAGAACAGATGAATTCCATAAAGGAAAGGTTTTTGGTAGGCTGGAACATGACCTTCACAAAGTAGTCACTCCTTCAATTCTTTATTTGTCAAAGGTTTGCGTTCAATTACACTTACTGCAAATTTTCCCCAGATCACTGGTGCTTTCATAGACTCCTAAGGATTTGTAGTATCCCAGCTGAGAATAATAAAGAGCTTTGGGACAAACGAATCCAAACTAAATTCCCATTTTCACAGTGGAGGTCTATATAAGCTTGAGCAGATCACCTGTCATCTTTGAGCCTCAATTTTGACATATAATTAATATTGGAATAATAACTACCTTGTTGAGCAGATGTGACTATTAAATATAGCAATGATTCAGTTAAAGTATCTAATGTGTGCCCTGACACATGGTAGGTACTCAATAAATCACAACCATTAGTCATTGCCAACAGCTGAAGTCTGTAAATTTTCAACTGGCAAATACTGGCAAGTGCATGTGGTCAAACACCGATATATCAAATCTAGAGTTTAATATTTTGGAGACAAAAGTCCTCATTAATAATAATCATCTTATCTAATAAAAGAGTAATATGCAAATTTGATCATATCCTTGCCACACCCACAAGTCACGCCCACAGTCACACCCACCAGACAATCAGGAGCAGATTATGCAAATAAATCGAAACCAAGATAGCTGCCGCCACTGAGAGCAGGAGGAAGGCTTGAGTTTCCCTGGCAACAGAAGAAGCCAAGCTTTCTGCCTCCCTAGACCTCTACTCAATGTTACAAAGTTTCAATTATAAAAGATACAGAAATGGCAGCAGCCACTGAGCTGGAGAGAACAAAGGCTTGGGTTTCCCTGGCAATGGAGGAAGCCAAGCTTTCAGCCTGCCATTGCCGGCCTAGGCCTCCACTCTAGGCTACAAAGTTTCAAACAGAAATGGCTGCCGCCACAGAGCAAGCAGAAGGCTTGGCTCTGCTCCAGGCTACAAAGTTTCAATTGTAGACAGAGATTAATCCCAGGTACCAGGGCTTCCAGCTTGGGTCACTGGGGGGTGTGGCCGGCCTGTAAACCTCCACAGGTCACTCACCCGGGCCACCCCTTGCCCCAAGGGAACCCCCACCCTGATCTGGGACACTCTTCAGAGCAAACTAGTTGGCCCCCACCCATGCACCAGGCCTCTAATCCTATCTAATAAAAGAGTAATTTGCAGATTGACCATCACTCCAACACACAACAGGGCTGCCCCCATGTGGTCAAAGATCCTGCCCCCATGTGGACACAAGATGGCCACCACAAGATGGCCAGCAGGGGAGGGCTATTGGGAGGTTCCAGGCCCTGCAAGGGAGGGCAGTTGTGGGCAATCAGACTAGCAGGGGAGGGCAGTTAGGGGTGACCAGGCCAGCAGAGGAGGGAAGTTGGGGGCAAATAGGCTGGCAGGGGAGCAGTTAGACATCAATTAGGCTGGCAGGGTAGTGGTTAGGGGGTGATCAGGCTGGCAGGCAGAAGCAGTTAGGGGCTATCAGGGAGGCAGGTAGATGAGCAGTTTGGAGCCAGCAGTCCTGGATTGTGAGAAGGATGTCCAACTGCCCATTTAGGCCCTACCAGGCTCGAGCCTAAATGAGCAGTCAGACATCCCTCAAGGGGTCCCAAATTGGAGAGGGTGCAGGCTGGGCTAAAGCACATCCATCGCCCCCATGCACGAATTTCGTGCATCGGGCCTCTAATATAATGATAATACTCACTACTATTGAGTACTTACTCTGGGCCAAACACTATGGGAAACATTTATCTTAAATTCTTAATTAACATTTGCAACAGTCCTATGAGGTCACTTGCATTTTATGAAACACTGCTCTCATTTTCAACAAAAGAAAAAAAAAAGTTAATGAACTAAAATATTTTTGGACATTTGGGGTCAAACAGAGTTACACAGATTTATGTCCTTCAGAACTTCTCAAGGACGTGAATAGGACAATATGCATCATCAAACCCAAGGCAGAGGAAAAGTTCAAAGGGTTTTCTAAATGAATTTGACCATTAAAACCCTTTTTAATTGCATGCATATTAAAATATCTTTAAAACATATCTTGGGAAAAACTAAAATAAGAATTATTAGCTCTATTTTATAGCTGAGAAAACTTCTCTGGGGCTCAGAGAAGTTAAGTAATTCGCCTGATCAGCCAGCAGGATGGGCCATGGTTTGATACCAGATCTTTCTTACTCCAAAAACCACACTCCTGGCAACAGGAAACTTACTTTCAACATTGTCCCAATTCTTAAAAATTATTTAGCCTTCAAAAACATGGGGGGGGGGGGAAGGAAAAAGAAAAACCAAAAACATAGGCAGCTTTGGTAAGCTCTGACTATTCTGAGTGGAAAACCTTAAGGCATAAAGTTTGGAGTCTGCATCTGAAAGGATAGCAATTACTTCCGTGCTGGGGAAAGACAAAGCAGACCCCAGGGCCAATGCTCTCCTGCCCTGGAGAGCTGCTTAACTCTGGACACAGAACCCAGCTAAACTTCCACCGTTACTGCTTCCTACTGTACCCTGAGCTGTTCGCCCCATTCTCAGAGATCGTGCCCCTCCTATGTGGCCCAGTTCTTCATACCTGTCACTATTTCAGTGGTGGCTAGTGACAGTTCACACCTGGCTGTTCCCTTGGCAAGACAGTTGCAGCCTGCCACTGAGCATATTGCTAAAGTAAATAACTCAGCCCCAACTTATTAATCCCTCCACAAAACTCAGAGAATATGAAAAAGAATTACGCCATCCAGTTCCCTCAGCATTATGGGAACAGGCGAGACTTTCATTGACTCCAGCAGTCCATATGTTTGAAGGTCAAATAACACCTGGGTATTTCTTTGAAATAAACTAATTGAGCCTGGATGATTTAGAGTCAGTTTTGCTGAAAGGCTCATTGGATCACTACCCGTAAGGCAAGACCTTCTTTTGAAAACTCTGGATCCTCCAATGCCAGCTTTGTCAAGTGGCAATGAATATTTGATGCTGTTCAAAGATTAAGACCTGGACCAAACTGAGTGAAGCAAAAAAGAAAAGACTGCTTTCAAACTGCCATGAAAAGGAGCCTTGGCCCCAGGTGTTCAAGGTGGTAAAGAAATTAGAGCCAGCCTAAGGAAAATGAGGCAGAGGGCCTGAAAGGGAATAGTTCTCCACAAAGTGTGGATAGAAAGCACCTGGGGAACATGTTAATAACGCAGGCTTCCCAGCTGGCCTGTCCCTGTGTCCCAATTTTAGCTGGTTTTCATGGAAACCCTCTCTGTAAGAATACAAAACTGACACATACAAAGACCAGTTTGATTCAGACTGGGGACAAAATATGAACTTCACGTATGCTATTTACATCCCATGCCACACATACACCAAATGAGTGGGTTTCTTTGTGCACAGGCAGCTCCTACCTCACAGACAAGCCCCTCGGTGCTCCGTCTTGGCCTCCCACTTCACACACTGAGACAAGGTACCTCTCCTTAGTGTTTATTGGCATTGTGGTGAAATATTTTTCCAGTGGTCTGTTGATATCTTTTCCCCACTAGACTGTTACTTCCACATCCCTGGAACCTAGGTATGACTAGGTGCTTCCTAATTAATGATTTGCCGAATGAATGAAATGAATGGCATTCGAACCCAATGACAAGGCTAATAAGAATTATTATTAATATAGAGAAAATATATTGGGAGATGAATAACTTAAATTGCATAGGCATTTATTTTCATCTAATAATTTTAAAATGTACATTCTTGCCAAGAATTATACTATTTGGTTTTAACCACACTCAGTCATTAGGATTGAGGGAGATATTGGAAACTGGAATAATTATAACAGTGGAATTGTAATGATGTTTAGAGCTAAGTTGACCTGTGTGTGCCTAGACTTGTGCTGGGTTTTATCCATGTATTACCTCATTGAATTGTCTCAATAAGGCAATGGGATAAGTAGCCCCATTTCATAAAACAGTATGCAGATGTTGTATGAAAAGATTTGTTTATTTATTTGTTCATTCATTCAACTAATATCTGAGCACAGGTTCTATCCTACTACTAGACACTATAGACAATAACAAGTAAAAACAGATATGGTGCCAATTCTTTTGTAGTTTATAATTTAATGGGGGAGACAGATATTAACCAATGGCCATAGAAAAAATACAACTATTTTAAGTGCTATGAAGGAATAGTATATAGTATTAGGAGAAATTATTTCTAGTCAGCTTTCTGGAGCCAGACCTGAAGGGAGAATAGACATTAACCAAGGAAGGAAGAGATGGGGAAGCTTTCAAAAGATGGAAGAACTATGCAAAGGCCCTATGGTAGAATGAAAAATGGTGTTATCTGAGGGAATTAAAGAAACCTATAGGAGGTGAGAATGGCAAGAAGCCAAATGCAGGGTAGGCTGGAGAGCAGTGGCTTTCCAAATCAGTGTGGAATCATCAGGAAGACTTGTCAAAACACAGTCTTCTGGATCCCATCCCGAGTTTCTGATCTATTAGATATGGGGTAGGGCCAAGATTTTGCATTTTGAAACACACACCTGGCTGATGCTGATGCATTCTGAGACTACACTTTGTGATCCACCACCCTACACTATACAGTTCATGGTGGGCCAGGGGATGGATTTCTGATTCTGCCCTCGGAAAAAGAAAAGTCACTGATGGATTCCAAATTCCCAGGTGATGTGATCCAATTTATATTATGGAGAAAGTCACTCTAGCTGCAAGGTGGAGGAAAGACAATCTGCAGGAAGGCCAGTGTGGGTTAAGGAAGGCCAATGTAGGTGAAGGAAGGCCAATCAGAAGGTATGTTGTCACTTAAAGAAGAGATCATTGTAATTAGAGAGAAATTGATGGATTTCAGCCAGATTTAGGAGGTTGGAGTCAGTAGCACTTGATGATGAATATGAGAGTTAAGGGAGAGACTAGCTTCTTGCTTTTGCTTGGCAACTAGACAAATAGTGGTGCTGCTCACTGAAAGAGACCAAGTCTGTAGGAGAAGATTATGAGCTCAATCTTAGACTTGACAAACGTTAGGTGTTTTTGAGGCATTCAAAAGATGGCAAGCAGACAAATAAAAAATAGATGGGTCTGGAGTTAAGTGTGAGATCAAGATTGGAGACAAGAATTGTGAGTCATCTGAGAATACGGATAATATGAAACTATGGGGGTGGAGAAGATCACCAGGGAGAAAAACCAGAATAAAAAGAACAGAGGGCCTAGGCCCTCCAGCATTTAACGGCTGGGGAGAAAATGAGCCAGCAAAGGAGGAAGACAGGAGCAATAGGACAAAACTCACAGAGAATCGTGCCCTGAAACGAGAGAAAGGAGGCAGTAAAAGGCAATAACACAGGTGCTACTCAGAAGTCAACTAAGATGAGGATTGAGGAATGCCTGTTGGGTTTAAGAAGATGGAGGTGACCATGATGAAAACTAGTTTGGCAAAGGAAGAGAGAACATATTGGAGTAGGCTCTAGCTAAAGTTTGGAAGAGAGTGTTTCATCCACAACCTTCATGTTATTATTTTCAATTTCCTCTCTAGCTATAGCCCAAACTCATTATCCCCCTCCCTACCATTTACTGCCATGTGAATAAAAAAATCACTCTTTTCTTTTATGTAAACATTTTATTCACTCTTCCCAACACTTTAATTTGTCTTCTAGTCCCATTGAGTTTCTATTAAATACCATATCCATGTTTAATTTATTGTACCAAATGAAAGAATAGTTGCAAAAACTGACCTACTCTTAACAAGAAAGATCCCACTTTCTGTTTTTCATTAAAGAGGATCTCAAGAACACAAGGCCTTAGGTCCTGTTCTTATTTCTCTAGCTGACCAATTACCTTTGGAGATTGGAAAATCATGGGAATATTTGCTTACTAGGCCAGCAGAAGGTAAAAGCAATGTGAAGTTGAAGATCACAGAGGTCTTGTATTTACATGAGGAGTCTGTGTCTGTGTATGTATGTGTGTGTGTGTGTTGGGGGGGGGTAATTATTTCTGGCTCAAATCATTCCCTGCTCAATAAAACTCGAAGTTTGGGATTCAGGACCAGCTAGATTAGGACACCAACTTTGGCTCTGCAACTTGCCAGCTATGTAACCTTGGATAAGATGTTCAACCTCCCTGAGACTCATTTTTAAATTCATGGATAAAATAAACATAAGCATATATACTTACATTATAGTTGTAAAGGCCTAACTCATGTTAAGCAACTAACTAATCGTAGTAGTAACTGTAGTGGACCAAACAAACAAAAAGAAGAGAGAAAATGCCTTCAAAGTGGCATTGTTTTCCAAGGTTAGCCTTAAATCCTCAGTACTTATTTGGGCTTTTCTACACTCATTCCTTTAAAGAACTTTTAAATCCATTACACTTTTAAATTTATTTACTATGAATTGAGCTTTCTTTGGTCAATGTTGTACTGGTCCCCCAAAATAGAGCTTGTTGAAGTTGCTTTTTAAAATGAAATACTCCCAAGTTTTTAGCATTTAGCTTCAGTTTAAATAAAAACAAATGATGAGGTAGGTAATAAAATGTAGAATAAATGCATTAATTGAACTGTTGGTTTTGTTTAGGGATATTCAGATACAACAAACATAAGGGGAAAAAGCAAGGCTCAACACATTTCCCTAGGGGTAAAAACCAAAATATACAATGAAAAGGTATATCATCCATCCATCCATCCATCCATCCATCCATCCAACAAATCTGCTCTGAACATTACTCACTAAAGGCCTGGGCTAGAATCAGATTTTGTTGCTGTTTTTAACTCCCATCCTGTCGGATGCAGCCTTGGCTCATTGTTTAAAGTAGAAGCAGAGTCAACAGATCAAGCGCCAAAGAGAGGAGAAGAGATTTATACAAGGATTTCCTACAGTTTGTTACAAGGAATCATGAAATTACTGCATCAAGATTTCACATCAAGTTCATTATCCAGCTATTGCCAAGTTAAGGACAACAAAATGTTATTTGGAAAAATTTCTCCATCTAGTAGCATCACTAACTGGCTCAAAAGAATAATGACAATAATGATACAACCTTTACCTTTAGTATTTGAAAGCAGTGCACATGAATTTGCCTTTGTTAACTCTTTTCCCTGGTGGGAAAAAAAAATCCTCATCAAGAGGATACTATTATTATCATCATTTCATAGACAAGAAAACAAGCTAGGGTAGATTAAGAAATCTGTACAAGGTCACAAAGTTAAGGGGTAGAACCGAGACCTAAAAGCATGTGCTCTATGGTATAACTCTCCTTTTAAAAATTAACTTGCTTTGTAGTTCAAAAGAAAACCACTCTAGTTCTGGATTTAAAAAAAAAAATTCTACATTCTTATTTACCCTGTCCACTGACTCTCTGAAGGTCATAATGATTCTCACAAGTCAAGTGTGAAACTATGTTCTCTCCCCAGCATCCCTAACCCCTCATTTTATTGAGCTGCTCTGCAAAGCAGCACATTTTTCATCTTTCTAAACTAATCTTCCCTTCCACCTTTCAAAGCAGGAGAGCCCCTTCTAATTGGCCCTGGAGAGTTTTCTGCAAATTAATCACTCTGAATTCTGAAGCTCAGCAAAAAAGTTTCTCATCCTAACCCAAGAGCAACAACTATTTCTGGCACCAAAAGAATGTTTTCACTCACCACCACGAAGGCCTCTGAGAATCGGCAAAAGGAAACCCAGGATTGTTCTTAACTGTGAGGTCCTCTAGTGCCGATGGCCTCGAGACCAAAAGAAAAGGGTATTCTTTCTTTGCGGTGAAATTTGCTAGCCATAAACTTGTTGTCTTATTGTACCTACTGTTTTTTCAAGGACAGTCATCTCTTTAAGGAACTTTTTAAAAAGCCTTTCATGGGCCATTTGGAATTTTCCCTGAGACACAATCCTGGTAAGCTAGCATTGGCTTTTTGTTCTATTGGGGCTTTCCGTTTGGGGACAGATCACACTAAGGGCCTGTATGCTTTGTGACGTCCTTCCTGAAGGCCAGTCAAAACATAAAGACTCTCTTTTCCATTCAGCTCAGGTTATTGTATGTTTTAACCAAGATATTCTTGGTTTCAAAGTGAATAAACTTTTGGAGCATTTATTATATGCCAGGTTTTATGCTAAAAGGTCACACACTATTGCTCTTATAATTCTTGAATATGAGAATTATTATCACAGCAGCCTCCAACCCCCATTATCCACAGGGGACATTATCCATGGATGCCTGAAACCATGGATAGTACTGAGCCCTATATATACTATGTTTTTTCCTATACATACTTCCCTATGTTTAAGTTAAACTTATAAATGAGGCACAGTAAGAGATTTACAACAATAACTAATGTGATAAAACACAACAGTTGTAACAATATACTGTTACAAAAATTCTGTGAATGTGTTCTTTCCCTCACTCTCTTAAAGTATCGTATTACACTGCACTCACCTTCTCACTGAACGGAAGCACTGCGGCCTCCCTGGCGTGTCTGGACTGCCAGCATCACTAGTCTCATTCATGCCTTGGGGCCATTGTGAGATGAAATTAGGGGGACTTGACCACAAGCTCTGTGATACAGAGACAGCTGATTTGATCATCTACAGCTACTAAGTGACTGAAGGACAGGTGGCGCATACAGCTGGATATGCTGGACAAAGGGGTGATTCACATCCTGGTGGGACAAAGGGGATAGCATGAGATTTCATCGCTGTACTCAGAATAGACACAATTTAAAACTTATGAATTGTTTATTTCTAGAATTTTTCATTTGATATTTTGGACTGCTCTTAACCACGAGGTACCGCAACTGCAGAAAGTAAAACCATGGGCTGGGGGGTGGGGGGGGTGGGGGTTGGGCAGGGGGACTACTGTGTTCTCATTTTATTACTGACAATATTAAGTAGCTTACTCCAAATGTGGACAATTTTTGAAGCTGGGTAATGGATGCATAGTGTTTATCATACAGCAGCCCGCCAATAATATCATTTCCTTCAACACTACTTTGATATGACATTGATGAGAAAAATATCAACTCATGGCTGGGGCCACTGTGTGTGGAGTGTGCACATTCCTCCCAGGTCTGCATGGGTTTTCTTCAGACTTCAGTTTCCTCCTGCATCTCAAAGCTGTCACCTGAGGTGCATGGATGTGTCTGATTGTCCCATCGAGTGCACGTGAGTGGCCCTGTGATGGAAGGGCCTCCTGTCCAGAGCTGGTTCTCACAACCCTGAACTGGAATAAATGGGTTGGAAAATAGTTATCTTACTTGTTTTCATCCATCTTTCTTAAATGTGTGTAGAGCTCACAATTTATTTCAATGTTTAATATTAGAAGTGTTTTTGGTCTTTATTAAGAACTTTGGTGATATTTTGCAACCAGAGATATGCTGTAGGAACTCTGCTCTTATTCCTATCAATTAGCTTGCAGTAAAACTGGTTTCATTATATGCAATTTTGCTTGAATCAGTTTCCAAGAACCTATTGATGATGTTAATTGAAGACCATGTTATTTATGTTTATGATATTTCACACAGTAGTGTCATTGCTGTCGATTCTACATTGCCTTCCCCAAATGCATCTAGCTCATAAGTAGAGCCTGTGGTTTCAAACCCAAGTTTATCCGCCTGCAGAGCCCAAGCTCCTAAACTTGTGCTGAGTGTTGACTATCACCCAGTTGATAATGTTAGCCAATGCCTACTTGATGCCAAAACAACTCCCTAGAAAACCAAAACCCAAACCAAAAGTGAGTTAGCCCATTAGACATACTCTGCAGCAGGTGGCCATACTCAGTGGCTCTCAGACTGAAATCCCTGGATGGACCGGGTTGCACAGAGCATTTCCCAGGAGAAATGGAGGAGCGTTTTATTCAGGCCAATCACAGCAGCATGCTCACTGTGACTGTTATGCCCAGAGTTCAGGATCCCCAATAATTAACCAGGGAGCCTTTTATTATCCGATGCAAAAACAAAGAGCCTTTATTCAAACCCGGGTTTGGCTCCCAGCCTCTATCTGGCACAAAAGCGAGACGAGAGAGTGAGCCCGGCAAGAACAATAGGTTATAAAGGGTTGGTCATTTGGGTGGTCTTAGGGAAGTGACGTGGGTTACAGAGATTGCCATATTAGGTCAGGGTTTTTCAGCGGGGGTCTTACAGCACAAGGATCAGAAAGTGACCAGTACTTTCTGAGCTTGGAGCCATCCCCCATTGTTCCCTGGTTGGTCAACAGTGATGTATAGGGGAGTATCCTGTGGTTATGCCTTATTAGGACCTAAGCCATTTCCTTGGGGCTGCATTGGTCCACTCAGGCAGTGGTTGGGGGAGTTATGACATTCCTGGAACCCTTGTGGCCACCCCTAGCAAGGGGGGGGGGGGGTGTTAGGCTGACCAGCCCCGCAAGATGGAGGATAGTCAGCTCTGCTTTGTCCCTTCATGACTAAGCTTGCTTGTTTCGCCTATTTATTTATGTATTTCTTTTCCATGCCACTTGCAGTATAAACAGCTCTTTCTTCATGGATATTGCAGGCCCAAGACCAGAAAACATGGCATCTGGCTGCAACCCCAGAGTAAAATGAGCAACAAATTTGCTGTTTCCTGGTTTTCCATCCCTCCAGGTAGAAGAAGCTGGTCTCAAATAGTGACCAGAAGATCTTTGTGAATAGGCTAGATGATGCTTTTATTAAACACCTAACAGCAGCCCACAGTTCATGCTTCTATAACCAGTCATTATTGATTTTATGTTATGGTTTTACTCTTATAAAAATGTATTTGTTTTCTAAGTAAAAGTAATGTTTGTTTTCTCCTGGTGGAGCCTTAAGGCCCTGTGATATGTGCTGCCCTATGCAGGAATCCAGGACTAGGATTTACCCTGGCACCAATTCTCCAACAACACTTACCACCAACTTCTGAAAGCAACTGTAAGACACTTCATGTGTGCTTTGCAATTTCACTATTCCCTGAGGAAAGGAGATGTCTCCCTCTGGCCAAAGTTTGGTTTTTGTGGTCCTCAGACTTGCCTGAGGGATAGCTTTTGGAGAAGCATGGGGTTCTGGGAAGCATCTACCATTTGTCATGGGGTGGAGGAAGCATCACTTTACTTGTAAAAAGAAAGAAAAGGAACTCTGTAGAACTTGAGAGCATAAACTGGCTGTTGGGTCACATTCTTCACTTATCGCTAAAATGGCTCAATCAGATAAACAAGTGGAGACTCCTCTGTTGCTGCAATTTGTAAACACAAAGAAAACATTTAGAGCCACTAAAAATGATGATAAGGCAGTCTAACAACATCTGTGTGCTTGGCCAAATCTGTTATTCCATAAACATCCATATCAGAGATAACATCTAAATATTGCAAAAAATAAAAAATAAAAAGGCCTATCGACCTACCTCTTGTTAAAATGGATGACTTAAAATTGTTACATTTGAGCAGATATTATCTTGGCACCAAAGAGGTAAGATAATATCTGCTCAAATGTAACAATTAGATCAAAAGCCAAACAAAAGTCCACCTCCACTCCATAACCATCCCAGTCATGACCTTCACGACCAGTGGATTTAAGCAAAGGGTCCTTGAAATTCTCAGGCTTGATGTCTTAACCCAGGAGTTTTATTCTTGTCAAGCTCTACATCCCCTCTATATTATAAATATTTCAAAACATAATCAACCTACATACACAATTTTAAAAATATTAACATGACCTCGCTACGTTATAGAGAAGAAATAAAGAAAATTAACTTATAATAAAAGAATACATTTTAAAATCTAAGTGCTTAGGCCTGATTCCACTAAGACACACTGAAGCTTTCATCCACTTACATCAAATCAGCTGAGACTTAAGCTAGAGCTCTCACATAATGTGTCTATTCTTTCCCTTTCCATGTCACCTTTTGAAATGAGAACTAAATAAGTACATTTGTATATATGTGCATAGAATTACTCTGAGTGTGACAGTGACAAACTCAAACTGATACTCAAACCTAAATTGTCACAAGTGGCTTTGTAATCAGTGATATGATTTTCTGAAATGGTGAGCAATGAACAATGCTAAAACTCTGTAGGTGGTCAACTATAACTTATCACCTGTAGTTTCATTCCTGGAAAATACAATGATATTAAACCATTATCAATGATCCATCTTTCTGTCATCTCTCTAGTGTAATTTTTATATAAGAGAATCATATGTAGGTTTCAACCAACTGAATGTCCAGTAGGATATTTAAAAGTCATACAGGACACAGGAAAATTTTCTACTCGTGTATCCATCTCACCCATTGCAGAATGGTTTGCACCCCCAGACTCCACCCACCCACTAAATGCCAGTAGTATCCCCAAAAATGTGACAACCTAAATCATTTCCACAAATTTCTAAAAAACTCGTGGTGGTTGTGCTCCATTTGTGAACGATGTCTAACAGAAACAATAAGCCAAGACCCACCCATGCTTCCATGCACATTACTGTAGTTTCCACAGGATGCCCTATTCTCACCTTTCCCTTTGTCTATTTTAGAGCTCAGACAGGTCAGTCCCTTACCTCTGACTTGGTGTGCCACTAACCCTTTTAACAGCATCAGGTCTCTCCTACTCCTCACTTCCCATCTAATTGGTTATTTCTGGGATTCACATAGAACCAGAGGCCCAGTGCATGAAATTCATGCACTGAGAGGGCATCCCCCTCAGCCTAGCCTATGTCTTATCACAGTCTGGGAGTCATCAGTGGGATATCCTTAGTCAGTCGGACAGGCTCCCACCACTGCCATTGCACTTGCCAGTTGTGAACCCAACTTCTGGCTGAGCAGTGCTCCCCTGTGGGAGTGGATTGGCCAAAACTGGCTCTCTGACATCCCCCAAGGAGTCCTGGATTGCAAGAGGGTGCAGACCAGGCCAAGAGACCCCACTGGTGGCACAATCAGGGTCGGGAAGGATGCGGGAGGTTGGCCAGCCTGAGAAGGACTGTGGGAGGGCTCCAGGGATGTCTGGCCCATCTTGCTTAGTCCCCATCTTCTGGACTCCAGCAGCAAACTAACCTTCCAGTTGGAATATTTACCACCTGGTGGTCAGTATACATCATAGTGAGCAGTTGAGTGGCCTTAGCATATCATTAGCATATTATGCTTTGATTGGTTGAACAGACAACCAGATAACTGGACACTTAGCATATTAGGCTTTTATTATACAGGATTACCTCGTAGCCCATCCTGACATTTGGAAGTTTCATAGAAATATGTGTTGTCCCTTCAAATCAACTGTAAACTCCTTCAAAGCAGTATTATCAATATTTCATTAACTAAATCTTATAGAGCAAGCATGTCAAACTCATAGCCTACAGGCTGCATGCAGCCCACAATGAATATTTTTACAGCCCAGTCAATATAACGTTTTAAATTTTTTTTAACTTAATTTTTACAATATCTTGTTATACATAATTATTAATAACAATCTACAGCATTCACTAATAACTGATTACTATAATTGTGCTGCATTTGTTTGCCTTATGTGCAGGCACACTATTTCTGTCCATAACACTAGCAGGGAATATTTTAGCAGCCCATTGCCATGCCATTAGTCTTGGATTGACTTGTTTGGTGTGCGCAACAGGAAAGATCTCACTTTTGGAGAACAAGAAAAATAGGTTTACTTGTGTTATGCTTATTAATTTGTGCAGTTATTCAGTGTCTGAACATTGAAGTTAATGTTAAAGAAAAATTTTTTTATTAATTTAATTTTTATTAACATTTTTTATTTTATGTTAACAATTACTCATTTATTTTAGCACTTTGTATTCAACATGTCTCTATAGAAATAAACCTACATTTCTATGAAGTTTTTGTATTTTTGCGACCCACATAAACATAACTCTTGTTTATTCGGCCTGCGTTAGCCTTTGAGTTTGACATGCTTGCTGTAGAGGCCCTTGCGAACTGTGGGTGAGTCAAAGCTGAAAGTCTACTTTTTGGACTTGTGAAAATGCATTAGAGCAATCCAGCCTGTAACTCAAAGTGCCAAGTCATGATACCATAGTACAAACTCACCTGGCCTAACTCCCATTACCTGGTACTCTTACTCATACACATTTTGAACTTATTTCTTTAACTCCAAGAAAGCAATTCATCTACCTTCTTTAAAGCAGCATTTCTCAAACCTTGATCTGTGTATACTGCCTATGTAGAATCAACTAGAAATTCTTGTTAAACAAGATAAAACAAACAAACAACAGCAACAACAAAAATGACACTAGATGCTGTTCCTGAAATCTACCATTTTAGAAACACAGCTCTAATATACATCCATTCAGTTAAGCTAGTTCTTTCACGAAACCATTCATCTATGCTTCTTAAATATGAATAGGCTTTTTACAATAAATAGGGATCCCATTCAAAATGATAAGACAGCCTCTAAGTCTACCCTTAAAATCCTAGAGACCACAAATCTCATAAAAACCAAAGTCAAGGGTGAAATCATTTTGATAGTTGACTTGTGGTTATACAACCTAATTTATTTCAGGGTTTCCACATTTGGTGTTTACTCATTATTTCATCAGTGTTTTGCCTATGTAATGCATTGTTTTGCTAGTCAAAAATCTATATTTGATTTCTTAATACACTCAAATGTCTACATTAAAAAATAAATTCAGCCCTAACCGGTTTGGCTCAGTGGATAGAGCGTCAGCCTGTGGATTGAGGTGGTCCCAGGTTCTACTCCGGTCAAGGGCATGTACCTTGGTTGCGGGCACATCCCCAGTAGGAAGTGTTGTAGGAGGCAGTTAATGTTTCTAACTCTCTATCCCTCTTCCTTCTTCTCTGTAAAGAATCAATAAAATATATTTTAAAGTAAAAAATAAAATAAATGCATGCCAAAAATCTTTAGAGTTGGGGGAGGGGAGGCGGAGCATGGATTGGGGGGATCCAGAATGGCAATTCCCTACATTGCATTTCTTCTGCTGTGTGTGAACCTCCAGGACTATCTTTTCTTTACTTTGATCTCCTATTACCCCTTTTCCTTCTTGGGCCTGGCACATATTGGACAATTCATAAGAATTAATGAATGAAACATTCATGTACAAATGTACTGGAACACTCAACATCAGTGATAAGTGGTAGCTCATTTATTTGGTAAATATTTGTACGTATCCTACTATGTGAATTGAGGCCAAGGCTGCTTTTTGAGAGAAATTAAACCTAACCATCACAATAGCTACATTTATGGAATAGTTAACCTGTGTCAGGTGATGTGTTAAATGTTTCACAAATATTATCTCATTTAATCCTTATAGCAACCCCAGGGAGGCAGCTACTAATTCCCATTTTACAGATGAGAAAACTAAAGCTGAGAAAAGTAAAGTGTCTTTTCACTCATAAGTGGAAGAAACAGAATTCTAGCCCAGATCTGTCTGCCTCCAAAATCTGTGCTCTTAATCATGCTGCCCTTCTGTTCCAAGTTGGGGTGGTGGGAGATGTGCGTACAAAGAAAGACAATGATGAGAGTGTGGAAGGTCACAGGGACAATCAGGATGAAGTGGCAGGAGCTAATAATAAACTTATAAGGGATGAGTTCAAAGCCAGAAATGATGATGGAGGGAAGTGATGGAGGTGTGTGTGTGTTTGGGGGCGAGGGGGTCACTGTTGGGAGGAGAATGGGATGTGTCACATAAGAGAGGGCTTCTGGGGCGCAGGCTGAGGAGGCAGTGCTGCGCCCACTGGGTGTGCAGGTGGGGGTGGAAGCTGCTGGGGAGTAAACAGACAGCGTGTGTGACTCAGAAGCTTGTGAGAGTGCCAGCTGGACACTAACAAGAGGAGGGCAGCCCACACAGCCGCCTACACGAAGGCCTCAGAGTTCCCTGCAAACAATGTGCATGTGCCTCCTGCCAGCTGATGTCTCTGTTTCCAGTTCAGCTGACCAAAGCCTGCGGTTCATGCCCTGGCCCCTCATATCTGTTCTTAGCCAGCTGTCTGCAGCCACCCGAAAGGATGGACAATGAAAGATGAAATGACCTGCCAGGGCTTCACCACAGGCCGGGCTCACTGTGATCATTGATGGGGTGGCCTCTGGAATTCAGGCTCAGTGTGGAGCGTCACCAAAAAGTAGATTGCAGGAACAGAGGGCTTCTGTGACCCACTCCAGCACGGACAAGGAAGCTGAATCTGAGGCCATGGCTAATAGAGGAACGCCTACTAGTTGGGCCATGGAACCATCCCTGGTGGTCAAGGTCTCCTCCCTGAATCTAAGAGCCACTGGGGCCCTATGAAGACACGCCTGTGGCCGCCCTGCTTGTGCAGGTTATTTGAGAAATGGGACATGGTGCATACTCCAGGAGGGTGTAGGATCATGTACCTCTTCAAAACTGTGGAAAGAGGTGAGTCCCTCCCCTCACCAAGAAGTGACACTTGTCCTCTAGCAAAAGTCCAAATCAACCTGAGTACAACACACAATGTTAAATGTGGAGGGAGAAGGCACCACAGGTAAGGCCCAGGACTAGACCTTTGATAAGGAACCACCTTGTTTACTAAGATCACAACAACCCTACCCATCTCCATTTATAGATGAGAACTGAGGCAGGAGGAGGAGAAATATGCTCAGTCTGCTATAAGGCTCCTTTATTCCACATAACCAGTGTTAGAGAACATGTGGATCTTAATGTGAATTTTTGATTTTCGTGCTTGCTCATGCTCAATTCTCACTGCAAAAAACACTCAGAGAATTCAGCACTGTACTCGGACTAACTGGCTGCATATGGGCAGAACACACACCTGCACACCTAGCCACCCAGCATCTACCTCCACTCAATGCGTGTGTCCTGAGCTACCCCATCCACAGGTGCACAACTTCCCGTCCCATTTCAGGACCCTGCTTTCACCACTTCACCATTGCCCACAAGCTGCCACCTCCCAATGCCCACTCCACAAGCAAGTACCAGGTCTTATTCAGGGCAAAATGAAGTATTTATTGTCACGTTTATGTATTTTCCAGCTATTTACCAGGTATAAATTACCATTTAATAGATTCCTATCTTTTTTTTTTAATGTTTCACTGACAAGTTTTCATGTGTTATGTCCCCACCCTCATGTTCCCAGAAACTCTATGGTTTTTATTGCTGATTTTACAAAGCTCAGTGCTTTTAGGAACACCTGTGATCTAGCACACAGCTAGATCCAATCTGCTAATGGACCCAGCCTAGCTTCTGAGCTCCTATATTTTTCTGCTTTGACGCACATGATCTCTTCTAATCTTCACAGCAGCCTTAAGGGGACCTCATCATTCCCATATTTTCAGTTGAAGAAACTGAGATTGGGAAAGTAACTAGCTCAAAGAAACTGTGAACCAAGTTAACCACAGAGGTAACTCTGAAAGTCACACTCAGGCCTGTTTTCCTCTAAGCACATGCCAGGCCAGGATCCTGCAGTCCATACAGGAGCTGAGTTTGTGGTGCAGGAGTAATGCCTCGGGACTAAACAGGTCTTCGGTGACAGTTCACTAACATAACTCTCCTCGATTAGGGGAAGATCCCAGTCTTCCAAATGTGAAGCCATTATCTGTACTGTTTACTTACACACTCACTTTTTCTGTTGTTGTTCTTCATTCATTCATTCTTTCATCAAGTGTTTATTGAGCAGTATGATGTTCCTTTTGTGTGGGAAGCTCTCATCCCAACATCTGACCTTCAGGTCTCACCCAAAACATCACTCCATGGCGGCCTTCCACAGTCCATGCCCCTTAAGACCAGGCAGTAGGTCCTCTGACCTATAGCATCAAACCTTTCCAATACTTACCACCTGTGAAGATGGCATGGTTGTTTCTGAAGAGTTCCTTGATCATCTTCCCCCAGGTAATGGGAAGTGGAATGAGAGACTATATTAGTCTTTATTTTCATGTGTATCCCCAGCATCCGGTGACATACTAAAAACATAGTAGGTACCCAAAAAATACTTGATGTTTTACAGGTAACCTTGGACATGGCAGTGGTATAAAATGAAACCCAGAGTAGAAAAAAATCTTCAACCTAGACAGACCCCTCTTCAACAAATAAAGTTTTAAAGCATTTATTGAAATGCTGGAGCAGGAAGGAAATACTGCTGCAGTGTGTGCCCAGGAGGACTGTAAAGAAAAAAGCAGCTGACAGACAGAAAACGGATCTGCAAGGGCTTCCATAAACGGCCCATGAAATCAGCAGGTTCCTTGGTCTTTTATTTGTTTCTGGACAGAATCCCAGGCAGGGGAGATAACCTTCACCTCAGAACAATGTGGAACATCATATGTAAATGTAATGAGATGATGAATTATTCTGGTGTTATTATGCCCATGATTTATGGGGAGACATTATCTGCTAAAAGCCTGCACTGAAAGAATATTGATTTCACTGAGACAGCCATTTAAAACTTGTAAAGACAGCCAGTGATTGTTTAAATGACCAACTTCAAAAAACTCCGATTTCAGGCCATTTGGTGGGGAGGGAGGGCGATGCAGCTACTTAAAGAGCCATTTGGACAGAGTTGGCTCCTTGCGCTCCGGCTGCACCTGGAACACCTTGTTCTTTGCAGCATTTGCCTGCACTCACAGGATTTTATGTCAAGTTCTGCATTAGGACCATTTCTAAGTTCAAAGCCAAATTCTACTTTTCTGGGGGAACAATTTTCTTTATTCTTCTCACCCAATTTATTTTGAAATCCAGAAGCAGCAGGTTGATGCTTTGTGGTAGAGGGAATGGTGGTGGTAGGAAGTTTTCCTTTCTCCTTTAAATGAAATCACACAATTTTCTTAATTACATACACACTATCGTGCTGCTAGCAAATGATGCTTCCCTAGAATGCAGGGAGCACTTGGTGAATTTTAAAAAACGAGAAAATGACAACATAGGTCAATGCTAATGACTTCGAACAATTATTTCCTTGTACTCTATAGATCTGAAACAGTTTGACTGGTTTTCTGCCACACGAAAGGAAGGAAATTAATGTTATTAAGCATCTGCATATATGCCAGACATATTTATACCATAATCTTCTCAACAAATTATAAGCTAGCTATTATTGTTTTTATTTATAGGTAAGGCAACTGAGGCCTGAGAGCGATGAGTCTAAGTCTGAATTGGCACCCAGGAGATTTGAATACATACGTATGTAGTGAACTCGTCACTGGCTGGTTCTGTATATTGAATGTTAATTCCATTTTTACTGGGAGTCTTCTTTAATTTCTTTCATAAAATAAAAATCCTAAAGTTGAAGAGGATCTCAGGAAGACTATCATGTATGGGCTAAATAGTCTTCCAGGAATGATTTTTGTTGTAGTTGTTCATTGGTCATTCTCTTTGGGTTGGCATATTCTTTGATATATATAATCTTTGTGCACTGGGTCTCTGATGTATATATATCAGAGACCCGGTGCACAAAAATTCGTGCACTTGGGGGGAATCCCTCAGCCTGGCCTGTGCCCTCTAGCAGTTCGGGACCCCTTGTGGGATATCCACCTGCCAGCTTAGACCTGCTGACCATCAGACATCTCTCTGGCAGCCCTTAGGGGATGTTCGACTGCCAATTTAGGCCTGATTCCTGTGCATGACAGTCCGACATCCCTCTCACAATCTGGGATTACAGGTTCCTAACCACTTTCCTGCCTGCCTGCCTGATTTCCCCTAACCACTCTGCCTGCCAGCCTGATAGCCAGCCCCCTAACCACTTCCCTGTTGGCCTGTTTGATGCCTAACTGCTCCCCTGCTGGCATGATTATCCCCAACTGCCCTCCCCTATGGGACTGAAGGGCCTAGAGGACTGAGGCTGAATGAGGCGAGGCTAAGGGGACTGTGTGCCACCATCTTGTGGCAGTGGGCACTGCCATCTTGTGAGGCATGGTAGTCAATTAGCATATCCCTCTTTATTGGCTTGGGTGTTGCCATCTTGTGAGGGCATGATGATTAATTAGCATATTCCCTCTTTATTAGGTAGTATAGATATATACACTGAGTGGCCAGATTATTATGATCTCTGAACATGATAATCTGGCCACTCAGTGTATTTGTATCTCAAATGGGTACCAAAAGTATTCTAGACTTTTGCTAGAGACCAACCACCTATTTGCCCTGAGCTTTCTATCAGCCAGTGAAAAGGGGAAAACTGATCAAGTGCATGATTTATAGTATCTTTGATGTCAAATAAATGAGGTACTCAAGAGAAGTACACTTAGTGGCCAGATTATTATGTGTTCAGAGATCATAATAATCTGACTATTGATTGATTGATATGTAATTCACATGTGATCAATTCACCCATTTAAAATGTACAATTCAATGGTTTTTAGTATATTCATGAAGTTATATAATCATCACCACACTCAGTTTTAGAAATTTTAATCACCCCCAAAAGATACTTGTACCAGTCAACTCATTTCCCATCTCTTGCATTTAGATAAATGATCCATTTTGTGTGGATTTTTATATATGGTATAAAGAAGAGGTCCAGCTTCACTCTTTTGCATGTGAACAGCAAGTTTTCCCAGCACCAAATGTTGAAAAGTCTATTTTTACCTCTGTTGAACTCTCCTCATACCACTGTAGAAAATTAATTTACAGTAAATGTGAAGATTTATTTTTAGGTTCTCAATTTAATTCCATTGACCTATATGTTTATCCTTATGCCAGTATCAAACTGTCATGATTATTAGCTTTGTTTTTAAATTGGTATGAATCTTTAATTTTGTTCTTCCTTTTCAGATTTGTTTTGCTCATTCTGAGTCCCTGAATTTTCAAATGTATATTTGCTTCATGTTGTCAATTTCTGCAAAAACAAACAAACAAACAAAAACCTGTTTGGAAATTGAAAAGGATTTAATTGTGTCTGTGGATCAACTTGGGGAGTTGTACTTTGTAGTTTCAGAATGTAAATTTTGTTCTTCTTTTGTTAGATTTATCCCTGAGAGTTTTATTCTTTTTTGGTGCTATACTATAAATGGAATTTATTTCTTAATATCATTTTCACTTTGTCCACTGCCACTATATAGAGATACAACTGATTTTTGTATATTGATGTGTCCTGCAAACTTGCTAAACTCATTTATTACTTTTTATGTATTTTAAATGGGTTTAGAGTTTTTTATGAAAAGATCATACCATGTGCAGATAGAGTCAGTTTGTATGCTTTTCTTTTCTTTTTCTTTATGTTTTTTTTTTTTCCTAACTGCCTTAACTAGAACCTCAAGTGCAATGTTGAATTAAAGTGGCAAAAAAATGGACATTCTTGTCTTGTTTCTGATCATAGAGTCTTTTGCTTTTAAGAATAATGTTACCTCTGGGTTTTTTGTAGAGATGCCCTTCATCAGGCTGAGGAAATTTCCTTGTATCCTAGTTTGAGTGTTTTTATCATAAGGTGTTTTAGGTTTTGTTGAATGCTTTTTCTGTATCTATTGAGATGATTATGTCCTTTTTGTCCTTGACTCTTAGTATAGTATATTACCTTGATTGATATTTGGATATTAAACCAAACTTGCATTCTTGGGATAAATCCCACTTTGTTGTGATGTATCCTCCTTTTTCTATATTGCTGGGTTCAGTTTGCTAGTATTTTGCTGAGTATTTTGTGTATACATTAACTAGAGGACCAGTGCACAAAATTCATGCCTGGGTGGGGTCCCTAGCAGCTGCTGGCTTCTGGCTGGGGCCTTCCTTCGTTTCTCACTTGCCCCCAGTTGGTCAGCACACATCATAGCAAGTGATCTAACTCCCAATCAGTCAAACTCCTGAGGGGATACTTTGCATGGCTTTTATATAGAGAGATAAGAGAGACTGAGTGTGCTTTTCTTTTTCTCATCATGTGTTTGACAGGTTTTGGTATCAGGGTAATACTGGTCCCATAGACAAAATCAGGAAATATTCCCTTCTCTTCTATTTTGTGGGAGAATTTGTGAAAAATTGATATTAATTCTTTACATTTTGGGTAGAATTTACTACTAAAGTTATGTAGCCCTGGGCTTTTCTTCCTGGAAATTGTTTTAATCACTAATTCTGATTATAGGTCTAGTCAGATTTTCTATTTCTTCATGAGTCAGTTTTTATAGTTTGTATCTTTCTATAAATTTCTCCATTTTATCAAGGTTATATAATGTGGTGGCATATACTTATTCATAATATTCTTTTGTAGTATTACCTCTTTAATATAATTTAGGTTTGTGTTCCCTCTCTCTTTTCTCTTGATCATACTTGCTGTGTTTTTTTCCTAAGAAGTAGGAGAGAATTCATTTTCTTGACTTTACCAGTATTTAGAGCTGCATTACTTATCTCATGGCCCCTTCATCCATTTTCAAAGTCAGCGGTGTAGTGTCTTTCTTCAATCATCACTCTGCCTCTGTCTGCCATAATCACATCTCCCTTGCCTCTCTTTTACCAGAAAACCAGTGGTTACATTGTAAAGTTGACCTGCATAATCCAGAATAGTCTCATTTTAAGATCCTTAATTAATCTAATATGTATTTAAGGCTCTTAATTACTCACATCTACAAACTACCTCTTGACATACAAGGTAAGATTGGCAGCTTCTGCAGCTTAGGTCATGGACATGTTGACTATTATCCAGCTTTCCACGGCCTGGCCTTCTGTTTGCAGGACTCAACATCTAATGGCTGGAACTCTAGCAGCTACTTAGACCCTGAGGATGAGGACCACAGGCTAGGAATGTCTTAGCAGAAAACTTGGAGAAATATGGTTCCCTGATGAGTTTTCAGCAACAATGCAGTAGCTTTGGACAATAGCAAAACCTAACGCTAATTATATATTGGTCTCTTGATTTAGTTATTCATGGTTAGCCAACTGTTCCTTTTGTAGGGAAGAAGGTGAGATGTAGAGGGGAAATATCTTGTCCAAGATCATGTCTACTACAAAGATCAGCAGCCAGATTTCCCAACTCTAGGTCATTTCTACACCATCACTTCATCTGAATTCAAGAAAAGTCCATTCATTTTAATATTTTCCTCAGCTAAACCTGAAAAGAAGTTACATCTACTGAGGCAACTTGACTACATAAATGGCTGCCAGTCTTCATTTCTCCTTGACTCAGTAGCCTCTGTAAGTGACTTTATAGCCCCTTCCATAATGAGGGAAAGTCCATTTCCTTATTGCTTGGATGTGAGCTGACAGTGCATTTTCTTTGGACACTAAAATATGGCAGAAATGGGTAATTCCAGTTCCCAGCCTAGGCCTCAAGAGACTATGTGGCTTCTGCTCTTTTGGAACCTTGAAACTGGAGAGCAAATCTAGCATGACCCATTGGAAGATAAAAGACATGTGGTCCAGACAATAAATTACCCCAAAGCAAAAGCCAAGCAAACACTAGAGATGTAAGTGAGCCATCCTTGATGAGCCAGCCCCAGCTGGTGACCACAGGCACATGAGTAAACCAGCTAAAATCAGCCAGGTCTGGCACAGACCAGCAGAACCACCCAGCAGACACACAGATCCTTAATAATGAATGATGATGGTTCTAAAGGGTCTGAGTTTTGAGGAGTTTGTTACACTGCAATAGCTCGCTGATAAAATCACAAAAAGAATAGCATCATAATGTTTAAGAAATGTAAAACAAATAGTCTGGGGATTTTGTGCAATTTAGAGTGATCTTTACATGTGAGGTCATCTAAATGTGATATCCATAAACTGGTGATATGCAAGATACTTTAAAAATAATATAAAAATTTAGTAGGTAAATTATGAACAACAAATACACATCTATCAACAAATGATCATAAAAATCAAGTGAACTGATAGGCTGATGAACAAGATAATCGGGTGACTATAACAGAAACATGGACATAGAGAGGGAATGGACTGACAATTCTTGGGGAGAAAAGGGTTGTGGGAAGTGCAGCAAGAGATTGGACAAAAATCTTGCAACAATGGGAGAGGACATTGGGGAGGGGGAGGTGAGGGCGGAGGGTGGGATAGGTACAGGGGGGAGGGAAGATATAGGGGGATAAAAAAGGGGAAACAATGTAATTAATAAACTGAACAATAAAAAAAAGAATAAAAAAAAATTTAGTAGGTATATGTTTACTTTAATGTATACTGTATGTTAGAAAATACTGGTTTTCTATGAGTAATAGTCATACAAAATTTTTGCCCTAAATAAATTTTAAAGCAAAAAGTACCTCAATTTAAAGATCTTAAGTAAACGATGGTGTGAGTGGTAAGCAGAAATAATAAAATCTATGCAGCTGGAAAACAAATTTCTGAGGTTTGGGAAATGTTGCAGGAAGACAGGGGACTAGAATTGGCTGTGACATTGAGGTTTAAGAAAGGAGCCTTGCCCAAGCACTTAGCAATCCTTGGAGAACACTGGCCTGAAGGAATTGATGTTCTGCTCCAGGACAACAACACTAGCATGAAGCAGGTGATGTGATGAAGAAAACAAAGTTGCCAGGTAATTCAGTTAACTGTATGTGGCAAGTATGTATGCAGACATTCACACAAAACTTCGTGTTCACACAGGATCTTATCTGAAGATCTTATTTTCCTTTATAGCTTTAATTGCAACCCACAAGACTCCTGATGAAATAGCTATTATTTTAGATGGGTAAATTGAGACACTTTTAATCAAGACTCCACAAACTGATGAGGCAACCTGCCCCAGGACAGGCAGGAAACCATTATCTCAGCTGGGAACAGAAGCTGCTGTCTTTCTTCTTGGTTCTGACTCTAACCACCTTTACACAGAGCCTGAGGGAGGAGAAAATTACCTTCATCAAACTGCCTCTTAGGGATGTGTGAGATTGTCTCTCTCCCTGGGCCTTTCTCCGGCTAAAGCAGGAAGAACAATTTGCTTGTCTTTTGTTGTTTCATTTTTTAGTCACAGATAAGTAAATTCCTTATTTCTTCCATGGAGAGTATCCTCAACAAAGGCCTTTTTCAGACTTGCTCTGGAAGGATCAACCTGGTGCATGAGAGCAGACACCCAGACTCTGCCTTCAGGGAGCTTTTAACTCCCTTATCTCAAAACAACCTTGAAGTTGTGCATATCTCCTGCCAGGAATAATGATCCATGGCTCATCATTATCTTTGGCTCATTTAGACTTCCTGGAACCACGAGTTCAAATCCTGCCAGGTCAGTGTGGCCCTTCATCCTTCTCAATTAGATAAATGCAGCAGAAGACAGTTTACCACACTGGATTTCTTGGCTAAGACTTCGGAAACCACGGTGCTAATTTAAAGTTCTTGAGATGTTGATTTTTGAAAAAAGTTAACTTTACCTTGGATCAGCAGATCAAAGCTAAGTGCTGCTGGTAAGCACCTCTTTAAAAAAAAAAAAAAAAAGAATGCATTTCCTTTGGAAATTTTTGCCAGATTTTATTTTAATAACAGGTTATGCATGAATGTTGTCTGGAACTTCAGATTATTTTTCTTGTATTGTTTACCTTGCACTGACACACACACGCACAGTCGAATTGTTTTTAATACATATCACTTACTTATGTCTTTCGTTTAATGTTTGTACCAAAATGGAACCAATGACTCACAGAGGCTCATAGGAAACAGTTACCAATATCTAAATGGAGTGTTAAGAGGAAGATGGTTCTGATTATGACACTTCAGGTCACTTTTGACTTTGGAAAAGTCTCTCAATGATTCTCTAACTTAATTTCCTCATATAAACCGAGGATGATAATCACTGTCCATCTCATACAGCTACTGTGAACAAAGTATATGCAAAAGTGCTCTGTGAACCTTGGAGAATTATGGAGCTAGAACAGGTTAGTTACTTAGATAATGATTCTTAAGTATATTCATTAATTAAATGTCAATGTATGCTGTCAAACATCTTTCTGGGGGACGGGGAGAGTTGTTACTCCTAAATAAACCAAACTCTTCCTCTGGAGTTTTATTCAGCACACTACTTTGGCTGTTACTAACAGAAACTTTATCTTAACACTCTACTTTGGCTGTTACTAATAGAAACTTTATCTTAAAGTGTCATAAACAAAAAAGGGAATTGGTTGGCTTATGGTAAAGTAGATTCAGTGGTTGACAAGATAGAATTATTATAACACAATTATTATTAGTTTTGCTGTGTGTGTTAGTATCCTAGCTATGTTTTTGAAAACTCCTTATCTGTTGGAAATACAAACCACAGTACCTATGGAAAAGTGATGTCTAAAAAATATTCTAAATTCTCTAAAATACTGTAGCGAGAAAAAAGGAAAGCAATGGTGGGGACAAGGAGAGACATATTGATAAAACATTGATAATTGCTGAACTGCAGAATGGATGTTATGTTAGCAACCAAGAAAATATTAATCTCATTGTACATCTCCATGAAATCTCTTGGGTGACTAAATGCATTGTCAATGAATAAGAATATTTTTAAAGGAATATTTTATTTCTGAGCAGTAGGTCGTAAGAGTGGGCTTAAAATACTCAGTAAACCATGTTGCAAACAGATGTCTGACACCCAGGCTTGGTTGTTCAATTTAGAGGGCACAGGCAGAGTAGATTTAGCATAATTCTTGAGGGCCCTGAGATTTGGGGAACAGTAAATGAGCACTGGCTTCAACTTAAAGTTACCAGCTGCTTTAGTCTCTGCTAGCCTCAAACGTTTCATCTGCCATTTCCTCACCTCTTTCAAGCCTTCATAAAATTGAAGAGGGTTGGGACCTGCTCTGCGTTAGGCTTTGGTTTAAGGGACTGTTGTGGCTTGTTTGATCTTCTATCCAGATCACTAAAACTTTCTCCATATCAGCAAAAAAGCTATTTCACTTTCTTATCATTCATGTGTTCACTGGAATAGCACTTTTAATTTCCTTCAAGAACCTTTCTTTTGCATTCCCAACTTGCATTTACAAGTAACTGTTTGGAGTAAGAGGCCTCAATTTTAGCCCATCTCTGCTTTTGAGATGCCTTTCTCATGGAGCTTAATCAGTTCTAACTTTTGATTTAAAGTGAAAGAACTGTGATTCTTTCAATTTAACACTCAGAGGTCATTATAGGGTTATTAATTGGCCTAATTTCAATATTGTTATGTCTCAGGAAATACGAAGGATTAAGGAAATGGAAAGATGATGGAACAGCCAGTAGATGGAGCAGTCAGAACAAACACAACATTTATCGATTAAGTTTACTAAATATCGATTAGATGGGCATGGTTCTTGGTGCTCCAAAACTATTATTATAGTGACGTTAAAGATCACAAATCACCATAACAATTATAATAATAATTAAAAACTTTGAAATATTGTGAAAATTACCAAAATGTAACAGAGATACAAAGTAAGCAAATGCTGTAAAAATTGTGCTGGTAGACTTGCTTGACACAGGATTGCCATAGCCTTTCAATTTGTAAAAAGCAAACAAGCAAAAAAAAAAAAAAACAAACAAACAAACAAAAAAAAATCCTAATGGCTGGCAAAGGCAATAAAGCAAAGCACAATAAAGTAAGGTATGCTTGTAACGTCGCATCGCTGACCTGAGGGACTGTGAGATTGTTCAGAGGAAGCTGACAAATATTTTAGCAAGTTGCCTTTTGACACTGTGCCCTATTACTGCAACGAGCTGTTCTCAGGTCTTCCCAATCCTCAAGCGACCATGTATGTATCTTATCCTGCAAAGGGAGACGGCAGTCATAGTTTTCCCTGTTAGCCAGTTCGACATAGACATGGAATCCCAAAGAATATTTAATGGGTTATTTTCTTAACACAGAAGTAATTGTGAGCCGTTTTGTAGAGGGTTTATCACCCAAGAAATGAGGAGAAAGAGAGAGGGAGAGATAGATGAAAGGGGAGTTGGGATGACAGAAAAACAGGAAGAGAAGGAAGGGAAAGGATAGTGAGGTAAAAGAGGAAAAGTGGGGGAAGGGAGAAGGCAGGAGAGCTTGCAAACAAAAACAGTTTAGTGGAGGATGAGGAAGGGAAATATAATGCCCTTATTTATTCTGATGGAATGACAATCTCCTGTCTTTGGAAGGCCTGATGTTCTCTTTAAGAAGTTTCCATCACTGTAATAGAAAGGAGCTTGTGTGACCTCCTAAGTCCAAGACAGAGAGAGGCACTCTTTTAGGAAGAGAATATATAGGAGATCAGCATTTATATCATACTAGAGGCCCAGTGCATGGAATTCATGCATGGGGCAGGGTTTCCCCACCACTCAGCCTGCACCCTTTCCAATCTGGGACCCCTCAAAGGATGTCCAACTAGCAGGATTGGGCCTAAACGGGCAGTCAGATATCCCTCTCACAATCTGGAACTGCTGGCTCCTAGCTGCTCACCTGCCTGCCTACCTGATCACCCCTAAATACCCACCCTGCCATCATGATCACCCCTAACCGCCTCTTCCTGCCAGCCTGGTCACCCCTAACTGCTCCCCTCTGCCAGCCTGGTCACTCCTCACTGCCCTCCCCTGCCGGCCTGATCACCTCATGCAGCCTGCTGCTTGGTCATTTGGTTGCCCCTCACTGCTCCCCTTGCTAGCCTGGTTGCTCTATACAGCCTGTTTGGTGGTTACTGTGAGGGCATCCTGACCAATTTGCATATTATCCTTTTATTAGTATAGATAAATTGAATCCAAAAAGTCTAATTTTTAGTGTAAACTTCCAGACTTATTATTATTTTTCCTTCTGGTATTCCTTTGGAGGCCAGGTCACATGGATCCTTTCCCCTCCTTCCTTTTCACAATCTAAATACCCCTCTCCAGAATTTAAAGGTCAACAGAGGTAGGGCACAGACCCCCACTCCCCTAACTTTGCAGGAGCCTGAACTCTCACCCCTTCTGAGGGAGGTCTCCTGCCCCCACAGCTGCTTTGCCTCCCATGCACAGCTCAGATTGAGACCGTTGTTATAGGCAGAGACTTGGCCAGCAATAAATGCCCTATATCTAAATGCAGTCTAGCACCAGGAATGCTCAGGACCTACTCAAGAATGCAAATAATCCTTGCCACAAATATTTACAGGGTAAACTAAGATCATTGTTTGAGTATTAAATTTGACAGTAAAACAGTAATCAAGTTTTCAGGTTAATTTAAATTGGCTAATTGAAATAAGTGAATACTCAAGAAAATTTAAGTGTACTGGACAAAAAGCTGTTCCTAAGATATTAACTAAAATTTCTATTAGTAGTTCATCTTTTTGTAAAATTGCCTAACATGCAAAGAACCTAAAGCAGTCATATTTTTGTGCAAAAATTAAAATTTAAAGTTACCAAGACTGTAATATAAAATTTCCAAAAGCCCCCATTAATCACAAAAAGGGGGGGGGATAGTGGGGGTAATATCATGTAAGGAAAAATATCCTGTAAGTAAATTATACTTAGAAAATTCTTACTTCAGAAAATTAATTTCCATTTGTAATGCTAACAGCAGGAACCCCATGAAAAACACACAAAATAAGCCAAAGGAAAATCAGTTGGGCAAAAAAAAAATAATAATAAATAAAAAAAAATACCAAGTCTAATTTACAGAAAAGATTCCTTTATTAACTTTTGGTTGAGAATATGTTTGTATATTTTCAGAAAACAACTCCAAGACCATATGGATTCCTGCAGCAGAGAGAAACTGACAGGTCTGTTCCAACCACAAAGATAGGCCAGAGATGGAAGACGCTGATGACACCTTGCCATACTAGCAATCAGCAGTTGTGCATTGCAACAGGTGGCCCAGGACCAAACCAGAGAGGGTGGAACCTCCATTGCCACCATTTGTCCACCATCCAGATACCATTGCTGACATGTACACATAAGGAACTATTTGACATTGAAACTGGAACTCAGAACTGTTGGACACTGAAACTGAGACTCAAACATTTTTTGTTCTTATATGTTGATATCTAGTATGCAGATGCAAGATTTTTTTAAAGAAAAGAAACGGGGGGAAAAAGATAGATACTGAGGCAAAGAAGCGTTGAACAGACTATCAAACTACAGAGGGAAGGCAGGGGAGAGTGGGGAGTGGAGGCTGTAGGAGATCAACCAAAGGACTTGTATGCAGGCATATAAGCATAACCAATGGATACAAGACACTGGCTGGGGGCAGGTGAGGGCATGTGCTGGGGGGTAGGAGAGACCAGGGGGAGGTTAATAGGGGAAAAATGAAACATACGTACTACTATTTGTAATACTTTAAAGAATAAAAAAATATATACATTGGGAAAGAATAAAATAAATACATACATACATACATACATACATACATACCCCTCTCCAGAGAATCAGAATCAAAATGTGAAGGATCTGAAAGAATCTATTCCTGACATCAAACCCAAGAAGAGATCTGACCTGGAGGAGTGGGTGTAATGATGTGAAATCTTCACTGTCCCCTATGATAGCCTCTGGCCACATGTGGCTATTTGCTTTTGATCTTAATTAAATAAAAATTTTTTAAAAAATTAGCTCCACAGGAATCCTAGTGACATTTTAAGTACATAATAGCCACATGAAGCTAGTAGCTACCATATTAGAAAGTATACATAAAAAAAATCTTTCAGCTCTAGACAAAAGTGCAGTTGGAAAAGGAGGAGGAAGATAGAAAAGTACTGGTCCAGGGGAACCTGGCTCTCTGAAAACTAGTTCTAGAGTTAGCCCCATGCCATGACCAAAAATCATGTGCAGATTACCTAGATGAGGACAATCTCTCCCACATATTTAACCTGTGTTCTCTATTAATTGGATTACATAATTTGAAACTGAAATTCAATGTACTAAATATTCAAGTATTTCATGTATGTTGAAACACAAAAACATTTTTTTATCTTTATTGTTCAGTTTATTAATTACATTGTTTCCCCTTTTTATCCCCCTATAGCTCCCCTCCACCCTGTACCTATCCCACCCTCCACCCTCACCTCCCCTCCCCACTGTCCTCTCCCATTGTTGCTAGATTTTTGTCCAGTCTCTTGCTGCACTTCCCACACCCCTTTTCTCCCCAAGAATTGTCAGTCCATTCCCTCTCTATGTCCATGTCTCTGTTATATTCACCAGTCTATCCTGTTCAACAGCCTATCAATTCACTTGATTTTTATGTTCATTTGTTGATAGATGTGTATTTGTTGTTCATAATTTATATTTTTACCTTTTTCTTCTTCCTCTTCTTAAAGAATATCTTTCAGCATTTCATATAATGTTGGTTTGGTGGTGATGAACTCCTTTAGCTTTTTCTTATCTGCGAAGCACTTCATCTGACCTTCAATTCTGAATGATAGCTTTGCTGGATAGAGTAATCTTGGTTGTACATTCTTGCTGTTCATCACTTTGAATATTTCTTGTCACTCCCGTCTGGCCTGCATCGTTGCTGTTGAGAAATCCGCTGACAATCACATGGGTGCTCCCTTATAGGTAACCAACTGTTTCTCTCTTGCTGCTTTTATTATTCTCTCTTTGTCTTTTGCTCTTGGCATTTTAATTATGATGTGCCTCGGTGTGGTCCTCTTAGGGTTCCTATATTTTGGGGTTCTGTGTACTTCTTGGGCTTTTAAGTCAGTTTCTTTCACCAGGTGGGGAAAGTTTTCAGTCACTATTTCTTCAAGTAGGTTTTCATTAACTTGCTCTCTCTCTTTTTCTGGCACCCCTATAATTCGGAAGTTGGTATGCTTGAGGTTGTCCCAGAGGCCCCTTACACTATCTTCAATTTTTTGGATTCTTTTGGTTTCTTGCTTTTTCAGCTGAGTGGATTTTACCTCTTTGTATTTCAAATCTTTAACTTGGTTCTTGGGGTGCTCCAGAGCACTTTTAGGTCTTTGTATAATATTTTTTGTTTCAGTCAGTGTATGCTTAATTTCTGGTTGGTCCTTTTTCATATCCTTGAGAGTCTCCTTTATATCCTTGAGAGTCTCCTTCATTTCCTTGTAGGACTCATTCATTTCCACGTTGGTCTTGATTATTTCCTTGCAGGTCTCATTTATATCTGTGAGGGTCTTTTTCATTTCCTTGTAGGACTCATTCATTTCCTTTGTGGCCTTGCTTATTTCCTTATAGGCCTCAACCTTTTGTTGGAGCCTCTTGAAAAACCCTATAACCGTGGTTTTGAATTCCATGTCCAGTCGTTTTTTTTCCTCCATTTCTTTCACATCTGACTTCTTTCCATGTCGCTGCATGGTGGCTGCTTCCCTGAGTTGGTCAATTAGCTTTGTGTGGTAGGCTTCCTACTAGGGACAGTGGCTCAGCCTCTCCGGTTACCTGAGGTGGATATGGGCTGCACAGTCTTGCTGAAGTTAAGCTCAGTTAATCATTGTTAGCACTTGGAGGGTTGACCTCCAGGCCAATTGTCTGTGAAGCTCAGCTGTGCTCAGGTTGGATGGGCGAAGTCTCCTGGTCAAGCAGACAGCGTTAGCTCCGCCCTATGCGGCCCCGGGGACTCTGTGCCGGGGGCAATGGCCACCAGCACCTCTGAGAGAGAGCCGCTGCCGAGCTCCACCGGCTGCCAGGGAATTCAGACTCTCCCCAAATGACTTTGCATCCGCAATGCCTCACCCAGGATCGTAAAACAAAGCAGTCTGACAGTTTTCCGAATGAGAGACAAGTCGCAGAGCGCTCTCTGCGCCATCACGCAGCTGAGCTGTTCGCGCGCAAGCTGCCTTCTTCACAAGCCAGCAGACCCGGCAGCACCCGAGCTTCGGTGTGCCCTCCCACTGTCCAGTTTTCACCCCGTATGATAGTGGGTTCCCTGGACTTCGCCCAGAGCTGGAGAATCAATCCAGTGGGACGTCTTTGTCTCCCTGTTGGAGAAAACTGGCCGGTTTTCAGCCGCCCGCCCACTCCCTCCGCAGCGTGCACTCCAAACCTCTCTCCATGGGAATCTTTCAACGCTGTTCGCCGCTGCTCCTCCAAGTCACAGTGTCTTATCTTCACTTTTATTTGTGGAATTTTCACTCAGCGAGCTTTCTGGTGATTCTGGAAGGTGTTTGTTCTTTCGTTAAGTTGTAGTATTAAAATTGCTGATTATGACGGCAAGATCGGTGTTTTACCTTTGCCACCATCTTAGTTCTCTTCCAGAAAAACATTTTTAACTGACTTTCTAGAATAGTTTCTTGACCTTGACATGGCTGAGATTTTCGGTGAGATAATTCTTTGCTATGGATTAGTTTTTTTTTGTTGTTGTTGTTATGAAAAATACTGCAGGCTGTTTAGCAGCGTCCCTGGCATCTACTTACCAGATGCCAGTGGTATTTCCGCCTCTCCGTTATAACTGTCTCCAGAATTTCTCCAATGTCTACTGGAGGAAAAAGAACACCCCCCACCCCCAGTTGAGAACTATCGATCTAGCATGTTAGATATGGTGTCTGTAATATATTGATATGGCCTTGGGCCCAGTCAGAAAAGTAAGTACTACCTCTTACTCTGGGCTATAACCAAGCAGTGACCCATGACTGTCCTGGCAAAATAACACTTTGTTTAGAGGAGGCTCATAAAGTGATTCTGGCCAGGAGGATGAGCTAACTTCATAATAAGTACTTGGAATGAGAAACCACCTCCCAAATGCATGATGTGTACCATGATTGGCATTGACTTAATGAGGGTGAAGGAATCATATAATTTTCTGTCTTACAGATATGTAAGTAACCCAAATGGATGCTTCTTTTCTTGGTACCAAACAGTTCTAGAATAAAATTCACTGTCACTGTCATTTAAAAATATATCCAGACTGTCAAAAATCTAAATAACTACATTTTCACTCTTCTCTAAAAATGGAAGGCACTAAATAATGTAACACTATGTTTTAACCTGAGGATTTTTATATTCAACTCTAAGATATATATGTGTGTGTGTGTGTGTGTGTGTGTGTGTGTGTGTATCTGCTGATGTTCATGCCTTATAAAATACTTTCCATGTTATAATATGGTCTTGAGCAGAGTTACCAATGCATTTATTTGAAACAATTGATATATTCTGTGGGAAGTGTCTTGCAAATTTTCAATTCTGTCATTGCCAAGAGAAAGAGGTATTAACCTTTCAGAATGAGACAGTCACACTAGATTTTGTGCATAAATAAAATCACAACTAAGACTTTAAGACTTAAATAGATTTTTCTCCAGTGTCTACAATAGTCACTCCTATTGAAAGACTATAGATTCCTGGAGAATAGAGACTGTCTGCTCCCACTTCCTCTAAGAGAATCCACACATATTAGGCACTGAATAAATTATTTGTTCATGAATAAACCAATTCAGATCCAACCCGGAGTAGACTGCTAGAAAATATGGACCAGGATACAAGCTTCTCAATTCCTAACCTATCTTGTTTTTATAATGTAAGCAAAGGGGAATTATGGTTAGGAGACTGTGCCACTCTGTGTCTAAGGGCCCAAGTCTATTTTTAGTCTCCCTGCTCCCCCATTGGTTATGTGTTATGTGATCTTATTGGTTCTAAAACCTTTCTGACTTTCAGTTTCCTCACTGATTAATTGAGACTAATTATAATGCCATATTATTTTGAGATCTAAATGAGAAAGCATACACAAGATTTTTAGCATACTGCCTGGCATATAAAGAGTGATTTCTAAGTCTTTGCTATTATTTTTATAATATTTCTTTCATAGACCAAAAGGATTTTCATTTTTAGTATGAAAGAATGGCTGCATTTTAAAACTATTACTTTTTATCTTCTGGAAGTCAAATTTTTCAACACTTACCTTGAGAATTACAATGAATTTGGAAATCTGAGAATTTTTTCTAGATTGTTATAGATTATTTAGAAACAATTACAGTGGTAACAAGAGGCCACTTTTTTAGTAAGAAATCTATTTGTACCCTTTAAAAAACATTTAAAAAGCAACCCATAATAAGTATTTGCTTAATGTTAAGACAAGGTGGAGTATAAGTGGTACTACCTTATTAAATTCAGGGATTTAAAAATCCCTTTTTAATATTTATTTTAAATAGCATTAAATTTATAGATCAATTTGAGGAGAATTAATATAGGGATGATACTTGGCATTAAAAACATTCTTTTCATTTCCTTAGAATTTTCTTATGTCTTAGCATAATTTTTAAATTATTTTTTCCTTAAAATATTTATTTTAAACCTTAAATCTATCTATCTAGATAGATTTTTATGAAATAGTTTGCAGAATCCCTTGTATTTGGAAGGTTGACATTCATATGCAAATAAATAATAATTTTGTGTCTTTCACTTTAATTTATATATAGTATATATTCTTTTTTCTTCTGTTATTTGCCAAGAATGTCCACTTAGTATTAAATGCAAATAGTATGCAAGAGAAATATTTATTTATATTATTCCCTGATTTTAAAAGAAATACTTCTGTTTAACCATTAACTCTGATATTTTTTATTTATTTAGCAAATAAAAGAATAGACATTTTACTTGCTAGGAATTCATTTTTCTTCTATGAGTGGGCTCCATCACACCACTAGATGCCTCCTATAAATAAATAAATAAATAAATCTATTTCTGAAGACTTGTACAAAGACCTTTCAAGACATGAACAGAGGTTTAGTTTAATAGTAGAAAAAAGAAGACAATGACAGATAAAAGTGACAAGAAAGTACCAGAGATAGAAATGGTGATGTTAATGATCAAAAGAGCATTTAGTCTCTGTTGCTTTCCTAAAAGGTCAGCCTGGTCTAATTCCTTTTCTTGGAGTCATTCCAGGGTAATGAGCAGATGTTGGTAGAGTGCAGGATATTGGGAGATAGACTGGTATAGCATGATTTTTCCATTTTCAGTATTGGGAGACCATGGTGTGTTCTAAAATATGACAACATATAAGAGATTTCTGGATTGGGTTGGCCGTTTTCCTAGCCTTTGTACCTACTAGGAAGCATGGCTTATTCACTTGAATTTGCATATAATTGTCTATCAAAAGTCACCAAAAATATAATATTAAATAAGCAGTTCCACATGACTTCTTCCTTTCAAATTTAGCCATAACTGCCCTACTGTTTCCTAAGTGTGGATCATGCCCACACCTGTAGGTTCATCTGTGTAGCAGGACCTCTAGTGCATGTTGCAACTTTAGTTCCCTCCCTCTCTCAGCCTCAGTGGAACCTTTAGAATTGCTTGGGTGTTCCTTTATTTGCCACGTTATAATTTCCTAGCAAATGTTTATAGTTGATGTTCCATGCATTCTTCTCTCTTTTAGAGGTCCCAATTTAACTCCTTACTCTTGAGACTCAAAGCACATGGTGTCTTACTTTCCCAAGTCAGCAGCTGCATCCCTGGGTCAACCTATCTTCTCTTGTAGGATAAAGCCAGCAACCTTGTCCATTGGACAATCTATCTTCTCATTTCTTGCCCTTGGTATCAACCTTAGAAGTAAAATGAATCTCCATGCTGGACCCTGGAGAGAATAAATCCCTCGGAAATCCTTTAAATGGAGAATTAGTTCAAGAAAGGCTAGACATCCTGCGACAACATAACACAGAAGCTAATTTCCCCACCGCCACTTGCCAAGACATCAAGCTTCTAAGATTGAGGAGCAAAGTGAGATTTTGATAAGCTGTTCCACTTGCTATCACTCTAAATTTATAGTATATTAGATAGAAGGTTGTTTCTTTTTATTAGAAAAAGAAATTTCTGATGATATCTATAATATTAAAAGGCTGATACGCTAATTAGACCAGATGTTATTCCAGATGTCCTTTCTGATAAAACCAGGCCTGGAGGGAAGCCAGCCTGGGTCCCGGGTGCCTGCCAGCGGCTGGAGGAGGGAAGCCCAGGTGCCGGGTGCCAGAGGGAAGCCAGTGCTGGCCGCTGGGGGAAAGAAGGCCTACTCTTGCACAGATTTTCATGCACTGGGTCTCTAGAAAGTAACATGTGCTTATGATAGAATTTTAATAGAAAAAAATATGAAGAAGATCAATAACTAAACATTTTATAAACATTATTTTATTCTATCTTCACAAGTCATATATAACAACCATTAATATTGATGTACTTCCCTACAGGCTATTTTTTTAAATAGATTTTGTTAGGACAATTTTCAATTTACAGAAAAATTGAGAAGATGGTACAGAATGTTCCCATATAACTTGAAGCCAGCTTCCCCCATTATTAACCTCTTTCACTAGTACGATACACTTGCTACAATTCAGGTACTAACTGAAACTCACAGTTTCTTTACATTTCCTTAACTAATTTATCCTTTTTATCTTCCTTCCACATGACCACATACTAAATAGTCATCCTGTCTCTTTAGGTTCCTCTCTGGGCTACAGTGATTTCTTTGACTTTCTTTTTTGATGAATTTAATAGTTTTGAAAAATACTAGTCAGATATATGTAGGATGCCCTTTGAATTTTCTGAGGTTTTTCTTATGATGAAGCTGGGGCAAGATTTTTATTAATTTACTAGAGGCCCAGTGCACAAAATTCATGCACAGGGGGGAAGGGGATGTCCCTTAGCCCAGCCTGCACCCTCTCCAATCTGGGACCCCTTGAGGGATGTACAACTGCCCATTTAGGCCCGATCCCAGTAGGATAGGGGACTAAACAGGCAGTCGGACATCCTGCTCACCTGCCTGCCTCTCTGACTGCCCCTAATTTCTTCAGCATGCCAGCCTGATCACTTGCTAACCACTACCCTGCCAGCCTAATTGATGTCTAACTGCTACCCTGCCAGCCTATTTGCCCCCAACTGTCCTCCCTTACAGGTCTGCTCCCTCCCAACTGCCCTCCCCTACTGGCCTGTTCGCCCACAACTGCCCTCCCTTGCAGGGCCTGGAACCTCCTAACGGCCCTCCCCAGATAGCCATCTTATGGTGGCCATCTTGTGTCCACATGGGGGCAGGATCTTTGACCACATGGGGCCAGCCTTCTGTGTGTTGGTGTGATGGTCAATCTGCAAATTACTCTTTTATTAGATAGGATAGAGGCCTGGTGCATGGGTGGGGGCCAGCTGGTTTGCCCTGAAGAGTGTCCCAGATCAGGGTGGGGGTTCCCATGGGGTGAGGGGCGGCCTGGGCAAGGGGCCTATGGAGGTTTTCAGGCTGGCCATGCCCCCCAGCAACCCAAACGGAGCCCCTAGTATCTGGGATTAACTTATGTCTACAATTGAAACTTTGTAGCCTGGGACAAAGCCAAGCCTTTTGCTCACTCCGTAGTGGCAGCCATTTTTGTTTGAAATTTTGTAGCATAGAGTGGAGGCCTAGGCCAGCAATGGCAGGCAGAAAGCTTGACTTCCTCCATTGCCAGGGAAACCCAAGCCTTTGTTCTCTCCAGCTCAGTGGCTGCCACCATTTCTGTATCTTTTGTAATTGAAACTTTGTAACATTGAGTGGAGGCCTAGGCCAGCAATAGAGATGGAAAGCTTGGCTTCCTCTGTTGCTGGGGAAACCCAAGCCTTCCTCCTGCTCTCAGTCGTGGCAGCCATCTTAGTTGGGATTTATTTGCATAATCTGCTCCTGATTGACTGGTGGGCGTGGCTGTGGGCATGGCTTGCGGGTGTGGTGAAGGTATGGTCAAATTTGCATATTACTCTTTTATTAGATAGGATTGTTAATTGGAGTTGAATTATATGAATTCTTTTTCTGCTAGTGAAATAATCAGACAGTCTTCCCTTTAGTTTGCTTTTGCAGTGAAGTACATTGTCAGATTTCAAACATTATATTGTCTAGATTTCTGAGATAAATCTACATCATCATAACGCATTTTTTAAACTGGGCCTATGATTTTTCTTTCTCACATCATCCTTGTTTGATTTTATTATTGTCCTAATCATGTTCTCTGGGGGGGAAAAAAACACAACTCTGGGACAGAAATGTGTGAGGAAGAAGTTTATTGGAGAAGCTCTTGGGATCTATTCCTGTGGGAGTGATGGCAGGGATAAGAGTGAAGCTCAAATGCAGCTGCAGCAGAGCCTCAGTAACAGAACTAGCATGATGCTCCCATCTTGTCCCAAATTAACTCAGTGGGAACCCTTGCCTTGGATATGGACTCCAAGGCAACTCTTAGAAAGGGACTTAGATCTGAATGGTCAGCAGCTGCAATTCTCAGCAGCTGGGAAATGCATGCCTGGGTCCTAAGAGTAGACTTGGGAATTTGCCATGGCATCCATAAAGAATATGCTCTCTTCAAATATGCTCTTTGGATTTAAGGACATTTTCCTTGTTAAGAGTGCTAAACAATTCATAGAAGCTAGAAGTTATCTGTGTTGTTGACTGTGGTTAAACTCAGTGGTTAAATTTGAAAACCATCTAGATGAGTGGAGGTGGGAGGAGAGGTGAGGGTGGACAGATGTTTGACTCCTAAATCATGTGTTTTAACAACTTTACAAACCCTTTTTCCCTGCTCAAGTCAGTGTTGACAATTATATTTATGTAGAAAAACATCAATTTTATATGTTTTTAGATTTATTGGCATACATTATTCATAATATCACATAATATTTTAAGTCGCTATTCTATAGTTAATCATATCTCCTTTCTTCCCCTCAATTTTTTTGTGTCTTCCTTTTTTATTTTCCTATCTTCCCAGATGCTTGTTTACTCTATTAATCTTTCCAAAGACCTGTCCTTGATTTTTGCAGATAATTTCTGTAGCTTTTTTTCTATTTAATTGATTTTGCTTTTATCCTTATTAGTCTCTTCTTTCTACTTTCTTTGGATTTACTCTGTTATTTTCCTAACTCTTTAGTTGAGTTCTTGGCTCATTACATTTCTATTGTTTTTCTTTTTAATATGACATTTAAGATGACAAAGTTCTCCTATGCACACTGATTTAGCTATGTCACACATGCTTTACTAAATGTAATAGGGATTTTTTGGTTGTTCTACAGTTTCTTCCCAACCCTTCTTCCTTTCATGAAGAAGCACTCAATTTTTAGATGACCATATGACTTCCCAGCTAAAAATAATGTTTCTCAGCCCCTCTTGCAGCTAGGATGGCCATATTCTATAAATAGAGAGAGACCAGGTCTCCCAAGGCACTTGTTCCAGGGCTTTCTGCAGAAGAGGTACAATTTGTAAACAGAAAGAGTTACAGAAACCCCAGGGTGATCAGACATGAAGACTGCCCAGTCAGCTTTGAGACTCAAGAGTTCTGTCAAGCCAGGAGAGCACAGGAAAAGACTAGTTCCCAGGACTGCTACAAGGGAGGCTGCAGAATGTAGACTTTTGCCTGGCTAAAATTTGGCAAGCTCATTACTGAAAGAGAAGGGAAGGATGGATATATCTGCCATAATGCATACTGGCCCATAGGTGTGCAGCCGTGTGATCTTGCTTCTGACAAGAGAGGTGTGAGGAGAAGTGATACATGGACGTTTCAGTTCATGTCTTTAAAGAGAATGAGCATGCCCTCTCCTTCCCTTTTCCTCCTTACCTATTGGCTGGAGCTGGAAGTTATGCTGATCCTGAGTTGAAAAGAGCATGTTGAAGATGGTTGAAACACAAGCTAACAGGACCTGAGAAAAATAGGACCTTGTTTGAGTCCTCCTGGAGAGCTTCCCTAGACATTCCTGGCTTAAGGAATGGGTGTCAAATGTGAGACTCAGGAGCTGGTCACCATGGGGTCCCAACAGAAAGGCAGCCCAAGCATTCCAGTGCTGATGGACAAAACAAACTCCAGATTGCCTGCAGTATTTTACTTTATCCTTAACAAAGAGTTATTTATACATTGCTTGCAAGGTAAACATTGATTTTTGAAACCTAAACAAAATTTTTAAAAAGGAACATTTCAAAAGAAGATATTCCCAAATCACATTGACATAGTTGGTTACATAAGAGATATATATATAGCATGCGGGACTGTGGTGTGGTGTCACAGGATGAGGTGTGAGGATGCCCCCCATGCAGCAGAGTGTTTCTGAGCCCATGGAATAGATTCTGCCCCACCTCTTCCCCGCTTGCAAATTTGTTTTCTCTAATGATACAGCTAGTATATTGTAACTATACAGTGTTTTATTGCGCCTGGTGTATAGTGAGTACTCAATTAGTGACAGCTACTCTTATTTCCAGAATTTATAGCACTGGTCCAGGTCTGGAGTCTTCTCTTTAACTTTCTTTCAAGCCCCTTAGCTTCCTTTTCCCCCTCCCAACATAGAAAGACTTGACTCATTCTTGCCAACAAATTCCAACTCTGTCATAACATCTCCTAAGTTTAAGGATTCAGCTTCTTAATATCAGTACCCTGTTTCCCTGTTTTATGGAAGTTCAAAGATCAAATTTCTATACAACTGGTTTACATAGAATGGCAAGTACCTGTGCCATGAACATGTCACTATTAATATTTGTTCCTATGATGAGCTGCGCTGAACAATAACATATTCAGAAAAAACCTGAAGTTGTAGAGGAACAAGGGCCTTCTTTACTGATTAATGCTTTAGTCCAAGTGCCCTTTGCACTGCTTGGCTCACCATTAGGTCAGAGTAGTTATTATTATTACTGAAACATAAGGTTAGCATTTCCATCATCACTGGGGTTAAAATTTGCATACTTCTGCATAACTATTGTGCACAGCTGCTTATATGCTTTGTCTTTTATCTTGGTTTGCACACTTCATCTGGAATTTCTTTAAAAGGCTATTCATAATAACAATCTTGAAAGAACTTCAGGGGGAATGTTGAGTTCAACATTTTAGCAGCATCCTTCACTTAAATAAAAAGCTTCAGAGCCTCATGAAGACATGAACGGTTTTGACTAAAAATCTAATATCAACCACATGGGCTCAATGATTGCAGAACAAATTTTTTATTGCATTATAAATCTGCCAGAAACAACAACACAAAGGTCTTCAATCTCTTCCTGACTTCTTGTTGGCATTTTGAAATTACCCTCTTTTCCTTCCTTATTTCCTGAACAAAGCCATGGTATTCAACATTGCCACAAATCCTGTTTGTCAATTATGTTTCTTCTATATGCTGTTAAAATATGCAGGTCAGAGGAGAAGAAATCACATAAAACTGAAGCCATTTAAAAAGAATCAAGATGGACTAGAGAGACTCAATGACCTCCGCTTTATAGCAGAATCAAAAGAAATTGGTCAACAGCCATCATGTGAAGTGAAGGGAAGGCAGGATAATAGAATAGCTTGAAGGGAAAGCCATCTGAATTTTAGCCCTGACTTTATCCACAGCTTGATGCATTTCCTTCAGCATATCACTGAACTTTGCATTAGTCAGGCATCTTGGTTTAAAGTGACAAAACCCAATCATATGACAAAATAATTTTACCTGGGCTAAAATTTGGCAAGCCCATTACCAAGAGAGAAGGGAAGAATGGATATATCTGCCATAATGCACACCAACACACAGGTATGCAGCCTATGGGGTCATATAAAAAGTCCAGGGGTATATTTGGTTCAGGATCCAGGTGCTTAAATGATGTCATCAAAACCATGTTCTCCTGTAGGTTGGCTCTACTCTTAGGCAGGCTTTTCATATCCTGTGGGAATGATGGGTATAGATTTCCAACTACAGAGTGTAAGTAACCAAAACCAAAAGCCTGCAATCTGAGAGTACCAGTTCCCCACTGTTCCATCAAAGGGGGATGATCTTCGGATGTCAGGCCCAACCTTGAATCAATGGAAAATGCAAATTGGCTAGGTCTAGCTACATGCAGCACACACCACATGGACTAAAATTTAAAATCAGGGCACTGGTACAGAAACAGTGAGGAGTATGTGACAAATGGAAGGCAGGCACAAAAAAAAAAATGCATTCCCACTGCAACCCTTTGGGAGTTCAGAGTACTCAATAAATTATGGAATTTAGAGTTGGTGACATAAAGCTTTTTGCTCTAAGATTTAAACTACAGTATTTCTAAGAATCTTCTGAGGTAGACAGACTGAATGAAATGCCATATCCATGTTCCTCTCCTACTTTTATTAATAGAACCCCTAATTTGTGATAGATGCACATCAGTCAGCAAAAACTATAGCTCCCCTGCAGTTGAATGTGGCTGTATGACTGACAGATATGATAGTCTGAAATACAGCCTCCAAAAATATCCAGATCTGCCAAAACTGCTTTGGCTCAGTGAATAGAGCGTCGGCCTCCAGATTGAAAGGTCCCAGGTTTGATTCAGGTCAAGGGCATGTGCCTTGGCTGCGGGCACATCCCCAGTAGGGGGTGTGCAGGAGGCAGCTGATCGATGTTTCTCTCTCATTGATGTTTCTGACTTTCTATCCCTCTCCCTTCCTCTCTGTAAAAATCAGTAAAATATATTAAAAAACAAAAACAAAAATATCCAGAACCTATTGCCTATTGTCATTTTTTTAAAATTAGACAATCTAAGGCAGAGGTCAGCAAACCATGGCTTGCAAGCCCTATGTGGCTCTTTGGCCCCCTAAATGTGGCTCTTCCACAAAATACCATGGCCTGTGCACATTTATTTTGAAGAAGTGGCGTTAGAAGAAGTTTAAGTTTAACAAATTTGGCTCTCAAAAGAATTTCAATCGTTGTACTGTTGATATTTGCCTCTGTTGACCAATGAGTTTGCTGACCACTGATCTAAGGGAAGGGAAACGAGGTCAGTGTCCCTACCTAAACAGTCAGGCATTGCATGCTTAAAAAATTCTTGTGGCACACCAGTTGAAAATGACTGCCTTATGCGATAACAGGCCCTTTGCAGATGTGAGTGGATTAAGGTTCTTGAGGTGGGAGATTATCCTGGATTATCCAGTTGGTTCCTAAAAGCAACCAGAAATGTCCTCACAGAATAGAGGCAATTCGAGATTTAATGCAAGAGGAGCAGGCAGGGCCCTTTCAGGCAGAGATTGGAGGAATGCAGTCACCACCAAAATGTCCCCCCAGTCACCAGGAGCTGGGATATGCAAGGACATTTCCCCTAACGCCTCCAGAAAGAGGGTAGCCATGTGGACACCTCAGTCTTAGCTAAGTGAAGCTGAGAGAGATGTGAGAATATTACATTCTGAATTTGTGGTAATGTTATAGCAGCCATCGGTAACTAATATAACTGAATTCTGGCAAATAAATATGAGCAGAAAGGGAGGTGTCCAACTTCTACCTCATGCCCTTCAAGGGAAAGATGCAACACTCCCTTCATCTCTCTTCTCTATGCAGTTGGCTAGAATGCTGACATGCTGGTGAGCCATCGTGTGCATCACCCATTAGGTGCATAATGGTAACATGCTAGGACAGTAACGCAACAAGATGGAAGGAACCTGGGTCCCAAGTATCTAGCTTGGAAACCCAATTTGAGAGAAAAATAAAAGTCTCTGTGGTTTAAGTCATTGTATTCTGAACTCTCTTATTATAGCTAATCTATATCCTAACGAAATTACCATTTTTGTCTGAGACTGCTTCAAAGACTTCCAACTATAGAGTGTAAGTAACCAAAACCCACAACCTGCAATCTGAAATCCACCACCACTTTTGCATCCAGCCATCACTTCCCACAAGTTTTTCCCACAATCTGGGTGTGGTGGGGATACTAAAGCAATCCCATTCCAGGGAGACATGGGACTCCTCTAACAGCCAACTTTTGCTCTAGGACTCCTCAGTGGCTTTGCCAAACCTTCCTTAGACAACATGGTAACCCAAAATTCTTCCACTCACCTGTCCTTCTCTTTCCCACATTTGGGGCAGCCAGTTTCACTATCTGATGGCACTCCCAACCGTCCAGTTCATTCTGTTTTCTCTCACAGGTGTTTTCCCTAATTAAATCCCATTTCATTTAATCCCATCTTGACATTTGCTTCTCAGACTAACACAACACCTTTTTTCAAACATTCAAGAACATTGAGGTCCTCTGGTAAAGTAAATAACAATAACAAGAATATTATCAAGTAATAAAAGTAACTTGTCATAAACATATTTACCGAAGGTAACTCTCTGTGAAATAAAGATGAAAAGGCCATCTTATTTTTTACTTTCTCCAAACAACTTCTTGATTACTTCCAAATTCTCTCCTGTCATTTGAAAATGAATTAGGAGGGCAATAGAGTATCCTCTCAATATTTGTCAAACGGCATTACTGACTTTTCCAAATAACTGAATGAAAAGTAAAATTCTATCAATTATACAGTTGCTTGTCTAAATATCAAGCATATGGGTGGTTGATGGGAAGCAGGGAAGGATTCTAGTTGACTGAACTCTTTATTAACTTTTGGACTGATTTAACCTGGAGTTGACTGCAGTCTATTATCTCGGAATTTCCGAATGTTCACTTGTTTTGTCTTGATGGTTGCTAGTCGCTTAGCATGGATGAGCAACTGTACACAAAATGTGAAGTCTTGCCTTAACTTCCCAAATTAGAAGTCACTCTTCCATTTCAATTCAATCTCTCATTTGCTCCTTTAGTTATAACATTTCTTTCTGCTTCGTATGTTTTCCTCTTGGATCATCATACTTTTTATACACTTTAGTAGTCCCAGAAATATTCTTTGCACATCTGTCTTCATCTCACATTTGCTGAATTGAATCAAATGTGAAAGAGTTGGGAAATAGAGTGCATTAATATTACTGGAGACTAAGATTTCTTCAATGGATTCTGGCACATGAGTTGGGAATGTCTTTCCAGGAGTGGTAGTTGGATGAGAAAATATGCCATTGAGAGGATCTCGGGGAAGGAAAATGTCTACTTTTGGCAAAGGATCTAAACACAAAGCAGAGCAGAGAAAATAGAGAACAATGAGTTCTAATCCTGCCCCATGTGGTATATTTATAACCATGCGGACAGAGGGAAGCCTCTCAGAGGGTGTGTGTGTGTGTGTGTGTGTGTGTGTGTGTGTGTGTGTTTCGGGGAAGGAGAAGTATGCACTTCTCTTTTGTCTACTGTCACAAAAAAACAAACAAAACAAAAAACACCAAAGAGGTTAGATATTTTCTTTTTTTTTAATATATTTTATTGATTTTTCACAGAGAGGAAGGGAAAGGGATAGAAAGTGAGAAACATCAATGGGAGAGAAACATAGATCAGCTGCCTCTTGCACACCTCCAACTGGGGATGTGCCCCCAGCCAAGGTACATGCCCTTGACCGGCATCGAACCTGGGACCTTTCAGTCCGCAGGCCAATGCTCTATCCAATGAGCCAAACCGGTTTTGGCAAGGTTGGATATTTTCTTTTAAAAGAAAACAGGTTAGATATTTTTCTTTTAAAAGATTACAATGGATTACTAATACTGAAATAACTTCCAAATAAACATTTGTTTAGGTCCCTAAGGTTTTATTTTATTTTAAAAGGAAACACAATACCTGTTCATGGTAATGAGAAAATATTACTAGAAAAATAGTAAATTCTTAGAATTTTGGTATATTAGTCACATTAAACTGGGAAATGGAAAGCACATATTCAGATTTCTAGTTCTAAGTCTGCCATAAACTAACAATGAGCTCTTCTTATCAAACTTATCTATACAAATGACGGAGCTGAATGTTTCAAAAGTTAAAAGCTGATGCTTGTCTGTATGTCCTTTTTGGAGAATTGTCTATTTAGGTCCTTTGCCCATTTTTTACTTGGATTAGTTGTCTTCCTTTTGTTATATTGTCTGAGTTCTTTATATATTTTGGAAATGAACCCCTTAACAGATATATCATTGGCAAGCATGTTCTCCCATACAGTGGGCTCCCTTTTCACTTCATTGATCGTTTCTTTTGCTGTGCAGAAGCTTTATTTTGATGTGGTCTCGTTTGCTTATTTTCTCATTTGTTTCCCTTGCCCTAGATATATCAGCAAACATATTGCTATGAGAGATATCTGGGTATCGCCTTCACACCTGCCAGAATGGCTACCATCAACAAATCAACAAACACCAAGTATCCTCAAGGATGTGGAGAAAAGAGAACCTTCACACACTGCTGGTGGGAATGTAGATGGGTCCAGCCACTATAGAAGACAGTATGAAGCGTTCTTAAAAAATTAAAAACAGAACTGCCATTTAATCCAGTGATTCAACTTCTAGGAATATAACCTAAAAATGCTGAAACACCAATCAGAAAGAATATATTCACCCCTATGTTCATAACAGCATTATTTACAATAGCTACTATCTGGAAACAGCCTAAGTGCCCATTAGTAGATGAGTGGATAAAACATCTGTGGTACATCTATACAATGGAATGTTATGCAGCTGCAAAAAATGATATCTTACACTTTGAGGCAGCATGGAGGGTAAAAATCAGTCAGTCAGAGAAAGACAAGTATCCTATTATCTCACCCATATGTAGAATCTAATGATCAAAATAAACTAATAAACAAAATAGACCCAGAGACAGAAGCATGGAGCAGACTGATGAATCTCAGAAGGAAGGGGCAGGAAGAGATTAACCAAATAACTCATATGCAAACGAGGGGCCCAGTGCACAAATTTGTGCACCTTGAAAGAAATTGTGGCTGTGAGGCTGCGGTGGGCACAGGGGTGGGTCTCGGCTCATCCTCCTCACTCCCGCCTAGCCCCACCCACTGTGGTCCCTAGTCATGTCTGCAGGCAGGCCCACTCCTGCTGCCACCACTCCCATGCACTGATGGCACTGGTCCCACTCACACCCACTGAGGGCACAGAGTGATTGGGGCCACAGCAGCAGCAGGTGCCATCAGTGGGTGCGAATAGTGGCTGCTGCCCCAATTGCCCTTTAGAAGCAGGGGGAGGTAGAGAAGCCCTCAAGAGTGATTGGAACTAGCAACTGCTGCTCACACCTGCTAATGGTGCCAAATGATCGGGGCTGGTGCTAGGCATTGGCAGTGGGTGCTAGTGGTGGCTCTGGCACAGGTAGCAGATGGGAACAGGGCCAGCATTAGCAGCAGGTGCAAGTACCAGGTGGGACCACGGTGTGTGGGAACAAAGAATTTTCAGTAACCACCAGAGGCTCACCCCATGACAGCGACTGGCACCCTGCCTTGGTTTGGTGCCCCCACTCACCTGCTCCTCCATCCCACTGCTGCCCATGCCTGCCATGTTCTGTGCATGCCCCCAGTGGTCAATTCACATTATAGCTACCGGTTCTTCAGTTGTTCTGCTGTTTGGTCTATTTGCATATTAGAGTTTTATATATATAGATAGATAGATAGATAGATAGATAGATAGATAGATACGCATAACTCATGGACACAGACAATAGTGTGAAGGCCTGGGAAGGAGATAGAGGTGGGGGAAGGGGACCAATGGAGAAAAAAAAAAGGATATCTGTAATACTTTCAACAATAAAATAAATTTTTAAAAACTGATGGTTTATGCACCAAGTACAATATAAAGATGTGCTTTCTTTGTTCAATCAGCATTTTATAACTAAATTAGTTGCCTAAATATAAATGAAGATATTTGCCAGAAAAAAAATTACAACTTATGACTTCTTTTGAAAAAACAAAAGATATGGTCAACCTCATCTTGCTTTTCCATATGACAACCATTGGATAAAGCAAGTGTTCCCCTAGTATACCTGGCCCACGGAGTTCATTTGTCCCTGAGCACACTAGACAGCCACTTGAGTGCAGGGTACAACTCTTACTCTCCATGACCAAAGGGGTCTATCTAGTTCCACAAGTCCATGAGCCTGGAATATACCTGAGAATCCAGAAACAATTACTATAGTCAGTTGAATTTTCAGTAAGTGTGTCAAGACAATTCAATAGGAAAATAACATTTTTTTCCAAGACATAATGCTGAAAAAAATTAAAATATGAACAATAAAAAAAGAAAGAAAGAGTGCTAGACATCTTGGTAGTCATATTCAACAGAATAAGGTTGAACCCCTTGCTCACACTGTACAGAAAATTAATTCAAAATGGATTAATTCAAAATTAACTCAAAATATAAGAGCTAAAACTAAAACTATTAGAAGAAAGACTTCAAATTTGTGAATATACTAAAAAAAACATGGAATTATGCTCTTAAAAATTGTATGAATTATATTTCAATTTAAAAAGTACATGAAATTCCTGTAAGACTCTAAATCTTCATTATCCCAGTTAACATTATCAATATCATCAAATTACTTTCCACAGTCATAATTTAACCAGTATGAGCTATTAACTTCACGTTAGTGTAAAACACAGTAAATTATGGCTAATGTTGGAATAAATTTTACTTATGAAAAAATAAGACCTGAGCCTCCTCTTTCAAAAAAAGAAACTTTGTGGAAAATTTTTTATAGTTATTCATTTCATTCCTCTTTTGAAGGTAAAATTTTCTTTTGTATTTCATTTTCTCAAATGAATGTCTTAACTCAATAGGACCACATAAAATATCTTTTTGTTTGCATCCTCATCAATGCTAAATTGATTCATTTAATTTTTAGCATCCTTTTTTATAATTGCCCTTAAGACTATGAACTTCAGCTCAAGCTGGGGCAACAAGAAAGTCCACAGGACCTTCAGAGACCTACTTCAAGCCCCCTTCTCCCCCAACTACAGTACTTAAATACTGGAGAAAAAATAGCCAATTGTCTTGTACAATCACTATGAAGAATGAATCTACTAATTGAATGCATGGTGTGTAAGTGAATTATACCATCTCCTCTGATTACTCTCTCATACCTTGGCATAACTGAAGAAGAGACCAGCATCGCCAAAATACCCCCATATTTTCTCAGCTTTATTATTGTTGGACTCCCAAAAGTATTTTTCCCTGTGTTGACCAAGCAAAAAAGACAGTAAATTATTTCACACTAGTGCCCCTGTACACAGATTCCTGCACATTGAAAGGAAATTAATTAGAAGGTGGCCAGCAGGGCAGGATTGGGTGAGATGGACTGGACACTCCCTGGAGCCAACCTCCTGTGATCTCTCCCTGACTGGCCACACCTGGGACAGAGCTGTGGCTCAAAGGGCGTCAGTGGAGTGAGTGGGGTTCCTCCAGCAGATGGGGTTCCTTGGCCTGGCCTGTGATGATCAGGTCAAAATCAGCTCTCTGACATCCCCAGAGGGGTCCCAGATTGTGAGAGGGCAGTTCTCAGGTGATGCACCCCAGAATCAGGCTCCTTCTTCTCTGGTTCTGGGGTGCATCACCGGAGGACTGCTGCTGCCAAGCCACTGCAGCTGGGCAGCTCCTGCATTGAGCATCTGCTTCCTGGTGGTCAGTGTGTGTCATCTCTACTGAGTGGTCAGCCAGTTGGACCATCGCTTAGCCTTTTGTATATATAGATTATCCAACCAATTTGCCCAAAATTCAAGCATTAAAGGTGAAAACTTGTTTGCCTTTACAAAAAGGGGTTCATATGGAAGTGACTATGAATGCAAGTATGTGAACATACATATATAATGAGAAGTGGGGGAAATGTTATTTCTGAGTTGGCTACTGTTTAAATTGGAGTAGGGGTGCAGTTTCTCTTCTGTGGCAGAGAATTTCCCTTTGTTTAGAGCAAACACCTTGATTTGTCTACCACCCTCACCACTTCCCCACCCCCTCCTTAGATAAATGCACTCCAGAATGAGAATAAAGTTGATTTGCATAATAAAATAAAGCAATCCCTTAAAAAAGTGATTTTCAATGGGCTTGGGCATGAAGATGCCTTCAGCTCTATGCCTCCCCCTGCTCCACTCTGCTCTGTGTAACCCACCCTTTATGCATATACACAGACTACCTAGCACACTGGCTTCCAACTGGGGTCTGCCAGTAAGAGGTAATTGCCAAAGATTGGAAAGTGGGAGGAGGGCAAGGCCAAGGCATCTACTCCACAGACTGTCTTTATGCTGGGCCCCTGCTGTGGGAGTTAGAGGACTCCCTCCAGTTTCAAGACTGCTTCTCTGCCCTTGTCCCTTAGGCCAGGCTAACAGCTCCCTCCTAGTCCCAGTGCAGAGCTTCCAGACAGTCAGTTCTGCCATAAGTAACATGTGTGCTCCTCAAAATCATCATGCTGTGCAACACTGTGGAGGAAAAGCACAGGGCGTTTGGAAAATGGAGTGAGAGGCCCACACACACTGCGTCTGTGACATTTCAAAAAGATAGGAACCTAATAAAACCTGTGTTTCACTTGTTCACAAATGAAAAAAACATACATACCATAAACACTGTCTTTACCTTGAGAGAGGCCTTGGAGTTGGCTCTCATAAGTGAGGCAGGAGGGTGGTGCTGGAGCTACTGTGATGTAAGCTTATCTGTGTGGGACAGAGTGGTCACAACAGCTGGATGGTGTGGTGGTGGCCATGACAGCATGCTGAACCGAGGTGCACAGTGGGTGTCTGGCAGAGGGGTGTGCATGTTGTGTGTTCCTATGTGGCCTTGTTCAAGTGGGTATAGATTTCTGTGTTCACCTAAGGCAGTGGTCAGCAAACTCATTAGTCAACAGAGCCAAATATCAACACTACAATGATTGAAATTTCTTTTGAGAGCTGAATTTTTAAAAAATATATTTTTATTGATTTTTTTTACAGAGAGGAAGGGAGAGGGGTAGAAAGTCAGAAACATCAATGAGAGAGAATCATCGATCAACTGTCTCTTGCACACCCCCTACTGGGGATGTGCCCACAAACAAGTTACATGTCCTTGTTTGGAATCAAACCCAGGACCTTTCAGTCCGCAGGCCGATGCTCTATCCACTGAGCCAAACTGGTTTTGGCTGAATTTTTTAAACTTAAACTTCTTCTAATGCCACTTCTTCAAAATAGACTCTCCCAGGCAGTAGTATTTTGTGGAAGAGCCACACTTAAAGGCCCAAAAAGCCGCATGTGGCTCGAGAGATGCAGTTTGCTGACCATCTTAGGTCTCCCATGGGTTAAAGCACACATAAACAAATACAAAACTATGCTCAAATTGATCCTGAATGTATCAATGGTATTAGAACAGGTGTTACAACACAACTGACTTGCAAGGTTCATTCCTCACACTTGGCCTAGGCCCTCCCTGCATGCCTCTCTATGACCACAGTTGGGGATGTCCTTTGCTGCGAACACACCTGCAGAGAGACAAGAGCTCCCGCACTATGGGGAGGGTAAGGACTCCCAACAGTCTGTAAGAAATGTCTACTGGAAGTAGGTGCTAAGAAACTTTGAAGGACAGTGATGTGTCTTAACACTAATTGCTATGTGTGCTCTACTACCTGGCAGCCCTGCAGTGGCCGCCCCATCCCCAGCCCACTACCTGCAGCAGCTCCGGGTTAGAGGGGCTTTGAGGTGACCAAGGAGGAGGGCAGGGTGTGGAACATGAACAGGGGTCACAATTGCTGAGCAAAATGCACACAAACCTACTTGCCCAAAATCAACAGAAGAAAGGTAACCCCTGGATTGCAGCCTCCATCCCCAGTAAGGGGCATGCAGGAGGCAGCCAATCAAGGATTCTTTCTCATCAATGATGTTTTGATCTCTCTCTCCTTCTCCTTTCCTCTCTCTGAAATCAATAAAAAAGAAGAAAGAGAAAAAAGAAAGGTAACCTCTGGCCCTAATGAGTTTGGCTCACTGGATAGAGCATGGGCCTGCAGATCAAAGGGTCCCCGTAGGATTCCCGTCAAGGGCAAGGACCTTGGTTCCTCTTGGCTGGACCCCAGTTGGGGCTTGTGTAGGAGGCAACCAATCATGTGTTCCTCTCACATAGATGTTTCTGTCTTTCCTCTCTCTTCCACTCTCCCTAAACATTAATGGGCAAATATCCTTGGGTGAGGATTAAAAAAAAATCAAAATAAAAAGAAGGGTAAACTCTTAACGGCACCAGGGTGCCTGTCTTGTGGGCCTCTGGTTCTGCAGCACTATTTATTCCCTTGATGGGGACCTGGACTCCACGCACAGGAAGGGGGAGTATGTCTTTTACTCCCATATTTTCCACCAAGAAAAGCTTCCCACCAACATTTTCCATTTCCAAAGTCAATTGTTTTGCAAGTAACAAAAATCTAGGAGTAAAAATATATTTTTTCTCCTCAACAGGCCTTTTTATTTTTTTCATGAGTTAGACCATAAATATAACTCAGTCCTTGCCCAACAATATTACATTAGCCATGGAAACTCACCCACGCAAAAGCGTTATTAATCCTCCAAGAAGCTCTCACAGAATTTGATGAAAGCTGAAATGTATTTTCACAGATGGTTGTGCTATGGTATATTTGATTTGAAAAATATTAAACAAAGCAATACCCCATTTCTGTTTTATTCCCTGAAAGCAATTATTACATGAAAAGGTAGACAGGCAGGGCATACTTAACAAACAAAGACTAAAGAGTTGTCATCGGCTTGGAAATGTTCTGGAAAATAAATGAGGGCCACTCGCCAATTGTCTGCCTATAAAATACAGAAATGAAAAACCTATATTTCGAACATACACATACCTATACCCCACATCACAATTTGATGAGGCAAGAGATACAGGGCCTAACATTGATTGTTTTCACAGGAATATGACAAGTTCCCAAAGAAGAGAACCAGAACGTCTCTCCCTTCAAAAGCAAATTGCAGATGGAAAAAAATTCACTAGTCTCAAAGCAAGATTCAATTAAAAAAATATGCCTGGCTTTGACAGGGCAAATTCCAGGCATAGAGTGTTTTCATAGAAGTTGGTCCTAAAGGAAAGATTTGGGTGCTGCAAAAGCCTGCGGAACTTCTCACGCCTGTCATAGTTTCTCTGTAATACTAAACACGGGTTTCCGCCTCCCTAGCTCATATGTTACCCCTAACTGGTCCCGCAAGGTGTTGTGATGCTTTTAGCAGTGCATTTCCTTTCAGAAAATAACATTGTATAACAGCTGCATGGTAGGTGCTGAATAATAATTAATAGTGTCTAACAGCAGTATTATGATGTACAGGGCTTTACCAAGGACAGAGAGAGAGGGAGAAGTAGGGAGAGCACGGGGTTAAATGACAGGCTGAAACTATGGAAAGGAAGACCTGAGGCGGCTCAGCACATGCCATGTTCATGACATGTGCAGGGACAGCACAAATGGCACTGTTTAAAGATTCTGGATTACCGCCCCTCCCCCTTTTTTTTTCTTCTTCAGAAACATTAGTCAGGAGCCTTGTCTTTGTGTTGTCCAAATGTGGAAGCCAACAAAAGGAACCTCTGAAAGTCATACGGATTCTGAGCTAAAACTTCTGCACACGCATCCCCTCTGCCTTGTCACCTTTCATTCACCTTGCACAGGGTTTCTACCCATCAGGTTCTGTACCTTGTTAGCTCAGGATGGCTGTCAGGGGCAGGAAAGGAGCTCCAATAGCTAGGCTTGAGCTGTGGAGTCCACTCACTGGGGCGTGATCAAGCTGCTCCACTGGCCTTATCGCTCCTCATTCTTCAGCTAACATTGTGACCCCTGGAAATCCAACGAGGTGTTTTCTCCGGTTTTTTACCCTTGACCTCAGGGCAGCAGGGCCTTTATTCTCTGTCCCCTCTTACCCTTTGGAGATAATTGCCTACATTTGGGTGCCTATATTATATATGTTTCAACCTGTTCTCCAAACGTTAACTGTTTGGGATTAAAATAGTTTCTAAGAAGCATTTTCAGCCTTTCCTTGAACTCCTGCCAATCTATGGCTCTGCACAGAAAGGAAAATGCTGAGCATTAAAAACAAAATGAGGATTAGTCAGAGGGAGATAATAAATAGCACATTACTGCATGTGGCAGAAGCAAAGAAGCAAAAAGAAAAGGGGGGAGGGACTAACAATTGGTTTATATTTTAGTGGTTTAACCATGATGACCATTTGAGATCTTAGTAAAGGTAAAAGAAACATAGGTTTGTGTCAAAGTAAGAAAAGATTGGAGAAAAGCTTTACCATGGAAATCCCATCAGATCATTACTGCTGTTTATGTAACCAGATTGAGAGTCAATTTAAGTACTCCCACATGCATTATTTGCAATCAAATATTAATGAAAGTAAGAAATGATGTAATAAATCATGAGGATGATAACAAAGCCAGGAGTTAGATTGAGCTCTTTAGGATTCAGTTCTCTTAATATAATACTAATGAAGGGGTGGGGTGGATCTACCCAGAACTTCATCCTAGTCTCTGCAGGTTGGGTGCAGAGTGGTTGTAGGCTGCCGCTTGGGAAGGGAGTCACACAATAATAACAAGCACTACCACCTCAGCCCATTTCATTAAAAAAAACTATGAAGCTGACGTACAAATTTCATCCTCATGTTACAGATGAGAAAATCAAGGCACAAAGAGAGAGATGAAGCAACTTCCCAAAGGTGACACTGTTAGATGGTAGAGCAAAGATTTAAACTCAAGCAGCGTAGCTCATAGAATCCCTCCTCCACCCCACACTCTCTAGCCTGTATGAATGAGCTGGGAAAGGTGTAATCTTTACATGTGTGCCACTAAAGAAGAGGCATTTGGCCAGCCACCCACGTGTTCAACAAATACATATTGAGCATCCACAATGTTGTTAATGCCAGGCATTAATGCTGGATACTGGCAGTTTCTTGATTCACAAGCAGAGGAACTCCCTGCTCTTTTGGAATTTACAATCTAGTTAGGAAGATTGGTGGAAAATTCAGACTGCCTTCAAAGGTTGAAGGGAAGTACACTAAAATGGGTCTCAAAGTTTAACATGCCTCAGAATTGACTAGAGGGCTTATGAAGACACCGATTGCTGGGCTTCTTCTTCACAGTTTGTGGGGATGTATGTAAGTCCCCAAATTTGCATTTCTGACAAGTTCCCAGATAAGTCTCATAACTACTGGGGTAGGAGCTATGTTTTTGTGACCACTACTGTAAAGAGTTATTTGGTTGGGAAAAATGTTTGTTGTATGTTTGTTGGGGGTAATCATGTGCTTAGGAAAAATGGTCACTGACCTAAATAAATGTAATTTGAGGCCTGCCAGTGCCTCCCATCCAGTCTTAAAAAATCAGTATGTTCCCTAGCATGGGTAAGACATCCAGCCACCAACAGCCATTCATACATGGGATCTAACAGAGAGGAAGGTAAGTTTTGATATCATAGAGTTGAAAGGAAAGTAATATATGAGGCAGAGTGTGATATCTGGAATACATTTTTGAGGAATGGGAAGGTAAAATATTGACACTCTAAAAGCCTGGGGTGCTAACAAAATGAAAAAAATCATTACAGGGGAATTTCCTACCCATCAATCTAAGAATCAGTTTCATTTTTACAGATAATGATATACAACCCTCTAATTGACGTGATGATGAAAATTGCCTCCAATTTCTTGGGTCTGATTTCAACACAGTTGGAAAAAAAGACCTAAGTTATTCTTATGTATAAACATAGATATTCCAGATTCATGGCCTTCTTGAAAAGATTCATGGCAAGAGTGAAAGGAAGTATTGGGAAATGGATCAATTTCTTTGAAAACCATATGTGGATGGAAAAAGCAGCATTATATGTGAGCAGCACAATTATATATGTACACACATCTACATTTCTTTCGAAAGAGAGTTGATAGGACAGAACAGGAGGGCTTCCAAAGCAGGAAGGAGCAACACATGCTGGCATTTGGCTGACCTTCCTTCAGATCAAGCAGATGAATTTTTAACACCGGGAAGTCATTTTGTTGTGCTCTGCACAAGCCTGTGCTAAAGCCAGGAAAGAGCATATCCAGTTGGGTAAATAAATATCCAACATTAATGACAAGTGCAAATGATTTGGAAACTCATTTAGGAGTTTGTCTTCTCTCCTATAAGCTATCTGGTACCCATTTTTTGTTTTTGCCCAGGTAATTAAAAGCTACCTAGTTTTGTTAGTAACAAAACCTTAAGCTTATACCCCACAGGCAAATTCTGACCAAAAAATCTGATCCTTCAACTTGAATATCTTGCTCCTTGTTACTGTGCCTTTGAGTGTTGAACTTGGATGCCTTACATGAAGCATTAGCTCCCCTTTGCAAACTTGCCTGAAGCTCTACAATATCTTTAGCCTGGATGAGCGACACCTTTAAGTTATCGGCCAATTCCCTGGAGAGACTTGAGGTTTTGACCTCTGTTATATAATATACAAAAATCTCCCTTTAACTCCAGCATTACTTTCTCTTAAAAAAAAAGTATATATTTTATTGATTTTTTACAGAGAGGAAGGGAGAAGGATAGAGAGTTATTGAAACATCAATCAGCTGCCTCCTGCACACTCCCTACTGGGTATGTGCCCGCAATCAAGGTACAAGCCCTTGATCAGAATAGAATCTGGGACCCTTGAATCTGTAGGCCAACACTCTATCCACTGAGCCAAAACAGTTAGGACTCCAGCATTACTTTCTAACTACTTCATGTTTTTTCTTCATTTCACTAGTGAAAGGACAGGTTTTCCTGTAAAATTTTTTATTATTCCTGGATGAGTGATACAATACTATATGAAACTTTGGGAAGAAATAAGTTTCTCAGAAAAAAGTACAGAATTACCTTGTTGTCTGATTCATAGTACAGTCCAGATTGTGGATCTGTTTTCAATAGGCTTGAAAGTTTTGAGCTGATATAATAAAATATCAAGACTGGAAACTGTTTTGATTTCAGCAAAATAGGCATATTACCACTAGGCATGAATTAGCCCAGAGAACACACACTAAGTTTTAGGAAGTTCACAAAGTGGCCTTTAAAAATATTCAGAAGACTGAGAGAATGTGAACTGCTTCAAGGCATGTTCATTTTTATTCTGAAACAAATAGGAAATACACTGAAGTAAAAGCAGAATTACTAATTCAAAAGCAGTTAGAGATATTGGCATCAAAATTAATCCTACTTACCTAACTCTTAAAATTGGCAACAAAGCAAGGTGGGAAGGAAAGCCAACACTTAAAGGGAAATGGAATGGTGACATTAAGAATCTCTGACCAGTCGCTGTGAAATCTGAAGCATGGACAATTTAAGGAGATGTAACAGTATTGCTTTAAAGGGCAAAAACTAATAGCAAATGACTTTCCAAGGATGGTGAGGTCCTACTGGAGCCGCTAATGCCTGAACCATTTGTAGTGGGCACTATCATTATAGAACAAGGGCTATGCTCAGGCTGTCTCAGACACGGTGCCATGGTTTGATGTTAAAAGCTAAACATATCTCCTGCCATCTTATCTGTGCTGCTCATGTGACCATTTTCTTCAAAGATGATAGAAAAGCTTATTTTATCCTTGCCTCTTTCCTGAGTGACAAATGTCACAATATTGGCTGTCCAGTATACTAAATCTACCCAATGGTCTTAAAAGTTTTTACTGTTACAATAGGGAAAAGGCAGAAAATTGAAACAGGTGTATGTGTGTGTGTGTGTGTGTGTGTGTGTGTTTGTGTGTGTGTGTAAGTGTATAAAACCTGATCTTGCCATCTATATTGCTATAACTTTTTTTCATTGAGTAGACTGAATTCTAGGAAACAAATCTAGCCTCCAACTGTTAACTCTGTGGGTTTTCTCCTTGGGCGTATTGGACAGCTATGGGCATCATGACCAGGGCATTTCCTCACTAATGAATGTGCTGGTGACTTTTGAGATAACCGAGAATTGATCTGCCAGCTCAGTTTGACCACCATATACATCCCCAAGTCTATTTTGGAGGAGAGAACTGCATGCACGTCCAAACATATTTCAACATCAGCTCTTAAACCTAAAAAATGGTCTTAATAGAATTTCCAAGTCCAAAGTGCTTGTTTAATCTTAGACTAGTGACTAATTCCGGATGTTTGCAAATGTCTTTTTGTGTTTAGGTGGCTTGCTCAGAGATCCTGTGGACTGTCAGACCCTCCAAGGAGGAAAGGCAATAATGTTCTTCAAGTACCTTCTCACTACTGGGCCCAGAATTATCAGCACTATGATTATAATATGTACAATGTCACTTCTTTGTGAGCCTTAGCTAACCACCCTATTTAAGACTACAACCCCTCCTCCTTAATTTCTCTCCTTAGTATTTACCACTTTGCACTATAAAACTTACACATTTTCTTTATTTTCTGTCTTCTTCCACTAGAATTCAGGCTTCATGAGGGTACTCATTTTGCCTGTTTCTCCTAGTCTGTATCTGTTGCCTAGAACTGTCTGGCAGATAGTAGACACCCAAGAAATCAGCATTGAGTAAGTGAATGAATAAGTGAATATAAACTCTTATGGATATAACCTCATTATCTTGTGTGCCAAAGGATTCTGCATCAGGAGAACACGGGCTGAAGCTCAGCTCTACCATTTATAAGTGAAGTAACCTCAGACAAAGGACACTCTCTGTGAGTCTCAGCATCTTCATCCCTGGAAGGCAGGCAATGCTGGTTCCTTCCCTGTAAGGTTGCTGTAATGACAAAAAGGCACATGCCTGGATACCCTTTGGCGTGGTCTTTGGCACACTGTAGGTGTTCCAAAATTGTTGTCTGTTATTACTGCTATTTTTTTTTAATTCCTAAACTATTAACTAATGCAGAACTAATCATTCAGTGAATGTACAGAATTCCACACTTACTTAGTTTTCTCCATCTTTTCTAAGAGCTCTGGCATGGACTTGGGAGGAATTGATGGGTGAAGAAGCTGCCTTACACTTGTCTGTGTGCTATGAACTCCTGTCTTGGGAGCTGGCTCAGCTTCCTGCTGCCTCAAAGTTGTGTGCTTTGTGAATCAGTAGGGTGTTTGCTACTCAGGCTGTCCATTTACTTTCTGAAGTCTGAAGTACACCTTAAAAACAACTCTTTTGCTTCTAGCTTTGGGAAGGAGGACATAGAGAGAGGCCTACCTGGCAAAACTCATATTTCAAGTCAAGTCAGGAACCGAGATGGATGGTGCACAGATAACCCTAGAATGGATCTGGAACTTCAGCTGAGGCAGAATCCCGGTCAGGCCCACACAGGGCTCTCCCACTTCAAAATCCAGAGGAAATGGAGCCACATCACGCAAACACGGGGACACAGAGTTCCCAAAGGAAGGAAGGCGCAGTTGCCTGGGACTCAGGGTCCCTGGAAGCAGTGGTAATGTCCTGACATTGTGCTGGATTGGGGCTGTGTGGGCAGAAATGCTCCCAAATGATGCCTATTTTCCTGCTGCTTGTTCTCTATATTTAGTTGCCTGATTAGTTAAGACTGAAAGCTAGTTTTTAAAAGCACTCGTTCTATATCTAAGTGCTTATTGGGTCCTTTCAACAAGACATTAAAATAGGAAGTGCTTATTCGTGTGCCCATTACACAGATAGGGGTTTAAAGGTTAAGTCACTTATCTGTGTGACCACTTATCTGTGGTCATAAAACCAGTAAGTAGGGCAGACAGAACTGGCCTCTGGGTCTGTCTGATTTCAGCTCCTGCACACTTCAATGCCCTGCTCTCCACCATAACACCACCAACTAAGGGAAGTCCCCTGTGGTACTCTCATAGCTCCCTGTACATTTTCTTCACAGCGTTGAACTTACTTTGTAAATAAATATACAATAAATATGTAATTACTTGCCTGGCACCAGACTCAGTAGTGATTAGCATGTCTTCTCGTCTCCCAGCATCACTCTATTTGCATCCAGAACACAGACCTAATCTGTGACAAAAACTCAGAAAATATCTGTTGAGTATGTGAATAAATACAAAGTGAACAGAAATTGAGATTTCAGGTTAAGATTGAAATTCACTTAGTTTTTTTTAAAAAAATGAATAAAAAACGCTCAAAACTCATTCATGCAGTAATTTCCCCTTTAAGGACAAAACCAATGTATAAGAGCTTTCAAATAACCCTTTTCATAGTCACTTCACAATAACACGGGAAACCCAAACAATTGTGCAATTTGTCTCGTTATTGTTTGGCTTTTTCACAAAACAGCTGCCAGTACAGGGTGGGGCAAAAGTAGGTTGACAGTTTTGAATCCATGAAACAGTTTAAATTTTTGCATTATTACTTATTAACTATTGTCTTATATTCTATATGAGTAACTGTAGACCTATTTTTGCCTCACCCTATATATACCCATTTCGTACCCTCTTGCCTCTTTACTTTTAGTCCTTAGTAGACACTCAAGTAATATTTGTGGAGTGACCAATCAAAAATACTGTTGATCGACTGTAACCAATATTAGGATAAAAGTAAAAGTGCTGGTACCTTGATAGCAATATATAACTTTTCTGATCAATATGAATTCAGAGATCTTCAAAGAGAGTTACTTTGTGACTTTTAACATTCAAGACACACAGAAAAGGTCAACTCGGCTGAAGGAAGGGGCTCCTGGTCATGAACCCAGGCTAAAGAGAAACAGCCCCACTGCTTTCATTTCATTCTCCCAAACAAAGTTGGGAGGTAAACCACAGTTCCTGACCAGGGATTTAAACATTTGGAAAACTGGCTAAAATTGCTTACATGTAAACAGCAAGAGATTAATACTGTGCTTTTCAAACTGACTTTAATGAATTCTGTGAGATTTCACCACACAAAAAGTTAAAATGACTGTTCTCAGAAATAAATAAAATGAAAGTAATGTAAAGTTAGCCTCCTCTCAGCAAACAAAGCAAAACAACAACAACAAAAACCTAAACCATACTAAATACACAGAAAGCAAAAGAACAAAAGAATCTGGACGGAGCAGAGGGTGAAGAAGTAAGAATGGAGAAATGTGCAACGAAATAGGAAGGGAAGCATTTCAGGAAAATTAAAAGAAATGCTGAACGAAACACAGTGGAAGCATCAGGGAATGGTCAGAGACTAGATACAACAGCAGAGGATCCAAAGTCCTGGCTGGTGAGGCAAAAGCTGCAATAATCCAATTTCAATTCTCATTTCTGCTATTTGTTTAATTTTATCCCCTCTGCAAATACAGAGACAGCTGTTTTCCTTTTGACACGAATATCTTTGTCTAGAAGCTTTCAAAATGTCCCTTTGAAAATTTTGCAAATCTTACAAGAAGCCTGAACATATTAAGTGACATATCTTTGGGATTTTAGACAAGGAAAACATCTCACTTGGTGCCTGAATCTAAAAGCCTTGAACCTGAAAGCCAGAGGATCAGTGATGATGGAACAAAACACTTAGAGATTCAAAGTAAAATGAATCCAGAAACTTATTTGATATTGGAATTCAACAACCTGCCCATTAGCTTAATTATACTATGGGTGAAAATTGACCCAATGTATCAACCTATTGGCTGACCAGCAACCAATCAGACTGTGATTACTGAGTTTTATCTAAGATATTCAGAATCTATAGTCAGTTGGTGATGGACACTAAAATAAGAAATCAAGGAGATTCAGGACTAGTGGTCAGGTTGGCCATGTTAATCAAGAGACAGAAAGAGAAAAATGAGGCCCTAACCACTATGACTCAATGGATAGAATGTCAGCCCTTGACAGAAGGACCCCAGGTTCAGTTCTGGTCAAGGGCACGTAGCCTGGTTGCAGGCTTGATCTCTGGCCCAGATTGGGGCAGGTATGGGAGACAACCAACCAATGTGTCTCTCTCACATCACTGTTTCTCTGTGTGTGTCTCTCCTGCCCTTCCACTCTCTCTCTTAAAAAAGAAAAAAAAAAAAAAGAAAAAGAAAACTTTCTTCAGATGAGGATTAACAAAACAAAACAAAAAGAGAGCAAAAAAAAATTTTTTTTTTGAGGAAGTCAGCCAAGAGAGAGAAAAGATCAAAAGACACAAGAGGAACAGATTGTGAAGTTGACAAAGAGGCTGAATGTGTGGCCCCAGGGAGATAGAAGCATTTACCATTCTTGTTAACTTTCCATTTCCTGTCTCATACAGACTCACTATCCAAGTCTGTGACAAATAAGTAATGGCCAATATTATTGTACTGAGCACATACACAAACCATTATATATACATTCTTTCATTTCATCCTCAAACAATACTGAAGTAAGGACTATTATTCCCATATGACAGATAACAAAACTGAGGCTTAAGACATTCAGTAATTTACCCACCCAAGTTTCATGATTAGTGTCTAGTAGCAATAATATTAAAACTCAGTTCTGTTTGATTCCAAAGCTGTCAGTCACTCTTAAACACAACTATACAATGCTGGTTCTATACTTAAGTTACCTTCCTTCTTCTTATTTTTAATCTTCACTCAAGATATGTTTTTATTTTTAATTATTTATTTATTTGTTTGTTTATTTATTTATTTATTTATTTATTTATTTATTTATTAGAGAGAGGAAGGAGAAGAGAGAGAGAGAGGGAGAGGTGAGATACACACCCAGACTGAGGCTCGAACCTGAAACCTAGGTGTGTACCCTGACCTGGAATTGAACCCACAATCTTTTGGTGTACCGAACAATGCTCCAGCCAACTGAGGCACCGAGCCAGGGCACCTTCTTCTTTTCTTGAACAAAATTGAGTTTCATTTTTAAAGAAATCAGCCTGACCTCTGATTAAGACAGAAATTAAAAAATATAAGACATTGGGCACTAGATACTGAGTTCGTGACACAGGGGTGATTTTGTGGCTCAAAGCCCCATTGCCAACTATGGAAACAGTATTATGATCAGGGTTGCTGGGCAGTGGTGAGAGGGAGGAATAGGGGGAGCAAGGAAGATGTTAGGTGAGTGCAATGACTCTGTCCAATACTACAGTGGGCACACATGTCATCATACCCTGGTCAAGCCCATGGAATGTATACCACCAAAAGTGACCCCAATAGAAACCACAGACTTGGGGTGATAATGACATATTGGTTCACTGATTGTTACAAAGGCTCCATGATGAGGGGGTGGTGGCTGTGGGGAGCTTGTGTATGTGTGAGAAGACTGTGGGCATGTAGGATCTCTCCATACTTCCTATTCCATTTTGCTGTGAACATAAACTGTCATAAAAATAGTTTGTTCATTTTAAAAATTACTTTTGGGTATAAGAATTCTATTTTAAATATTATTTTTCTACTATACTTTCCTCATTTCTAGATTTTTTAATTCAGTAAGTTGGTTTGTATGAAACACACTTCTGACTAAACTTGGTGTTCTGCTGTTCTCCCCAGTGTTTTGACATTTTTTTAAAAAATAGGAAGTCATTTAATGTAATTTTCAAAATTGTATAAGAGAAAGGGAAATGGAGTTATACTTTTAGTAATAAAACCAATGAAACTGACGAGGTTTGGTACTTCTGTTTACCACCAAAGAAATGTCAGAGGTCATTCGCACTTGCCCAGGTCTCTGTGTGTCTATCTCCACAGCTGTCCAGCTGCGTTCAGTGGACATAGCCTGACAACAGTCATGCTCTGCCTTGCATCTCGCTTCTGTTCCTTGGATCGCCTTAATATACTTAATGCAAGTGAAGGCCCAAGTGTTCGTTTAACCATGGTACTGGGTGTGCTCCTTGAGCCAACTGTCTAAAGATATTTCCCACTCCACGCTCTACATGTTCCACCTAGTTTCTTTGGTTCTGTAAGATTTCTGTTGGAGAGAAGTGAAGAGACTCTAAGGAAGTAGGAGAAGATCTGCTTTGGGCCTAGAGTGGTCATTGGCTAGCTGTGTGACCTTGAGCTAGATCCTCACCTGGTGAATTTTAAACCATATAACTGTCATGACAGGGTAGGTAAGGTAATAGAGAGCCCTCCCTTAGCTCCAGGGATACCTTCTGAGACCCCCATGGATGCTTGAAACAGGGGGTAGTGCTCTTTTCTGCACAGACACTAAAGGAAGCACTCCCAGCTCCGTGGTGTATCCACGTTGCCAGCACCGCTCCTCTTGGCCTCCAGGGCCACTACTGAGTAGCAAAAGGGCTCCTTGGATACAAGACTCTGACACGTCAGCGGCACGAATCTGATGCGGGTGAGCGCTCCTGGGTGACTAGCGGGCAGGGAGCGATGCGGAGCCCAGGCGCTAGGAAAGGGGTGGTTCAGCCCCACGGTGGGACACGCTGGGATGACCTGAGCTTTTTGCCACACCGCTCAGAACGGTGCACAATTCGAAACACGAATTGTTTATTTCTGGAATTTTCCACTTAATATCTTCCAATGGTGGTGACTGAAGTTAAGGAAAGCAAAATGCATATGAGGGGGCGCTACTGCGCTACGGCCTAGAGAACCAGCACGTGTCCCAGGGTCTGTGCGTGTTGGAGGGTCCGTCTGGGTCTCAAGAATGTTTCCAGAAGCGCCCCTCTCCACTCCATCAGCTGGAGGAAGGAGCTTCCCGCTGCCATCTGCTGGGCTGCACACTGGGAGTCTGGTTCCTTTGATTCACAAAACAACAGAAGATGCAGGACAACAAGACGGGAAGGCGAGAGTGGGGAGCTCCTCAGTCTTTCCTGCCTCAGAATCTCCAGCCCCAGGCCCCTGCGAATGGGAGCGGGTGCATCAGACTGGGGGGGGGGGGGGGGAGGGGGGGGAGGAGATGAGGGGCGGGAAGGCAGGAGGGGAGGAGGGGAGTGCGGGAACTGGGGGGGGGGGGAGGGGAGCTGATGGGAGGCTGCGGTGGCATTGCCTTGGTCCCGCCACACAGCAGGGCTTACCACAGTGAAGAGGAGGTGCTTCTTCCCCTTTAACTCGGTGTACCTGGTCGGTTTCTTGTCCTGTCTTGCATTCTTCTGTTTCTCACATCAGATGCAAGTGTCACAGCCTATTTACAGGCACATGCACATTCATGAGAGAAAACATTTCCTAAAAGAATAATTGTTAACCAAATGAGACTTTCAACAGAGAGCACCAGCAGGTGAGCAGCCTGTTTCTAAGGAGAGTACCTGTAGCTTGTCCTGCCCCCAGCAAGTAAGCAGCCTGTTGCTAAGGAGGGTGCCCAGCTTGGGAATATTTGCTGTAATTTGTGGTCATGTTTCTCACAGATGGAAATAAAACCACAATGCCAAGTCAGGTGTCTCCAAACCAAAGTAGAGAATTTTCTGGAATCAGGGGGTTGGGGTGCATGGCTCTAAGAAGCAAAGACCAGAAATTGTACCCAAAGGGATGGCTGAGGTTATCCCCCATCTAGGACCACTCTGTGAGCAGTGGCCATCAAGGCATAGTGGCATAGCGGACAAAGAAACTCAGAGATGAGTAAAGGTGTCCCGGTGAGCAGAGGACTACCACAGCAGCCATGACAGCCTGGGTAGTTCTGCAGACACACTGGCACAGGGAGGTACCAGTAAGGAGGAGCAGGGGAAGTGTGGGCATCATATGACATGTGGTGTCTGGGGGAGTGGTGACAAATGTAGGTACTAGGTCTAATGAGAAAGTAACTAGAGACTGGAGAGACCTTAGAGTTTGTGGTCTAAACAAGGTCAGGACAATTTTGGGAAAGTGGGCACTGTTGATGATTATACCAGACAGAGAAGCTAAGATGGTGGCATAGGTAAACACCTAAACTGCTGCCTCGCACAATAATTTCAAAACTGCAACTAAAAGACAAAATGTCTATCACCCAGAACCACGGGAAAGCTGGCCGAGTGGAAGTTCGGTAACTAGAAGGAAAGAGAGAGGAGCATTGGGACGGGCACAAGTGCTGAAAAGCTGAGGTGTGGAGGCGCATGAGCCCGGCTGGTGGTGGGTGACTTTGGGAGCTACTTTTTTTCAACCCTAAGGGAAACGGGCTCCTGATCACTCTGAGGTCCAGTTTCTGGGGAGATGCTGGTGATCCAGACTCCTACAGGGAGAAGCTGGACGGTCTGCCATCGGGTCAGAAAGTGAGGGTGGTTCCCATGCAGAGGTGCCTGCAGCAATCTTTGTTCACTGCACAGGTGCCCAGGACATGGGGACTTGGAAATGCGGAGACTCAGAGAAGGCTGAGTGGCAGCCATTGCTGTTCGCCACACCCTAGCCTAGTGACTCACTGAGACCCTGCCTGGCACAATCTGCAAACCCGCTGGAGCTGTGCACAGTGGCATTTGCATATAAATGGCCGGCGCTATGGCAGCTTAACCTAAACTGCAGCTCTGGTCAGACCAGTATAAATCTGCAGACCTCACTGTAGCTCCACCTGGGTCACCTCAGACAATAGCTGACCAGCACCCCTTTGGAGATCCAGAAGCTAGTGTGTCTAGAGGTCAGTGTGAGACAACATGAGAATTCAACTACTCACATCCATAAGTGACACATTCAAGAGCTGACTCAGTGAGCACCAAAGCCCCACTGAAGCAAGTCTGAACCATATGTGTGTCTCCAGCACAGCAGTTCTTCTACTCCATCAACACAGGGAAGCAGCAAAATGCAGAGACAAAGAAATATGTCATGAATGAAAGAAATGGAGGAGAGCAGACTATTGGACATAGAGATCAGGACCACATTTATAAGGATACTCAAGAATCTTCTAAAAACCACTGAGAAACTTGATGAGACCTCCAAGAAGCTTAGTGAGACCTTCAAGGACCTTAATGAGAATGTCAAGAAAATGGAAAAGGACCAATCAGAAATTAAGCATACACTGTCTGAAATAAAGAATATGCAGAAATTCAATGGTAGATCAAAGGACTTCAAGAATCAAACCAAAGATCTGAAATATAAGGAGACAAAAAGCACCCAGCCAGAAAAACAAAAAGAAAAAAAAATCCAAAAATATGAAGATAGTGTAAGGAGCCTCTGGGACAACTTTAAGTGTACCAATATCCAAATTATTGGGGTGCCAGAAGAAAAGAGAGAGCAAAATATTGAAAACCTATTAAAAGAAATAATGACAGAAAACTTTTCCTACCTGGTGAAAGAAATAAACTTATAAGTCCAGTAAGTGCAGAGAACCCCAAATAAGAGGAATCCAAAGAGGACCACACCAAGACACATAATAATTAAAATGCCAAGAGCAAACGACAAAGAGAGAATCTTGAAAGCAGCAAGAGAAAAACAGTTAGTTACCTACAAGGGAGCACCCATACAACTGTCAGCTGATTTCTCAACAGAAACTATGCAGGCCAGACAGAAGTGGCAAAAAATATTCAAAGTGATGTACAGCAAGAACCTACAACCAAGATTACTCTACCCAGCAAGGCTATCATTCAGAATCGAAGGTCAGATAAAGAGCTTCACAGACAAAAAAAAGCTAAAGGAATTCATCACCACCAAATCAGGATTATATGAAATGCTGAAGGGTATTCTTTAAGAAGAGGAAGAAGAATAAAAAGGTAAAGATAAAAACTATGAACAACAAAATGACAACAAATACATACCTGCCAACAAGTGAATCTAAAAATCAAGCGAATGAAAAATCTGATGAACAGAATGGACTGATGAATATAATAGAATCAGGGACATAGAAAGGGAGTGGACTAACAATTCTCAGGGGAAAGAGAGTATGAGGGGTGAGGGAAGAGACTGGACAAAAATATTACACCTATGGATGCAGATGGTGGTGGGGAGTAAGGACATGGGATGGGGTGGGGGATCGGGTGGAGGGGAGTTATGGGGGGGAAAAAAAAAAAAAAAAAAAAAAAAAAAAAAAAAAAAAAAAAAAAAAAAAAAAAAAAAAAAAAAAAAAAAAAAAAAAAAAAAAAAAAAAAAAAAAAAAAAAAAAAAAAAAAAAAAAAAAAAAAAAAAAAAAAAAAAAAAAAAAAAAAAAAAAAAAAAAAAAAAAAAAAAAAAAAAAAAAAAAAAAAAAAAAAAAAAAAAAAAAAAAAAAAAAAAAAAAAAAAAAAAAAAAAAAAAAAAAAAAAAAAAAAAAAAAAAAAAAAAAAAAAAAAAAAAAAAAAAAAAAAAAAAGAAAAAAAAAAAAAAAAAAAAAAAAAAAAAAAAAAAAAAAAAAAAAAAAAAAAAAAAAAAAAAAAAAAAAAAAAAAAAAAAAAAAAAAAAAAAAAAAAAAAAAAAAAGAAAAAAAAAAAAAAAAAAAAAAAAAAAAAAAAAAAAAAAAAAAAAAAAAAAAAAAAAAAAAAAAAAAAAAAAAAAAAAAAAAAAAAAAAAAAAAAAAAAAAAAAAAAAAAAAAAAAAAAAAAAAAAAAAAAAAAAAAAAAAAAAAAAAAAAAAAAAAAAAAAAAAAAAAAAAAAAAAAAAAAAAAAAAAAAAAAAAAAAAAAAAAAAAAAAAAAAAAAAAAAAAAAAAAAAAAAAAAAAAAAAAAAAAAAAAAAAAAAAAAAAAAATAAAAAAAAAAAAAAAAAAAAAAAAAAAAAAAAAAAAAAAAAAAAAAAAAAAAAAAAAAAAAAAAAAAAAAAAAAAAAAAAAAAAAAAAAAAAAAAAAAAAAAAAAAAAAAAAAAAAAAAAAAAAAAAAAAAAAAAAAAAAAAAAAAAAAAAAAAAAAAAAAAAAAAAAAAAAAAAAAAAAAAAAAAAAAAAAAAAAAAAAAAAAAAAAAAAAAAAAAAAAAAAAAAAAAAAAAAAAAAAAAAAAAAAAAAAAAAAAAAAAAAAAATAAAAAAAAAAAAAAAAAAAAAAAAAAAAAAAAAAAAAAAAAAAAAAAAAAAAAAAAAAAAAAAAAAAAAAAAAAAAAAAAAAAAAAAAAAAAAAAAAAAAAAAAAAAAAAAAAAAAAAAAAAAAAAAAAAAAAAAAAAAAAAAAAAAAAAAAAAAATAAAAAAAAAAAAAAAAAAAAAAAAAAAAAAAAAAAAAAAAAAAAAAAAAAAAAAAAAAAAAAAAAAATAAAAAAAAAAAAAAAAAAAAAAAAAAAAAAAAAAAAAAAAAAAAAAAAAAAAAAAAAAAAAAAAAAAAAAAAAAAAAAAAAAAAAAAAAAAAAAAAAAAAAAAAAAAAAAAAATAAAAAAAAAAAAAAAAAAAAAAAAAATAAAAAAAAAAAAAAAAAAAAAAAAAAAAAAAAAAAAAAAAAAAAAAAAAAAAAAAAAAAAAAAAAAAAAAAAAAAAAAAAAAAACAAAAAAAAAAAAAAAAAAAAAAAAAAAAAAAAAAAAAAAAAAAAAAAAAAAAAAAAAAAAAAAAAAAAAAAAAAAAAAAAAAAAAAAAAAAAAAAAAAAAAAAAAAAAAAAAAAAAAAAAAAAAAAAAAAAAAAAAAAAAAAAAAAAAAAAAAAAAAAAAAAAAAAAAAAAAAAAAAAAGAAAAAAAAAAAAAAAAAAAAAAAAAAAAAAAAAAAAAAAAAAAAAAAAAAAAAAAAAAAAAAAAAAAAAACAAAAAAAAAAAAAAAAAAAAAAAAAAAAAAAAAAAAAAAAAAAAAAAAAAAAAAAAAAAAAAAAAAAAAAAAAAAAAAAAAAAAAAAAAAAAAAAAAAAAAAAAAAAAAAAAAAAAAAAAAAAAAAAAAAAAAAAAAAAAAAAAAAAAAAAAAAAAAAGAAAAAAAAAAAAAAAAAAAAAAAAAAAAAAAAAAAAAAAAAAAAAAAAAAAAAAAAAAAAAAAAAAAAAAAAAAAAAAAAAAAAAAAAAAAAAAAAAAAAAAAAAAAAAAAAAAAAAAAAAAAAAAAAAAAAAAAAAAAAAAAAAAAAAAAAAAAAAAAAAAAAAAAAAAAAAAAAAAAAAAAAAAAAAAAAAAAAAAAAAAAAAAAAAACAAAAAAAAAAAAAAAAAAAAAAAAAAAAAAAAAAAAAAAAAAAAAAAAAAAAATAAAAAAAAAAAAAAAAAAATAAAAAAAAAAAAAAAACAAAAAAAAAAAAAAAAAAAAAAAAAAAAAAAAAAAAAAAAAAAAAAAAAAAGAAAAAAAAACAAAAAAAAAAAAAAAAAAAAAAAAAAAAAAAAAAAAAAAAAAAAAAAAAAAAAAAAAAAACAAAAAAAGTAAACAAAAAAAAAAAAAAAAAAAAAAAAAAAAAAAAAAAAAAAAAAAAAAAAAAAAAAAAAAAAAAAAAAAAAAAAAAAAAAAAAAAAAAAAAAAAAAAAAAAAAAAAAAAAAAAAAAAAACAAAAAAAAAAAAAAAAAAAAAAAAAAAAAAAAAAAAAAAAAAAAAAAAAAAAAAAAAAAAAAAAGAAAAAAAAAAAAAAAAAAAAAAAAAAAAAAAAAAAAAAAAAAAAAAAAAAAAAAAAAAAAAAAAAAAAAAAAAAAAAAAAAAAAAAAAAAAAAAAAAAAAAAAAAAAAAAAAAAAACAAAAAAAAAAAAAAAAAACAAAAAAAAAAAAAAAAAAAAAAAAAAAAAAAAAAAAAAAAAAAAAAAAAAAAAAAAAAAAAAAAAAAAAAAAAAAAAAAAAAAAAAAAAAAAAAAAAAAAAAAAAAAAAAAAAAAAAAAAAAAACAAAAAAAAAAAATAAAAAAAAAAAAAAATAAAAAAAAAAAAAAAAACAAAAAAAAAAAAAATAAAAAAAAAAAAAAAAAAAAAAAAAAAAAAAAAAAAAAAAAAAAAAAAAACAAAAAAAAAAAAAGAAAGAAAAAAAAAAAAAAAAAAAAAAAAAAAAAAAAAAAAAAAAAAAAACAAAATAAAAAAAAAAAAAAAAAAAAAAAAAAAAAAAAAAAAAAAAAAAAAAAAAAAAAAAAAAACAAAAAAAAAAAAAAAAAAAAAAAAAAAAAAAAAAAAAAAAAAAAAAAAACAAAAAAAAAAAAAAAAAAAAAAAAAAAAAAAAAAAAAAAAAAAAAAAAAAAAAAAAAAAAAAAAAAAAAAAAAAAAAAAAAA